>CM050167.1:155339056-155939056 GCA_027410445.1 Discoglossus pictus | reverse complement strand
TGAAAGGGCGCAAGTGATATGACCTAATGCCATAAACCCTTCTAACCCTTGTAGCCGCAGCCTAATCCTAACCCTTACACCCCACCGCCTAATCCTAATCATGAGATCCGCTAGCCTCCTGTCGGGCCTGCTGTTGTTGATGCGCGCATGTGTCGGTGCGCAGATGACAGCGCACATTCGATGCACGCTATATGGTTGATCAACGATAGAATACACATCTCGCTCATCACATCTACATTAGAGAATACAAATAGTGGCCAAAACAGACCGCCACTTGGCATATATCAAGTACCAGGGGAATATTTCATTATATGTGCTTAAGTTCTTCAGTTGTGTCCGACTCTCCGTGACCTTATGGACTGCAGCACATTCAGCTAGGTCTCTGCCTGTGCTGTTCTCCAAAGTTTGAAGGCCAAAGAGATTGGAGTGGGTTGTCAGTTCCTCCTCTAGTGGATTGGGATTTGTCTGATCTCTCTGCTATGACCTGCCCACCTACAGAAGCTCACAGCTTCATTCAGGTACACAAGCTGCTTCACCACCACCACCACTTAGCAATCCTCACCCATGTAAATTGATAAATAGCAGAACAGTTTGGAAGTCCACCAAATGGGAATAACTAGACACCTGGCACATGGCTCCCACCAGGATGGGCGTAGCAGAGATTATGCCTGATGGCGGTGAGTTTGCTGTCGATCCCAGAGCTTGCAGCCCTTCCTGATGGGTCAGAGTAGATATGTGTGGTGCATGTTCCCCTGGTCCCCTTCAGCATTGCTAAGTGGTGTGAAGGGGCTTGTGTACCTGAATGAAGCTGGGAGCTACTGTAGGTGGGCAGGTCATAGCAGAGAGATCAGACAAGGTCCAATCCACTTGAGAAGGAACTGACAACCCACTCCAATCTCTTTGGCCTTCAAACTTTGGAGAACAGCACAGGCAGAGACCTTGCTGAATGTGCTGCAGTCCATAGGGTCGCGGAGAGTCGGACACAACTGAAGAACTTAACCACATATAATGAAATATTTCCCTGGTACTTGATATATGCCAAGTGGCGATCTGATTTGGCCACTATTTGTATTCTCTAATGTAGATGTGATGAGCTAGATGTATATGCAATTAGATAGAGATTTAAGGGATCCCAATAGAGCTCATGTGCGTGGCAAAGGGTTCATATGACCTGACTCATGTTTTACTCTTGCTATTGAATTGGGTAGTGTGGCTTTAATCATATTATGCATGTTGCAGCATGGTTTGTCAGATTGGCATGTGCATGACCATTACAACATATGATAACCAAAGGATATTTAGCCAATGCATGTTCATTATTGGGCAACTAACTGTATTCACAAATATGCTAACTGATGTGGGTGAAGGAGTTTGTGTACTTCAATGAAGCTGTGAGCTAGCCTACATCGGGCCAGTGTAGGGGGGTACGTCTTATCAGAGAGGTAAGACTAATCCCAATCAACTAGAGAAGGAACTGGAAAAGCACTCCAGTGTCACCTGTCCTATTCATTGTAGGCCCTCAGGGGAATGTTCCTACTCCACAGTATCGCTAATCAGACTTGTCAAGGGTATTAACCCTATATTAGTAGTAGATATGATATTTGGGATCAGATGATATCTCAAGCTATTCTGACTCCTCATCAGTTTTACATGTATTGATCTATTGCATGTTAACTATGGCTCATCAGTTTACATTTAGAGGAATGTGACACTAATGTAATGCATGTGGATTTCCCTGAACCAAACATATTCATAACACATGGACGCAGTCAGAAAGGTCTAACAAAGCTTTGTTTTTTACACAGACCACAATCAGCAGTGGTCAAGATTGTGCATTCACATAACAGTATAACAAAGCTTTATTTGATAGACAGACCACAATCAGCAGTGGTCAAGATTGTGCATTCACATAACAGTATAACAAAGCTTTATTTGATACACAGACCACAATCAGCAGTGGTCAAGATTGTGCATTCACATAACAGTATAACAAAGCTTTATTTGATACACAGACCACAATCAGCAGTGGTCAAAACTGCATTAATATCATGGGTGTGGTGTGGGCGGGTCCTTGAAGAGCAAGAGGCTGGAAAAAAGGGGAAACCTACAGGGGTCAATATTATAGTCTAGAATAAGCATGATGCATAGCACCTACCAGGGTCACATGCTGCAACCGGAACCAGAAATCTCTTCATTTAACTGAAGAAACCATTTATGTGCATAGCACTTACAACTTGTAACTAGATCTGCTCAATTAAACAGATGATTCAACCTTTGGACTGTGTAATCCAATCCAGTTTCACACATACAGTGTGTTGAACAAACAAAAATCTGAAAGAAGTGTTCAAATCAAAAAATGCGGAGGAGGATCAAAAACAATTTAGAATCACGATGTATGTACAGTACAGTTCTAAATACTGTACCAATATACCAACTCACCTGATTCCCATCTGCAAGCATTACTAACCATTAGCTAGGTCTGTGGATAATCTGAAATATGGGCAAATAGCCATTATTATGGAGAGGACACAAAGGTCAGCAGCCAGATTCACTGTTTCTTACATCAGACCCAAAGATCTGTTCTCAGACTGCTATTGAGGTCAGGATCACATGCGTCACTAGTGCATATATTAATGCTGGCTGTTATTAACATGCCATTGTGAGACTTTGCAAGTCCACCGCCATAGCGGTATTAGTCTACATTTAAGCTACCAACAATCATGTCGGAGATATCTGGCTATATGATAGCTTTAAGATTGTGGGAGCTACATGTTAAGGGGGCTGCCATTGAAGGCATGTCTACCTGAGAGGCACTGGGAAAACCCTCCACCTCATAATTCCTCCACAATGCTTGCAGATGTAGGAGATGCCTTCATGGACCTAAAATAAAAAAATAAAAAAAAAGACAAAACCTAAGAAATAAGGCCTGAAAACATCATAGGGCCTGCAGCATCTCTTCTCAACAGCACTCCTTAGTGACAATGTATTGGTCACACTACTAATTAACAGCCTCATTAAATTGCTATGTAACAAATTGAATATGGCTCTATATAAGCACACAGCATCTTTTTGAAAGCAAGTTTTTAGTTAGGGAACTTCTATGCAAAAGCCAGGTCTTCACTAACTAAAAACTTCTGTAAAACCAATATGCTATGTGCTTATATAGAGCCCTATTCAATTGCCCAAATCACATTTTAATGAGGCCCTTTGTGTTCTGTTTAACCTGTGACCAATTGATGGTCACTGAGGAGTGCTGTTGAGAAGGCTAAAACATGTCTGCAGACCCTATGGGCGTCATTCAATTGCGATATGGCCGATTGAAAAGGGCTCTATATAAGCACAGAGCATATATTTATTTACAGACGTTTGTAGTTAGTGAAGACCTTGCTTTTGGAGAGAAGTTCACTAACTACAAACATCTGTAGAAAATATGCTCTGTGCTCAAATTGATCCCTTAGCAATCGGCCACATTGCAATTGAATGAGGCCCTATGTCCTCCTCTGCTTGGGCCCAGGACCCACATTACCTGTGCCCATCCTCCGTCTCCCCTCTGGTGGTGATGGTGGGGGGGGAGGGCGGGGGGGGGCGGGCGGTGCCAGGCAGCGGTGGTCTTGGTGGTGGCGGACACATGGGAGGAGAGGAGGGGCCAGGCTGCTCTTGACTGGGGGATTGTGAGATCCCCATTGATGTTGGGCTGGGGACCATCGCCTGTCTGAGCAGCCTGACCTGAAGGTGTTCGGTGGTCATGTGGTGCTTCCTTAACCTCCCTGTGGGTCATATGCGACCGGAGGGCAGAGATGCTGGCCTCCATCCGGAGCTGGCCGGCCGTAGACTCCAGAATGCTGGCCTCTATCCTCTGGGAGCTGGCCAGCTGCTCCTTCATGACGGCCAGCATCTCCACCTGCACAGCCTGGCTCTGCTGCGACGACACCGCTGGGTGGGCGTGGTGAGGTTGTGTGGGGAGGTCCACAGCTGGAGCCGGTGGGGAGAATGTGCCCGGTGGTGACCAGGCCAGCACACTTTGTGGGGAAGGAGGTGCTGTCCCTTGGGGGATGAGGGCCCCAGAGCAAGCCTTTCGAGGATGGGCATAGGCCCAGGGCTTGTGGCAGGTGACCCCGCAAGGTCAATGACCAGCCCATCCTCTGACCCAGAGCCCCGCCTCCTCGCTATGGTCACAGGACCCAGAGCTCCTCCTGGATGCTGAGAGATAGAGAAGAAAGGTACATGTCATTAGTATGTTGATTAGCGCATTGATGTGTTCATTTCTAATTATCTGACATCTAGCCTTGAATATGGATGATTCTCTGATTAGCTATCTTATACTAGCTGTTATCTATTCTTAGGTTTCTGTTCGGGATGGTTCACGGCTCAAAACTCTATCTGTATTACGGCTGCTGTCTGTAACTGCATAGGCTGAACGGGCACACCAATACATGGACTCTGTATTACAGGGGTGTACAAACTCTTTCCTGGATTGGAAGATATCCTTTCTGTGCACTGGTGAGTCAATCAGGATGAATGAAGAAGCGATTGACTCACCTGTGCGCAGCAGGGTTATCAAATCCAGCCATGTGTGTGGCCCACCAGGACCGAGTTTCGACACACCTGCTCTATTGCTTGATTACTGTTGTGGTGACCAGGAATGACAGTGATTTGTCAGCTTCATGAATTTAAGGATGCATCCATCTATCCCTTGTTATTTCATGGAGCTGACATGTCAGTGTCATGGCCATGTGTAGTGTGTGTGATGCACATGTGGTGGCATGTTGCTGTATGTCATATTCACCTGCCATGGAGGCTGGGTCCTGCTGCTCCACCGGGCCTGATGCTCCAGCTGCGTCGGAGGGTGCAAGCATGGCCCTTGCAATACCTTCATGGGCAAGGTACTTGACCCTCCGCCCCTCGGCCTCCTGCACCATCTTCTTCCTCACCGCGGCCCTGATGTCGTCAAACCGGTGCTTAATGGACCGCAGACTCCGTCCACGGCCCGCCACACTGTTGACCAGATCCACCACCTGCTGCCAAACAGTAGCACGGTGCCCAGCCTTTACTTCCCTACCCCCCGAGGTGATGACGGGGCGGGCACGTATAGCCTCCAGGAGGACCCTGTTCTCCTCCCGGCTATAATTGTGGGCCCTGGACCTGCCGCCAGCCTCTTGCTCTTCTGCCTGGGGATGAGGACCCTCTCCACTCTCCCTCCTCCTCCTCCTTCCTCCTCCTACTCTCCTCTCCTCCCTCCTTCCTCTCCTCTCTCCCTCCTCCTCCTCTCCTCTCCTCCCTCCTTCCTCTACTCTCCTCCCTTCTCCCTCCTCCTCTCCTCTCCTCCCTCCTTCCTCTACTCTCCTCCCTCCTCTCCTCTCCTCCCTCCTTCTCCTCCTCTCCTCCCTCCTTCTCCTCCTCTCCTCCCTCCTCCTCTCCTCCCTCCTTCCTCCTCCTTCCTCCTCCTCTCCTCCCTCCTCCTCTCCTCCCTCCTCCTCTCCCTCCTCCACTACCTCCTCCTCCACTACCTCCTCCTCCACTACCTCCCCCTCCTCAACTATTACCTCCTCCTCACTCCTCCCCTCCTCTTCCCCACCTCCACGCCCCGGGACTCCCTGCCACTCCTCCACCCTCTGCTCCTCTCCCTCCATCACCACCTGAAAAGAAAAGAAAGAGAAATAAAGAAATGTTTTAGTGGGTTTGCCTGCTCCACGCTCGTCCCCCATTCTGATCGCCTCTAACACTATTTCTGCTTGGATATCAATGTTGTAACTAACTGCAGTAATCAACCTTAAGTGGACAGAGCCTGTGACAGCAGTGGGAGGGGTGTACAGCACCTCTCACTCTGGACCTGAGAGGCGCTGATGAAACACGCTAGATCAATACTTTCATAAACAATGTGGAAGGGTCAGTTACAGTTTGCATGTATACAAGGCATGCGGCTATTTACTGTGTGCTTCTATCATGTGTGGGGAGTGGCCCATGTCTGAGGCCACTAATATCCTATCTGCATTATATTCTGCACATATTCATGGGCATGGTACCTATCCTGAAGCCATCCTCTGTACCAGAGGTAGTAGGAACTACATGGTCCTGCTGTTCTAGGCTGAAAAAAAGTTCTTGTCAAGCCCCATTGAAGAAGCAGTTTGGAACACCTATGTGTTTTGCAAATATGTGTAGAAATCTCACTCAAACTCAATCTACAACTCAATCAATCACAAAATCAAACTCAATCAAACTCAATCTCAAAATCAAACTCAATCAAACTCAATCTCAAAATCAAACTCAATCAAACTCAATCTCAAAATCAAACTCAATCAAACTCAAAATCAAACTCAATCTCAAAATCAAACTCAATCTCAAAATCAAACTCAATCAAACTCAATCTCAAAATTAAACTCAATCAAACTCAATCTCAAAATCAAACTCAATCAAACTCAATCAAACTCAATCTCAAAATCAAACTCAATCAAACTCAATCTCAAAATCAAACTCAATCAAATTAAATCTCAAAATCAAACTCAATCAAACTCAAAATCAAACTCAAACTCAATCTCAAAATCAAACTCAATCTCAAAATCAAACTCAATCAAACTCAAAATCAAACTCAATCAAACTCAATCAAACTCAATCTCAAAATCAAACTCAATCAAACTCAATCTCAAAATCAAACTCAATCAAACTCAATCTCAAAATCAAACTCAATCAAACTCAAAATCAAACTCAATCTCAAAATCAAACTCAATCTCAAAATCAAACTCAATCAAACTCAATCTCAAAATCAAACTCAATCAAACTCAATCTCAAAATCAATCTCTCTTTCTCTCTCTCTACATATATATATATATATAGAGAGATAGAGAGAGATAGAGAGAGAGAGAGATCCAGATCTAATATTAAACAGAAAAATATAAATAACTTACCTCCCTCCACAAAACTCCTCTCCCCACAAAAACAAACTCGCCAAACCTATAGGCCAACAGCAAAAAAAACACAATTGTACTTCTCGCCAGTGTCTTCAGTAAATATAGAAATTGGCAAAACATACAAATAAAAGACAGCTTGATAGGATGAAAAGCATGTACAATGCAACTTACCTCCCTCCAAACCCCTAAGGGCCGGTTCGAAGATCCCAAATCCTCCAAACACCTATAAACAAGCAAAGAAATCAATTTTACTTCTCGCCAGTGTATTCAGTAAAAATAGAAATTGGCAAAACATACAAATAAATGACAGCTTGATAGGATGAAAAGCATGTACAATGCAACTTACCTCCCTCCAAACTCCTATGGGCCGGATCCAAACTCCCACACAAACAAAAATACTCAAAACACCTATAAAGAAGCAAAAAACACAATTGTACCTCTCACCAGTGTATTCAGTAAATATAGAAATTGGCAAAACATACAAATAAAAGACAGCTTGATAGGATGAAAAGCATGTACAATGCAACTTACCTCCCTCCAAACTCCTATGGGCCGGATATAAACGCCAAAACTCTCCAAACTCCCTCCAAACACCTATAAACAAGCCAAAAACACAATTGTACTTCTTTACATCGGCATCCGTAAATGTAGTAACGGATTCCCGTAAAAAGAACTTAAACCGCGACTTGATAATAAAGCAACTTACCTACTCGCAACCACCAAGCTCCTGGAACCGCGTGTTACTTCGTCCGAAATCGCAACACAGTCGAGGCGTGGGTGCGTGTCATTCCTATTTATTCACTCCCACTGTCAATCAAATGGTCTATCCCGTAAGTGATTGGCTGTGCGACCTGTGGCGCGATGCGTGATTCCGCTATTGGATGGTTCGTGCCGGGCGCGGCTAGTCCGTCCCCCTTCCAGCTTGTATGCGCGCCTAAACGTCACGGCCTTCCTACATTCTGAAGGCCGCGATTCGCCCCTGGCTAGATTTAATTTACGGCCGCATCCGTTGAAGTCCACACGATGCACTTACGGCATTGTAATGAAACAGGGCTGAAAGGGCCCTAAAAGTGTAAAGGAAGCAATAAAAGGCATTCGAATTACTGTAAAAATAATCCACAATGATCAAATATGTTAATAAAAGAGATTTTTTTTGTGTCATGTACATCCTCAAAATGGCGGCCAAATTAACCCTTTAGCACTCAGAAAGGCTAGAATGTGTCCCCTAAACATATCAACATTATCTGATTTACATCTCTTTTATCAAATCTACATTTTTGAACACAAATATTGTATATATTTCCACGCCACATTACATAGATCATGGAGCATGGGCCCAAATTCAAATGTGGGCCAGAATATTAGGGGTTACTAATTAAAATGGCTCAACAAATCCATAATCAGGGAACTTCATAACATGATGAAGCTTAGATACACCACTGAGCTTTTCCATTTGTGAAATCCACCCGGATAATCACAGCTGGGGTAATTAGCAAGCTATATAACCACACCATCATCCATGAATTAGCAAGTCTGAACCATCATGGATAGCAGCAACCTGAGTGCAGCGTATAGTTATGTGAGGAGAGCGCAGCGTCGTAGGAATGGATATTTGTTTCGAATGTTGCAGAGTGGAAACCGGGCTGTCAGGCGTGCGACTGTGGAGTGGCTGAGGCGTGACAGAGAGGGGCGGCTGGGAGTGAATGTGGGTGAGCGTGCTGATGCAATCCATGGTGATCCGGAACCAAGCCAGGCAAGTGGCTCATCACAGGACATGCCTAGGGTCATGGTGGGGGGTCAGTTAGGGGAGAGAGCTCCAGTGGCACAGGGACAGGGGGATATGAGGGCACCTGCAGACAGGGAGGAGGACCTTGATGTGGGTGATCAGCTGATGGGGGGGCCAGATGAGAGACCCCTAGAGGGTGTGACACATGAAGTAGGGGCTCCTGCACAGCCAGACCCACAGGGGGGTGAGCAGGCCCAGGAGCCTGCCAGGAGGATTCGTGCACCCAGGGTGTACAGGGAGAGAGTCACATTAGAGGGGTTAACTGATGTGGAAGTGTATGAGCGTTTTAGGCTAACCCGTGCCAGCCTGGAGGAGCTCTATGCGGTCCTGAGGGAGGACATGGAGCCTTCCTCACGGACCAATAGAGCCATCCCAGGCATGACACGGATGTTAGCCGCCATACACATCCTATCATCTGGTAGTTTTCAGAACACTGCTAGCATTGTAGGAGGAATGTCTCAAGCAAGCCTTTCAAGGTGCCTGAGCACATTCCTACATGCTATCGTTCCGAAAGCTGCCAGATACATCAGTTTTCCCCACACTGGGGAAGAGATCTTGAAGGTGAAAGCAGATTTCTTTCGAATGGGAGGTATCCCCAATGTGCTCGGGGCTATAGATTGTACACATGTAGCATTGATACCTCCTAGAGAGCAAGAAGCCATGTTCCGAAATCGCAAACACTATCATTCCATCAATGTACAGGCTGTTTGTGATGCAGACATGCGCATACAAAATGTGGTTTCCGGCTTCCCGGGAAGTACTCATGATTCCCATATCCTGCGTCAGTCATCCAGTCGTTATTTTGAGTCTGGAGAAGCTCCACCTGGGTGGCTACTGGGTGAGTACCCATAAAGGATCCCCTAAAATATACATAATGTTCCACTGTAATGTTATTCCATTGTTGCGCCATAAAGAAGGTGTACCAACTGATCCATTGCATCGTAGCTTGTTGCTGTGCCTAACCCGATGTGACGTGGTCATAGGAGTATGAAGTTCCAAGCCAGAGATCCCTAAACTAACGTCACATTAATCATTGCGTATATTTACAGATGCTTTAACGAGCAGCACAAACTCCCATTCATATCTACATCTCCCATTTTTGTTTCCTTCAGGTGATGCAGGATATAGGTGTTTGCCGTGGTTGTTGACCCCTGTGAACAATCCACGCACAGAGGGGGAGGAGAGGTACAATGCGGCCCATGCCAGAACCCGGAATGTAATAGAGCGCACCTTTGGACTCCTGAAGATGCGCTTCAGATGTTTACATTCCACTGGCGGGGCGCTACAGTATACACCAGGGAGGGTTTGTCACATCATCATGGCCTGCTGTATTCTGCACAATATAGCAGTACAGGCAAACTGTCTGGGGAACATTGATGATGCCCTGCTTGAACAGGCGGAGCGTCCAGTACCTCCCGATGGTGGGGATAATGTTCAGGGGTCACAACTACGTGCCCATGTCATTTGTGAGTACTTCCCATGTAAGTCTAAAACTAATTACAACCAACTCAAATGTACATGGCTTATGGTTACTAATACATCTATTTTCTCCTTCCCCATTGTCTTCCAGAATATCCAACAGTCCACAGTAGAGGATAGCTTTGTGATGTAACATATGTCTCGTGACGCATTCTTCATACTGGATCAAATACAGCCTGCTCTGATATCCGTTACTGGTAAGTATGCGCACATTCCCATACACATCATATATATTGATATCTGCCAACATCAAGAAGCTAAGCTAAATGGATGGTCTGATGTATTCCACAATGTCAATGTATATAGGCCTCACAATCGTATTTGAAAACATCTGCCCAGAACAGATCAATGCAATTCCTAGCAATCTGGATATATGAACATAACAGCATACTGTAAACCATAATAAATGTACCTCATGTGATGCAAAGAGGGGATGTCCCCTGTTCTTTGTCAGCGAATGCTGGTAAAAGCATTCTCAGTCAGATAACATGAATAGTCTCAAGGATGTGTTAACTAGGAATCATTGTGCAATATATCATATGGATTGTGTGACTCATCTCATCATATTGCCATTACAGAACTGTTGCCGTGTGTCAACACATTGTTTACCCACACAGACATGGGAAACGACCTTGCCAGCAACAGAACATCAGCTACATCAATGGCGTCTACATTGTAAGTGAGTATTTGCGGGAAACATGTGCATGTATGCATGAGAGGAAATGACTAACAACTACATTAATGTAGGCCTAACTTTCTTTTTCCCCAAGACATCCCCTATGTATTGCTGAAGCGGTCCGAAATGTTTATCGGACCATGCAGACGTGTCCTGGGGGAACAGATCTCTTCGTTTAATACTCCACTTGATCTATCCAAGGTAGAGAACCACATGTGGATGTCCGAACATGTATCAATGTGTGATAGTTGTGATCTTCCCTTTCTATTACAGGATGCACTGGTCTCTCTCTCTCTCTCTCTCTCTCCCTCTCTCTCTCTCTCTCTTCATCCCACCCACCCCTGTTTACCCTTAATTTATTGAGTCACACAAGTCTTCTGCTAACTATCCCAATTAACCCTTTCCACTATGTTTTCTCTTGTCTTCTTCCTCACATACCCTGCCTTTTCCTCTTTACTTCTCCCCTTTTTGTCTGCATCATTTTCATTTCAACTCTCATGCCCACCTCTCTCCTTTTATTCGCCCATCACCTAATCCTACTCAAGCTGTGGTTAAACTATGTGTCTCCTGACTGTCCCATCTGCAGATTACATTATCTGTCCACATGGGGCAGATACCTTATTACATAATAGTGCATCGCACTTTACATCTGATCCCTTTCCTCTCCGACTAATGCATATCTTTCTACTTGACACAACCTCCTTCCTATGTATCTCTGACTTACTTATTAACCTTGCTATTCCTTATCTACTCTTCCCCATGTCCATTACCTTTAACTTGGAAGTGGTGATTTTCTAATCTTGTGTGGGCCTTTGTGAACAAATCATTTATCAACAGACTTTACGCTCCAAACAGGGCCCTCCATTTTCTTGCGTTGTCAATATTACATACTGTATATGTCCGGGTTCTTCTCCCCTGTACAGCGTTACGGAATATGTTTGCACAATACAAATAAATGAGAATTCGACTAATCATAATATTCCTACATCAGGACAAATTAGTCTGGGCCATCATTATCATCGTACAGATGGTTAGCTTGTACGAGATCCCAATGCCTAACATGTGTGCCGACATACCTACATCTGTTGGTGGCTGCTCATATGGCATATGTAAGGTTTCCACTAATATATTATTTGTGTGTTTGTATTCCAGATCCCGGTCAGAACAAGGCATGACGATAAACATCCTGACATTCCGTGTCCGTTTCATTGCTTTGTTGGATCCAGTTTGATATCTGATGACCTTGACTGAATAGCCGATATGTGTCACGAGACAATTTCAATATACAATGTAGATGTGATGTGACATCTGTCAGCTGATGTTCCTGGTATATCCACAGCATGTGTATGCTCATATAGTCTATCTCGATTCATAGGTACCTATTGGTTTAGACATTCTATCCTCTCCTCTACTTGGACTGTGAGTATAGATGCTCAATCAGAGAACAAACTATCACTGATATTGCCTGGTTTGTTGTGAGTTCTCTGCAATAAGTAACATCTGACTGATATGGTCCTGGTCAGGTCACTACTTTTTGACCAAGGTTATCTATGTGCTGCTTATTGTTGCGTGAGAACTGACGTTATGGGCTCATAGCATTCACTGATTGATCACTTATACTTCTGATGTGGCATCAGAGTGTCCGTTTAACACACAAGCATACATTTTGCTCTCCCCATATGTATATCACCTTATTCTGGATTATTATGGTGTTTCCTTATTGACTGTTATATATATGTTGGAACAATAATGAGATCTATTATATTGCCTAATGTTGGTTGATATACTGTACATCCCCTGATCATCCATATCAATGTAATTTTCCATGCCTGCATTCTGCTCTCATATCCCTATTTCCCTGTGTTACTTGGATTTTGTATCCTACCCCCCTCCACCATGATCCTTTGCATACCTGTGTTGATTAGTCAACCTGTGGCTTTGTGGCAAGCTTGCCTTGTTAATTTCTGTAAATATTAAATATGATTTATCTGCAATGTTGTTTGTGTCTGCCTCGTCAATGTTGATACCATAGCATTTCCGGAACATCAATAAAAGGACCTTCAGACTCCACATCTGTGCTCTGCACCATCAGTTAGGGGTGTCAATAGAATTCTCACAGTGTGTTTGCATTACTGATTTCAAACATAAGGGAAGGTTGGTATTAACAATCTATATGACGCAGAAACAGACAAATGAGACAGGTTTCTGTAAGTGGCTCACATCCTAATAGTGAACATCCAGGGCCTCATTCAATTGCGATTTGCCAATTGAATGGGGCTCAAAATAAGCACAGAACATATATTGTGTCAAACAGATTTTAGTTAGTGAAAACCTTGATTTTGGAGAGATGTTTACTAACTAAAACATTTTTCAGAGAATATATGTTATGTGCTTATTTCAAGCCCTATTCAATTGGCCAAATTGCAATTAAATGAGGGCCACAGTATCTAACATAAGTGAGTACACCCGTCACATTGTTGTTAACATTTTAGTATATCTTTTCATGTGACAACACTGAAGAAATGACACTCTGCTACAATGTAAAGTAATTTTTCTGACCCATCAATAACTCAATACCCAGACATTAATGTCTAAACCATTGTCAACAAAAGTGAGTACACCCCTAATTTGAAATGTCAAAATTGACACGAAATGTCAATTATGTGTGGCCACCATTATTTGCCAGAACTGCATTAACCCTCATGGCCAGGGAGTTCACCCGAGCTTCCCAGGTTGCCACTGGAGTCCTCTTCCACTCCTTAATGATACATCAGAGCTGGTTGATGCTAGAGACCTTGCACTCCTCCACCGTCAGTTTGAGGATGCCCCACAGATGCTCAATATGGTTTTGGTCTGTCGACAAGCTTGGCCAGTCCATCACCTTTACCTTCTTTAGCAAGGCAGTGTCGTCTTGGCGGTGTGTTTAGGGTCGTTATGTTATGTTGCCCTGGAGCCCAGTCTCCCAAGGGAGGGGATCATGTTCTGCTTCAGTATGTCACAGTACATGTTTTCATTCATGGTTCCCTTAATGGACTGTAGCTCCCCAGTGCCAGAGATAAATGCATAAGTCACAACGAACACAAAAACATTGATATGAGATGAACCCATCATTTTGAACCAAAACAGTGATGCATAGAGAGGGGAGGCAGCATCTGACATCATTAGGTAAATGCATATAGTGGGAATCCACACAACATATTAGCGAAAACATCTATACACATGCATATATGTTTGGTCTGGGCCTGCATGCATGCTGCCAGCACTGAGGAGCTACAGTTCTTTGAGGGAACCCATGAATGCCAACATGTACTGTGACAAACTGAGAAAGAGCATGATCCCTCACATAGGAGAACAGGCCGCAGTGCAGTATTCCAACATAATAACGACCACAAACACACCTCCAAGCCGACCACTGCCTGGTTAAAGAAGCTGAAGGTCAAAAGTTGATGAACTGGCCAAGTAGGTCACCAGACCTAAACCCTATTGAGCATCTGTGGGGTACTCCTCAAATGGAAGGTGTGGAGTGTAACGGAACCCATCACTGTTTTACCCTGTTTTATGGTTATGGTTAAAATATGATCATACTGTTATACTGTATGTATGTTGGTTTCTGCTCGGCAAAATCTTAGCCCAGACTATTGCAGACCTTGGCATAATAGATAATCCTAGTACAGAGACTCATCATAGGATAAGGAAGTCTATTGTATAAAGTGTTTTCATTATCAGACATAACAAAGAAGGATGATCTAAGCAATGTCTGATTGTATCAAAGTAGCCAGGTAGTCTCCGGGAGGTGTGACCCACCTGTTGTCCCTCAATGTGTATTATGTGGCCAACTATGGGGGATGTGTGTATTGCCTGTGGGAAGAGATGTGTATATATATATTTCTGGGCAACAAAATAAAGTCAGTATTCATTTGACTCCCAATTGAGTGTGGGCAAATATTGGAGGTTGGGAATGGTGAGACTGTAGTGCTTCTTGGATATTGTACCGTATACCAGCGGAGATATTGGACTGCGTGTTCAAACTCCGTTACAGGGAGTGCAAGGTCTCTAACATCCACCAGCTCCATGATATCATCATGAAGGAGTGGAAGAGGACTTCAGTGGCAACCTGTGAAACTCTGGAGAACTCCATCCCCATGAGGGTTAAGTCAGTGCAGGAAAATAATGGTGGCCACACAAAATAATCGCCAATTTCACTTAGGGGTGGACTTACTTTTGATATTTCCCCTGAATTAATCTATCCATGTGTCATGAACATGAATATCATGCATCACCGTTACTGTAATCAAACTCATGAATATTACCTCCACCCTCAGCTGCACTAGTGGCTGTTACCCCAACCCTACATTAACACAGGGCTGGTATATTGAAGGAAGATGTATGTACTAATCCAAAAACGTTGGTGTGTAGCATTCATGTGGTGTTTACCAATCATGGTACAGTACAAACGAAAACAAACAATGATAATGTGAGCAATACATAATCTTTAATCTTATGCTTGCAAATGATAGAAAAAAAAAAGAAAACTGGAGGCATAAATTCCGTCGATTGGAACCTAAAGAGATAAGAACAAGACATCAATTAGAACAATATACGCATTGACTGCAACACCTCAACGTCAATAGATCTTGGACATCAATTGCTTCTATATGCAACATGAACATGTTCTCACCTATTTCCGCTTCTGCTTGTGTGTTTCTTGGCTCTCCTGGCCTTTTAAAGATGTTCCCCTAGGCCGGCCCCGACCTCTTCTAATGTTTGGAGGGTCTTCCGGCCTGGATGCTGGGGACAGGGTCTGGGATGTGGAAGGTGGTGAGTTGGAAGGGGTAGCCCGGTCTTGGTGCTGGCCTTCTCGGGCCATTTCAGGCCTTCGGGCGTACTCCTCCATTAACAGATTATGACGCCTCACCTCCTGGAACATCCGCTGATTTTGAAGTGTCATTTCAGCAAAGACTCTGTCATTCTGGCGTCTCCTCTCCTGGAAGTTCTGGTCGTTGTTGCGTCTCCTCTCCTCGAGCTTCCTGGAATGGCTGGCTGGGCCTGCTGGGCCTGCGGGGCCTGTTGGTCCGGAGTGGCCACAGTGGCTGTCTGGGCCTGCGGGGCCTGTTGGGCCGGAGTGGCCACAGTGGCTGTCTGGGCCTGCGGGGCCTGTTGGTCCGGAGTGGCCACAGTGGCTGTCTGTGCCTGCGGGGCCTGTTGGGCCGGAGTGGCCACAGCGGCTGTTTGGGCCTGCGGGGGCCTGTTGGTCCTGAGTGGCCACAGTGGCTGTCTGTGCCTGCGGGGCCTGTTAGGCCGGAGTGGCCACAGCGGCTGTCTGGGCCTGCGGGGCCTGTTGGGCAGTAGTGGCCACAGTGGCCTGCTGGTCCTGTGGGTGCCACATGCCCTGCCGGGGGCCCATGCTCCAGGGCAGCATTGTTTGGGAATCAATTTGGGGGCCCAACCGGAATGGGACCACATTGGGTGGCCCCACATTTGGCCAGCCCACATTGGCTGGGAGCCAGGCGGTGCCATTATCCTGGCTGGAGGGAATTGCTGGCACCTTGTGGATGGCCCAGGCGGACTTTGATAGGAGGGCCCTGCTACAGGTGAAGTTAACGCAGGTGGTCCTGCATCTTCAGAAGGTGCAGGAACCTGCGGAGGCAGGGGTCGCCTGGATGGTACTGAAATGAGACAAGATTTTGATTTGAGTATTGTTGTTTCCATATCTCTGAGATCAGAGTGACTTGTAATTGGCTGTGAATGTTTGACGCCAATCCAAATTGATCTGCATCATTAGTATTGTGGATCCTGGCTGGGATCTTTCCTGTTATGTGACACCGACTACTGGCAGCAGCAGTTGGACCAAGGGGCTGATAGATGGCGCTGCCGCTGTTATATACATCATTTTCAACTTACACAGAAGCCCAAAAGCACTAGCCCTCACACTTATCCGAACCCCTTACCTTAACAATACCATAACCCACTAAATATGCATGATTATATAATCTCCAGGAAAATGCTGTGACATGTAGAGGCTGCTCACTGCTTCTACCAGCAGTCACGGTCAGATAACAGGAAAGGGCCCATGGCTCATATGACTATATGTAATGCTGGTGCGGTGTGCCAACTGCAGTTAATTAGGACACGTGCTCATCTGAATCTGTTGGCCAGTGTGTGAGACAGACCAATCTGTGACCAATCCTCAGCAATGTGAGTTAACATGTTAATGTAACATGGTCCAGATTATGCTGTTACACGACACAAACTTGCAGTCCATCAGAGTCTGTATCCGCATATGCTGCAGTGTGCACATCCATACATGTACTCTCATGGGGATGTACCAGCTAGACCGGACCTATCCTGTTGTATGTGCGCATCTCTGGAAGTGCCCAGCCAACGACTCTAGCTACTCCAGCCCAGCAGGCCAGGTAAGTGGTTATGGGTTTCAGGTTCTGGCTACAGTTAGGGGTGATGGTTAGAGTTAGAAAGTGGGGTTTAGGGGGTTAGGGTTAGAGGGTTAGGGGCTTTGGGTGTACCAACTATTTTTGATGGCTACATGGGGACGCAAGCGCAGCCGCATCCCTAGAGTCGGCGGCGGCACTCTACCAGCACATACTGAAATGCCCACATAAAACAGGATACATCCGCTATACCTATAATTAAAATGTACATGAATTCTATGCAGTAGGAGGGTTAAGCCAAACAGCTAGGGATGGGCCAGTTTAACATGGAGTAGAGTGTGACAGGGGAACTCATGACAATATACAAACAATTGCAATGGAGTTGCTTTATATGCACTGGGAACCAACAGCAAACATAACAGTAACATCTATAGATTTGCAAAACGGTATCATAATCAGTTGTGGGAGGAGGTATTGGACATATATTTCATCGCTAACAATTCTGACAAGTATATTTCTTTACACTGGATTTACATGATTTTTGCAGCCTCATATATCTGTAGTCACAACCAAATATCTTACAGTGCAATTCAACGTCAGTTATCTATCTGTGTGGGGTACATGTGCGTACATATGAGGGTGTTAAGGTGTACATGGTACTCACATTGCAGGCTTTCAGACTGATCGGAGTCCACCAGGCTAGGGAGGCCCACGACTGACGCTGGCCGGATCATGTCGCGCACTGTGGCCTCCCAACCGGGGTATGTGAACGTTTCTGGCGGCCCACCACCGGTTCCACGTGCTGCTTTGGCCTCATTGGCCATCTACGTTTTCACAGCAATACGGCAGTCTTGAAACCGGTGCTGGACAGACTGCCAGGGACGATTGGCATACCCCAGCGAGGAGACCTCAGCCGCGATCTCCTTCCAGGCATCTGTCCTCTGCCTGGGCCTCACTTTACTCCCACCGGTTAGGATGGAGTTTCGGGCTTGCACTCCTCTAACCAGTGTTTCGATCTCCTGGCTGGTGAAATTTGCTGCCCTTTTGCGTGCAGCAACAGCAGCTTGCTGGCCAGCCTGTGGCTGGGGGCCCTGCTCTCCCTGACCTCTCCCTTCGCTGCCTTCTCCCTCCATCTCTCCTCCTCTCTCTCTCTTGCTCTCACAAAACCTCCAACTCCAAGACCTGTGTGTCCACTTGCACAGCATACAACACAGTCACAGATTTACGAATTTCACTCCCTTTTAAACTATTTGTGCCCTTGATTGTCATCTTCCTATTGGTTAATTGATTTCAGGTTTGATTTCAGAATTACGGGCTTGAGACTTGGCCGTAGCTTCTTAGTGAAACACGTACGGGTTTTGCGGATGATTGCCCTCCAAGCCCGTAGCTCGTTATTCAAACCCGTGCGGGCTTGCATGATAGATGAAGTTAAATATCTTTATTTGCGCATTTGAGAGTAGGGGAATGTTGAGCTATTAATTCTGAAACCAAACATCACTTTCACTTTTAATAAAAGCACAGAATGGCTTTTCGATGCTACGACTTGTAAGTTAGCCCTTTACGACCCGTAGGTCTATTTTACCCATTTCCGGACTTGACGGAGGCTAATCCCGCAGCCTTTGCGGGTCTGAGGTGCTCCAAGCCCTCGGGTCTTTGTTCACGTATATTTGACAAGAATTTGAAAATACAAAAATTACGGATTTGAGTGTAGGGGAATGTTGTGCTATTTTTGCTAACACCTACAATCACTTTATAGTCTTCTCAAAGTGCAGGATGGCTTTATTTGGGCTATATTTCGTGCTTAATTGGTGCTAGCGGGACCTCTTTCCTGCAAGTAAGCTGCGGCTCGCTTTTAGCCTTGCAGAGAGGTTTCCCGTAGCAATTGAATAGCAACCGGGGCTTTCTTGCGGCCGAAACTCTTGCGGACGTTTTAGATCAAAGGCCTTCCTCGGGCGCGAGCGGCCGCAAGGGATAGCAAGGCGCCGGCCGCAAGCCTGCCGGAGCCCCCGGCCGTAAGGGAATAGAATAGCCGAATAGCTTGCGGCCGGTCCTTGCGGCCCGGCAACGGCTGCGGACGCTAATAGAATGAGGCCCATAGTATTTAAAGTTTGAAAAAGACTTTCAGTCCATCAAGTTCAACCTTTTAAGATCCTCTGATCTGCAATATGCGGATTAACTACTAATTAATTAGTTGTATATAAAAAAAAATTATAATCAGTTTCCCTCCTGATCCCAGACACCAGCGACCGGACTTCTCCCTGGATCAATACTGCCTCTCTAATTATCCATGATAACCCTGAATTCCCTTTTTAATTAGAAATAAATCCAGTCCCCTTTAAAAGTTATCTATTGAATCCGCTGTCACCACCTCCTCTGGTAGAGAATTCCACAGATTAACCACCATTACTGTGAAGAACCCTTTTCTTTCTTTAAGGGGGAATCTTTTTACTTCTAACCTCAAGGGATGTCCTCTTGTCAGTTGAAAACCTCTTGTCACAAAAAACTCCCTTGACAAATCTTTATACTGACCCTGGATGTATTTATATAAGGTAATCATATCTCCTCTTAGACGCCTTTTTTCTAGAGAAAATAAGTTTAATTTGGTTAGTCTTTCTTCATAACTTAGCCCCTCCATTCCCCTTATTAGTTTTGTTGCCCTGCTCTGTACCTTTTCCAACTCTAAAATGTCCTTTTTATGAAGTTATCTATTGAATCCGCTGTCACCACCTCCTCTGGTAGAGAATTCCACAGATTAACCACCATTACTGTGAAGAACCCTTTTCTTTCTTTAAGGGGGAATCTTTTTACTTCTAACCTCAAGGGATGTCCTCTTGTCAGTTGAAAACCTCTTGTCACAAAAAACTCCCTTGACAAATCTTTATACTGACCCTGGATGTATTTATATAAGGTAATCATATCTCCTCTTAGACGCCTTTTTTCTAGAGAAAATAAGTTTAATTTGGTTAGTCTTTCTTCATAACTTAGCCCCTCCATTCCCCTTATTAGTTTTGTTGCCCTGCTCTGTACCTTTTCCAACTCTAAAATATCCTTTTTATGAAGTGGTGGCCAAAATTGTACTCCATATTTCAAATGAGGGCGTACTAGAGATTTGTAAAGTGGCAGAATTATATTTGCTTCCCTGGCTTCTATACCCTTCTTAATACATGCTAATATTTTTTTTGCCGTTGCAGCTGCTGCTTGGCTTTGAGCACTGTTACCTAGGTGGTTGTCCATAAGCACTCCCAAATCCATTTCAATATCCGATACACCTAGATTTGCTCCATTAAGATTATAAATTGCATGGCTATTTTTCCTTCCCAGATGCATAACTTTACATTTATTTGTATTAAATCTCATCTGCCACTTAGATGCCCTTTCCTCTAATTTATGTAAATCAATTTGGAGGGAAAGTACATTATTTTCTGATTTAAATTCTCTGATAAATTCTATACTAAAGTTAGATTCACTGTCTTTGTCATCAGCCAGAACTGAATCTGCACTGTAATATTTTTTTTGGGGTGCATTCATGAATTTTACATTTTGGTTATTTAGATTCAAGGCATCAATATTTTTTTATGTTAATATCACTTTGTTTGCAATGTCTGAGTAATCCTCGTTATTGATAGTATTTAGAAAGATTGCCGATATTAGTGATTCTTTGCAAATCATTTGTGATGGAATTTCAATGGTATCATCAGGTAGATTATTTATTTTTGGATGTTTTCCTTCTCCAATTTGAATTAGCCAAACATTGAATTTTGGCCTTGAGATCTTATATTTAGTTCTAATTTCATGTGTGCAAATATCTTCCACAGTTTACTTGTCTTTATACATGTTTTGACGATATCAGTCCTATTTCCATGTGGCACAACAGGTAATGTTTGCCTAAAATCTCTTCCTAACAACATCAAATTTCCACCAAATGGCAAATCATTATCCATAACTTCTTTTAATAATCTATCAATACTTTGCAAGGCATGACACAACATCATTGTTGCCTCATCTATGATAATTAATTTACTTTTTTTTAAATGTTTTGCTTGTAAAGAATTCATTTGAATATCTGACACTGGTGTTTCTAAAATGGGAACTGGCAGTTTAAATCCACTATGCACAGTTTTGCCACCTTCTAACAAAAGTGCAGCAAACAATTATACAGATAAGTTTTTCCTGATCCACCAGGGCCATCTAGATAGAAATAACGTTCTTTGACCATGTCATCATCTGTAGCATTTGTGATGGCGTTAAATGCTTGCAATTGTAATGTATTTAAAGATGCAATTTTTTCTTGTGTTTTGGGGATTTGAAGCTCAGTGTCATAGTCTTCAAAGTTTATTTAATTTATAGGTCCTGGATCAGGCAGATTAAAACTTGCACAATTTTACCCATGACAAAGAAAGATCATTGTGCGTAAATGTTCACTGTGCATAAATGTTCATAACTTTGTGCACTGGGAACATGTAAAAGAAGTAATCTTAAACTGAAACGTTCAATATCTCTTGGACTGAGGATATAAATTATTGGGATAATTTTATTAGTATCTTTTTTTTTTTTTTCGTTGTCGCCATTGGCCATTTACGAATACATAGTGAAATGGAATCTCAATGTATAACAATTCTCTGGCCTCAGTGTCCTCACAATTTAATTGAAACCAAGCAGTAAGTGTTGCTGCTCTGTGTTCATTTTGTGCTAGAGCATTTCTTTCATTCCCTACCGTAAAGCAAATGAATTGACTTTGTGGCAAATGTACATCTAACTGATACACAGCATGTGACTGATCATGCATCTCAAATTTGAGAAGACGCCACATTGCTTCTGAAGCACTGACATAGCGAGCATCTAAATAACATGAAAATTCATCATGTAAAATTGGATTGTCTTGTTCATTGTCTGCACCTTACACAACAACAGTTGCTGCATCATTTCCTTTGTATATATATTTATACACATATTTTATGGATTTGATCGAAGTGCAAGTTTACACATTTATGTGTGCCTTGTACTTCATCAGCAAATGCGGATTATATGGAACTAAATATCTATTATCAACCTTTTGGCTATGAATACTAGTAGTTTGTCCTTCTCTTCTTTTATACAAAGGGTATCCATCACAATTAGCATAAGTTTGCATTTGAGATTTTTTTGGAAACTCTGTTGTGCATTTTTAATTTTCCATACATGGTGAATTTGGATTCATATCTCCACATGGACCATGAATCATTCGGTGTGTAACAATGTCATAAAGTTTGGAATATTTTTCTGGATATGCCAGTTTAGCAGTAATCACTGAATCCACTCTCTCTGCAGTATTCAATTTATCTTTTTCTTGTAGGATTAAAAGTATATGTGCATGTGGCAGGCCTCTTTTTTTTATTCAATGGTATAAACAAATAACTGTGCTTTAGTTTTATCATGTATTAATTAATTTAGTTTTATTTTGAATACTCTAGCCACTAAATCTGGTCGATCTTAAGTATTTTGGCCAAGTTTCAAATTTGCCTTTATCTCTGACCATTGTGGATTAAATGTGAATGTAATGAATAAATCTGGTTTTCCCGAATTTAGTCACAATAGCCATGGCATCATTGTACCTTATCGCATATTGTGAGGAGATCCTTGGAAAGAGGATGGCAAAATGATTGCTCTTCCACCTGGAATGTCTATGTTGGTAGCCAATTCAGCAACATAATCCATCAATCCACAATATTGTTCTATGCGAAGCTTGTTTTGTTGAAATTTGATAACATTTCGATTACTAGCTTTGACTTGTAGATATGAATCAATAATTCATTCTTGTGTGAGTTTCCCCCCCACATAAAATAGGATTGAAATGATCCCGAATAGCAGTGTGTGCCACTTTATATTCCAGCAAATAGAGTTTACACATCCCCGAAGGTAGATACACACTGGGAGCACTGACTAATCGAGGTAAATGTAAATAGGTATATACCCAACATAATGAATTGAAGAAATTAGTGTAAAAGTAAGGCCTGAATAGCCAACTTCAAAATATATATGTACTCCTACTCATACGTGATATACTCAATATGATAAAAGTAAGTACATATAAAAGTATTATCTCAAAGTCCCCTGGTAAAGAGTTTCCAGCCCAGTAGATTCTATGAGTGTCTACATCTCTTAGGACTTCTGTGTCAAAATCTTGTACTGTATTATTGTCCAGATACTGCATGAGGTGTGCTGCCCTCTACACGAGCATTGTTCACGTAGTGCTCTCAGCAAAAATACAAAGCAAGGAAGAAAAGGGGGGGGGGGGCAAGAGAAGTTCACCACCTCCTAGTGCAAAATAACTGGTATAATCCTATGTAACAATGGACAATGGACCATTGGAGACTCACCACAGACGTAAGGATTACCCACATATCCGTGATGATCTGAGGAGAGAGTCCCCCTTATGTGCCATCCATACCTCATGTGCTGAGGTCACCAAATGTGAGTTTTTTACCTTTTTTAGCTCAGTATTGACTTTTACAAAGGATTATACAAGTTATTTTGCACTAGGAGGTGGTGCGCTTCTCTCCCCCTCCCCTCTTTTCGTCCTAACTTTATATTCCAGCATAGAAATATTGTTTCTAACACAAACTTTAGTATTAGGATACCTTTGCAATTGTAATTTTGATACCCATCCTGGCCCACCATTAAAAAAAAGGGATATGTCATTGGATCTAAATTACAACTTAATATATTTATGTTTATAAAAGATTGCTCTTCATTGTGTGGATATATTCTAATACCCCGCTGAAATGGTGGTTCACCATCATCATTTTTAAAGACCATGGAAATCTCATTTACTTTTGGTAAATTATACCATCTTTGATGAGTATTGCAATCTCTTTTCAGAACCATATTTACTCTTGGCATTGGCAATTGATGTATTTGAGCATGTTACTGTTGTTCTTTTTCAACCTCTGCTAATTTTTTGTATGCTTGACTATATGAGTTGTTGGCCATAATTTTATCCAGCTGTTCAAAGACTATGTGTAAACCTTGGTTATTTTCAGGAAGCGTCATCCGTTGTTCAACAGCTTCCATTGTATATAGGACATATAATTGTGCAAATTTCCTTTGCTCTCCTGCTTGTGGGTGTAAATGTGAAGGCCACATTTTCTGCTAATGTAGCACCCATTGAAGCAAATGAAATTGCGCTGTTATAAGACCTGATGTTTTTTATTGCTATAATTTGGAAATGTTGATTCACTCATTATACTTTTTAAATATTCTGGAAATGTGTGTCTATCTGGAAGTCTTACCTTTCCTTTCTGACAGAAACTAATAAACTGTCCATCAGTTGGTCTTTCCTTAAGAAAATGATAGGCCCCACAAAACTGACAAACCACATTGAGTAATCCACAATAATGACTGTCTACTGGTAGTGCTGTAAATAAGGGACTATCCTGAGCTTCCTCAACACAGATATCACTACTACTTTGTATAACAATATTGGTGTCCTGTAGATAAACATTGGTGTCATTAGACAATATGTGATCATTAGACAATGTGTCACAGACATGATGTTTTTTACTTTTTCTTTTCTTTGTAGCTCCGTCACACTCAGTTTGTCCTTTATGAATCATTTTTCTTTTATTGGCAAGTCTCTGTCAGTTTTCTTCTCTTAATCTTTGTGAAGTCTCAGGGGACTGTGCATCTCTCCATCTTTGCTTCCGTTCCCTTGCTATTCTTCTTTTGCATTCTTTCTTGTCTTCTGTGTTGTCCGCCATTGTAATCTGTAATTGTAAATACAGACTTTTTAGTTTGAATTGTAACTTTTTTTTATATATAAAACAATGGCAATCCTAACATTAGTAAGATTTCTTTGTTACTTACCTGATGTCTTATTGGAAGAAGTTCTTTTCCACTTTCTGATGGTCTTGTAGTTGTGGCCTTTATTGTACATATTGTTTTTAACTGTCATCAATGCAAAACCTAAAGAGCAGTACTGAAAAAGTAAAAGTACCTGAAATGCATTTGTACATTTTGAATTAAATTAATTAATTAATCAATCAATCAATTTCTTATTTTTAATTGGCATACATGAAAACCTAAATAGCTAAGCATATATATTGAGAAATAAAGTCAGTGTTAAATAAGTAATTGTGTTTTTATAATTAATTCATAAGTTATTAATAAATTAATATATGTTAATTATGAATGCAAAACATAAAGAGCAATTCATGTTTTTATAAAGAAGGGCATCATTGAAATGTAAATTACATATCCAAACACAAAGAGCTATGAGCAAACTATAGATTGTCCTGAAAAGGATTTGTAATGTTTTGATTCAATTAATAAAGTAATCAATGAAGTTATGATGTTTAATTGGCATACATTGAAATGTAAATCGCGAACGTCATTTTTTTAAATTATGAATTAGTAATTAATTAATAAATTAATATACATTAATTAATTAATAACTGGCATCAATGCAAAACAAAAAGACGTAATCCTGTTTTCCTAAAGAAGGGCATAATTAAATAAATATACCTGTAATGTTGATGTTACTGCAGATGAAATGCTGCAGAGCCCACAGTCTGTGTTCAAGCAGCTGCAGAGATGAGCAAACTGTAAAATGACATAAAAAGCCTGTTTAATGTTTGTATTCAATTAATTCATTAATCATTTAAAGTATCATAATTCATTGACATACATGCAAATCATAAAGATCTAAGCATCAATATATACCTAAACAAAAGCAGTATAAAATATTCAATGTAGCAGGTATCAGAGCCTAAGAAACTGATTTAAATATGTAACAGCTTTGACTGTCCTATCCCTGTCAGTCAATGAGCAGTAATACAGATATATAAATGTAGTGTAAAAATATATATTTTTTAATTATTAATAATTCATTAATTAATGTACATTAATGAGCAGTAATCCATATATATAATTAGTGTAAAATATAATTTTATTTAGTGCATTGTAAAATATACATTTTTTTTAATGATTACTAATTAATAAATGAATGTACGTTAATAATTAATTAATCAATTAATTAATCAATGAAAAAATATATTAGAAAGAGACAAGCATTTATGTCTTCATAAAGTAAGGGCAGTGTAAAAGATTTTGCCTATTTTTTTGTAAAAATAATTCATTTTAATAATAATAATTTTTTTTAACTAATAATGAATTTATTAATAAAGGAATATACTTTACCTATTTGTAATTAATATCCAACAATCAATATCCTGAAGAGCTAACAATCTCTTTTGATTTTCCGATAGCAGAAAATGTCCAGTCAAACTGTTCACCTGAGGAGAAAGTGTCAGCAATGTGCCAAGTGTGCAGTATATATAGGCTGCATGCGTGAGCCAAAACCGTTAGTTTGCATGGGAATAACGCCATTTCACATTCGTAATGTTATTACTTGCAAATTAGTGTTGTTAAATGGTGACGATTTTCTATGTCTCATTTGCCTCGCAAGCATTTTCCATCCGTCCTAATGGTATATTTTGAAACTTGTACGTTCCTGGCTAACTTGTATGTCCCTGGCGGTGAGTTGCACGCTACGGCCTTGTTTAGCCTTGTTTAAAAAAATTTGGCCGCCATTTTTTTTCTTGCTTAGCTGATTTTCAAGTGGCGAAACACTGCAAATCCGGCTTAAATTCGCTTGCAACCTCACTCCCAGGTGTCCTGGCTCTCCCCCTGTGCTGTGTGTGAGTGTGTTTTAATTTATTTTGTATTATTTTTTTCGTTTGTCGATGCCCACGGTTCGGCCGTTTAAATCATATTTTTCTTAAGTCTGATTTTTTTTGCCCCTGAGATTCCGAGATAGCAGTTTTTTTTCTAAGTCCCGTGTTCCTCAACTGCTTACAGACTAAGTCCCGTGTGCTTCAATGCCTCAACTGCTCGCTTCGGGAGGCTCACAGGATCGCGTTTGGCGCTCATTTCAGCCTAAGTCCTTTGAGCTTCAATGCCTCAACTGCTCACCTCGCTTTGCGAGGCTCACAGGACCGCCTTCAGGTGCTCATTTCAGTCTGAGTCCTGCTTGCATCAATGCCTCAACTGCTTGCTCCACTTTGCGAGGCTCGCAGGAGTGCCTTTGACGCTTATTTCAGCCTAAGTCCTGCGTGATTCAATGCCTCAACCGCTCGCCTCGCTTTGTGAGGCTCGCAGGGCAATGAGCGCCTTTGGCGCTCATTGCCTAATTCTTGCGAGCTCGAAAAGGCTTCAATGCCTCAACGTGAGGCTTGCAAGCGTGATGACAACTCGCAGTTTGACAATTATAATATGTGATATATATATATATATATATATAGAGGAATAATCAGAGTATTGTAGTATATAGTTATACCTTTTTTATTGGACAAACATATTCATAGTTTTCATGACCAGCACCAGGCCCTGGCAGGCCTGGGCCCAGCCAAGCCTTGCACTGACTATAGCTCCACTCTGGTCATTTGAGAAGTGTAAGATGTAGTAAAGTGTAGAAAGAATAAGATCTCTGTCTTTCACTTGTTGATTTGGAGTTTACAGTCAGATATCCTGGAGGTAGCAGGGAACGTCAACAGACAGAAGGAGCAGATAAGAAGAGATGCCAGAGAAGGAGACACTAAGGGACCCATTAGAATCTTTCACACAGGCATTTATGTGAATACAGCTACGAATATAGTAAAATGAACTGCGCAAATACGGGCAAGCTATAATTTTCAAATTTTACTCCAAGCCATCCTTATCGGTCCTACCAGTACAAGTTACTTATTGTGCACAAGCACTTTTTTCATCGCTAATTCTACACATACTGATGACCATCCATAGAGACATAAAAATGCCTCTGAAAATCATGCTATGATCAGTCTAACACCTCAGTTGAGTTAAATATGAAGCCCCCTTCCAGACACCATATTGTTCAATCTGCTTCACTGGTCTGTCTCTCTGGTTTCCTGAGTCCACTGCTACATTTCCACTACTAAGGTATTGTGAACTGAAGACGTCTGCTACACACTGACAAATATGAAGACACATAAAATAAATGTAACAATTTTTTGTTTAAACACTTGGTCTTACTGTCTCCTCCCTTTCATCTCCAACTGCAAGCAGATAACTAACCCATTAAACAAATAATACACACCACTGGCACAATTTATATCAGATTATATCATGATTATTAATTATTAAGATTATATCTGTTATTATAACTACTGAAATTGTTAGTTTACCAGGATAAAATTGTGTACCTCTGTAAGTCTTTGTAACCTCCCCCCACTATTTGCATATCCTGTGTTTAGAGCCTTTAACTTACACATTCTAAAGCCATTTCCACTCGCTTCCAGACACCATATTGTTCAATCTGCCTCACTGGTCTATCTCTCTGGTTTCCTGAGCCCAATCCCCTCCATCCCTGTCCCTCACCCACCTGCCCCTGGTTACTATTAATTTATTGATTCACACTAATTCTTTACAGCTGATCAATTAGCAACACTTGCTAACTAGTCATAATAATCCTTTACACAATGTTTCCTCTGGCCTTCCTCTTTCTCATATGCCCCTGTGTTTTCCTCAGGCTCTTCTTCTCAACTGCTCCCCTTCCTTTCTCCAACATAACCATCTCACCTTTCATTCGCTCCTCTCCTCTCTTATGCTCCCACACGCTACTTTTAGTTAAGCTGTATTCAAATTGTGTGTCTCATGAGTTTCTCACTTGCAGTTTACATTATTCAACCAATATGGGCAGATAACATATTGCATACTAGAACCACTCACTTCACAATGACTTTACATCAGATCCCTTCCCTCTCCAACTAATGAATAACCTTCTCATTGTTTACACTTTCCTACCTATGTACCTCTCACTTTCTTCCTGAACCTTGCTATTCCTTATCTGCTCCTCCTTAGGTCTCTGCCTCTTAAATACCCTTTAGATTGTAAGCAGCGAGTTTCCAGTAGTAGGGTGCTTTTGAGAAAAACGACTTTTACAAGACTCAAAACAGGGCCCTCCATTTTCTACAGTTGATAATATTTGTATATTAGTTAAAATAGAGAAATTCTGGATAGACACTCTTAGACAGGGGTGTGTTTCTGCCTAGGCACACGAGGCCCAGGTCTAGGGGAGCACCTTTTAGGGGGCAGCAGGCTGCCTGAAGATGCAATACAGTACATAGAAATATATTTGTATATGCACATAAATGTTTGTGCGCAGTGATACTTTTGTCTGAAAGTGTGCTTGATACTTTCTGATACTGCAAGTGGGTACTGGGGGACACACTAATCTGAATGATCTAGGACAGCAATAAAACAAATTATGCCCATCTAATAACTTTCACATTTTAAATTCTGTTCCATTCTTACATTTCATTCTTAAACAGATATCAGCCTTATGCCTAAATTTGAAAACCCAAGATTAGAAATTGCCCCCCCATTCAGATTACTTACTGTAGTCATATATTTAAAATATGCTCTTTTAAAGAACTGAACTTGAAAACAGACAAAATATTATTGGAATGTAAAAAATAATACCACTTATTTATTAAATTTTATATAGTTATGCTCCAGTGTAATTTCGAATTTTGTTTTTTGACGATAGGCTTAAAATGCAATTTAAGCTTCTTTTAGAACAATGGGAATGTGGCATTTACAACTGCCACTACTTTTTAGCAGGTCTATTGGGAAGGGATACACTCCCCTGAAAAGGTTCAGTGCAGAATCAATGAAGAAGAGGAAATGTGCCTTTTTTATTTCAGGATCTTAATTAAAGGTCCTACATTAGTTACAGCAGCATTCTCTCAATTACACTGGTGTCATGTCAAAGGAATTATGGGGCCAACCTGACCTTCAATAAAGTGACCAATAGTATTTGCACAACCCTAATCAACAGAAGGATAATAATGAATATGCGGATGAAAACGTTAAAAAAGTAACAAAACAAAAGTCAATTCTATCACTTTCCCACAATTACATTCCAGAATATGTTTCTGTGTATGTCTATCTATCTATCTACGTAATCTGTCAGTTTTCTGTCTATCACTTCAGCTATTGCTGGGAAGCTACAGTATGTACTATACCATATTTTTATGAAACTATTCAAAGAAGGAAGGCATTTAAAATTGAATAAAGTCTATACAGATTCTTCCCCTCAGTGCTTAACACTAAACTTTTCCAAATAGAAAAAAAAAAAAAAATAACTGTGAATTAAAACAAAAAATCCACCAATGTTAAAATACAATTAAAAACAAAAACATGGATGACTTGCTAGCTATTCAGAATATAATATTCCGAATTGGTTATTTTTAGCACTGATTTCTTAATTGGAAATATACTGCACTTACTTGTTTTTTTTTGCTTATATTTAACACATTTTTACTGCATACTGTTTACTACTAGGAGAGAATTTTTAATATTTATATCCCCCTGTTGTGTTGGAAATAAGCTAAATATAAAGTAAAGTAGGAAAGGATAGTGATAATTTAATAGATGTATATCAGCTTGCTAAAGACACTTCTGTTATGTCTAGTTGATCACATTCAGTGTGAGAGAGCCCTATTAAATTCCAGATTTGTAAATAAGCGGCTTCTACTTAAGCCCTACGTACTGCAGAATTTCTCAAAGTTACAATGCTAATAAATTCAACGTATGAGCTATGCAGCAGGGTCGTACGTATCAACACTGCGAAAATGTACATGAGGAGTGACAGCCTGCGAGATGATCTCGCAGGCTCCCGCACCTCAACAAATAGTGCAGGTGTCCTAAACGGGACCTCCGCGACATTCCCCCACAAAAGCCTTGGCTTAAGTATTTTTAATATGTGTTACTGTAATGTAAATGAAAAGACAAACCCAGGGGAGTTCACAATTTTTAATGGGCAAGTAGCTAGTCACATATAATAGTTGTCAAACTGTGAGACCTTGTCACGCTTTGTGAGCTCGCAATGTGAGCTTGCCAGAACTGTGTCCCTTGCAAAGCGGGAGACGCAGTTCTGGCCACAAATGCGGACCCTCGCAAAGAAAGGAACCGAATTTGCGGAGGTGGAGGCTCTACGTCGCCTCATTTTGTAACAAAACAACCCCACACAACTGTTAACTTGCAGCACTTAGTCCTACGGTGCCTCAAACCACCCCACAAAACTCCCCCATAACCGTTAACTCGCAGCACTTACTCTCAAACCACCACACAAAACTCCCCCACACAAACGTTAACTCACAGCACTTAGTCCTACGGCGCCTCAAACCACCCCACAAAACTTGGAACACTTAGGTGATGAGCGCAAAGCGAGGCAAGCCTTGAACAACTAAAACGTGCAGCACTTAGGAGATGAGCGTAGCGAGGACAGCAGTGGAGGTAATGAAAGACGCGGGACTTAGCCTACAAACACTTAGAAAACGCGCAATCCCCTTAGGTTGCAAGCAGATGACAAACGCAGGACTTAGAAAAAAAATTACGAGTCGCAGGTCTTAGAAAAAAAAATACGACATAGGAAAAATACGAACTTAACAGCCGAACCGCGAAAAGCAAAACACACTAAAAAAAAACTAAATACACAAAAAAATGCTACAAAAACATCACTCATAGCACGGGGGAACAGCCATGACGTCTGTGAGTGATGTATAACCCTAATTTAAGTCGAATTTGTCGCGTTTCGACACTCGAAAATCGCCTAAGTGAGAAAAAAAAATGGGGGCCTTTGACACGCACATACGAGGTACCAAAATACACTTTTAGAAAACATGCAAATTGCTCCTGAGTCGCATAACACATAGAATATCACCGCCAACAACACTAACTTGCTAATCTACACATTACACATCTGAAATGCCGGCTTTCCCGCCTAACCCAATGGTCTGTCTCGCGCACGCAGCCTATATATAGGGCACACTTGCCACAGTGATGACACTTTCTCCTCAGGTGATGACAGTCTGACTGGACATTTTCTGCTGCCGGAAAATCCAAAGAGATTGTTAGCTCTTCAGGATATTGATTGCTGGCTATTCATTATGAATAGGTAAAGTATATTAATTGATTGATTAATTAATCATTAACTAAAAAAAAATATTATTATAAAAAAAAAAAAATACATTCTTATATTTTACTATGCCTTTACTTTATGAAGACATTAATGCTTAACGATTTCAAATATATTTATTAATTGATTAATTATTTTTTAATGGACATTCATTTAGTATTTATTAATTACTAGCCACTTGCCCCTCAAAAAATGACGGCAATGAGATGTGTATGTTTCTAAAGTTGTTTAGTTATTAATATACGTATTTGACACTTGTAAGGTTTTAGTTATGATGAAATAAGTACTAGTGTGATATTAAACATGTTTAATTTTGTAACATTTTCTTTTGTTGAAGAGTAACTGTTAAAGCATTTTGTAGTAAAAGTATTAACATTTGAATGTAAGAACAGTTGAACTTTAAATTAATCAGTATTGTAAACTTGTAATAGTTGTCATGTTCCTGTAAAATGGAGTTTAATATCAGTGTGGTACGTGCCTCATAGTGTGTGTTACGTGCCTCGTGAAGTTGACTGGAGCGTTGTTTCCATTTTGCGAGTCACTGTAGTATTTTTGCGTCTTTAGCCTTGTTTTCGTTTTGTTCGGCGGCCATTTTTTCTCTCGCTTAGGTGATTTTCGTCTGTCTAAACTCCGATTTTTTTACTTTAATCGATGTGGAACTTCACTTTTAGAGGTCCTGGGTGCCCCCCCATGCTGTGGGTAAGCTTTTTATTTGTTTGTTCTGTGTATTTATTTTGTTTCTAATCGTTTTGGGGTCGCGCAAGTTGTGTCCTTGTTTTCGTATCTCGCACTTCTTTTCCGGCTAATTCGTAGGTGTTTGGGGGTGTTTTGCGTCTTTAGACTGCTGTAGCCTCGTTTTCCTTTTTTTTCGGCGGCCATTTTTTCTCTCGCTTAGAGAATTTTTCAGTATCTAAACTCTCCTATTTTGAGTTAAATTGAGGTGTAACTTTAGTTTTCAAGGTCCTGGATGCCCTCTCTTCCTGTAAGTAAGCTTTTTATGTATTTGTTGTGTGTATTTCTTGTATTTTTCATGTTTTGATGTGCACGAGTTGCGGCCGATTTTTGCGAGGTCGTAATGGGTCGTAACGTGTCTGGTATTTTCCTTTCGTAACTACGTAAATTTTGCGAGGTCCGCAGTTTCTGGCAAGGAGCGCCTTTCGGCTTTGCGAGGGCCGCAGGCTCGCTGTGCGAGCCCGCAAGCGTTAGCAACAGCTCGCATGCTCACAACTATATATGTGATTAATCCTTATGGAAAAGAAAATGTATATTTTTGATTGACTTTACTTTATGAACATATTATTGATTAACTTTTTTTCATATATTTATTCATTGATTACTTATTAATCTTCATTAATTAATTAATTAGTAATTAATTAGTCATAATAAAAAAAAATCAAACTGGATCCAAAAATATGTAAATTGTACAGTGCACTTACATTTCAGTGTTGCTGCTCAATTATTAATGTTCATTAATTACTTCATTAGTCATTAATAAGTAATAAGAAAAAAAAAAATGTTTTTTAAACTGCCTCAAAAGATATGTACATTTTACAGTGCACTTAGACTTCAGTGTTGGTGCTCAATTATTACAGTGCAGTTATATATATTTTTTTGCTTTTTACTTATATTTGTGTGTTGCTGCTCAATTATTAATGTTCATTAATTACTTAATTAGTCATTAATTAGTAATAATATAAAAGAAAATTTGTTAAAATGGCCAAAAAAAAGGTAGATTTTACAGTGCACTTATATTTCTGTGTTGCTGCTCATTGTGTGAAAGGAATAGGATCCTCAAAGCAGTTAAATATTGAAATCACTTTATTACATTATGACACCTACTACATTTCATATTTTATAGTGCATTTATTTATGAATATATCCATGCTTACAGCTTTACATTTTGCATGTATGCCAATTAAACATCATACTCTTAAAGATTAATGAATTAATTAGATTGAAACATTAAAAATGCTTTTAATGTTATTTGGCAGTTTGATCATCTGTGCATCTGAGTACACAGAGTGACGTTTGCAGCATTTGATCTGCAATAAGATCACGTTTACAGGTATATCATTTAATGATGCTGTCTTTTGGTAGAAAATGATTAAGGCTTTTTGTTTTCCATTGATCAATGGTATTAATTGATTAATTAATAAGTATTACTTAATTATTCATCAGGAATCATTATAAAAAAATATAGTGTCTATTTTACAATGCATATATTTAATATTGCATTTATATATCTGAAGTAATGATTATTAACGTACATTCATTGATTAACTATTAATTAATAATAATTACAGGGGGGGAAAAAGTTACCTACATTTTCAAATGCATATATCTATGATCCTGCTCAGTCCCTTATAGTGATAGGATATTATAAGCACTTCAATATTAAATCCCTTTATTATATGATGACACCTTATAATAGTTTGGAATGCATTTACTTATGAATATATTGATGATTAGGCCTTTACGTTTTGCATGTATGACAAGGAAAAAGGATACTTTCAATGATTCATAAATTAATTCAAACAAAACATTAAATATGCATTTTACCTCATTTTACAGATATATCATATCTGCACCTGCCTGAAGACAGCGAGCGACCTCTGCAGGATTTCAGATCATATAACATCAACTTCACAGGTATGGGCTTTAATGGTGACATTCTTTAGAAAACCAGGATTAAGTGTTTTTTTTTTTTTTTGCCATTGATGACAGTTATTGATTAATTAATTAATGGATTTTAGTTTATTAATTAACCAATAATAAAAAAAAATACATACATGCTTACCCATTTATGTTTTAATAATGAATGACAATTACACATCAAAACTTGATTTATTGATTAATTAATTTAATCAAAAAATTATAAAACAGTTTCAGGTCAATCTATAGTTTGCTCATAGCTTTTTTGGTTTGCCCTTCTTTAGGAAAACAGGATTACCTGTTTATATTTTGCAGTCATGACAGTTTTACATTCTTTAATTCATGTGTATCCTTTTATTAATTAGTTCATAATTCTGTTATTGCTCATTGTCTAACAGGGATAGGACCTTATAAGCACTTAAATATTTAAATACCTTTATTATATTAGGACACTTTTTAAGATTTAAGAATGTATTTACGTATGCATATATTGAAGATTAGGATTTACGTTTGTCATGTATGCCAATCAAAAAGGATACATTCAATGTTTCATAAAATCATTCAAACAAAACATTACAAATCCTTTCTATGTATTTTAACAAAAACATCATCTCTGCACCTGCCTGGAGACACAGAATGACCTCTTCAGGATTTGAGTTGATATAACATCAAAATGACAGGTATATAATTTAATGATGACATTCTTTACAAAAACAGGATGAAGTATTTTTTTTTGCCCCATTGATGACAGTTAGTGATTAATTAATTTATGTAATTAATTTTGTTAATTAATTATATAGTTACATAGTAATTTAGGTTGAAAAAAGACTTTCAGTCCATCAAGTTCAACCTTTTAATATCTCCTCTGATCTGCAATATACGGATTAAATATTAATGAATTAGTTGTTAATGAATTACTAATGAATTATTTAAATATTTATTTTTATTTTGTTTTTAATTATTAATTAATCCAGAGGTAGGCAAACAGATAAAAACCCAAGTAAGACTTAGCCATTTGTCTCAAAGGGGAAAAAAAATGAATTCCTTCCTGACCCCAGATACTGGCCATCGGATTTCTTCCTGGATCAATAATCTCTCTAATTATCCATGATAACCCTGAATTCCCTTTTTAATAAGAAATAAATCCAGTCCGCTTTTAAAGTTATCTATCGAATCCTCTGGTAGAGAATTCCGCAGATTAACCACCCTTACTGTGAAGAAGCCTTTTCTGTCTTTAAGGGGGAATCTTTTTACTTCTAACCTCAAGGGATGTCCTCTTGTCAGTTGAAAACCTCTTGTCACAAAAAGCTCCCTTGACAAATCTTTATACTGACCCTGGATGTATTTATATAAGGTAATCCTATCGCGTCTTAGATGCCTTTTTTTAGAGAAAATATGTTTAATTTGGTTAGTCTTTCTTCATAAGTTAGCCCCTCCATTCCCCTTATTAGTTTTGTTGCCCTCCTCTGTACCTTTTCCAGCTCTAAAATATCCTTTTTACGAAGTGGTGCCCAAAATTGTACTCCATATTCCAAATGAGGGCGTACTAGAGATTGTAAATTGGCAGAATTATATTTGCTTCCCTTGCTTCTATACCCTTCTTAATACATGCTAATATTTTATTTGCAGTTGTAGCTGCTGCTTGGCTTTGAGCACTGTTACCTAGACGGTTGTCCACAAGCACTCCCAAATCCCTTTCAATATCTGATACACCTAGATTTGCTCCGTTAAGATTATAAATTGCATGGCTATTTTTCCTTCCCAGATGCATAACTTTACATTTATTCATATTAAATCTCATCTGCCATTTAGATGCCCATTCCTCAATTTTATGTAAATCCCTTTGGAGGGAAAGCACATCATTATCTGATTAAATTACCTTGCACAACTTCATGTCATCAGCGAAAATGGAGACACCACACTACAATCCTACCTCTAAGTCATTAATAAATATGTTAAAAAGAAGAGGGCCTAATACTGAACCCTGAGGAACCCCACTTACCACATTAGTCCAATCGGAGTATGCTCCATTTGCAACAACCCTTTGCTTCCTGTCTTTTAGCCAGCTCTCAATCCATGAGCAGATATTTACTGCAAGTCCTCTATCTCTTACTTTGCACAATAGTCTCCCATGTGGCACTGTATCAAACGCCTTTGCAAAATCCAAAAAGACTACATTGCCTTGATCCAGGTTCCTACTAACCTCCTCATAGAAACTAATTAGATTTGTTTGAAATGACCTATCCCTCATAAATCCATGTTGACTCCTACTTATAATCCTATTCAAAAAGACATATTCTTGTATATTATGCCTTATTAACCCTTCTAAAAGCTTATCCACTACAGAAGTGTGGCTCACTGGTCTATAATACCACAGATTTGCTCTTTCTCCCTTTTTAAATATAGGTATCACATCTGCTTTTCTCCAGTCATCTGGTCGAGACCATGTGTTGAGTCAATCTTGAAAAATTAAATATAATGGTTTAGCTATTACAGAGCCAAGTTCCCTCAGTACCCGTGGATGTATTCCATCCGGACCCGGCCTTTATTAAGATTTATTTTTTCGAACCTTTTTTGGATTACTTCCTGCATTAACCAATTATTTTGCAAATGTAGTGTAGCCCCATTATGTTGCAGTGTCCCAACCACTGGTACCTCCCTTGTGTATACCGAAGAAAACAACCTATTTAGCTCATCTGCCTTTTCCTGGTTACTGATTTTCAGACGGCCTGTTTCACATTGTAATTTTCCTATAGCTTCCTTCCTCGCCTTCTTCCCGTTAATATACATAATTCATTTTTCATTTTTTATTTTAGCCAGTATAATAGCGCTTTTGCAAGCCTTCTTGATTTCCTTGTACTCCCGTAAAGCAGTCTCTGTCCCCTCTTGTTTGTATAATTTAAATGCCTTTTTTTTACTCCGTATCTTGATCTTTAAATCATTGTTAAGCCACATTGGATGGGATTTACTCCTTTTACTTTTATTCTATCATGGTATATGCCGATGTGTATGTATATTTAGTAAGGATTTAAATGTCGTCCATTTATGTTCAGTGTTTTTACCTATCAATTCTCTGTCCCAGTCTATACTTTGTATTGCTGCCCTTAAACTGTTAAAATCTGCCCTTTTAAAATTAAGAGTTTTTGTTGGCCCCTTAAAATGTTGTTTTTTTAATTCAATCTCTGTTCCCAAAGGTTGCCCTATTCCAACATTTGATACTATATCAATATTATTTGTGATGACTAAATCTAAGATAGTTTCATTTCTAGTAGGCTCTTATATAACCTGGGCAAGATAATGATCCCTGAGTGTACTCAAGAACCTGCTCCCCTTAGCTGAACTGCTGGTCTCATTTATCCAGTTTATTTCAGGGTAATTAAAATCTCACATTATTAGAACTTGCCCATGCTTAGCTGCATTTCCAATCCATAACAATAATTGTATTTCCTCACTTTCAGCTATATTTGGGGGTTTATAGCATACTCCTACTAATATTCTTTTGGAATTTGCTGCTCCGCTATTTAACTCTACCCACAAAGTACAACTCAATTGAAAAACAAACTGAAATCTTTTAGGTGAAGGGAAGAAAAATAAAAAATAATGTGGTTGCATAAGTCTGCACACCCTCTTATAACTGGGAATGTAGCTGTGTTCAGAATTAAGCAATCACATTCCAAATCATGTTAAATAGGAGTCAGCATACACCTGCCATCATTTAAAGTGCCTCTGATTAACCCCAAATAAAGTTCAGCTGCTCTAGTTGGTCTTTTCTGGAATTTTCTTAGTCGCACCCCACAGCAAAAGCCATGGTCCACAGAGAGCTTCCAAAGCATCAGAGGTATCTCATTGTTAAAAGGTATCAGTCAGGAGAAGGGTACAAAATAATTTCCAAGGCATTTGATATACCATGGAACACAGTGAAGACAGTCATCATCAAGTGGAGAAAATATGGCACAACAGTGACATTACCACGAACTGGAGCTCCCTCCAAAATTGATGAAAAGACGATAAGAAAACTGGTCTGGGAGGCTACCAAGAGGCCTACAGCAACATTAAAGGAGCTGCATGAATATCTGGCAAGTACTGACTGTGTGGTACATGTGACAACAATCTCCCATATTCTTCATGTGTCTGGGCTATGGGGTAGAGTGGCAAGACGAAAGCCTTTTCTTATGAAAAAAAACATCCAAGCCAGGCTACATTTTGCAAAAACACATCTGAAGTCTCCCAAAAGCATGTGGGAAAAGGTGTTATGGTCTGATGAAACCAAGGTTGATCTTTTTGGACATAATTTCGAAATATACGTTTGGCGCAAAAACAACACTGCACATCACCAAAAGAACACCGTACCCACAGTGAAGCATGGTTGTGGCAGCATCATGCTTTGGGGCTGTTTTTCTTCAGCTGGAACTGGGGCCTTAGTTAAGATAGAGGGAATTATGAACAGTTCCAAATACCAGTCAATATTGGCACAAAACCTTCAGGCTTCTGCTACAAAGCTGAACATGAAGAGGAACTTCATCTTTCAGCATGACAACGACCCAAAGCATACATCCAAATCAACAAAGGAATGGCTTCACCAGAAGAAGAATAAAGTTTTGGAATGGCCCAGCCAGAGCCCAGACCTGAATCCGATTGAAAATCTGTGGGGTGATCTGAAGAGGGCTGTGCACAGGAGATGCCCTCGCAATCTAACAGATTTGGAATGTTTTTGCAAAGAAGAGTGGGCAAATCTTGCCAAGTCAGAATGTGCCATGCTGATAGGCTCATACCCAAAAAGAGTGCTGTAATAAAATCAAAAGGTGCTTCAACAAAGTATTAGTTTAAGGGTGTGCATACTTATGCAACCATATAATTTTATTTTTATATTTTTTCTTCCCTCTACCTAAAAGATTTCAGTTTGTTTTTCAATTAAGTTGTACAGTTTATAGGTCGCATTAAAGGTGGAAAAAGTTCTGAAATTATTTATCTTTGTCTAATTTTTTTAAAGCACAGAAACCTGACATTTTAACAGGGGTGTGTAGACTTTTTATATCCACAGTAGGTTATAATCATCCAGATTAACAGTCCAGTCATGAGATTCATCCCACCACGTTTCTGTAATGCCTATTAAATGCCATTTTTCATTAATTGCTAATAATTCTAACTCTCCCATTTTTCCTGGCAAGCTTCTGGCATTTAAAAAAAATAATACATTATGAATACATATATGCTCAGCCATTTATGTTTTCATAAATGAGAATTACACCTCATAACTTGTTTTATTGATTAATTAATTTAATAAAAACATTACAAAGTTTTTTCATGCCAATCTACAGTTTGCTCATAGCTCTTTTGGTTTGCCCATCTTTAGGAAGACATTGTCACAACCTACAATGATGATGGAGTATAGAGAATCCTAGTTCTCTTATCTCCTGTAGGTTTTAGACCTAAGATTTGGGTAACTCAGACCAATGGACCTTCCTTGCGGATGCAAGAGCATAAGTCCCAGCTTTTGGTAGTGTGCCTGGGAAAAACCTGGCATGGAGTCAGAAACGATCTCCTCTGCCAGCATATGCCCTTGGGTCAATAATACACCTGCACACAAAGTCTTGATGAAAATTATGAACAACTTCTTTATTTTTACACAAGTATTTAAAAACTCACAACAACAGTACAGGGAGTGGCTACCCCTTTGTCCAACCCTTATCTTCCTCTTGGCCAATGGGGTAATCTCCACAGTAACTGGATTACCTCTAGCCAATGGACTAGAGGTAAGCTCTGGGAACTTCCAGACCCCTCCCCTGGGCCGCCCACTAGGCAAGGCCAACTAATTCATTTGGGCTTTGAATGTCCAGGGGAAAGCACCTTGGTTCTCCTGTGCCCATGCTATGAAGGCTGAGAAGCCTTCAGGCCATCCCATTGTTTCTGGGCGCCTGCCTGTCTGCTCTCCAGCTGTGAGCTTCCCATTGTTAGTTCTATGCTGGATACTTAGCTAATGGAATTAACAGGCTTTTGGGAACAAAGGAGGCGTGGCTGTATTCAATGGCTTCCCATCTACAATATAATAACATACTAATATAATAACATACATTCATATTTACAAATACAACACACAATGTTTCACACACATACAACCAGCACATCCCACCAGCTCCCTCACATGACACCCATTACAATGAGCCTAAACATGGAAGGGATGGGGATATGCTAAGGGGTAAACTTATAATACTTTATCCCCTAGACCACAACATAACAATATTTCCACAACAAGTGGGCCCCAAACCTTTTGTTCCACAGCAGGAGCCATGCACTTTGTCCAACCCTTATGGCCACTGGCTGATTCATGACAATCCTTCCCCAAGCGGGCAGGAAACATCCAAGATTTTCCCAGCTACGCTGATAGTCATGAATCTGCTGGTTTGGCCCTCTGTATGCTAGGCCAGTTCTTGTCTGTCGCAAGGTGCAGAGTAAAGACCTCCCCCAGCCCTTGGCCTTGCTCCCACTGTATAGAGCAAATTGCTCTTTCCATGCAAACCCCACCCAAAACAGTCCAGGATCCCATCTCTCTGTTTTTGGCAGCAGCATGGAAGTCTCTGGGGACACAGTGGGTTGCACCCATACACTCTTCTGAGGCAAAACCGTATTTTTGGGAGCCCCATAAAACAACCCCTGTCCCATAGCAACCCCTTTCCCTCCAGCCAGTCCCCACAGCTGGGCTGGGGTCTCTAAAACAGTCTCTGGGCCTATGGGATTGCAAGGGGGCAGTCCAGTACTTCCCTCAGCAAAATTATTATTGTTGGGAGCCCAATAACACAATAACTGCAGTAAAGTACATACCGGTCTGCGCTTGACTCCAGCGTCCCTGATGGAGTCCGGACTTGGATGCTCTGTTTGCTCTGGCTCCTGGAAATCTGTATCTTTGGACAGACCCTCCTGGTTTTCTTCCCCTGGGTCTGACTGTGTTGCAGCCTGGAGAACTACGCTGTTCCCACCCAGGCTGTGCTTTGGGGCCCTCAGCTGACCCTCTTCTTCTGCTATCTTTTCCTGGGCAACTTGGGCCTCATCCTTTGTGGACTCCTGGGCACTGGTCATCTCAGGCAAGTCCTCACTACATCCACAATCCTTTGGGGTGCCGCAATGCACCCATGGCTCTTTCTCCCAGGCAGGCACGGCTATCCCTAGCCCTGGTGCCACTGCCTCCTCCTGTGTGAGGTCTGGTTCCCTGTAGCTAGGAACCAGTTCCTTTCCCTCCCCACAGTCTCTTAAATAGCAATCCTGAGCCCCTGCCTCCATGAGCAGTTCTGGCTCATACACATTGGCTAGAACTTCTGAGGGCAGACTTAGTTCATCTGGCCCTACCTGTTGAGCAGTTACTGGGGTTTCTGCCAGAATTTGTGCTGGAAGGTAGTCCTCAGGTGAGACCTTTTCCACATCTGGTAACTCAGACGTGACCCGTTTGGAGAAACTGTGCTCGGCTAGCGTTTCTTCTGGGATTAAGTCTCTTGGGGTATCAGGGGACAAACATGGGTTATCTGACCCCACCCAGGGAACATTCCCCTGGGTCTCTGGCTCTTGTAGCTGGTGAGTTGGTCCCAAGCTGACTTTACCATCCCTTCTAGGCTCTGACACAGTCTCTGCATTTTTTAGGGGAAAACAGTCTCCATTCCCCGAAGGTGGTACAGGAGCAGGGTTTACCCCTTCCTTCTCCTCCTGATCCTCTGACACATCCCACTCAGAGAGCTCCTCTAGGCAACTCTGAGCCAGTTCTGCTTTCTGGGCCTCAGACAGCCCAGGGCACGGCCTTGTATATGTGGTCGCCTCCATTTTGCTTACCCACATGCGCTCTTTCCATATTCTCTGGAACATCTGGTCAAGCACGTAGCCCACATCTTGTGCTGTTAACTTTTTTGGAAAAAGGTGTCTGACTTCTTTAAACCGTCTTTTTGCTTCTTTGGCAATATCTTCCTCATATTTCTGCTCCATTCTTGGTCTTTCTGTAGATTATCTCACCACTGCCAGCCAATTGTCACAACCTACAATGATGATGGAGTATAGAGAATCCTAGTTCTCTTATCTCCTGTAGGTTTTAGACCTAAGATTTGGGTAACTCAGACCAATGGACCTTCCTTGCGGATGCAAGAGCATAAGTCCCAGCTTTTGGTAGTGTGCCTGGGAAAAACCTGGCATGGAGTCAGAAACGATCTCCTCTGCCAGCATATGCCCTTGGGTCAATAATACACCTGCACACAAAGTCTTGATGAAAATTATGAACAACTTCTTTATTTTTACACAAGTATTTAAAAACTCACAACAACAGTACAGGGAGTGGCTACCCCTTTGTCCAACCCTTATCTTCCTCTTGGCCAATGGGGTAATCTCCACAGTAACTGGATTACCTCTAGCCAATGGACTAGAGGTAAGCTCTGGGAACTTCCAGACCCCTCCCCTGGGCAGCCCACTAGGCAAGGCCAACTAATTCATTTGGGCTTTGAATGTCCAGGGGAAAGCACCTTGGTTCTCCTGTGCCCATGCTATGAAGGCTGAGAAGCCTTCAGGCCATCCCATTGTTTCTGGGCGCCTGCCTGTCTGCTCTCCAGCTGTGAGCTTCCCATTGTTAGTTTTATGCTGGATACTTAGCTAATGGGATTAACAGGCTTTTGGGAACAAAGGAGGCGTGGCTGTATTCAATGGCTTCCCATCTACAATATAATAACATACTAATATAATAACATACATTCATATTTACAAATACAACACACAATGTTTCACACACATACAACCAACACATCCCACCAGCTCCCTCACATGATACCCATTACAATGAGCCTAAACATGGAAGGGATGGGGATATGCTAAGGGGTAAACTTATAATACTTTATCCCCTAGACCACAACATAACAATATTTCCACAACAAGTGGGCCCCAAACCTTTTGTTCCACAGCAGGAGCCATGCACTTTGTCCAACCCTTATGGCCACTGGCTGATTCATGACAGACATGATTACCTGTTTATGGTTTGCAGTCATAACAGTTTTAGATTATTTCATTAATGAATATTCCTTTATGAATTACTTCATAATTCAGTATAAAATAAAAATAATATATATATATATATATATATATATATATATATATGTTACCATTAATTTGTTTATATATATATATATATATATATATATATATATATATATATATATATATATACTTAGCTCTTTAGCTTTTAAGGTATGCAAAATAAAAAGAAACCATTGATTAATTCATTGACAGGCAAAAAAATATGTACAATAAAAAAAAAAAAATCATACACCTGTATTTACAATTACAGATTACAATGGCGGACAACGCAGAAGATAGGATTGAACATAAAAGAAGAAGGGCAAGGGGCAAGGGAACGGAAGCAGAGATGGAGAGATGCTTAAGAGAAGAATATCGACAGAGACTTCTAAATAAAAGAAAAATCACTAAAAAAGCACAAACTGAGTCTGCTGGAGCTTCAAAGAAAAGAAAAAGTAAACAAAAAAATGTCTGTAAAACATTCTCTAATGACCCAATAGTGCCTCCAGACACCAATGTTCATAGAGATGACACCAATGTAGATATATAAAGTTGTACTGAGATCTATGTTGAGGAAGCTCACAATAGTCCTTTGTTTACAGCACTAACAGTAGACACTCATTATTGTGGATTAATGAATGTGGTTTGTCAGTTTTTTGGGGCCTATCATTTTCTGAAAGAAAGACCAACTGATGCAAAGTGTATTAGTTGCTGTCAGAAAGGAAAGGTAAGACTTCCAGAAAGACACACATTTCCAGAATATTTAGAAAGTTTAATGAGTGATCCAAAATTTCCAAATTATACTAATTTTAAGAAAAACATTAGGTCTTATAACAGTGCAATTTTATTTGCTTCAATGGGTGCAACATTAGCAGAAAATGTCCCATGACATGGTCCTTACTGTTTTAAAGTACAAGGACAAATTTATCACCGGACTTCACATTTATACCCAGAATCAGGAGAACAAAGGAAATTTGCACAGTTATATGTCCTTGATACAATGGAAGCTGTTGAACAACGAATGATGCTTCCTAAAAATAAACAATGCTTACCCATAGTCTTTGAAGAGCTCGATAACATTATGGCCAACAAACCATATAGTCAAGCATACAAAAAATTAGCAGAGGTTGAAAAAGAACAACAGGCACATGCGCAAATAAATCAATTACCAATGCCAAGAGTAAATATGGTTCTCAAAAGAGATTTCCATACTGATTAAAGACGGTATAATTTATCAGCAGTAAATGAGGTTGCCATGGTATTTAAAAATGATGATAGGGAACCACCATTTGAGCGGTATATTAGAATATATCCACGCAATGAAGAGCAACCTTTTATAAACATAAATATTTTGAGTAAAAATTTGGATCCAATGTCATATCCCATTTTTTTTCCAAATGGTGAGACAGGATAGCAACCAAAATTACAGTTGCAAAGTTATCCCAATAGTAAAGTTCATGTTAGAAACAATATTTCTATGATGGAATATAAAGTGAAACAGACTGCTGTTCGGGATCATTTTAATCCTATTTTATGTGGGGGAAAACTCAAACATCAATGGATTATTGATTCCTAGGAAATTATTCTACATTTTGTAAAATTTCAACAAAACAAGTTTCGAGTAGAACAATATTTTGGATTGATGGATTATGTCACTGAATTGGCTGCAGAGATATATCTGCTGGAAGAGCAATTATTTTGCCATCCTCTTTCCAAGGATCTCCTTGCAATATGTGAGAAAGATACAATGATGCCATGGCTACTGTCACTAAATTTGGCAAACCAGATTTATTCATTACATTCACATGTAATCCACAATGGCCAGAGATCAAAGAAAATGTACAGCTTGGCCAAAATACTTCTGACTGACCAGATTTGGTGGCAAGAATATTCAAAATAAAACTAAATTCATTAATTCATAATATAACTAAAGCACACTTACTTATTCAAAAAAGAGGCCTGCCACATGCACATATACTTTTAATCTTGCAAGAAAAAGATAAATTGAATACGGCCGACAGAGTGGATTCAGTAATTACTGGTGAACTGCCACATGCAGAGAAACATTCCAAACTTTATGAGATTGTAACTCATAGAATGATACATGGTCCATGTGGAGATATTAGTACAAATTCACCATATATGGAAAATAAAAAATGCACAAAAGAGTTTCCAAACAATTTCAAATGCAGACTTGTGATGGATACCCTTTGTATAAAAGAAGAGAAGGACAAACAGCTATTATCTGTGGCCAAAAGGTCGATAATACATATGTGGTTCCATACAATCCACATTTGCTGATGGAGTACAATGCACATATCGATGTGGAAGCTTGCACTTCTATCAAATCCATCAAATATGTGTATAAATATATATATATATATATATATATATATATATATACAAAGGATATGATGCAGCAACTGTTAAGAATAACAAGGTGCACAAAATGAACAAGACAATCCAGTTTTACATGACGAACTTTCATCTTAAATAGATGCTTGCTATGTAAGTGCTCCAGAAGCAACGTGGCGTCTTCTCAAATTTTAGATGCATGATCGGTCACATGCTGTGTATCGATTAGCTGTCCATTTGCCACAAAGTCAATTTGTTTGCTTCACTGCAGGGAATGAAAGAAATGCTTTAGCACAACGTGAACATAGAGCAACAACACTTACTGCTTGGTTTCAATTAAATTGTCAGGACACTGAGGCCAGAACATTTTTATACATTGAAATTCCAAATCAATATGTATTGGTAAATGGGGAATGGCGACAACGAAAAAAAACATAATAATAAAATTATCCCACAAATCTATACCGTTAGTCCACGAGACATTGAACGTTTCCGTTTAAGATTACTTCTTTTACATGTTCCCGGTGCACAAAGTTATGAACATTTACGCACAGCCAATGACATAGTTTATGATACTTTCCAATTAGCTATTTTATTTGAAAAAAGGGAAAGAAAAGAAGAGACACCCTTTTGTATCCAGAAAAACACCTATATATTAGATAGAAAAGTAAACAAATCGTAAAATTTAAAACTTCTAATTTTTATTGATATATTTTTTTAAAAATTGGTTAAAACATATTTAAGACAAATTAGACACAAAATTTACTTCTTCCTTATTATCAATTTAAGAAAATCTGTCTATACTTATTAATCTTATAGTCACTAACTTAAATATAATTCTCTGTGTCCTTTATATTATTTGATATCTTTAAATATACCGCACATAGTACACATGTAAAGACTCTTACAAATTGAAAATATCCTTGTAGCTTGAAGAGAAGAAAAACAGCTAATACAGTGATTGTTAAAGTGTCAGTGCAAATACAATAGTGATAAGCTAAATCGATAAGACATATAATACATGAAATCACTAAAAAAATTGAATAAGATTAAGAAGGGGGTTGGTCCCTGACTATCTGTTATGGTGGAGCTGGGGACCTACCACTTATCCCCTACTAAAGTGAGTGCTGCTAACTGTGCTATACTAGTGATTTGATGCTGTCTATGTGGTAGTATTGGGGGCCCACCATTTATCCCTTAAACTATAAATAATATTTTAACTACCCTGATTATAGCTGAATATAACACCCCCACAGGATAGCAAGGAATACCATACATGTATAAATTTACAGAGCATGTATAGGTACTCAGGAAATTATGTTAAAAATAACACTTTTCTGTATTTACTTTATACTGTATACTCAGAGTGGAATTTGGACACAATATAACACTTTTAAGATTTTATAGTCTTTAAGTAAAAGATATATAGTGTTCTTATCTTGGTAAAGTATAAGCAGAGTCCAGATGGCAATGGATTAGGATGAGCCGGGCCCGGCCGTTTAGTGCTCCTCTGCTGTAGTGACTCGTACCAGGAAGTAAGGATGTGTCTACGGTGGACGACGCGCACGTTTTCCTGCTGCTTCGTCGAGGACCATAATGTAACCTTGGTGGAGGTGGGTCTTTTATAGTAGGGAAATAAGGTAATCAATTTTTAACCCTTTTTGTTCTTTCAGATGTTTTTAACACTCAGATGATCTTTAAAGCGCCAAACAATTCCAACTGAAAAAAAGAAGAACAAAGACACACTTAGATGAGATTAAGTATTCTTACACTTTTTAAAGGACATGATAAATATTAGAACAATAAATTGCTTTTAAGTATTTACATCTCATAACAAGATTATTATAATTTCACCAATTGCTTAATTAGCAATACTGTATCAAGAAGCAGCACTATGTCAAATGCCAAACAGGAGAACAATTTGCTTTCATTTGCATCTTTTGCAATGTACCTGATGCATTAACTTTGTGGAAAACATTTAAATTATATATGTGTGAAGATTTCATGAAATGTTACAATGAGACCATTGCGCTATTGAAAGCATTAATGGAAATTCAGGATATCTTTCTTTGTAATGGATTAAATTGTGCCAATTTTAATCTGCCTGACCCAGGAATTATAGATGAAATTAACTTTGATGAGTATGACACTGAGATTGAATACCAAAAAACACAAGGACATATTGGAACTTTAAATGCATTACAATTGGAAGCATTTAACGCCATCACAAATGCAATAGATGATGACATGCTCAAAGAGCGTTATTTCTATCTGGATGGCCCTAATGGATTAGGGAAAACGTATCAATATAATTTGTTGAGTTGCATTCGAGCACAGGGTCAAATAGCACTGCCATTTGAACCACTGGAATTGCCGCACTTTTGTTAGAAGGTGGTAGAACTGTGCATAGTGGATTTAAACTGCCAGTTCACATTCTAGAAACATCAGTGTCGGATATTCGAATGAATTCATTACAAGCAAAACAATTTCCCAAGAGTAAATTCATTATAATAGATGAGGCAACTATGATGTCATGTCATGCCCTGCAACGATCGATTATTAAAAGAAGTTATGGGTAATGAAGTTATGGGTAATGATTTGCCATTTGATGGAAAGGTGATGTTGTTAGGAGGAGATTTTAGGCAAACATTACCTGTGGTGCCACATGGCAATAGGACTGACATTGTCAAAACGTGTATAAAGAGAAGTAAGCTGTGGAAAATATTAACACACCTTAAATTAGAAATAAATATGAGATCTGAAGGCCAAAATCAATTCAATGATTGGCTAATTCAGATTGGAGAAGGAAAACAGCCAAAAATAACTAATTTACCTGATGATACTGTTGAAATTCCACCAGAAATGATTTGCAAAGAATCACTAATATCGTCAATCTTCCTGAATATCATCAATAACGAGGATTACTCAGACATTGCAAGCAGTCATATTGTCATCAAAAAATATAGATGGCTTGAATCTATATAACAACATTTTTAAATTAATCAATGCACCCCAAAAAAATATTACAGTGCAGATTTCGTACTGGCTGATGACAAAGATAGTGAAGCTAACTTTACTATGGAATTTATTAATTCTTTAACTCCCTCTGGAATGCCACCACATATTTTGCAACTTAAAAAAGGGGCAATTGTCATGCTACTAAAAAATATGAATCCCAAAAAAGGACTTTGTAATGGGACCAGATTAATTGTGAAGGATTTAAAGGATCATTTTATACATGCAGAAGTTATGAATGGTACCCATAAAGGTGAACCAGTTCTTATATCAAAAATTGATTTGGCTCAAAGTGAGAGGGATTTGCCTTTTATTTCGAGGACGAAATTTGATGTCACTCTGGCTCTTTTTAGAGGACCACTATTTCACTAAGAAACTCTATAAAATGTCAAAAAACATAGAGAACAGTGTTATACCCCACGGATGAACTTTTATTTCTGGCGGTCTCTTTTTCTAGGACTACTATTTCACTTAGGAAACTCTATGTGCCATTTTCAAGAACTACAACAATAAAAACAAAAAAAAAAAATTAACAGATTGGAATGTGTTAGAACTTACCTTTTTACATGATTGGCCCCACAAAACAATTAGGTGGCATTTTCGCCAGTTAATGTGGTCAGGAAGGAATACATTTTTTCCCTGTTTGATACAATTGGCCAAGTTTCAATGGTTTTTTTTTGTTGTTTGCCTTCCTCTGAATTCAATACCTATTTGGTTTAACAATAATTTTAAAAAAAGTTGAATGTTACAAAGCATTATCAAATTGTTGCAAATAGTTATTCACAGAAAGTTTACATAGTCTTATGTTATTCATGCATAACTATCAATTAAAAAATTTTGTAAAAAAAATGGTTCAAGATTGTTTCAAATAGAAGTTTCATGTTGCAAACTTGTATGTTATGTTTTACAATATGTATTCTTCAAAACTTCAGCTATTGTTATATTGTTCTTCCATATATGACAATTAAAAGAGTTAATATTGAAAACAATATGCTATACCTGTTGGTGAAATACAAGTTTAAAGATAAAAAAATAAAAAGTTTTAATGAAAATGTTGTATTTCTTTGTAGATAACAAAAAGGTTAAGAATGTCAGAGACTTCCATTGTGTGGCAAACAGTTTTAACAGCATTAAAATGTTATTGCCCCATCATTTTTGACGAACAAGTCGCTAATTTAATAAAATGATGATAGATTGTATACATATAAGGATAGCAATAAACATCTCAGACATAATTTGTATAACAATAGATATAAAAGTGTCATACAAGAATACATTACACCCAAGTATACATTTAGCTGGAAACCAAGTTTCAATGGGGTTAGTATAAGTGTTTGAATAGGTGTGTGTTACTATAAATAAAGGGATTAAGGTGAAAATACTGGAAATTATAATGTTCAGTGAATGTGAAAGCAAGTGTTTCCTATATTTGTTAAAGTTAAGAACATATCAATATATCGAAAAATGAGTGAATATGGGAAGGGCACTATATCTAAAAGTTCAAGTGGTCAAATTATTAAAAAAAACACTGTAACAGAATCCTTTATTTATTTTTCCAATTGCGACGAAGAGTTTAAATTGCAAGCTAATCTTTTGAGAAGGCCCCTATTTTTTTACCTTTATGGTATTTTACAGAAAGGCAGTACTATGGGAACTCCTATGGGAGTCCCAATACCAAGTTATATACTTTTAGTCACTTTTTTTGGATGTGATTAGTTACTTGTTTAATAAACCTAAACAGGAATTATACCCGTGAAGTACTGCTATAGTAATATATACCCCTAGATGAGTGATACCAAAAACTGACCCTCTAAATAAAAAACACACAATACAGGTTTTTCTTCTTTTTTTTTTACAGCGGCGTTGTTAGTGTCCAAGTTTTCTAATTTTACCAGTTTATAAGATTAAATATTTTATTGTCAAGCACCTGGAAAGATATATTCACATAATAGTATTAATAATTATTTCACACTTAAATTACTGAACAGATAATTACTGATAACACATATTTTACACACATCCCTATAAATTAGCTCACTGTGTAAAACCGTAGCCCATGACGTAGTCCGCAAGACTTACAGCTATTATAGTAGACCCGTAAAGCAACCCGTCAACCACTTGCGGGGTAAAAGGGAAAAAAGGCTGCAGGACGTGGAAATTTGAACTGTGAGGCCCAATCATTATATTAAATTGCAACAAATTCACTGTAGTTTAAGCCCGTAACCCTCAAATGGAGCCCAAAAGCCAACGTGTACTAGTAGTGTATGTATATGTGCACTTAAACGGAAAGTGATGTTAGATCTCAGAATTAATAGTACAACATTCTCAAACTCACAAATCGGAAATAAACTTTATTTTATGTGTAATTTCAATGTTATACCGATCCTGGCAATCAATGTGTTAATACATATAATGTATATCATATTTACGGCTTTATCAATATTGCATTATTTCTGGAATGTGGATCCGATCGTAACTTGTAATTGAACCCTGTAAGATTTTGAAATCCAACCACCATTGTTCTGTGACGCAATGATGACAATCTCTGTTTCCATTGACTCCATCTAAACCCATAACTACGAGTTTGACTAAATGACCATGTTCATGGCCGCGCATCCAACGTTCTCAAAATGGTTTACGGGTTTGCGTCTCAAGCTCATAACTCTTGGCCTGTTCAAATTTAATGTAACACAGCCGAATTTCAAGCCTGCAGCTCTTGTGGGCTTTCCGATGCCGCTACAGGCTTCTAATTTAATAGGGCTGATAGAGTAATAATACACATATATACATACAGTTGTGCTCAAAAGTTTGCATACCCTTGGCAAATTGGTAATATAGGTACCATTTTTAAAGAAAACACGAGTGAGCAGGCAAAACACATTTCTTTTATTTCTTATGGCATTCATATTCAACTGTAGCATATAACAAAACTAGCGACTTGCCCGTCAAAAATGACGGGCAATAAAAGAAAGTGTTGAAATGCTGTTTGTCACACAATGTGAGTGTACTGTGTGCCTTGACTATATAGACCCCTATAACACACTACTAAGCGCATGTAATAACACTATAAGTGCCATGAGAGTCATCCAGGACCCTCATGACCCAAAGTAAGCACTACACCATTTTAACCTGGTCTCTTATGGGGGTCTATACAGACCCTCATAAGCCTCTATTTAACCCCATTAGTCCCATAAGGGTATTTAAAGACCCTCATGGGACAGTTAGAAGCCTAACATTACCCGTAAGTGCTATGAGGGTTCTCCAGTACCCTCATGACACTAAGTATAAACACTACACTGCACTATAGCCCCCCAATAAACCATGAAATCTAAACTAACCGCCCTCTACACTAACCTATTAAGATCTACACTAAGTACCTACTCTACCTACCTACCCCTTAATAAGCACCCACCAGTCTAATTAGAGAAAATCAAACAAACTAAAGGCACCAAAAATAAAAAAAATGTACATTACATAAAATAAAAAAACCTAAATCACAAAAAATTATAAATCTACATTACCGAAAATAAAAAACCTAAGTCACAAAAAAGAAGAAAAGGAACATTACAGAAAATAAAAAAATTCATTACAAAAAACGACACACCTGAAAAGGAAATACATACAATACATACAATACATAGAATACAAATAAAATGAAATAGAATACAATCCCCGCTATGTATATAACATACAATCAATACTAGCTATCTAAAATACATTCCCCAATCTATGTAATATACAATAAATACTATCTATCTAAAATACATCACCCATTCTATCTAATATACAATACATCCTATCAATCTAAAATACATCCCACAATTTAATATACAATACATCCTATCTATATAAAATACATTCCCCAATGTAATATACAATACTATATAATATACAATACATCCTATCTACCGGTATATAAAATACATTCCCCTATCTAACATACAATAAATGCTATCTATCTATCTTTTTTTTTTTTAGAGCGCAGTTCCAGGGCGAGCAGAAGAGGAGGAGGCCAGGGACATCGCAGGGAGGTAAGTACAATGTAGATTATGTTTATTTTATGTTGTTTTCTGTTTATGTATTTGTACTAATGTTATGTTTTTTTTTAACATAGGCCACGCCGGAGAAGAAGAAAAGAAGAACGACGGGGACATGGTGGAAAGGTGAGTAGAATGTTTAGAATATTTATAATGTTTATTTATTTTCTATAAATGTGTTGCACCAATTTATTTATATTTTTTTCCATAGGTTCCTGATCTGAAGGGACATCTGCAAAGGTTAAGTGTTCTTACATTTTTTTTTTTAGATTAGAATTAGAGTATTTTATATAGAGATAGCATTTATTGTATGTTAGATAGTGGAATGCCTTTTATATAGATAGGATGTATTGTATATTATATAGTATTGTATATTACATTGGGGGATGTATTTTAGATAGATAGGATGTATTGTATTTTAGATAGATTGGAGATATTGTATTGTATTTCATTTATTTTTTTGTATGTATTGTATTGTATTATATGTTTTATATGTATTCCCTTTTCAGGTGTGTAATGTTTTTTTTTCTGTAGTGGGGGGGGTTGTAATGTATTTTTTTATTTTTTGTAATGTTCCTTTTTTTATTTTTGTGACTTAGCTTTTTTATTTTCTGTACTGTAGATTTTGTATTTTTTATGATTAAGGTTTTTTTATTTTATGTAAGGTAGATTCTTTATTTTTGGTGACTTTTTTTTTCTTTCTGTAATTAGAGTGTTAGAGGATAGGTAGGTAGTGTAGGTAGGTAGGGTAGGTGTTAATAGGTTAGTGTAGAGGGTGGTTAGTTTAGATTTAATGTTTTGTTGGGGTGGGTATAGTGCAGTGTAGTGTTTATACTTAGTGGCATGTTGGTAATTGAGGACCGTCATGGCACTTATGCGGTTAATGTTGGGTTGTAACAGCTCCATAAGGGTCAAAATATACCCTTATGGGACTGATGGGGTTAAATAGAGGCTTAGGAGGGTCTCTATTGATCCTCATGAGTGACAGGCTTATTTATTGGCTTATGGGGGTCTGTATTGACCCCCATGAGTGACAGGGTTAATTAAGTGCTTATGGGGGTCTGTGTTGACCCTCATGAGTGACGGGGTTAATTAAGTGCTTATGAGGGTCTGTATTGACCCCCATGAGTGCCAGGGTTATTTATTGGCTTATGAGGGACTGTATTGACCCCCATGAGTGACAGGGTTAATTATGGGTTTTTGGGGGTCTGTATTGACCCCCATGAGTGACGGGGTTAATTAAGTGGTCATGGGGGTCGGTATTGACCCCCTTGAGTGACAGGGTTAATGATATGTATTATGGGGGTCTGTTTTGACCCCCATGAGTGACCGGGTTAAATAGGGGTTTATGGGTGTCTGTATTGACCCCAATGAGTGACAGGGTTAATGAAGGGCTTATGGGGGTCTGTATTGACCCCCATGAGTGAGAGGGTTATTTAAGTGTTTATGGGGGTCTGTATTGACCCCCATGAGTGAGGGTGTTAATAAGGTGCTTATGGGGGTCTGTATTGACCCCCATGAGTGACAGGGTTAATTATTGGTTTATGGGGGTCTGTATTTACCCCCATGAGTGACAAGGTTAATTAAAGGCTTATGGGGGACTGTATTGACCCCCATGAGTGACAGGGTTAATTAAGGGATTATGGTGGTCTATATTGACCCTCATGAGTGACAGGGTTTTTTAGGGGTTGATGGGACTCTGTATAGAGGCCCATGCGTGATAGGGATATTTTTTTTGCTTTTATTTCGGGTCCTTTAAGGACCTTTACAATCCTTTAAGGATCTGTAAGGCAGTCATTTAGAATTTTCATTGCAGCGGGGGTCCCCGATCACGTGCGATCGGGGACCCCCACTGTGAGGGTTAATGTGCGGTTAATGTGGGGTTCCCAGCTTATCTCGGATCCCGTGGGGTTAATGCGGGTTTCCGAGGTTATCTCTGATCCCTTCTTGGGTAAGTTGTAGGTGGCTGGGTGGTCCAGAGAGTCTCGTTTTCGTTTTTTTCGGCAGCCATTTTGTCTGTCGCTTAGGGGATTTTTGGGTGTCTAAACTCGGGAATTTGGACTTATATTGAGGTGTAACTTCACTTGTAGAGGTCCTGGGTGCCCCCTCTTGCTGTGGGTATTTTGTGTGTGTATTTATAGTGTTTTTAATGTTTTGTTGTGTGCGCGGTTCTGCCGTTTAGGTCGTATTTTTGCCGTTAAGGTCGTATTTTTGCAAGTTCGTTATGTTTTTTTTTCTAAGTCCCGCGTCTCGTTTTGTTTTGTGTAAGGCCGTGGTAGTGCCGCTTGTGTGGGTCTTTGTAACCGCGTGTAAGGCGTCGTAGAGCCTCCACCTCTTCAAATGCTGCCCCTCGCTTCGCGAGGGTCCGCATTTGCGGGCCTAAAGTCTGCAGTTGCTGGCAAGAAGCGCCTTCTGCTCTCCTTGCCAGCAACTGTGGGCCTCGCTTTGCGAGGCCCTCAGTAGCTGCGGGCTCGCTACACGAGCCAGCAGCGTTAGAAACGACCTGCATGCTCACAACTATATATGTGATGGCACAACCATAAAACAAAGCATGGCAACAGAGAAAACAAAATGCCTCTGTTCAAAAGTTTGCATACCCTTAGTTCTTAACAAAATGCCTCCAGGTCATGCTAAGTCTTTGGTTGTCTTGCATGAACCAGACGTTTCAGATCTCCCCAGATGACTCGATGATATTAAGGTCAGTTGACTGTGATTGCCACTCCACAACCTTCACCTTGGCGTTGTGCTTAAAGTCATTTTCATGCTGGAAAGTCCAAGAGCGTCCCATACACAGCCTTCGTGCAGAAGAATGCAAATTGTCTGTTACAAATTTCTGATGATTATATCTATTTTCTGATGATTATATATTTCTAGGATGCTGCATTCATCTTGCCATCAATTTTCACAAGATTCCCTGTGCCTTTAGAGCCCCCCCCCAAAAAAAAACAACATTGAGCCACCAGCATGATTTACAGTCAGAATGGTATTCTTTTCACTATAGGCCTTGTAGGCCCCTCTCCAAACATAGCTCTTATAGTTGTGGCCATAAAGCGTTATTTTGGTCTTGTCACTCCAAATTACTGTGTGCCAAAAACTGTGAGGCAAGGTCAAGGTGTTGTTGGGCATATTGTAACCTGGCTTTTTGTGGCATTGGTGTAGTAAAGGCTTTTTTCTGGCAACTCAACCATGCAGCTCATTTTTGTTCAAGTATCGTCCTATTGTGCTCCTTGAAACAACCACACTGTATTTTTCCAGAGCAGCCTGTATTTCTCTTGAGGTCACATGTGGGTTTTTCTTTGTTTTCTGAACAATTCTTCTGGCAGTTGTGGATAAAATCTTTCTTGGTCTACCTGACCTTGACTTGGTATGAAGAGATCCCCAAATTTTCCACTTCTTAATAAGTGATTGAACAGTACTGACTGGTATTTTCAAGGCTTTGGATATCTTTTTATATCCTTTTCCATCTTTATGAAGATCCATTACCTAGTTACGCAGGTCTTTTGAGAGTCATTTTTTGCTCCCCATGGCTCAGCATCTAGCCTGCTCAGTGCATCCACATGAGTGATAACAAACTCATTGTCTACTTATACACAGACACTAATTGCAATCTTAAAAGCCACAAGTGCGGGAAATTAACCTTTAATTGCCATTTTAACCTCTGTGTGTCACCTTGTGTGTCTGTAAGAAGGCCAAACATTCAAGGGTATGTAATCTTTTGATCAGGGACATTTGGGGCATTTCTGTTATCGTTATAATTTAAAAAGTAGCCAAACAACTATGTGATAATAAATGGCTTCATATGATCACTATTCTTTAATAAAATAAATATTATTTGCATGACCAGTCATATTTTCAAAATAAATGCCAAAATTTCACAACTTCTACCAGGGTATGCAAACCTTTAAGCACAACTATATATATATATATATATATATATATATATATATATATATAGTAATGTAGTAATTATTAATCCATATATACATATATATACATAGATTAATAATGAGTATTGCAATATAATTTGATACCTTTTGTATTGGACAAACTTCTTATTTATAATGACGAGCTTTCGAGAGGCTTAACCTCCCTTTATCAAGTCTCAAGCAATACTACATGAGATGGAACCCTCAGTTTGAATAATAACCCCAGATGCAGATAGAGTGGAAACAGCATCTGACATCATCAGGTAAATACATATATGGGGAATAAACAAAACATAGCAAAGGAAACATATATACCCATATTATATACACATATACATCAATATATACATGAAAAAGCAGAGCACTGTAGTCCACAGTGATATATTTCCTGTTGGACAAGCACCCCATTAAGAGAGCAAAGTCTGTTATAGTATAAGAAGAAAAAGAAAAAAAATCACATGAAATTCTGATAATGTGTTAGAAAGCCCAAGTCTATATTAAGTCCTGTGTTTTTAGAGTTGAAGAATGTGATCATCGCTATTTCAAATGCTTTTCTCTATTGGATGCTTTTAAATTTTCCTCTGAGTATTTTGACTTTTAAGTTATGGGTGGAGTGATCATTCCGGCTAAAATGGTGTCCTACTGGGGTACAGTAACTGTCTTCATTATGTTTTCTTATTGAATGCCTGTGTAAATTCATCCTTAAATGCATTTTTTGGCCGGTTTCTCCAATGTAACAGCCTGTGTCACATAAAGTACATTGTATCATATTAACCACATTTGACGATGTACATGAATATGATCCTTTGATGTTATAGGTTTTGTTGTTATGTGTGGCTGTATCATCATTACAAATGTGTTGGCATAATTTACAGGCATGTTTGTTACAAGGTTTAGTTCCATTTTTTGTATTCAGTTGTTAATTGGCCAGTTTTCTGCTGACAAGTTTTTGTTTCAGGTTTGGTGGTTGTTTAAATGCAAGGATGGGAGGTTTTGGGAATATATATTTTAATTCAGTATCTTCAATTAGCATTGGTTGTAAATCTTTGATTATTTTCCAAATTTTAAAATTGGATGGTATGTGGTCACTAGAGGTATACGTGAAGTAGTTTCTTTTGTTTTGTAGTTTAATAGGTGTTCGCGGGGTATTTTGATGGCAGTGGTTATTTTTTGGGTAATAATACGGGGTTTGTAGCAAATCCGATGGTATCTAATAGCTTGACTATGGATGATGGCTTGTTTGGTGTGGGAGGGATGGAAACTGGAGCTGTGTAGGTAATTACATCTGTCTGTAGGTTTCCTATATATAGATGAGTGGAGAGTGCCATTGGTGATGGATATAGTAGTGTCTAGAAAGTTTACCTGTTCTGTGGAGAAATCCATTTTAAGTTTTATAGATGAATGGAAGGTATTGAATGAATTATGAAAGTCTCTAAATTTGCTTTCTCCTTCTGTCCAGATGATGAACAGATCATCTATGTAACGGTAGTATTTGTATGGTTTGTAAATTGATACAGATAAGAAGGTTTCTTCTAGATTGGCCATAAATAGATTTGCGTATTGTGGAGCCATTTTGGTACCCATGGCAGTCCCCATCATCTGTAGGTAGGTATCTTGGTTAAAAGTAAAATAGTTGTGGGTAAGGATGTATTCTATTAGTTTAACAATAATATCAGGGCCATATTTATTGTTTTGCCTGTTTGTTGAAAGAAACCTAAAGCAAGCCTCAGTGCCATCTTTGTGTGGGATATTACTGTAAAGAGACTCTACATCCATGGTAACAAGTAGTGTGTTAGCAGGTAGGTCTTTAATCTGACTGAGTTTGTTGAGAAAGTCAGTGGTGTCTTGTATATAGCTACTGGTGTTACTAACTAATGGTTTAAGGATGTTTTCAACAAATCCGGATATCTGTTCAGTCAGTGTGTCCATACCTGTAACAATTGGTCTCCCTGGGTTGCCTGGTTTGTGGATTTTTGGCAGTAGGTAGAAAGTCCCAGTTGTAGGATTGGCAGGGATGAGTTGTTCTAATTCCTGATGTATATTTTTAGGGAATGTTTTGAGGAGTTTCTTAAGATGAAGAGTATATTCTTCTGTAGGGTCCTGGTTCAATTTCTTGTAGTAAGTAGTGTCTGATGTTGTCTGTTGGCTTCATTTATGTAGTCCTGAGTATTCATGATAACAACTGCACCTCCTTTGTCTGCCGGTTTGATGGTGATGTTGGGATTGTTTTTTAAAAACTTTATGACAGTTCTTTCTGATGGAGTAAGACTGTGCAAGTCTCTTTTATATTGTGTTGTTATAATGGATGCAGTTCTCAGGCGAAAGCTTTCTATATAACAGTCCAGTTTGATGTTACAACCAGGTTGTGGGTTGAAATATGTATTTTTTTTCTTGTTACAGTGTAATGAAGTTGTGGTATGTCCCTTGTTGTAGAAAGATTCTGCCAGTCTTAATCTCCTGAAGAATTCTTCTATGTCCGAGTATATTTGTATTTTATCTAGTTTTATGTCTGGACAGAAGGACAATCCTTTGGAGAGAAAAGAGGTCTCTGCTTGTGATAGTTGATGGTTTGAGAGATTTACCATTCCTGTGTGTTCTGTATATTTTTCAGAAAAACTATTTGTTTGAGTTGGTAGGTTTTTAGATGTGTTGTTAGTAGAATTTAGGACTAAATTTGGGTCGTTTCTTCTCTCTTCCATTCACTGTTGTATGTTGTTTTGCTGGAAGAGGCAGCTGAGTTTTTTATTTTTATTTTTTATAAATTCATGTTGTTGTTTCTTGTGAAGATGTTGTATTTCTTTTTCTACATGTTCAGCTTCATATATGTTGTTCTCCTTAAGTTGTTGAAGGAGGCTTACTCTTTGGTGATTTAGATGATGTTTCTTTGTATAAAGTTGATGTATTAGGTGGTTTCTTAGTTTTTCACTTGTGCGTCTGCATACATTTTCAGCATATATTGAGTTATGTGTAGATCTTAGTGGATTTTTGATTTTAAGTCCATTTGGTATAATATTCCTTTTCTTGCATTGTGACAAAAAATAAATGTCACTGTTAAGTTGTGTTATTTTTGTTGTTATTTTAAATAGTAGCTTCTTGATTCGGCTAAATGCGGTATCTTCCATAGTAATTGAAGAGTGAAGCAGCCGTGAATGTCCAGTCATTTTAGTAATTTAGTAATTATTAATCCATATATATATACATAGATTAATAATGAGTGTTGCAATATAATTTGATACCTTTTGTATTGGACAAACTTATATATTATATATACTTTTATATATACTAGCGACTTTCCCGTCAACACATGACGGCAATAAGATTGTAAGGACGGTAAATTTTCTTGGTGTTCCAAGATGCTTTGGCGCTCATTGCGAGCCTCGCGCTGAGCGCCTTCACTGCTCATCGCATGGCTCGTAATGAGCGCCTTCGGCGCTCGTTGCAAGGTTGTTGGTTGTTTGTGTGCTATGAGCATTGTTTTTTTTTGCTAATGCTAATGAAATAAATAATAAAATAATACATCAATATACTTTACCTATTTTGAAGTAATATATGCAGGAAGTTTTGTTCAGAAGAGCTGGCAATCTGTTTTTATGTTGCTGCAGCATACAATGTGTGTTTTGAGGGCTGTTGAGCCCCTGTGTAAGTGTCAGTAATGTGTGCAGTGTGTAGTGTAAATAGTGTGTGTGCGCAAGCCAAATCCATTAGGGTAGCTGTGTACTTCCGCATTGTGTAAGTTAGTGTTGTAAAATGGCGCCTAATGTGTGTTACGCGTCTGTGGCTGATTTGGCATCCTTGTTCTTGTATCGCCTCCTTCTTTTTCGGAAAATCCGTAGGTATTTGGTGGTGTTTTGCGTCTTTAGAGTCCTGTAGCCTCGTTTTTGTTTTTTTCGGTGGCCATTTTTTCTCTTGCTTAGGGGATTTTCGTGTTTTTGAACTCTTGTATTTCGAGTGAAATTGAGGAGTAACTTCAGTTTTCGAGGTCCTGGGTGCCCCTCCTTGCTGTAGGTAAGCATTTTATGTATTTGTTGTGTGTATTTATTGTGTTTTTAATGTTTTCATTTGCGCAGGTTTTCGGGCAGTAAGGTCGTATTTTTGCGAGGTCGTAATGTTTTTTTTCTAAGTTCCGCGTCTCGTATTTGTTTCTTGTAAGTTCGTAAAGTATGCAAGATCCACAGTTGCTGGCAAGGAGCGCCTTCGGTGCTCCATGCCAGCAGCTGAGGCCCCTCGCGAAGCGAGGGTCGCAGGCTCGCCATGAGAGCCTGCAGCGTTAGCAACGACCGGCTCGCTCACAACTATATATGTGATATATATATTTTATATATACACTAGACTTGTCCATCAAAAAATTACGGCAATAAGATTATAAGGCAGGCAAGGCAAGATTGTAAGGCAAAATTAATTTTGTTGGTGTTTTAAGATCCTTCGGTGCTCATTGCGAGGCTCTCGGTTGTTTGTGTGCTATGAGCAGCGTTGGTCTTTTTTTTTGGTATGGCAATGAATAATTAATAAAATAAGAAATTAATATAATTTACCTATTGTGAAGTAAAATATGCAGGAAGCATTGTGTTGAAGAGCTGGCAATCTGTTTTCATGTTGCTGCAGCATCAGTGCTGTGGAGCTGCTGTGTAAGCGTCATGAATGTGTGCAGTGTGTAGTGTAATAGTGTGCGTGAGTGAGGCAAATCCGTTAGGGTAGCTGTGTACTTCCGGATTGTATAAGTTAGTGTTCTAACATGGCGCCTAATGTGTGTTATGCAGCTGTGGCTGATTTAGCGTCCTTGTTTTCGGATGTTGTCCGACTTTTTCAGAAAATCCGTAGGTGTTTGGTGGTGTTTTGCGTGTTTAGGGACCTTTAGCCTCGTTTTCGTTTTGTTTGGCGACCATTTTTTCTCTCGCTTAGGTGATTTTCGAGTGTCTAAACTCCGAAATTTTTACTTAAATCGAGTCGTAACTTCACTTGCAGAGGTCCTGGGTGTCCCCCCCCCCCCCCCCTTGGTGTGGGTAAGCTTTTTACCTGTTTGCTGTGTGTATTTATTGTGTTTCTAATGTTTTTGGGGTCGCGTGGGTTGAGTCCTTTTTTTCGATCTCGTACGTCTTTTTCAGAAAATCCATAGGTGTTTGGTGGTGTTTTGCGTCTTTAGAGTGCTGTAGCCTTGTTTTCGTTTTTTTCGGAGGCCATTTTTTCTCTCGCTTGGGGGATTTTCAGGTGTCTAAAGTCTTTTATTTGGAGTTAAATTGAGGTGTAACTTTAGTTTTCGAGGTCCTGGCTGCCTCCCCTTGCTGTAGGTAAGCTTTTTATGTATTTGTTGTGTGTATTTATTGTGTTTTTCATGTTTTCATGTGCGCGGGTTTCAGGCGTTTTTTGCAATGGGTCGTTACGCGTCTCGTATTTTTGTTTCGTAACTCCGTAAATTTAGCGAGGTCCGTAGTTGTTGGCAAGGAGCGCCTTTGGCGCTCCTTGCCAGCAACTGTGGACCTCGCTTTGCGAGGGCCGCAGGCTCGCTGCACGAGCCCACAGCATCAGCAACGGCCCGCATGCTCACAACTATATATGTGATATATATATATATATATATATATATATATATATATATATATATATTTCCCACAGCACCTATCAATGCACAGTTGTCTACATATAAGGCTGAGCTCTGTGTATATAATAAACTAATGTACTGTTATACCATAACCTACAGTATGTGTCTGTGTATTTATATTTGTGACTGGTTTGGAACATCAACATTATCACATTTTCTAAACTATCTGTTTTTTGTGCATAGATCAACCTTCATGATTACTAGACTCATAGGTTTACATATCACTAATTGATGTTATGGTCAAGTGTGTACACATTCCATGTTAAATATGTTGTTCATATCATCATTATTTAGCACCAATTCACATATTAGTTAACACAATGCCTGAATTCTGTATGAAGTGTGACATGATGGTGACATAAATATCCTTCTCATTCCAAAACATTGCTATGTGAACATCCCAGAGCATTCCAGTGACACAAGCATAGTTTACAAGTGACCACATGTATTAATATATCCAAAGTATATACAAATATGTATTTAAATGTTACTATCATTATTTTCTAAAGTCTAATTAATAATTAATTGATACATTATGACTAGCACTAATTTCACATGATATTGTTGGTAGACAGGTAGTACAATAATGTTAATATTATAAAAGAAGAAAGTGATCTAACAGGGAATTTCACTAAACTTAATACATACAGGAAAGCTGATATATACTTTATTTGAAGACTCAATCGTTCTTTCATTTAAAGTGCTATCATAAGTACAAAGTTACTGGGTCAGTTTGACCTACAGGCAAATTGACCTAGACTATTGTCACAAGAGTAATCTTCATACATAGATAATAACTAATCTGAGGCTAATAAAGATAACGGTCAGTCCTATCAAATTTGGCACTTTTTTTTTAATAATTCATTTTTGGGGGGTTTCCAGACATAAAGTTTAAATATAAATACAGGGGGTTGGTAGATTGTTCCTTTTGATGAAAGTACTATTCCAGAAGTCACAATGCTAGCTTTGCTGGTTATATCTCTGGCTCTTTGCATACAGAGCAACAATTCATATGAATTAACTATCAGTGTCTCTAATGGTGGTGAGTTGGGTAAATGGGGTACAATGGAAAGGTGTGCTCCTGGTACTGTGGCAAAAGGCTTCAGTCTTAAGGTGGGTTATATTGCATCTTAGCAGTTTCACATAAAACAACTAGAATTTCATTGCCAACTATTTTTACATCTCCATTCTAATTAATGTGCTGCATATTAGAGACTTATAGATCTGGGCATAGCACAAACTTATCTAGGTGCAGATTTTATTAACACTTTGGATTTCAGTGTGGGAATTTTAGATATTTCAATGAGGTGTCTAAAGTTTAAAAATAAGCATATCATAGATAGCATTATAAAATAAGACATGTTTAATGTATTAAACTATTCTCAATGATACCTAATTTGCCTTGAATAGTGGGTTTAAAATTCAGTCTGACGTCCTGTGTTACTGTATGGTCCTTAGGTGCAACCCCTTCAGGGTTTAGATGATGATACAGCTCTAAATGGGATCCGTCTACACTGTGTAAGGTGCCAATATCCACACCTTAAGACAAATATCTCCTCTACTTTAGAAAGGTAATATAAGCATGAATTCCAATACCAGTGTGGTTTTAAGTGTGTCTATCTATCTATCTATCTATCTATCTATCTATCTATCTATCTATCTATCCATCTGTTTATCTGTCTATGTACTGTAGATATAACTGTCCAAAGAGCTGTTTGCATACTGAATATCTTAATACACACCCCATCCTCTTGGTTTAGCATGTAATTGTTGGGTAAGAAAGTTCATATTACTATGGTCAAATATTCAGTATCTTCCCTGAAGTTATGTTCTTTTAGATTAGTGTAACATGTGCTCTGAAAATATAGTCCTATCACTATAAGGAAATAGAAGGATAGATAACTGCAGAATTTCTTGCCACTTGTTAATGTGGATACTAATATTAACAAACATCTCTTAACTTTATTTAGTGCTAAAAATCATCTTCCAAAAAATGATTCATTATGCTTAATCCTATGACAATGTCCTTGTCCACAGGTGGGGTGCATGGACTGCCACCAAATGGTGTCCATATGGCTTCCTCGTCCAGTTCTCCTTGAGAGTGGAGCCACCTCAGGGAAAAGGTGACGACACAGGTGCAAATAACATCATGTTTAGATGTTCAGATGAATCCGTGTTGGAGGGAGATGGCCTCAAATATGGAGATTATGGAAAGTGGAGTGAAAAATGTGAATTTGGTGTATGTGGCATAAGGACAAGGGTGGAAGAAAATCAAGATGCAGGAGATGACACAGCTCTTAATGATGTTCAGTTTGAATGTTGTGAATGTAATGATACTCCAATATCAAAAGTTTACAATGAATACATCTGAATCTATCTCTGAATCTGAAACACATTAATGTGTTACATACAGAATGCGCTCAGTATTAAAAATATCTTAAAGATAATGTTGTCATTGTATTGTTTCCTAGTTTGTTCTGCTTTATTTCTCCTTAAACCTTACTTATCCTATAATACATCTCTAACTCTTCTAAACACTTTACAAATCTCCTCACATTCACTGTTTCTTACATCAGACCCAAAGATCTGTTCTCAGACCGATATTGAGGTCAGGATCACATGCTTTATTAGTGCATATATTAATGCTGGCTGTCATTAACATGCCATTGTGAGACTTTGCAAGTCCACCGCCATAGCGGTATTAGTCTACATTTCAGCTAACAATAATCATGTCTGAGATATCTGGCAATATGATAGTTTTAAGATTGTGGGAGATACATGTTAAGGAGGGGGCTGTCATTGGAGTAATGTCTATCTGAGAGGCACTGGGAAAACCTTACGCCTTATATAATTCCTCCACTATGCTTGCAGATGCAGGAGATGCCTTCATGGGCCTGAATTGTACCTAAAACAAAACAAATGGAAAGAAAAACATAAAGAGAAAACATAAAATCTAAGGGCCTAAAAAAAAAGGGGACTGCAGCATCCCTTCCCAACAGCATTCACCAGTGACCATCAATTGGTGGCATGTTCAACCGAACCCTACGTGTCCACAGAGAAGAGGATCATGGACCATGTGATGGGAGGTAGCCATCTGCATACAAAATGTCACCATCACATAGGCAAAGATCCAAAACTCTGTAGCCAGGCTAGATGAGGTCAGCATTGTGACCAATAGATTGTCACTGAGGAGTGCTGTTGAGAAGGCACAATTATGTCCACAGCCCCTAGGTCCTCCTCCGCCTGGGCACAGGACCTGCCTCGTCCGCGGCCGGACGCCGTCTCCTTGTTGGTGGTGGGGGAGCAGGAGGAGGTAGTGGCACCACGGGTGGTGGTGGCGGCGGAGGCATGGTGGAAGGAGAGGAGGGGCCAGGATGCTGTTGGCTGGTGACCTGCCCCGTTCCCAGCAGCCTGACCAAATGCTGCTCCAGCCTACGATGATGGCTCCTCTCCTCCCTAAAGCGCCTGTCCAGGCTGCGCCTTATGCCAGAGATGTTGGCATCAATCCTATTCACGACGGCCAACAACTCCAGCAGCGCAGCCTCGGTCGTTGGTGGTGGGGGCTCGGGTCCTGCTGGCAGGGCCGGGTGGGAAGATGGCGGGGACAGAGTGGGGAGGATCTGGGACCCGGCTGGAGACAGGGTCTCTGATGTTGTTGTCCCCGGTGGCTCAGAGTGTGGGGAAGGAGGAGCTGTGGCATATTCCACTCCTTCTGAGGGCCCCTGCGAGATGGCAAGTCTTTGGAGGAGGGGGACAGTCGGGCTCTGGACAGGGGGGCTGTCAACGACCACGACCTCCCCCTCCGAAGAGCCAGGGCCCTCGGATGAGCCTGTAGCCTCCTCCCCCTGAGCGGTCTCCTGCGGGGCGGGGGCTGACGGCCCCGCTCGTGGCTCATCACTGGACCCAGACCTCCTACTGAATGCTGAAATAGAGAAAAGAAAGGTACATGTCATTAGTATGCTGATCAATACATTGATATGTTTTCACTCCTAACTATCTGACATCTAGGCCTGAACATGGATGATTCTCCTAATTGCAACTCCCATTAGCTCTCATTTGCTAGATTGGATCTATTCTTTGGTTTCTTGTCTTGACCTCTCCTGGCTCCTAACACTGTCTGGATTTCTTATGTGGTCTGTAACTGCATAGGCTGCATTGGGCGCACCAGTACATGGACTCTATTGCTTAATTACTCTTGGGGTGGCCAGGAATGACAGTGATTTGTCAGCTTCATGGATTTAATGATACATCCATCCATCCCTTGTTAATTCCATGGAGCTGACATGTCAGTGTCCTTGTTGGTCACCATGTGTAGTGTGTGTGATGCACATGTGGTGGCATGTTGGTGTATGTGATATTCACCTGAACTGGAGGCTGGGTCCTGCTGGGCCACCGGGGATGAAGCTCCAGCTGCGGGCGATGGTCCTAGAAAGTCCCTTGCGATCCTCTCCCACTCCTTATAGGCGACACTGTGTCCCTCAGCTTCTCTGGCCATCTTCCTTTTCACCGTGGCCCTGATATCCACATATCTGTGCTTCAAGGACCTCAAGCCCCTAGGAACCGTGGACACCTCCTTCATCACTTCCACTACCTCCTTCCAAGCCTGAGCCTTAGGCCCAGGCTTCGCTTCCCTTGCAACAAGGATGACGGGCCGGTCACGGATCGCACCCAGGAGGACCATATTCTCCTGGGGCGTATAATTACGGGCCCTGCGCCTGCCCTTGCCAATAGCCCCTTGCTCTCTCGACTGTGCTCGGGGACCCTGGCCTCCCTGCACTCTTCCTGAGGCCTGTCCCTTCCCCAAACTACCCCGCCCCCTGGGAACAGGCCCCTTCCCCTCTGTCCCTCCTCTCTTAGTGCCTCTGTCTCCCTCCTCCTCCTCCTCCTCCTCCCCTCCCTCTGGGGACCACTCCTCCTCCTCCAGGGACACCTCCTCCTCTGGGGACACCTCCTCCTCCTCCTCTGAGGACACCTCCTCCACCCCCTCCGGGGACACCTCCTCCACCCCCTCCGGGGACACCTCCTCCACCTCTCCTCCACCCTCCACTACACTCTCCTCACTCTCCTCACTCTCCGCTCCTCTCCTCTCCTCCTCTCTCCACCTATCTCCTCCCTCCATGCTCAAATAATACAAAAATAAGGATAACTCAAAATAAGTGTAACTGTTATATAGGTGATGGAAACAAAAGTGTATGTTCTATGTGTTTTTAATAACTGTTGGGGGATGCTGTGCAAAGGTTGGGGGGGGGGAGGTGTGTGTTGTGTGTCCTAACGCTATGTATGTCTCTATGTGTCTTTAATCTATGTGTCAAGCAAATATGTGTAATGTGTAAATATGTGTAACTCTTACGTGTAAATATGCTAGTAATAAAATCCCAAACAATCAAAAAGAGTGCGCCTACAAATCAAAAGAACGATAAAGAAATAAAAGTATTACTGGAATGTCTGTTGGAAAGAAAAGATGTGTGTGCTATGTGTATTTAATAAGTGGTGGGGGATGGGGTGTGTTGGGGGATAGGGTGTGGTGGGGGGAATGAGTGTGTGGGGTGTGTGTCCTAACTATATATATGTCTCTATGTGTGTTATTTAATCTATGTGTCTTGCAAATATGTGAAATCTGTAAATATGTGTATTGCTTAGAATATAAGTACTTAGGAAGTAAACAAGAAACAAGACAAAAAAGTAATCTACCTCTCTCCAAACCACTAATCTCACAACTCAAACTCTCTCCCACCTGCTCCTGAAACTGCGTGCTAACTCCAATGGCTCTTACAACACAGTCAGCGCATGGGTTTGTATAAATCACATTTATAAGCTCATACTGTCAATCAAATTCTTAGCTCGTACGTGATTGGCTGAGAGGCGTGTCTCGCTAGGACGTCCCCTTATCAGCTTACGAGCGCTCCAACAGACTCAGCCAATTACATACGCACTTATAGTGTCAGGCCGCCAAGTGCGTATGTAATTGGCTGAGAGTCCCAACACGGGCCGCCAAGTGCGTATGTAATTGGCTGAGAGTCCCAATACATACGCACTGGGCGTCCCGCGTTGGGACTCTCAGCCAATTACATACGCACTTGGCGTCCCGCGTTGGGCTTCTCAGCCAATTACATACGCACTTGGCGTCCCGCGTTGGGACTCTCAGCCAACTACATACGCACTTGGCGTCCCGCGTTGGGACAGCCAATTACATGCGGCCTAGTGCGTATGTAATAGGTTGAGAGGCTTCTTGACTTAAAATCATCAGCTGGAATGCCATGTAAAGATCCACAGGTGACCAATGGCAAAGCAGAAATTAACGTGCCTAATACCAGATCATGCAATCAACAAGCTATATAACCCCATCCCCAACAAGTCATCAGCATGTCTGAAACAGCATGGATGATCATGTGAGAGGGATGATGGCCAGGATGAGTGGGCGTATGAGGTTGAGACGCTTTTGTGCAGCTCAACTAGCACAGTATGAAGACCAGGAAGCAAGGTGTGTGATTGAGGGGGTGATGGGGAGTGGCAGAGAGGAATGTCTGGGAGTGAATGAGGGTGTGAGTGGTGATGTGATCCATGCTGGGGCAGAACCAAGCCAGGCAAGGGAATTACCACAGGCCATGCCTAGTATCGTGGGGGTGGATCAGGGAGGAGAGAGAGCTCCAGTAGCACAGAGACAGATGGATATAGGGCCACCTGCACCCAGGGAGGCTGACAATGTTGTCGGTGATCAGCTGCTGGGGGGAGTACAGGATGTGTTGGCTCAGGCAGAAGGGGGGGAGCCTGACCAGGAGCCTGACCAGGAGCCTGACCAGGAGCCTGTGAGGAGGCGGGCACCCAATGTGTACAGGGAGAGACTCACATTAGAGGGGTTAACTGATGGGGAGGTGTATGAGCGTTTTCGGCTGACCCGTGCCAGTCTTGGGGAGCTCTATGAGGTTCTCAGAGCGGACCTTGAGCCTCGCTCAGTGGCAAATAGAGCCATCCCAGGAATGACACGGATGTTAGTTGCAATACACCTCCTTGCTTCTGGGAGCTTTCAGACCACCCTGAGCATAGCCGGAGGAATGTCTCAGCCAAGCCTCTCGAATTGTCTGAGTGCATTCCTCCGTGCTATTGGTCGGAGAGCTGCCAGATACATCAGTTACCCTAACACTGCTGAAGAGATCTTGAAGGTGAAGTTCGATTTCTTCCAATTAGGAGGTATCCCCGATGTGCTTGGTGCTATTGACTGTACACACGTGGCACTGATACCTCCTAGAGAGCAAGAAGCTCTGTACAGAAATCGTAAGCATTGTCATTCAATCAATGTACAGGTTGTTTGCGATGCGAACATGCGCATACAAGGTGTGTTTGCAGGCTTCCCGGGAAGTGCTCACGACGCCTATATCCTGCGTGCATCCGGAATATATGACATCTTTGAGTCCGGCAGATTTCCATCCGGATGGCTACTGGGTGAGTACACATTAGTAATGGCAGTCAACCATATCTTACTATGACTGGATACAATAACACATACGGTACATCATGTTTCCCTCTATTGCTCTGATGTTCACATGTGCATTACGGAGTAATACTACCAAAGCCAGAACAGAATAGCTCATTGCTGGCCATAACCCTGTGTTAGCTTGGCCAAACAGTATGCACAACAACATATGACAAAAACCATAACTGATTAATCATTAGGTTTATGTTCTGATGCATTCCCTTGTATCCTGTGACATGGACATCTCTAGTCTACATAACGTGTTGTGTGTTCTTGTACGGCCTATGTAAGTGAGATGTCTTCAGAATTCATCTGATAGAGGAGAATTAATATTGTTTGGCAAACTTTTTCTTGCCTGAATATATCCCGGAATAAACATGAATTAGCTTACCTTGAAGTTAACAAAATCTCCAAGGTCTTTTGGCATTTGCGTTTGATCGTGTCCGCCCCTGGGAAATTCCACCTGAATTAGCATCACATTTACGTTCACAAGAATACACGATCACGCTTCACCTCAGACCTCTGGCATGTGCTCGTTACAAGAACTGCAACAGTGACTTCCTGCTCTCTACCAGAAGGGTCGCAATATGTACCCTGTTGTATTTCCCTTGTATCTCCGCCTCATGTAAGTGTCCTGTGGGTGTGAACATCTGGATTTTCCATTTGTTGAAATCACATTATAATTGATCTGAAGCTTCAGATAGAATCCATGTGTTAATACCCTACTAATTATCCTATCAGATGCATTCATGATCCATCTCCCTTACATATATCTTTAACTGTGTATTAGCCACAGGGATGTGTTGATAGGTCATGATGACGATATTTGGCCATATGCCTTGTCAAACATCACAACATCCTATTCATATCAACATCATATTTTATTTCCACCAGGTGATGCAGGATATGGGTGTTTGCCGTGGTTGTTGACCCCTGTGAGCAATCCCCATACTCGGGCAGAGGCGCGGTATAATGCTGCGCATAAAACCTGCCGGAATGTAATTGAGCGTACCTTTGGTGTACTAAAGATGCGCTTCAGATGTTTACATTCCACTGGGGGGGCTCTACAATACAAGCCCCAGAAAGTTTGTCGCATCATCGTTGCCTGCTGCTGTCTGCACAATATAGCAGTACAGGCCAACTGTCTGGGGGACATTGATGCGGCTCCGCTACTTGGGGAGGAAGAGCCTTTATTTCACCCTGAAGTGGATAATCTGCAGGGGTCACAACAACGTGCCCGCCTAATTCGTGAGTACTTCACATGTAAGTACATACCCAATATGCATGGAACACAGTCTAATGTATCTGGATTATGCCTAACTCCCAAATCCACCTTTATCCATCTCCCTTGTCATACAGAATTCCAACCAGTCCACAGTAGAGGAGAGTTCACTGACGTTGTCGATGTTTGTACACTGGAACAAGCCACATGATCAGTTATAGGTAAGTAAGCACACATTCCCATACACATCTTAAGTACTGACGGTTAGAAACATCAATGGCATAGATAATTTGAGTGGATTATATATCCCACTATGTTAATGTATATATGCCCCACGTTACATTGTTAACTAGTAATTTAGATGGAAAAAAGACTTTAGTCCATCAGGTTCAACCTCTATAGATCTATGATCTGCAATACGCAGAATTATTGTTAATTGATCCAGAGGAAGTCACCGAACAACAAAATGTGAAGCTTTGCCAATTGTCTACACAGGTCAGAAAAATATAACATTCCTTCCTGAGCCCAGATACTGGTGATCGTATTCATCACTGGATCAATACTCCCTATCTCTTTATCCAGGATAGCCCCTAATGCCTGTTTGGTTTTGTAATGTAAAAAGATACCCAATCCCTTTTTAAAGTCACCTACAACCTCTACGGACCAGGATTGCTCACATTGTCTGATCCTGCCAAACCACATGAAATGGGATCCAAATGTGGTTGAAAAACACCATACACACATACTTTGTCTAATTTGTGACTGTAATCCTAACATCATATTAACCTTACAGAGCTGCTGTTGTGTGTCAACTCTTCTTTAAACAACCTAGACATGGAAAAACATGACCAGCAACAGAACTGCTACATCAATGTGAGCTACATAGTGAGTATTTGTGTAATAATATGGCCACGTATGCTGAAGGACACAAATAACACATCAATCACTTTATTAATATCGGCCTATCTCTTTCCAGAATACAGCAGATAGGTAAGCGGTGATAACTAATGACGATCCACAGCGCACGTGTCCTGGTGGAACAAATCACCTCGTGGATGAGCTTGGGACTGCGTCCAAGGTAAAACACCACATTTGGCTCTCCAAAGATGCATTAATGTGTAATCTATGTGATATTCCTACATCATTAGCCAGATGAGTAGCTCGTTTCATATGTAGGGAAAGAACAGTAAAGACGTTTGTATGAAATGAGCAACATATATCGGTACAGTGGATCGAAAAGGTCTAAAGTCTACACACCCCTGTTAAAATGTCATGTTTCTGTGCTGTCAAAAAATGAGACCAAGATAAACCATTTCTGAACTTTTTCCACCTTTAATGTGACCTATAAACTGTACAACTCAGTTGAAAAACAAACTAGAATCAGTTAAGTAGAGTGAAGAAAAAATCAAAAAAGAAAATCACATGGTTGCATAAGTATGCACACCCCTAAACTAATACTTTGTTGAAGCACCTTGTGATTTTATTACAGCACTCAGTCTTTTTAAGGTAAGAGTCTATCCGCATGGCACATTGTGACTTTTCAAGATTTGCCCACTCTTCTTTGCAAAAACACTTCAAATCTGTCAGATTGCGAGGCCATCTCCTGTGCACCGCCCTCTTCAGATCACCCCACAGGGATTCAGGTCTGGGCTCTGGCTGGGCCATTCCCAAACTTTAATCTACTTCTGGTGAAGCCATTCCTTTGTTAATTTGGATGTATGCTTTGGGACATTGTCATGCTGAAAGATGAAGTTCCTCTTCATGTTCAGCTTTCTAGCAGAAGCCTGAAGGTTTTGTGCCAATATTGACTGGTATTTGGAACTGGTCCTAATTCCCTCTATCTTAACTAAGGCCCCAGTTCCAGCTGAAGAAAAACAGCCCCAAAGCATGATGCTGCCACCACCATGCGTCACTGTGGGTATGGTGTTCTTTTGGTGATGTGCAGTGTTGTTTTTGCGCCAAACATATCTTTTGGAATTATGGCCAAAATGTTCAACCTTGGTTTCATCAGACCATAACACCTTTTCCCACATGCTTTTGGGAGACTTCAGATGTTTTTTTTTTTTTTGAAAAATGCAGCCTAGCTTGAATGTTTTGCTTTGTAAGAAAAGGCTTTCATCTTGCCACTCTACCCCATACGCCAGACATATGAAGAATACGGGAGATTGTTGTCACATGTACCACACAGCCAGTACTTGCCAGATATTCCTGCAGTTCCTTTAATGTTGCTGTAGGCCCTCTTGGTAGCCTTCCAGACCAGTTTTCTTCTGGTCTTTTCATCCATTTTGGAGGGAGCTCCAGTTCTTGGTAATGTCACTGTTGTGCCATATTTTCTCCACTTGATGATGACTGTCTTCACTGTGTTCCATGGTATATCTAATGCCTTGGAAATTCTTTTGTACCCTTCTCCTGACTGATACCTTTAACAATGAGATCCCTCTGATGCTTTGGAAGCTCTCTGTGAACCATGGCTTTTGCTGTGGGATGCGACTAAGAACATTTCAGGAAACACCAACTAAAGCAGCTTAACTTAATTTGGGGTTAATCAGAGGCACTTTAAATGATGGCAGGTGTATGCTGACTCCTATTTAACACGATTTGGAATGTGATTGCTTCATTCTGAACACAGCTACATCCCCAGTTATAAGAGAGTGTGCAGACTTATGCAACCACATTAGTTTTCTTTGATTTTTTCTTCCCTCCACCTTACAGATTTCAGTTTGTTTTACAATTGAGTTGTACAGTTTTTGTCACATTAAAGGTGGATATAGTTCTGAAATGATTTTTCATTGGCTAATTTGTTTACAGGAGTGTGTAGACTTTTTATAACCACTGTAAGTGACGAAGTAAGCGCTCCGGGAGCATGTGCAATGTAAATATTGACATGTTCCTTTTATGTTTCCGATCGCAAAGATTAGTCCCTTTCTACGGTCAGAACAAGTAATGATAAGCATTCCCACGTTCCAGGACTATGCTATTGTCACATTGCATCATGTATGTTCAGATGTCAGTCATCATGTGTTGCATCGGGTGTGATATCACATCCTCTACATCGATTTATATGTACCTATTGCTTTAGATCTGCCATTCTCTCCTCTACTTGGACTATTGTGAAGCCTGTATCATACTTCCTTCCAGATCTCTTCCTCAGTGCTGATGTGATCCTCCCTGTACATATGGGGAACAGTAACTCTAGCCTTGGAACATAACTGTTAATGAGGTTCCGTTTACCTTCAGTTATGAATATGCAACAGCAGATAATAGAGATGCTCATTCACAGAACAGAATACACCTCGAACTGGCCAGTTGGTTGGTAGTTCTGCTAACACCTGAAATTATTTGGAACACACTGATATGGTCCTGGTCATGTCCCCATCTGAGTGTCCAAACTTATGTATGTAGAGTCTTCTCTCATAGTGCCATTTCCAGTGACATGACCTACGGGGGTTCTAACATTGACTGATTAAGCACTTCTACCTCTGCAGTTGCATAGGAGTGTGTGTTGCGCGCACACACAAGACTACAGATTACTTCTCCCCATGAGCATATCTCCTTCTGTATTGTTGGGTTTGAATATTGAATGTTATCCTGATATATTTAATAATATAACTGATATTGCCTCACGTTGGATGATGCACTGTATCTCCCCCCCTCAACTGATCATCTATACCAATGTCACCCCCCCTGCGTGCATTCTGGCCACATGTCCCTATTTTCGTGTGTTACTGGAACTCTGCATCCTACCCACCTCCACCATGATACTGAGCAGGCCTGTGGTAATTTGTCACTGTGTGGCTTTGTGAACAATTAAACCATTTTTTTTCACTCAATGTTTGTGTAATCCTGTATATTTACCATGTAACAATTCAATTCCCCTGAAAGTCAGATGTGCTCAGCACCATCAGTTAGTGGTGTAACTATTCAGGGCAATCTGCGTTGACATTACTACATAATCATGAATGTCGATTCATATCATTCAAGTTGAGCCCTTCAAATCATTATATACAACCCTGCATGTCTCTAGACATGATTTCAGAATTCACACCCCTCCGACTTGCACCTACATGTATATTGGCAAGGTACAGATTAATGTAGCATATGTATCTATGTAAACACACACAGATATATGTATTTAACAATGACACTTTATTCTCTCTGTATTCTCGCAACTAGAAAGCATGATATGGTACAAACACACAGAAACAGTGATAACAGTATAACATAATCATACTTTATTTCATACACAGAGTACAAACAGAAATAGACAGGACTGTGCATTAATATCATGTGTGTGTTGTGAAGAGATCCTAGTATGGCAGGGGGCTGTGGCAAATCTGAGGACATCTGAAGAGGAAACAGACAACATCATCAGGGTAATGCATAGCATCTCCTAGGGTCACATGTGGTCAGGACCCCACAGTAACCAACAGCATATAACACGACATCTAATCAACATAACCATTAATGCGCATACAACAACCATATGGTTGCCAGAATAAACAGACACTATAAAACAGGGATCATGTCATACTAAGCGATTTCACACACAGTGTGAATTGGTCAATAGATGATATGAATCTGGAAAACAGAGGTAGGAGGTGTTAGAACAATTAGAAGCTGTTATTAGAGTACATTGTTTTTGCTTTTGACACTACTCTAAACCAACTAACATGAACATCATCTCCGAGCAGTAAGAACCATATTTATTCTATCCTGTTCAGTCAGCCTTCCAGGAATATGCTTAGGATGTGGAATACGACAAGGCATGCTTCACTGTGAACACAATCCTTCAGCAAAATGTACTATCACTATCTATGTGGAATAGTTGTGCCATGCTGATATCACATCTCACTTCTAAATGGGTGGTACCAAGGCCAGACAGATTACACTGTTCACATTACCCCTAAACACATGCACATTGATCATGAAGTCAAACCCTGGAAATTGCCACTTTGGTTTGGATGACATGAAAAAACTGAAGCCAATTTCATAATGTTAACGGGATGGAATGCTATAAAAACTTATGTGGAATTGCTGGTTTGGATTAGCAGATAGTAATGGGACTGTGCAACTCGATAGCCTGGACACTGATCATTATAATGGAAGATCACACAGTCATGTTTCTTAGTGAAAAGATATGTAGTCATATATTTCATTTCAGAGCCATCTGCAGTGGGGAATAATCCTGATAGAATGCCCGTTGGGAACTGGTTTGAGTGTTTACTCACATGATGGTATTGTACTGCTCGAAGATGAATAAAATGTCTTCATAGTTGTGAGATTTGGCTATTAACACCTACAAAGACAAAAACAATGTCTCATTCCGAACAATATTATGATTAAATACAGCATTTAAGCTCAAGGTCAATCCACATTGAACATCAATTGTTAAAATGTTCAACATAACCAGACATGTACACACTCTGTAGCCAATATTATGTCAACATGTATAACAATCTGTATTCTGTGAGGAGTGGTCAGGAGGCCCTCTCGGATGGTCCTAACACCTCCTACTCCGAGTTAGCGGGCCCCCACCGTCTGTGCCCGCGGCCGGCGACTCCGCGGCCTGCGACTCCGGGGCACTTCCTCCCGGGGCACTTCCTCCCGGGGCACTTCCTCTCGGGGGACTTCCTCCCGGGGCACTTCCGGCCGGGGCACTTGTGGCCGGTGCACTTCCTCCCGGGGCACTTGTGGCCGGTGCACTTCCTCCCGGGGCACTTGGGGCCGGGGCACCTCCTCCCGGGGCACTTGGGGCCGGGGCACCTCCTCCCGGGGCCCATGGTGGAGCCCAGGCTGAGTGCGGTGCCCCGTATGACGGGGAAGCACAGTATGAGGGGGGAGCCCAGGGTGAGGGCTGTGCCCAGGGTGAGGGCTGTGCCCAGGGTGAGGGCTGTGCCCAGGGTGAGGGCTGTGCCCAGGGTGAGGGCTGTGACCAGGGTGAGGGCTGTGCCCAGGGTGAGGGCGGAGCACCAGATGAGGGTGGAGCCCAGGATGAGGGCTGTGCCCAGGATGAGGGAGGAGCCCAGGATGAGGGTGGAGCCGCTGAGGGTGGAGCCGCTGAGGGTGGAGCCGCTGAGAGAGGCACAGGATGGTGTGGCTGGTGCAGGCCCTGAGGTGGCCACGCCGAAGAGGGCCCGGGCATCACTTCCCGCTCCGTATGAGCAAGTGATGTGGATGGTCCCGGGCCCTCCTGAATGTCCTGGGCCACTTCAGACCTTCCTGCCTCCTCCTCTTCTGAATCTGTGGATACTGCAATGGAATAAACATATATTTCAGTTGGTTGCCAGACACAATTGCAAGCTATGCATTTACATATCATTGACATCATGGTCACCTGTGAGTGACTGTGGTGCTTGTGTTACACAGATGAGCCACGGGCTGCATAATGAGCATTGTGGATCATGGCTCATATGAATGTGTACTGCATGTGCCTCAGACACGTGCTCTGCTGTATCTGCTGTGCAGTGTGTGAGACTGACCAATCTGACCAGTTTCCAGCAATGGTTGTTAATATGCAGCTGAGACATGGGCCAGGTTAGGACAGTATATGACACACATGCAGTGCTACAGAGTCTGTATCCACATATGCCGCACAGCCAAATCTTTAGTCACGATCGCAGTGGAGGCCAAAGTCAGGCCTGCATTTGGGGTTAGCCATGCTGCATCCATCTGAGAATATCATTCTCCAAGTCATTAAGTCTAATTGACTCATCTGTTCACAACAAGGAAATCCACATATCCAGGCCTGTGCGCATCCCAGCAAGTTTGACTTTGGACACCCTGCTCTATTGCAATCAATCTGCATATAATTCGAAATTGACATATCAGGGAGACAAATTATGAACATGATAGGTTTGCTACCAGGACTGAAATGGTTATTGTCGCACCATACATTTTTAGTCAACCATCGGGCTTACAGTGCTATTGTATGTGAATTATCCCAGTGTGTGGGCAGGGGTGTAGGAGGCCATATAATTCTTGACCAAGGGTGGGCAGGTTCGGGCCTGGAGGGCCACACAGGTGAGCCAATCGCCTTTTCAGTCATCCGGATTGACTCACCTGTGCTCAAAAAGGATATCTTGAAAGTCCGGCATGTATGTGGCCCTCCTTACCCACCCCTGTTCTAGAGGGATACAGCTCATTATATACAACAGCCAGAACACAAGCCTATTTATACATACATACATACATACATACAGCATGATATCCTGAAAGTCCGGCATGTATGTGGCCCTCCTTACCCACCCCTGTTCTAGAGGGATACAGCTCATTATATACAACAGCCAGAACACAAGCCTATTTATACATACATACATACATACATACATACAGCATGTTATCTGCAGGCTTTTAGACAGCCCATCCCCCCACAATCTCAGCCAACCATGTGTGTGATATGATACTCACGTTGCAGGGTGTTAGGACAATCTGTGTCCATCTGCCCTGGTATTCCCACCACAGATTCAGAAGGGATGAAGCGCATCACTGTCCTCTCCCATTCCTTGTAAACATAAGTGACCGCGGGCCCACCACCAGTCTGACGTGCTGCTGCTGCCTCATCGGACATCTTTCTTTTCACAGCCATCTTTAAATTGTCAAACTTGTGCCGCACTAACCTCCAGTCTCTATTAGTAACCCCTACTGCCGACACAGCTCTGGCAATTTGGGACCAGGCCTGGCGCCTCTGGCTGGCATTAATGTCTCTGCCACCACATATAATTCCCTGGCGGGCACAGATTTCCCTGAGGAGAACCTGGATCTCCTCTGGGCTATAATTGGGGGCCCTGGGCCTTGCCACAACCCGTTGCCTTACAGACGGTGCCTGGTCTTCCTGTTCTATCCCTGTGGCCGCTCCCTCATCCCCACTACCTCCCACCAAGGGATCAGGCCCCTGACCCTCTGCCCCTTCCACTAGAATTCCTAGCTCTGGGGGCACTTCCCTCCCCCCCTGCTCTCCTCCTTGCTCTCCTCCTTTCTCTCCTCCTCCTCCTCTCCCTCCACCTCCTCTCCCTCCACCTCCTCCTCCTCCTCCTCTCCCTCCTCCTCCTCTCCCTCCTCCTCCTCTCCCTCCTCCTCATCCTCCTCTCCTCCTCATCCTCCTCCTCTCCTCAGATGTTCTCCTCACTCTCCTCTGCGCCTCTCTTGCCTTACCACCTCCTCTCCTCTAAACTCCTCAGAAAAAAAAATTAACGATAAAGCAAGATAATCTTTGTGTTGGTTTAGGAGGTAAAAAAAGATGCAAGTATTATGTGTAGTATTATGTGTGGGGGGAGGGGGGGGGGAGGTCTTGGGGGGGGGGGTGTAGGTGTGCAGTGGCCTACCACTAGGTGTTGCTATGTGTACGTATTAATCTATGTGTGTGAATTATGTGATATCAGTAATTATGTGTATTGTAAACAAAGGGTTAAATTATCTGCTAGTTCAAAATTGAAATTCTCTCCTCTCTCCTCTCTCTTCTCTCTCTCCTTGCTCACCAAAAACCCACCAACGCCTAGACCTGTGTGTCTACTTGCAAAAGCTCCAGCACAGTCAATTATGTTCTGTTTTTGGCTCCCTTTTAAAGGCATACTGCCGTCAGGTTAAGTGGTACGTATCACGTATTTCGCGCTCTTTTCATACGCAAAGTGATCCAAGATATCGTAACTCATGCGCAAATCCTAACGTTTACGCATTCGCATCCATCGCTCGTATCTCGCAGCCCTTTGAATTTAATAGCGTCGGAAATGGTTTCATTTTTAAACTACGTAGGACTTGCGTTTTCACCTATTATTTGCGCAGCTCGAATTTAATAGGGCCCACAGTTTGGCAATTTGGATAGCATCCATGGATTTTGTAAGTTAATATTGGTAAGTTAAGCTTTACCACGCCTTCATTATGTATTATATGTATAATTGTTGTGCATAATTTTGTTTTTTTAATAAAATTTTGTAGACATTTGTACCCATGGAGTCTGTGCACTTACATACAGGGCTGTTATTAAAAAATAAGGGGCCAGCACGCATGTAACAGCCATCGCCCCCATTAGACACTTCTGACACATTTGAAGTTTAATATTGCTTATTGCTAAAGTTGTTGCTATGACATAAAATGATCATATTTGACAAAATAAAAGTAGTTTCAATTTGGATATCTATGACAATCTCCAAATATGTGGAACAGAGCTACAGTTGAAATTAATATAAATTTATTCCCAAATATAAAACTGAAATATTAAATCAATGCAGACAGCAAAACCAGATCAAACCTACAACCAACTAATTGGCAAAAAAAATAATCAATATACAAGTGATTTAATGGAAATGACAGTCCCAAAATATTTAACTATGACATAATAATAAACATATCTACGAAGTCTACAAAAGAGGGTTAAAGACTTTTTTCAAAGTTTTACAAACTATTAATCTTTTGTCCTTTGCAGGTAGCGTATGCTGCTTTACAGGTTAATGAGAGTAGAGGGAAGTGTTTGAGCATGTAACCATTTTTTAAAAGCAAACCTCAATAGTTGCACATAATATCAGTATTTAATTGTTGAGATAGGGTATGCGTTCCTATTGACAATAGTTAGAGCCCTCATGGCCATGCTTTCATTAGGCCCCTTATATCAGTACCCCCTGTATTCCCCCCTGACTGCAGCCCTAATATACCCAGCATAAACAATAGAAAACTTTTAGGCATTATGTTGCTTGAATTATCTAGCTATATGTCATGCAAAGGAGTTCCCAGGTTTCTTTATATAGCTATAATTTTATAGCCTATATGATTTTGTGTTTGTTTCTAATTGTTTATATTTGCATTACATCTTATAAATTGCATTTTTTTCCTGGTATGTTTTTTTCTCTTTCACTTCAAAGGATAATTGGAGGAGTAAACTTTGCTTCATTGTGTAGAAAAGAATGGATGAATTTTCATACTTTTAATACAATAATTCCTCTTTTTTCATGCCTTTGCTTATTCCATGGTGATTTTTTAAATATATTTTAGAGAGTTTTATAAAAATATTGCAATTTATTCTATTGGAGGCAAACAACATATTTGAAATTGGATAGTGTAAAACAATATAAAATTAGTTATTCATATGTTTTGGGTATTTGACTAATGGATGTTGTTTTTCATAAGTTTAATCAAATATTTTACATCATATATAGTATTCTCGTGTTTAAATTTTCTTATTAGCATTTTATGTTAAAACAAAGGCTCTCCAATTATATTTTCTATTGAATACAGTTTTAATTATTTGCTATTAATTTAGAAAGTAATACAAAACCCACTTGATAGTTGTGGGTTGATAGCTATCATGTGCATACATTTTTTAGGTTATTTTGAGAATTAGTGTACAATGTTATACAATCTATAAAAATAGTTTCTATCATTGTATCATTTGTGCTGTAGGTTAATATTGCTGTTTTATCACATTTTCATGTTTTCATAAAAAGCAAACATCTGTGTGGAATTTTGATTATGCCCCGTGTACACATGTTTAATCAGATGAAGGGTCAGTCTGACCTAAAGGTCACATGACCTACTGAGATTATTTTCTAAGAGAATGATATCTGAAGTATCTGCTTAGCCAATATTATATTTAGCTTAATTGAACAACACAGTTCAAAGCAGTGGAGACATTTTCTGAAAATGTACTTTTTTTTAAAATTGGGATAATACAAAAATGTCATTATATATTGACAGAGTGGTAGATACCAACATTGAGCTGGCTTGGGGCAGCTCAGAAATGTCCCCTAACTGGTTGAAAGCAATATGTTCCTGAGACAAGTCCTAAACAATGGGGAGGAATTGTACTGTTACGAGTTTTGTATGTTAGGCTCAGGATTTAGAATTGTGTCCCTGAGGAAATATGTAGACAATGTAAGAAACTGTATAAGTAAGCAGAAGAGGATGAGGAACCTTGGATAGAATGGATGAATATGGCTGAGGCATCAGAGATAGAGTGGATTGGAGATAGGTGGGTGATTTGAATGCCAATTTCAACGGTGTTGAGGAAGCAAAGCAGTAACATGATGAGTGCATGGATCTAGGCAGTAGTGGGCAGCTCAGTCCTCTGAGGGCCGTCAACTCACCAGGATTTCAATATCTCTCTGCATGAGCTCAGAATGAGTAAACCTTAGAAACAGAGGTGTGTTAAACCTAAAAGAACCTGAACACCTACTCAAAGAGAAAATAAATCCTGGACCATGTTGGTGACCATTGGATTAGGGGATATGTGGTGTATTGAGGAAGGAAGGGAAAAATCTTAGAAATAGCAGGATGTAATGAATTTAAAAAGATCTCTGAGTCAAGTGTGGCATCAAGACAACAGACTTCATGTTAAATGTTTTCAACAACTGAAATATTTAATGATAATATAAAATAATCAAACTACAAATATAATAAAAAGGGTTGTGCTGAACACAGTTGAGACCATAGATTTGTGGAACTGCAGCATTAATATCTCAAAATATTTTATCTAAAAATTTTCAGCTTTGGTGTCAGTATTCGATGCCTCTCCCATGATTTGGATGTTCCTCTTCTTTTTTTTTTTTTATCGATTTTATTAATGGGAATAAACATTATGACAGAGTAATAGGAAGGCAATTGTGGGGGGGGGAAGTTTAGTGTTATGTCATCCCTCAGGTCTGTATATGTATTACCACGTCTTTTATGCTCCCATCCTATTCATAGTTCCCAAACAACCCAACAGGAGGCCCACTTTTTAAAGTTATTATCTAGTTTGGTAGAGATCAAGCTCATTGAGTGTATGTGTTTAAATTTTTTCAGTACCTCCCCAAACACAGGGATGTAAGTCTTCCAATATTTTAGCAATAGTGTTCCTGACTGCTAAAACAATTTGATTTGAGAGAAGTTGATCCTCTTCAGTAAGGCCGGTGATATGGAGACCTAATGAAGCTTCCTCTGGTTTTTTAGGTATCCTGTGTCCCCAAAGTTTCTCTAGGGTGTCATAGGTTTCTGACCAGATCTGGGCTATTTTAGGGCAGTCCCATAGTATGTGTCTAATAGTTCCGGTGGAATTGCAACCTCTAAAACAGTTGCCATAAAGAGATGGATTTGAGAGCTCTAGGGCCTAATTCAATTGCAATTTTGAATAGGGCTCTATATAAGCACAGAGCAACTTCTATACAAAAGCAAGGTCTTCACTAACTAATAGCTTCTGTAAAAAAATATGCTCTGTGCTTATATAGATCCCTATTAAACTGGCCAAATCGCAATTGAATAAGGGCCTTAGTCTAGCAGGGGTCAGGTACCACCTCATGATGGTTTAGTAGGAATTCTATCTCAAGATTATGTTGAGGGATAATTTTTTTAAATTTGTGATGTTAAGTTCTGTTTCTCATGAGGACTGGTGGTAAAGCTTAGAAGCTTAGGTGGTGTGGCCTGGTCTAACAGGTATAGGATTTATATGTTGGATATATTTGAATGGATTTGTGTTAGGTTGAGCCATTCTTTAAGGGGTATGTGGTTCTGTTCGCTAAAAGTCGAGGGCAACCAATGTTGATTTTCACTTAGTATATCAGCGGCGATAGTCACATTTTTATCTATCCACCATGTTAATTGGGAAATTCTGTTAATTGAAATGTCTCTATGGGGTAGCCATTAAGGAGTGAGCCATGATTCTGTCTCTACTAGAGGCGCTCTCTTATTCATTTGAATCCAAAGGGACAGAGAATGAGCCACACTACTAGGAAGTATGGAATGGTTGATTTTATAGTGTAGGCATCTGGCTGGTTAGAAGGTTCTGTTCCTTAAGGATGCAGTTTTTAATTTCCACCCACGCAGGTGGATGTTCTTTAACGAACCACTTCGACAGTTGCAGCAGTCTTTTTTAAAGTATTTTGCAAAGTCTGGCAGGGCTAGACCCCCTTTGCTTTTAGCGGTCATCATGGTGGCTTTGTGGTCCCAAACAAGCAATGTAGAAGACTGCCCCCTGGAGAATTTGTAAATTTGTTGTGTTAATTGCTGCCGGTATTGTGCGAAATAGGTATAAAAACTTTGGCAGTGTGTTCATTTTTATAGCATGGATCTTTCCAAGCCAGGAGATATTGTATGAGGAAAAAGTGTTGATATCTTTATGTCATTTTTTATGATTATGTTGTAATTTGCATTGTACATAGCATTTTATGTTAAAGCAAAGGGTTTCCATTTATATTTTCTATTGAATAAAGTGTTAATTATTTGCTACTAGCAACTTGCCCGTCAAAAATGGCGGCAATAAAATGTGAATCCTGGCAATGCTGTTTGTTACACAATGGGAGCCTCTCCCCCTCTACTTTACTGGCCTTGCGATGAGTGCCTTCGGCTTTCATCAAGGGCCTCGCAATGAGCGCCTTCGGCGCTCATTGCGAGTCTCTCCCTCTGTCTTCTTCTTCCCTTGTGTCTTATTTCGCTATTCTCTCCCTCCCTTGTGTCTCCTTATCCCACCTAAGTTTTTTTACCCCTCTCCCCCCTGTGTCTTTCGCCCGTGCCCACGTGTCTCTATCACCACCTCTCCCACCCCTATGTCTCTTGCCCCCCTCTTCCTCCCCTGTGTCTCTTGCCCCCTCTCCCTCACCTGTGTCTCTTGCCCCCCGTGTCTCTTTCCCCCATGTCTCTTTCCCCCTTCCTTCGAGTCTGTTCCCCCCATTTCCCTCCCCTGTGTCTCTTCCTGCTCCTCTCCCTCCCCTGTGTCTATCCCCCCTTCTCTCCCTCCCCTGTGTGTCTACCCCTCATCCTCTGTATCTCTTCCCCCTCCTCTCACTCCTTTTTGTCTCTCCCCCTCTCACTCCCCTGTTTCTCTCCCCCTCCTCTTACTCCCCTGTGTCTTTCCTCCTCCTCTGTGTCTCTCCCCTCTCTCATTCCCCTTTGTCTCTTCCCCCTCCTCTACCTCCCATTTATGTATACCCTCACTGCTCTCCTACCCCTGTGTCTCCCCCCTCGCCTGTGTCTCTTCTCCCCTCCTCTCCATCCCCTGTGTCTCTCCCCCCTCCTCTCACTCCTTTGTGTCTCTCCTCCCCTCCTCCCACTCCCCTGTGTCTCTTCCCCCCCCTCCTCTCACTTCTTGTGTCTCTCCCCTTCTCTGTGTCTCTCCCCCTCTGTGTCTCTCCCCCCTCTCTTTGCCCTGTGTCTCTCCCCCCTTATCTCACTCTCCTGTGTCTCTTCCCCCCTCTTCTCACTCTCCTATGTCACCTTTTTATTCCCCTGGTCTCTCCCACTCCTCTGTGTCTCTTCCTTCCCTCCCCTGTGTGTCTACCCCAACCTCTTCCACCCCTGTGTGTCTCCCCCCTCCCATAAGACTCTTCGCCCATCATCTCCCTTCCCTGTGTTTCTCCCCCTCACTCCTTTGTGTCACTCACTCCTCCCCTCACTCCCCTGTGTCCCGCCCCCTCCTCTCACTCCTTTGTGTCTCTCCTCCCCGCCTCCTCTCACTCCCCTGTGTCTCTCCCCCTCTCATTCCGCTGTGTCTCTCCCCCTCCTCTGTGTCTCTCCCCCTCCCTTGTGTGTCTACTCCCCCTCCTCTCCCACCCTTGTGTGTTTCCCCACTCCCCTGTGTCTCTTCCCCCTCCTCTCCCTGCCCTGTGTCTCTCCCCACTCCTCTCCCTGCCCTGTGTTTTCCCCCCTCTCCTCTGTGTCTTCATCCTCCTTGCCTGTGTGTCTCCCCTCCTCCTCCTCCTGTGGCGCGCAATGCGCCTGGTCGTGCTGCCGCGGCGCAATGCGCCTGCACGGGCTGTTGTGCGATGGGCATGTGCGGCTTACACCGTGCTATGCGCATGCACAAACAGTTGCGCAATGCACATACGCGGCTTACGCAGCATTATGCGCATGTGCGGGCCATTGTGCAATGCCATGCACTTGCCATTTGACGCAAGCGTGACGACGATTTGCAGTTAGACAATTATTATATGTGCATGCGCGGGCCGTTACGCAATGCGTATGCACGGCTTACGCCACGCAATGCATATGGGCAGGCCATTGCGCAATGAGCATGCGCAGCCCGTTGCGCAATGCACAGTTGTCAAACTGCGATTTGTTGCAAGCGTGACGACGAATCGCAGTTTGACAACTATTATATGTGATTAATTTAGAAAGTAATACAAAACCCACTTGATAGTTGTGGGCTGATAACTATCATGTGCATACATTTTTTAGGTTATTTTGAGAATTATTGTACAATGTTATACAATCTATAAAAATTGTTTCTGTAATCCTTTATGCTGTAGGTTAATACTGCTGTATTATCACATTTTCATGTTTTAAATTCAAATCATAAAAAGTAAACATCTGTGTGGAATTTGGATTAAGCCTAGTTTACACATGTTTAATCAGATGAAGGGTCAGTCTGACCTAAAGGTCACATGACCTACTGAGATTATTTTCTAAGAGAATTATATCTGAAGTATCTGCTTAGCCAATATTATATGTAGCTTAATTGAACAACACAGTACACAGCAGTGGAGACATTTTCTGAAAATGTACTTTTTTTTTAAAATTAGGATAATAAAAAAATGTCATTATATATTGACAGGGTGGTAGATACCAACTTTGAGCTGGCTTGGGGCAGCTCAGAAATGTCCCCTATCTGGTTGAAAGCAATATGTTCCTGAGACAAGTCCTAAACAATGGGGAGGAATTGTACTGTTATGAGTTTTGTATGTTAGACTCAGGATTTAGAATTGTGTCCCTGAGGAAATATGTAGACAGTGTAAGAAACTGCATAAGAAAGCAGAAGATGATGATGAACCTTGGATAGAATGGATGAATCTGGCTATGGCATCCAAGATAGAGTGGATTGGAGATAGGTGGGTGAGTTAAATGCCAATTTCAACGGTGGGCAGGTCAGCTCAGCTCAGTCCTCTGAGGGCCGTCAACTTGCCAGGATTTCAATATCTCTCTGCATGAGCTCAAAATGAGTAAACCTTAGAAACACAGGTGTGTTAAAGCCAAAAGAACCTTAACACCTACGCAAAGAGAAAAATAAATCCTGGGCAATGTTGGCGACCACTGAATTAGGGTCTATGTGGTGTCTTGAGGAAGGAAGGGAAAAATCTTAGAGATAGCAAGATAATGAATTTAAAAAAGATCTCTGAGTCAAGTGTGACATTAAGACAACAGACTTCATGTCAAACTGTTTTCAACAACTAAAATATTTAATGATAATATAAAATAATCTAACTACAAATATAAGAAAAAGGGTTGTGCTGAACACAGTGGAGACCATAGATTTGTGGAACTGCAGCATTAATGTCACTTAAGAAAAGAATAAGGACAAATCTCTAAGTGGAATAGAGTAAATAATAATATCAAGTGTGTGTTCCAAGTAATTCTGGATCCTATAAGTCTATGTCCAGTGTACTAAAGAACACCTAAGACTCTATTTTGGAATATGTAGCAACTTGTTACTAGAAAAAAACACAATAAACTTTATTAAAGAAAAAAAGGGTGAATGAAAAATATATACAATGAGTGTAATAAAAGATATACTAAAGTATATCAAACAGCAGGCTAATGTAAAGGTGGAGGGGGGGGGGGGTACAGTCTAATGAGTAAACCCCAAAGTAATAATATGAGTACTCACAAATGGTAATATAATATAGAGGTCAGCACCTGTCTATTTGAGAGGACAAATTTGGTTTGAGAGAAGTTGATCCTCTTCAGTAAGGCCGGTGATATGGAGACCTAATGAAGCTTCCTCTGGTTTTTTAGGTATCCTGTGTCCCCAAAGTTTCTCTAGGGTGTCATAGGTTTCTGACCAGATCTGGGCTATTTTAGGGCAGTCCCATAGTATGTGTCTAATAGTTCCGGTGGAATTGCAACCTCTAAAACAGTTGCCATAAAGAGATGGATTTGAGAGCTCTAGGGCCTAATTCAATTGCAATTTTGAATAGGGCTCTATATAAGCACAGAGCATATTTTTTTTTTACCGAAGTCAGTCAACTTCTATACAAAAGCAAGGTCTTCACTAACTAATAGCTTCTGTAAAAAAATATGCTCTGTGCTTATATAGATCCCTATTAAACTGGCCAAATCGCAATTGAATAAGGGCCTTAGTCTAGCAGGGGTCAGGTACCACCTCATGATGGTTTAGTAGGAATTCTATCTCAAGATTATGTTGAGGGATAATTTTTTTAAATTTGTGATGTTAAGTTCTGTTTCTCATGAGGACTGGTGGTAAAGCTTAGAAGCTTAGGTGGTGTGGCCTGGTCTAACAGGTATAGGATTTATATGTTGGATATATTTGAATGGATTTGTGTTAGGTTGAGCCATTCTTTAAGGGGTATGTGGTTCTGTTCGCTAAAAGTCGAGGGCAACCAATGTTGATTTTCACTTAGTATATCAGCGGCGATAGTCACATTTTTATCTATCCACCATGTTAATTGGGAAATTCTGTTAATTGAAATGTCTCTATGGGGTAGCCATTAAGGAGTGAGCCATGATTCTGTCTCTACTAGAGGCGCTCTCTTATTCATTTGAATCCAAAGGGACAGAGAATGAGCCACACTACTAGGAAGTATGGAATGGTTGATTTTATAGTGTAGGCTTAGCCAAAGCATCTGGCTGGTTAGAAGGTTCTGTTCCTTAAGGATGCAGTTTTTAATTTCCTCCCACACAGGTGGATGTTCTTTAACGAACCACTTCGACAGTTGCACCAGTCTTTTTTAAAGTATTTTGCAAAGTCTGGCAGGGCTAGACCCCCTTTGCTTTTAGTGGTCATCATGGTGGCTTTGTGGTCCCAAAGAAACAATGTAGAAGATTGCCCCCTGGAGAATTTGTAAATTTGTTGTGTTAATTGCTGCCGGTATTGTGCGAAATAGGTACAGTATAAAAACTTTGGCAGTGTGTTCATTTTTATAGCATGGATCTTTCCAAGCCTTGAGATATTGTATGAGGACAAAGTGTTGATATCTTTATGTCATTTTTTATGATTATGTGGTAATTTGCATTGTACATAGCATTTTATGTTAAAGCAAAGGCTCTCCATTTATATTTTCTATTGAATAAAGTGTTAATTATTTGCTACTAGCAACTTGCCCGTCAAAAATGACGGCAATAAAATGTGAATCCTGGCAATGCTGTTTGCCACACAATGGGAGCCTCTCCCCCTCTACTTTACTGGTCTTGTGATGAGTGTCTTCGGCTCTCATCACGGGCCTCGCAATGACCTCTGTCTTCTTCTTCCCTTGTGTCTTATTTCCCTATTCTCTCCCTCCCTTGTGTCTCCTTATCCCACCAAAGTTTTTTCCCCCTCTCCCCCCTGTGTCTTTCCCCCGTGCCCACGTGTCTCTTTCCCCACCTCTCCCTCCCCTGTGGCTCTTGCCCCCCTCTTCCTCCCCTGTGTCTCCTGCCCCCTCTCCCTCACCTGTGTCTCTTGCCCCCCCGTGTCTCTTTCCCCCATGTCTCTTTCCCCCTTCCTTCGAGTCTGTTCCCCCCCATTTCCTTCCCCTGTGTCTCTTCCTGCTACTCTCCCTCCCCTGTGTCTCTCCCCCCTTCTCTCCCTCCCCTGTGTGTCTACCCCTCCTTTCCCACCCCTGTGTATTTCCCCCCCTTTATCTCTTCCCCATCCTCTCCCTCCCCTGCGTGTCTCCCCCCTCATCCTCTGTGTCTCTTCCCCCTCCTCTCACTCCTTTTTGTCTCTCCCCCTCTCACTCCCCTGTTTCTCTCCCCCTCCTCTTACTCCCCTGTGTCTCCCCTCCTCCTCTGTGTCTCTCCCCTCTCTCCTACCCCTGTGTCTCCCCCCTCCCCGGTGTCTCTTCCCCCTTCTCTCCATCCCCTGTGTCTCTCCCCCCCTCCTCTCACTCCTTTGTGTCTCTCCTCCCCTCCTCCCACTCCCCTGTGTCTCTTTCCCCCCTCCCCTCACTCCCCTGTGTCTCTCCCCTTCTCTGTGTCTCTCCCCCCTCTGTGTCTCTCCCCCTCTCTTTGCCCTGTGTCTCTCCCCCCTTATCTCACTCTCCTGTGTCTCTTCCCCCCTCCTCTCACTCTCCTATGTCACCTTTTTATTCCCCTGGTCTCTCCCACTCCTCTGTGTCTCTTCCTCCCCTCCCCTGTGTGTCTACCCCAACCTCTTCCACCCCTGTGTGTCTCCCCCCTCCCATAAGACTCTTTGCCCATCATCTCCCTTCCCTGTGTCTCTCCCCCTCACTCCTTTGTGTAACTCACCCCTCCCCTCACCCCCCTGTGTCCCGCCACCTCCTCTCACTCCTTTGTGTCTCTCCTCCCCACCTCCTCTCACTCCCCTGTGTCTCTCCCCCTCTCATTCCGCTGCGTCTCTCCCCCTCCTCTGTGTCTCTCCCCCTCCCTTGTGTGTCTACTCCCCCTCCTCTCCCACCCTTGTGTGTTTCCCCACTCCCCTGTGTCTCTTCCCCCTCCTCTCCCTGCCCTGTGTCTCTCCCCACTCCTCTCCCTGCCCTGTGTTTTTCCCCCTCTCCTCAGTGTCTTCCTTCTCCTTGCCTGTGTGTCTCCCCTCCTCCTCCTGTGGCGCGCAATGCGCCTGGTCGTGCTGCCGCCGCGCAATGCGCCTGCACGGGCTGTTGTGCGATGTGCATGTGCGGCTTACACCGTGCTATGCGCATGCACAGACCGTTGCGCAATGCACATACGTGGCTTACGCAGCCCTATGCGCATGTGCGGGCCGTTGTGCAATGCGCATGCACGTGCCGTTGCGCAATGCGCAGTTGTCAAACTGGATTTGACGCAAGCGTGACGACGATTTGCAGTTAGACAACTATTATATGTGCATGCGCGGGACGTTATGCAATGCGCATGCACGGCTTACGCCACGCAATGCATATGCGCAGGCCAATGCGCAATGAGCATACGCAGCCCCTTGCGCAATGCACAGTTGTCAAACTGCGATTTGTTGCAAGCGTGACGACGAATCGCAGTTTGACAACTATTATATGTGCATGCGCGGGCCGTTATGCAATGCGCATGCACGGCTTTCGCCACGCAATGCATATGCGCAGGCCATTGCGCAATGAGCATGCACAGCCCGTTGCGCAATGCACAGTTGTCAAACTGCGATTTGTTGCAAGCGTGATGACGAATCGCAGTTTGACAACTATTATATGTGATTAATTTAGAAAGTAATACAAAACCCACTTGATAGTTGTGGGCTGATAACTATCATGTGCATACATTTTTTAGGTTATTTTGAGAATTATTGTACAATGTTATACAATCTACAAAAATTGTTTCTGTAATCCTTTATGCTGTAGGTTAATACTGCTGTTTTATCACATTTTCATGTTTTAAATTCAAATCATAAAAAGTAAACATCTGTGTGGAATTTGGATTATGCCCAGTGTACACATGTTTAATCAGATAAAGGGTCAGTCTGACCTAAAGGTCACATGACCTACTGAAATTATTTTCTAAGAGAATGATATCTGAAGTATCTGCGTAGCCAATATTATATTTAGCTTAATTGAACAACACAGTACACAGCAGTGGAGACATTTTCTGAAAATGTACTTTTTTTTAAAATTAGGATAATAAAAAAATGTCATTATATATTGACAGGGTGGTAGATACCAACTTTGAGCTGGCTTAGGGGAGCTCAGAAATGTCCCCTATCTGGTTGAAAGCAATATGTTCCTGAGACAAGTCCTAAACAATGGGGAGGAATTGTACTGTTATGAGTTTTGTATGTTAGACTCAGGATTTAGAATTGTGTCCCTGAGGAAATATGTAGACAGTGTAAGAAACTGCATAAGAAAGCAGAAGATGATGATGAACCTTGGAAAGAATGGATGAATCTGGCTATGGCATCCAAGATAGAGTGGATTGGAGATAGGTGGGTGAGTTAAATGCCAATTTCAACGGTGGGCAGGTCAGCTCAGCTCAGTCCTCTGAGGGCCGTCAACTTGCCAGGATTTCAATATCTCTCTGCATGAGCTCAAAATGAGTAAACCTTAGAAACACAGGTATGTTAAAGCCAAAAGAACCTGAACACCTACGCAAAGAGAAAAATAAATCCTGGGCAATGTTGGCGACCACTGAATTAGGGTCTATGTGGTGTCTTGAGGAAAGAAGGGAAAAATCTTAGAGATAGCAAGATAATGAATTTAAAAAAGATCTCTGAGTCAAGTGTGACATCAAGACAACAGACTTCATGTCAAACTGTTTTCAACAACTGAAATATTTAATGATAATATAAAATAATCTAACTACAAATATAGGAAAAAGGGTTGTGCTGAACACAGTGGAGACCATAGATTTGTGGAACTGCAGCATTAATATCTCAAAATATTTTATCTGAAAATTTTCAGCTTTGGTGTCAGTATTCGCTGCCTTTCCCACAATTTTGATGTTCCTCTTCTTTTTTTTTAAATTGATTTTATTAATGGGAATAAACATTATGACAGAGTAATATGTACAGAACAAGAACAATATATATATAGTATTCAAATGACATAGGAAAAAACTTGTATCTACTTTTCCCAATGTTTAGAGTTTTGTTGTATACATTACATTTCTCATTTTATGCCAGTACAAATTAAAAGAAAAAAAAACAAGATAGAAAAGAGAAGTAGAGGAAGAGAGGGTGGGGCGGGGAGGGAATGGTGTGGAGGGGGTGAAGCTTAGTATTATATCATCCCTGATGTCTGTATATGTATTACCAGTTCTTTTATGCTCCCATCCTATTCATAGTTCCCAAACGACCCAACAGGAGGCCCACTTTTTATAGTTATCATCTAGTTTGGCAGAGATCAAGATCATTGAGTGTATGTGTTTAAGTTTTTTCAGTACCTCCCCAAACACAGGGATGTAAGTCTTCCAATATTTTAGCAATAGTGTTCCTGACTGCTAAAACAATTTGGTTTGAGAGAAGTTGATCCTCTTCAGTAAGGCCGGTGATAGGGAGACCTAATAAGGCTTCCTCTGGTTTTTGAGGAATCCTGTGTCCCCATAGCTTCTCTAGGGTGTCATAGGTTTCTGACCAGATCTGGGCTATTTTAGGGCAGTCCCATAGTATGTGTCTAATGGTTCCGGTGGAAATGCAACCTCTAAAACAGTTGCCGTCTAGAGATGCATTTGAGAGCTCTAGGGCCTTATTTAATTGCAATTTGGCCAATTGAATAGGGCTCTATATTAGCACAGAGCATATTTTTTTACAGAAGTTAGTCAACTTCTATACAAAAGCAAGTTCTTCACTAAATAAAAACGTCTGTAAAAAAATATGCTCTGTGCTTATTCCTCTCCATCCCCTGTGTCTCTCCACCTCCTCTCACTCCTTTGTGTCTCTCCTCCCCTCCTCCCACTCCCCTGTGTCTCTTCCCCCCCTCCTCTCACTCCCCTATGTCTCTCTCCTCCTCTGTGTCTCTCCCCATCTGTGTCTCTCCCCCTCTCATTGCCCTGTGTCTCTCCCCCCCTTATCTCACTCTCCTGTGTCTCTTCCCCCCTCCTCTCACTCTCCTATGTCTCATTTCCCCCCCTGTGTATCTCCCCCTCCTCTGTGTCTCTTCCTCGCCTCCCCTGTGTGTCTACCCCATCCTCTTCCACCCCTGTGTGTCTCCCACCTCCCCTACGTCTCTTCGTCCCTCATCTCCCTTCCCTGTGTCTCTCCCCCTCACTCCTTTGTGTCTGTCCCCCCTCCTCTCACTCCCCTGTGTCTCTCCCCCCCTCCTCTCACTCCCCTGTGACCCTCCCCCTCCTCTCACTCCTTTGTGTCTCTCCTCCCTGCCTCCTCTCACTCCCCTGTTTCTCTCCCCCTCTCATTCCCCTGTGTCTTTCCCCCCTCCTCTGTGTCTCTTCCACTCCCTTGTGTGTCTACTCCCCCTCCTCTCCCACCCTTGTGTGTTTCCCAACTCCCCTGTGTCTCTTCCCCCCTCCTCTCCCTGCCCTGTGTCTCTCCCCACTCCTCTCCCTGCCCTTTGTTTTGCCCCCTCTCCTCTGTGTCTTCCTCCTCCTTGCCTGTGTGTCTCCCCTCCTCCTCCGCCTGCACGGGCTGTTGTGCAATGCGCATGAACAGACTCTTGCGCAATGCGCATGCGTGGCTTACGCATCTCTATGCGCATGTGCTGGCCGTTGCGCAATGCGCATGCACGTGCCGTTGCGCAATGCGAAGTTGTCAAACTGCGATTTGTCGCAAGCGTGACGACGAATCGCAGTTAGACAACTAATATATGTGCATGCGCGGGCCGCTGCGCAATGCGCATGCACGTCTTGCGCCACGGAATGCATATGCGCAGGCCATTGCGCAATGAGCATGCGCAGCCCGTTGCGCAATGCACAGTTGTCAAACTGCGATTTGTTGCAAGCGTGACGACGAATCGCAGTTTGACAACTATTATATGTGCTTAATTTAGAAAGTAATACAAAACCCACTTGATATTTCTGGGTTGATAACTATCACGTGCATACAGTTTTTAGGTTATTTTGAGAATTATTGTACAATGTTATACAATCTATAAAAATTGTTTCTGTAATCATTTGTGCTGTAGGTTAATACTGCTGTTTTATCACATTTGCATGTTTTAAATTCAAATCATAAAAAGTAAACATCTGTGTGGAATTTGGATTATGCCCAGTGTACACATGTTTAATCAGATGAAGGGTCAGTCTGACCTAAAGGTCACATGACCTACTGAAATTATTTTCTAAGAGAATGATGTCTGAAGTATCTGCGTAGCCAATATTATATTTAGCTTAATTGAACAACACAGTACACAGCAGTGAAGACATTTTCTGAAAATGTACTTTTTTTTTAAATTAGGATAATAAAAAAATTTCATTATATATTGACAGGGTGGTAGATACCAAAATTGAGCGGGCTTGGGGCAGCTCAGAAATGTCCCCTATCTGGTTGAAAGCAATATGTTCCTGAGACAAGTCCTAAACAATGGGGAGGAATTGTACTGTTATGAGTTTTGTATGTTAGGCTCAGGATTTAGAATTGTATCCCTGAGGAAATATGTAGACAGTGTAAGAAACTGTATAAGTAAGCAGAAGAGGATGAGGAACTTTGTATAGAATGGATGAATATGGCTGAGGCATCAGAGCTAGAGTGGATTGGAGATAGGTGGGTGAGTTGAATGCCAATTTCAACTGTGTTGAGGAAACAAAGCAGGAACATGATGAGTGCATGGATTAAGGCAGTAGAGGGCAGCTCAGTCCTCTGAGGGCCGTCAACTCACCAGGATTTCAATATCTCTCTGCATGGGCTCAGAATGAGTAAACCTTAGAAACACAGGTGTGTTAAAGCCAAAAGAACCTGAACACCTACGCAAAGAGAAAAATAAATCCTGGGCAATGTTGGCGACCACTGAATTAGGGTCTATGTGGTGTCTTGAGGAAGGAATGGAAAAATCTTAGAGATAGCAAGATAATGAATTTAAAAAAGATCTCTGAGTCAAGTGTGACATCAAGACAACAGACTTCATGTCAAACTGTTTTCAACAACTGAAATATTTAATGATAATATAAAATAATCTAATTACAAATATAAGAAAAAGGGTTGTGCTGAACACTGTGGAGACCATAGATTTGTGGAACTGCAGCATTAATATCTCAAAATATTTTATCTGAAAATTTTCAGCTTTGGTGTCAGTATTCGCTGCCTCTCCCACAATTTTGATGTTCCTCTTCTTTTTTTTTAAATCGGTTTTATTAATGGGAATAAACATTATGACAGAGTAATATGTACAGAACAAGAACAATATATATATAGTATTCAAATGACATAGGAAAAAACTTGTATCTACTTTTCCCAATGTTTAGAGTTTTGTTGTATACATTACATTTCTCATTTTATGCCAGTACAAATTAAAAGAAAAAAAAACAAGATAGAAAAGAGAAGTAGAGGAAGAGAGGGTGGGGAGGGGAGGGAATGGTGTGGAGGGGGTGAAGCTTAGTATTATATCATCCCTGATGTCTGTATATGTATTACCAGTTCTTTTATGCTCCCATCCTATTCATAGTTCCCAAACGACCCAACAGGAGGCCCACTTTTTATAGTTATCATCTAGTTTGGCAGAGATCAAGATCATTGAGTGTATGTGTTTAAGTTTTTTCAGTACCTCCCCAAACACAGGGATGTAAGTCTTCCAATATTTTAGCAATAGTGTTCCTGACTGCGAAAAAAATTTGGTTTGAGAGAAATTGATCCTCTTCAGTAAGGCCGGTGATAGGGAGACCTAATAAGGCTTCCTCTGGTTTTTGAGGAATCCTGTGTCCCCATAGCTTCTCTAGGGTGTCATAGGTTTCTGACCAGATCTGGGCTATTTTAGGGCAGTCCCATAGTATGTGTCTAATGGTTCCGGTGGAATTGCAACCTCTAAAACAGTTGCCGTCTAGAGATGCATTTGAGAGCTCTAGGGCCTCATTTAATTGCGATTTGGCCAACTGAATAGGGCTCTATATAAGCACAGAGCATATTTTTTTTACAGAAGTTAGTCAACTTCTATACAAAAGCAAGGTCTTCACTAACTAAAAACGTCTGTAAAAAAATATGCTCTGTGCTTATATAGAGCCCTATTCAACTGGCCAAATCGCAATTGAAGAAGGCTCTTAGTCTAGAAGGGGTCAGGTACCACCTCATGATGGTTTAGTAGTAATTATGTTGAGGGATGATTATGTTGAATTTGTGATGTTAAGTTCTGTTTCTCATGAGGACTGGTGGTAAAGCTTAGAAGCTTAGGTGGTGTGGCCTGGTCTAACAGGTAATTGTAGATGGTGGAGATGCTTTTATTACCATGTAAGTTATATATGCAGCATTTTATTTAAATATAGATTTGCTGTATGATTTATATGTTGGATATATTTGAATGGATTTGTGTTAGGTCGAGCCATTCTTTAAGGGGTATGTGGTTCTGTTCGCTTAAAGTCGAGGGCAACCAATGTTGATTTTCACTTAGTATATCAGTGGCAATAGTCACATTTTTATCTATCCACCATGTTAACTGGGAAATTCTGTTAATTGAAATGTTTCTATGGGGTAGCCATTAAGGAGTGAGCCATGATTCTATCTCTACTAGAGGCACTCTCTTATTCATTTGAATTCAAAGGGACAGAGAATCAGCCACACTAAAAGGAAGTATGGAATGGTTGATTTTATAGTGTCAGCTTAGCCAAAGCATCTGGCTGGTTAGAATGTTCTGTTCCTTAAGGATGCGGTTTTTAATTTCCACCCACACAGGTGGATGTTCTTTAACGAACCACTTCGACAGTTGCACCAGTCTTTTTTAAAGTATTTTGCAAAGTCTGGCAGGGCTAGACCCCCTTTGCTTTTAGGGGTCATCATGGTGGCTTTGTGGTCCCAAACAATGTGGAAGATTGCCTCCTGGAGAATTTGTAAATTTGTTGTGTTAATTGCCGGTATTGTGCGAAACAGGTATAAAAACTTTGGCAGTGTGTTCATTTTTATAGCATGGATCTTTCCAAGCCATGAGATATTGTATGAGGACCAAGTGTTGATATCTTTATGTATGTTTTTTATGATCCTGTGGCAATTTGCATTGTACATAAAACTAGATTGCCTGGGGATATAGATGCCTAGGAATTTGATATATTGTTATACCCATTTAAAATAAAAATGTGTTAATAGTAGATTTTCTATTTTTTTGCCAAAGAGTCATTTAGCGCTTCACTTTTACTGGCGTTTACTTTGAAAACTGAAATGTTGCTAAATTGTTCTAGGATATTAAACACGTTTGGGAGGCTTGTCAATGGTAAGCCCGCAAGGGCTGCAGGCTTCAAATTATTCTGCATTACAGAGCTATTAAATTAGACCATGCTGCGAGTTATGGCTTGAGAGACAAACCTGTAAACCCTTTGTCGCACATTGGATGTGTGTCCATGAACATGATCAATTAGTCAAACCCGTAGTTACGAGTTTAGATGGATCCAATGGCAACAGAGATCGTCATCATTACGCCACTGAAAAATGGAGGTTGAATTTCAAATTCTTACAGGCTTCAATTACTAGTTTTGATCAGACCCACATTCCAGAAATAATGCAATATTGATAACTCAGTAAATATAATATTCTAGTCCATGTGAGTTCCATTATATGTATTAACACATTGATTGCAGGGATCAATATAACATGGATATTAAACTGTAAATAAAGTATTTTATATTGCAGATTTGCCCACTTGAGAATGTTGTGTTAATAATTCTAAGACCTAACATCACTTTCCATTTTATTATGAGTACAGTAATGAGTGTATATTTTCATTTATAGTGCTACGGATAGGACTTTACCCCCTAGCGGGTCCTCTCTAGTACCCATTGGCTTCTTGGCTCCATTTGCGGGTTATGGGCTTGAACGCTAGTGAATTAGTTGCAATTTAATAGCGTGATTGGAAAGTAACAGTTACGGGCTTGACAGATCAAAGGAATTGTGGGCGCGCAGTTCAGATTTTCCCGTCTCATAGTCTTTTCTCGCCCTTACCCGCAATTCGTTAGTGGGTTGCTTTACGGGGCCAATTTAATAGCCGAAAGGCTTTCTGCCTATGATACGGGCTATGGTTTTCAGCGTTGAGGGAATGTAATAGGGCTATGTGTTTGCAATAGTTGTCTGCTAGTTGGATCCCATTTTGATTGTCTCTTAAGGCTATGGCTAGGGGTTCAATGCATAGGGCGAAAAGTAGAGGGAAAAGTCTAGTCCATCATAGTATTTTAAAAGGCTGACATCTGAAGTCCTGATAGGCTACATGTGCTTTTAGAGAAGAGTGCTAAAATGCCTCTCACTATATCACCTTCGTTCAGTCCAAACTTGTATAGGATCTTGGACATGTAAGCCCAGTCAATCCTATTGAAAGCCTTTTCTGCTTCTAGTGAGAGCAACATAATGGAAATCTTTTTTGCTGATATGACATACATGAGACATACAATCACTTTAGCTTCTAGGAATTCTACTCTTATGAGTTTACCTGATAGAAATGCGTTAAACAGGGATTGAAGGTGAGGGAATAGGTTTTCCACAAATTGATTATAGTAATAGTTGGTAAACCCATACGGACTAGAAGACTTCTGTGGTTTGATTTCTTTTATGGCGCTTTTAATTTTCTCAATGGATATAGAGGCATTTAGGGAGCCAATTTTATCGCTATCAATTTGGGGGACTTTGATTGTGGAGAGGAAATTATTATTATGTTCGTTATGTCTAGGCGAACCTGACTGGTGATTGCTGAGTATAGTTTGGCATAATAAGATTTGAATGGTTTTGTAATTTCTGGTGCTTTGTAGATAATCTTACCATACTCCATTTTAAGTCTGGGGATGAACGAATTTGCTGTTTGCTGATTTAGTTTTCTAGCAAGCATTTTGTCAGGTTTGTTAGTAAATGTAAAATACTTAGACTGGGTGCGCTGCAAAATGGTCACAACCTTCTTCCTCAGAGTCCCACTCAATTCCTGTTTAAGTGTTTGTCTGGATCTTGGGCAACCCCATGGATGTTCATGGATGAAGCGATCAAACCAACCTCAGCTTTCGGTCACATACAGTATGGTGTTTGCCTTCTGATATGACTATAGATGTTTCTGGCCTTTGCATGATGATGGTCTGGCATGTTGTGCTCTGTTTGATCATCAATCCTGATGGAAAGTCGATTGTCCATTTCCTCCAGGGCGTAGCATCTTCTTCGCAGGAGATACAGTGCAGGTGGTTGCTGAAGACTTGATCTTTTCCTTGTTTTTCAGGATGGTGCAGATTGTGGTCTTTTACAACTTTAAATTTGTTCCAATGTCCACATGGAGTTCTTCTTTTTCCAAGCCATCCAGCACCTGCATCTTCACTTCCAGAGGAATACTTTGGCATTTCAATTTGGCCTCTTTGTCATTGTCTATAAAACACCACAAATAACAGGGAAAACAGCGCTAAAAGGAATCAGAGCTAAAAGAGGTAGCGTTAAGAGGGGTATACCTGTATATATGTATATATGTATATATATATATATATATATATATATATATATATACATATATATATATAGTAGTGAACTACTCTCTGCAAAAATATACAGTAGCAATGAATTATTCTCTGCAAAAATCTACCTGACAATTCAGATGCCAGCTTCACATTGATGAGATTCATTAAGATCAAACCAGAGCTATCTGTGGGTAGGTTTTCTGGTTTGTGCATAATCCATCCTTTGCTATGCTTTAAAGCTGTTTAATACAGCAAGCTTAAAAAGGAGCCATGTATATAGTGTTTTTCCTTTTTTGATTATTAGAGTGAGTATACATTGTGGTCTCATTTGCATGTCCCCGCCTCCAGTCTCCAAATGTGCAGTGTAACAACTGTATTTCTGAGAAACTGGAGCAGGAATTAAGTTTATTAACTTTTTATTTAGACATTCAAGTGAATTCATACATGTATTATTTTTTCCTGTACTACAGTATGTATTAGTATCCAATTTAATAACATGATAAAAGAACAATTTAGATATTTTTATAATTTTAGCTATAAAGTATACGCTTTTAAATTGTTTTGGCATACTGAAGATATTAGTATCCCATGAAATGTCCATGTTAGGGAGTTTTGTTTAGGTTCCATGGTTTTACATAGAGACCTCAATGGGGTATATTATATATGTGGGCATTGGGAGTGGAGGGCTTATTGGGCACCCCAAGGCAAAATATATGGAGGTGTGGGTAAAGCATGGATCCAGATTACAGGAGACTTTTCAGGCCATGTCAGATTGATTGCAAGGTATGTGATGTACACTAGAATGATGCATGCTATACTCCAGGTTGTGAGTTGTGTCAGAATGGACAATCTGAGGCGTAAGAGAGAGGAGAGAGCAGCTAAGCTTTACAGGATGTTAGAATCACTAAAACCGTAAATCGCTATTCAATACCGCAGTCTAAAGCACGAAAAACGGCACCCTTAACTCGCAATCGCGCAAATCGGCAGTAATTTTGCATTTGCGAATAGAAGTTGCACATGTTACAAGCAAAGTTCGCAAATCGGCAATGTGCCACTCTGTGCAAATGAGTGCTAGTGCTAATGTGCCACTGTGTGCAAATGAGGAACACTAACTGGAGGTCTCTAAAATAACCTTTGTTGAGGTTACCTTATGTCTTTGTTCTAAACTTCAAAGCCTCCATATATTGTTCACTTCATATGTATATTGTTGTTGGTGTGTACTCTTGTGCAGTGAACTGTTGCCTTTTCATGTTGTATTGCTATCATAAAGCATGCTAATCTCGTAGCTTTGCTTGTTATGATATCATGACACCAAAACATATACATATGATTTCTGCAGACAAATTGATTATAGTAATAGTTGGTAAACCCATACGGACTAGGGGACTTCTAAGGTTTGATTTCTTTTATGGCGGTTTAATTTCCTCAAAGGATATAGAGGCATTTAGGGAGCCAATTTTATAGCTATCATTTTGGGGGACTTTGATTGCGGAGAGGAAATTATTATTTTGTTCTTTATGTCTAGGCGAACCTGACTGGGGGGTAGCTGAGTTCATATGTAGATGCCGAACTGTACCTTTTCTCCTCTTCTCTGCTTGGTGTTTGCAGAAGTCTGCATCATTGTTACTACTTGATATAATTTCTAGTGCTAATGTGACACTCTGTGCATATGAGGAACAGTAACTGTAGGTCTCTAAAATAACCTTTGTTGAGGTTACATTATGTCTTTGTTCTAAACTTCAAAGCCTCCATATATTGTTCACTTCATATGTATATTGTTGTTGGTGTGTACTCTTGTGCAGTGAACTGCTGCCTGTTCATGTTGTATTGCTATCATAAAGCATGCTAATCTCGTAGCTTTGCTTGTTATGATATCATGACACCAAAACATATACATATGATTTCTGCAGACAAACACAGGTTATTAGCATTTATGTCCTCTAATTAGACCCCCAAAGCCTATCTTTGTTGTTGGAAAGGGTGGCATGCCTACCTCACCCTGGTATAACTCCTGGGTTATTGTTACATATATATGTAGGACTATACCATTCCACAGGCCACATGTGCACTGGTACATAACAAATGTAACTTTAATCATAGTGGCAAAACATGATATATGTGTTTATTTCACAAATTGAGGTCACCTAAGAGAAGAGAAGAGGTGGTGCAGTATTTATTTATTCTTTTGTTCTTATCAACCTGATCTTATTATTTTATTTTAGGTAAACTTTACTTCCATTAAGGCAGTTTTTTAATCTGCAAGCAGTGTTACCTAATAATGTAAGTCAACTATAAACATATACAGTATCATATAGCCATGACATTAATGGCACCCCTTCTGCAGATCTCATTATTGATATGGCTATAGTTTACTTATATTATGAGGTAGCACTGTTTCCAGGTGAACAAAATGCCTTAATGTATTTGCCCCCCAAAAAATAACAAGATCAAATTAAAAATATTAAATAAAGGCTGCATTTTCATTTCTCAACTGCATTCCTCAGTGACTATCAATTGGTGAAATATTAGTCATAACCATACTTGGCCAAACATAAATTTATGCAATGGTGGGTAGCCACATTTCTTCTATATGCCACCATCACATAAGCCATGATCAGCTTCTCTGTAGACAAGCATGCAGTTGTGTGCCCTCAAGTCATGCTTTCAGCCTGGAGACCTTTCACTGCTTCACATGGTAAAACTCCATGAGGTCACATACATCCTCCCCCCATATTTCTCCCCCCCTCCCCTGTTTCCCCCTCATGTCTCTCTCCTACCCTCTCCCCTGTCTCTCTCCGCTCCCTTCATTGCGATTGCACCAATGCCCTTTTTACTCTGCAATTGTAGATAGTAAAGCTGTTGTGTACCTACACAGTGCAGGCTACGTAGGTGTTACACGCTATGAGCCTCGTTTAACTGAGGGTTCGGGAGATCTGGGCTTTTAAATTTGAGTCTGTAAATTATTTTGCTATTCAATTGGAATCTTTTTGTGGGCTTCAATAAAGTTACGGGCTCCGGCATCGCAAGTTAATGCCCCTCCAAGCCTTTGATCTTTCACGGCTGCAAGACATCCGAATGCTAAAGTTGGAAATTGATATTTAATTGCTCCGATTCCCCCTTACTAACCACCCCGTCAAGCCCGCAAATGGCAAAAATCAAACCACAAGTTAATGGTACCAAGGAGGAGTCGCAGAGGGCTTAATAACATGTCCCGAGCACTTGAAATGAGAATAAAAATTCAATAATGCACTGTAAATTATGGGGAACACAATGGATGACATTAGAATCAATTGCACAACAGTCTCAAGCCTGTAAATCTGTAATATAAAATTAAATTTTGAATGTGTATTTTTCGGGGTTATATCAATCTTGGGAATCAATGAGTTGATACATATCAGGCCACCCACATATACTATTACATTGGCTTCATTCATACTTAATATTTAGTGATTTGCTATTTGATTGACATATCACCTCCATCAGCCTGATTAAATTCAAAGTGCAAAATGAGACCCGCAACGGATGCAGGCTTGAAATTAAATTCTAGCTGGGCGCGAGTTATGGGCCACAGCCTAAAGCCCATAAACCCTGTTTTCAGACGTAACGCTTACAAGTCTGCGATCCGATAATTGGCTCCAAGGCTGTAAGTTGCGAGCCAGGAACATGTCAATTAACCTATAGGATGCGGCGTGCGCCAATCGACACAGATTATAATGTTGCTAAATTCGTAAATCTGGGACTGTGTTGTAGCTGAGCAAGTGAACACACAGGTCTAGGCATTGGTGGGTTTTTGAGAATGAGAAAAAGAGAGAGAGATAGAAAGTGTTAGAGAGAGATAGACAGAGAGTGTTAGAGAGAGATAGAGAGTGTTGGAGAGAACGAGTGAGAGTGCCAGAGAGACAAATAGAGAGTGTTAGAGAGAGGGAGTGAGAGGGCTAGGGATGGAAATAGAGAGTGCTAGAGAGAGAGATAGAGAGTGTGGAGAGGAGGATAGTGAGGAGAGGTAGAGGCATGGAGGGAGGGAGAGGAGGAGGCACTACAGGGAGAGGACAGGAGGCCAGAAACCTCAGGCACAGGCTGGCCTGCAAGAAGCTGTGGCCAAGAGCAGGGCACTACATTACAGCCCCGAGGAGATAGACATCCTCCTAATGAAAGTCCGTTCCCGCTATGCCATCATCCATGGCGGGAGGGAGGTGAGGCCCAGACGGAAGACACATGCCTGGATTCAGATTGCAGTGAAAGTGTCGTCTTTGGGGTTTGCTAACCATGAAGCCAAGTCAGTAAAGCACTGTTACGACGACTGCTGCATGAAGATAAAGAAGAAGATGGAAGAGGAGGCAACTGGTGGTGGGACGCCAGCCAATATAACATAAAGTGGATGGGAGTGCACAGTGAAGGAGTGGATCCAGCCTGAGATAGCTGGACTCAGGGTTTCCAGAACACTGCAATGTGAGTACCATATGCACCTTCACACCCTCAAATGCACACACATGAACCCCACACACATAGATAACTGACATTGAATTGCACTGTAAGATCTCTGGTTGTGACTTCAGATATATGGGGCAGCAATAACCATGTTAATCCAGTCTGACCAAATATAGTTGTCTGAATTGTTATCAATGATATGTACGTACAATATCTTCAGTTACAACTGATTGTGAATAGCGTTTTGCAAATCAATTTATGTTGTTGTTATGTTCGCTGTTGGTTCAGAGCGTATATAAAGCATAAATGATTAAACCTCCATTGCAATTGTATATTTATTTTCATGAGTTCCCCTATCCCTCTCTACCCCATTTTAAACTGGCCGGTTCATAGCTGTTTTGCTTAACACTCCTACTGCTTTGAACTCATCTACATCTTTAAATTAGGTATAGCTATAGATCCAGATTGATTATACATCCCCATGAGACTACATGTATGGGTTTGCACACTGCAGCATAAAGACTCTGATGGACTGCATTTTAACACACATTGCTGAGGATCGGTCACAGATTTTTCTGTCTCATACACTGCACAACAGATTCAGATGAGCACATGTCCTAATGAATGCAGATGGCACACCGCACTACCATTATATATATTGATATGAGCCATGATCCAAAATACACATGATGCAGATCAATCTTTATCTGCATAGAACAATCACAGCCAATTACAAGTCACTATGATGTCAGGGATATGGAAACACACAGCAAACAATTGTTCAGAGTAACAATACTCTAATACCATTGTTCCCTCATATCAGTACCAGGGAGGCGTACCATGGCAGCCAAGACCCAGGCGGCGGCTACCCAGGATGATGGTGGATCCTTACCATCGCAGGAGCAGTAACCTGAGGGACCCTGCACCAACACAAGACGCTGGACCGTCAGCAGCAGGACCATTGGGGGGAAACCCCCTCCTGGCCCACGCACACATTGTGAGTCCCAGCCCTTTGACCCCAACGCCATGTCCATAAGACCATGCTCAACAGGTCCACCAATGCCACCTCCTGACATGCAGATGATGGCTTTTCAGGAGCCCTATGTCCGTCCACTCCTGACTGAGCCTTAGCAGATAGGGAGCCAGCTAATGTTCCCTCATCAGATAGGGAGCCAACAGATGTTCCCCCCAGCAGATGTGGCCCCAGCAGATGGTGCCACAGCAGATGGTGGCCCAGCGGATGGGGACACAGCAGATGGGGACACAGCAGATGTGACTACAACAGACCTTGCCACCACCAGTCCAGCAAACCACACCTAACCAGCAGGACACACTGGTCCAGCAGGACACACCGGTGTACCAGGACACACTGTCTCAAATGTCCACCCCAGTGTACCAAGACACACCGTCTCAAATGCCAACACCTCTGGCATCACCAAGAGTCCAAGTGTGTCCAGTGGGCGAACACACACCTCCTCACAAAGACCGTGACTTCCTAAGGCACATCCAGACAGATGAGGAGCGTAATAACAACTTCATGCTACAGACCAGAGGCCATAATGAAAGGTCACTGGAGATTGCAACCTCACAGGCCAACACCATCGGGTTACTACTGTATATGAGGATACAAGGAGGCATTAATGAGTAATGGAGCGCTAGGCGCAAATGGCTCACATGGCCAGACAAGGCCAGACACCTGTACAGGAGCAACAGGTGTAATCGGTAGCGGTCCAGGTCAATACCATTCGGCCATTGGTTGCACAGGCTCCACAATCACCACCGTCACCAGAGACTTCCGCCTCCACTTCACACCCCTTCCACCCAACGTCTGGTGCTGAACAGTCATCCATCTTGGACGCATCCATCCTTCCAACACCTTGTGCCCGTGCTTGAGGGAGGAGACGCACAGCCACAGAGGATGGAGGCCCAGTGCTCCACAAGAGGAGGTAGGTAGGAACGTGGTTATGTTGCATATATGTGCAATTGATGTACAATATATAATGCTGTTGAGATGAGCTGTTGCAGTCAATGCATATATTGTTCTAATTTATATCTTGTTATTATCTCTGTAGGTCTTAATCGCCCAGACAACTGGCCATCATACAACATCCGGTCTGCGTATGTAATAAAATATTATCGATTTATACTATTATCAGGGTTTGTTTTCGTTTGTACTGTACCATGATTGTGAAACATCAGATTAATGTTCCAAAACAACATTATTGTATTTGTACAAAGACCTTCCTTCAATATATCCGCCCTGTGTTAATGTGGGATTGAGGTAATATAATAGCTCTGTCACTAGTGCAGCTGATGGTGGAGGTAATGTTCCTGGGTTTTATTCCAGCCACAGCTATGTATGATATTAGTGTTTCCTAACACATGGAGATATGTATTCATGGTATATATTAGAAAATAAGTCAGTTTGAGGTACAGTTGCCTAATGTTTATGTGTAGAATAAAATATCTGTACACACAGTGGTTCATATATATATCACTATTATTATGTGCACCAGTTACAAGCACCTGTCTCATTCTATTTGTTGGGTTTTGGGATTCAAAGGCTGAACTAGATTGTCAATACCTATCTCCCCTCATGGTTTAATTCAGTAATGCAAACAAACTGTGAAAATACTATTTACACCCTTAACTGATGGTGCAGAGCACAGATATTGGCTATCATGGTCCTTTCATTGATGTTACGAAAATGCTATGGTATCAACATTGGCGAGGCACACACAAACAACATATGTGGTAAATCATATTTAATATTTGGCAAAATTGACAAATAAACCAATCAACAAAGCCACATGTTGACTAATCATCACAGGTGTGCAAAGTATCAAGGTGGAAGTGGGTAGGATACAGAGTTCTAGTAACACAGGGAAATAGGGATATAAGAGTAGAATGCAGACAGGGTGAATGACATTGATATTGATGATCAGTTGAGGGGCATCTACAGTGTATCAGCCAAAATGAGGCAGTATCATTTACATGATATTATTACATACTAGCGACTTGCCCGTCAAAAATGACGGTAATAAAATTGGAAGGCAGGCAAGGCTGTTTGCCACATAATGCAAGGCTTTCTCTCCTCTAACTTGCAGGCCTCTCCCACCGTCTACTTTACAGACTTGGTGACAAGCGCCTTTCATGCCTCGCACTGAGCACCTTCGGCGCTCATCACGACCCCCGCGATGAGCGCCTTCAATGCTCATTGCGAGCTTCTCCCTCATTCTGATTGGCTGAAAGCATCTACAGAAGGCACCCCTGCATCATGGGGTTAATGAGGAATCCATGCATTATGGGAATTTCATTTAGGAGTGTGTGTGTGGGGGGGGGTGTTAGGAGCCGTTGGGACATTTGGGGGAGCATACGTAGGGGCTTCCAAAGCCCTTGCGGGTCCTCTCTAGCACATGTAGGACTTCATCCTTAATTTGCAATTTACGAGTTAGGATATGTTTGCAAGCTTGGGGGAATCGGGCAATTGAATAGGGATTTGCGATTTTTGCCCTGCGAAAGTGACAGATAAAAGGATTCTGGAGGGTGTATATTACAAGTTTGACGGCCACCATTTTCGTAAGGCTGTAACTCATAACCCGATCCGAGCCCGAAAAAAACGCCAATCAAATAGCAAATTTGCCTGCAACCTCACTTGCGGGCCATCGGATCTCAAATTTGGCCAATTGAATGGGGCTAATAGTTTTCAATTTCAGAACAGCGCTTCCTGATCTTTAGGAGGTATCAATGCTACATGTATGCAATCAATAGCACCGAGCACATTGGGGACACCTCCCATTCGATAGAAATCTAATTTGACCTTCAAGATCTTCGCCTCAGTGTTGTGGAAACTGATGTATCTGGTAGTTTTATGAACAATAGCATGGAGGAATGTTGAAAGGCACCTTGAAAGGCTTGCCTGAAACATTCCTCCTACTATACTACCAGTGTTCTGGAAACTACCAGATGCAAGGAAGTGTATTGCGGCTAACATCCGTGTCATGCCTGGGATGGCTCTATTGATCCATGAAGAAAGCTCAAGGTCCTCCCTCAGGACCACAGAGAGCTCCTCCAGGCTGGCAAGGGTTAGCCTAAAACGCTCATACACTTCCACATCAGTTAACTCCTCTAATGTGACTCTCTCCCTGTAAACCTTGGGTGGGCGGACCCTCCTGGCAGGCTCCTAGGCCTGCTCCTTCCTGTGGCTGGGCAGGAGCCGGCACTTGTATGGCCACACCCACACCCTCCAGGGGTCCCTCATTTGCCCCCCCCCCCCCCAACAGCTGAGCACCCACATTAATGTTGTTCTCCCTGTCCAGGTGGATTTCATGTTTGGAATTGCTCACCTGTGTATTTGAGACTTATCTGGCATTACAGCTAATTTATGTTCAGGCTATGGAAATCTTAAGCAAAATAATCTGATAAACTTCCCTGTCTTTGGAATATTTTTGGAAGTTCTATTTGTAACCCATAATGTTCTTACCCACATTTAAATTTGTTCCCCTGGTACTTGATATATTCAATGTGGTGGTGAAATATGGCCACTATTTGTGTTCCCAAATGTAGATGTGATGAGTGAGATGTATATCAGATGAGGTTTGTATGTTTAGGGGCACATTATAGCCTCTGTGATTGAGAAAGCGTTTATATGGCAGCCATTTTGTTGTACATGTGTTGCAATTATATGAGGTAGTGTGTCTGTAATAGCTTTCAGCATCTTGCAGCATGACTTGTGATATTTGCATATGACAATACAATTATTTATTTTATTTACATATTTGATCATTGGGGATTGTTGTGTAAGTAATTCTAATGACTTCCATTGTTTTTTAAACAGTTTTAAGTCCTGTGCAGCCCTATTAAATTCAAGCCCGTAAGTGCAAGGTGAGACCCTCAATGGCTGCTGGCTTGAAATTTGGCAGAGTTACAGAGCTATTAAATTAGAGCTGGGCGTCAGTTACGGGCTTGAGACACAAGCTCGTAAACCTTAGCCGAGCTTGCAAGTGGTAAAGTGGACGGTCTAGCTGCGATCGGCCTGAACCATCCAATTGGAGAATAACACAGTGCGACACATGCAGTCTAGACAATATGATTGACAGTGGGAGCTTATAAATTTGACTGACACATGCCCATGCGTTGACTGTGTTGTAAATTTCATTAGAGCTGGTGAGTGTTTTTTGTGAGAGAGAGAGAGCAGGAGTTAATTTGAGAGAGGTAGATTGCGTTTTTGATTGATTTATATTTTATCTCATACGGATTTACACTTTACATATTTACAGATTACACATATTTGCAATACACAAAGGTTAAAGAACACACATAGAGACATACAGAGTTAGGACACATCACCTCCCTATCCCATCCACCACACCCCATCCCCCAACATTTAATAATAACAATAGCAGAGAGAGGAGCGGCAGGAGATCATCAAGAGTAGAGGTGGGGAGGAGGAGGAGAGGAGTGAGGATGGAGAGGTGGAGGGAATGGAGTTGGAGGGAGAAGAGGTAAGAGAGGAGGGGGAGGAGAGGAAAGAGGCGAGGAGGGCGGAGATGCGGGCAAGGAGGGAGGAGAGAGAGGAGGATAGTGTAGTGGTGGGGTGGTGGAAAGGGTCCCGAGCATCAAGCACATCTATTGGAGGGACAGAGGGGAAGGGGCATGATTCCAGGGAGAGGTAGTTTGGGGAAGGGACAGGCCTCACAGACAGGTCAGGGAGGCCAGGGTCCCCATCCACTGTCGAGAGGGCAAGATGCTAGGGGCAAGCACAGGGCCCACAATTATATGCACCGGGAGAATGTGGTCCTCCTCTGTGCCACCCGTGGCCACCCACTCATTCTCGCAGGGTGAAGGGAAGTGAAGTCTGAGCCTAGAGCTCAGGCTTGGAAGGAGGTAGCTGCAGAAGTTACTGCGGTAGGAACAGCGCCAAGGGATGAGAGGTCCTTGAAGTACCGCTTTGATGACATCAGGGCCAAGGTGAGGAGGATGATGTCCAAGGAGAAGCAAGGCCGCAACGTGACCTAAAATGAGTGGGAGAGAAACAGTTGCCCGCCTCTGAAGCTTCAGGCCCAGTGGCCTTGCAGAACCCAGCCTCCATGTCAGGTGAATATGACATACACCAACATGCCACCACATGTGCATCACACACACTACAGATGTGCATGATGACACTGACATGTCAGCTCCATTGAATTAACAAGGGATAGATGGATGCGTCTTTAAATCCATGAAGCTGCCAAATCACTGTCATTCCTGGACACCACCAGAGTAATCAAGCAATAGAGAGTCCATGTATTGGTGTGCTCAGTGCAGCCTATGCAGTTACAGACAGCAGCTGGAATCAAGATAGGGTTAGGAGCCAAGAACGATCAAGACCATAAACCAAAGAATAGATCACATCTAGCAAATTATAGCTAATCTGAGTTGCAATTAGGAGAATCATCCAGGTTCAAGCCTAGATGTCAGATAGTTGGGAATGAACACATAACAATGTATTATTCATCATACTAATGACATGTACCTTTCTTTTCTATCTTTTAGCATCCAGGAGGTGGTCTGGATCCAGTGGCGAGCCAGAGGCAGGAGCGTCGGCCCCTGCCCAGCAGGAACCAGCACAGGGGGAGGAGGAAGGACGAGGATTGGAGAGCCCTGGCTCTGAGGAGAGGGCGGTTATTGTGGTGGTAAAGTCACCCCCTGGACCAACGCCCACACCACCAGGATTTTACCCCACTATCCCCTCCTCGAAAGACTGTGTATTTCGCCGGGGCTCTCAAACTTTCCAGGCAGCCACCACCTCCATCACTACACAGCAATGCGCTGGCCTGGGCGCCACCAGGCACACCAACACCAGCATTACCCCTGGCTCCAGTTCCTTCTCTAGTGGACTGGGATTTGTCTGATCTTTCTGCTATGATGTACCCACCTACACTGGCCCTACATGGTATAGCTCACAGCTTCATTGAATTACACAAGCCCCTTCACCACCCCCACTTAGCATGTGTTGGAAAGCAATCACTTGCACAATAATCCCCCAATAATAAAAATGCATTTCCAAAATAATTATTTCTTATCATGTTGTAATGATCATGCATATGCCAATATGAAAAGTCATGCTGCAACATGCAGAAAGTAATTAAAGACACACTACCTTATTCAATAGCAACTGAAAATCATGACGCTCATGCCATATTAACCCTTTCTCACTCACAGAGGCTCTATTGTGGCCCCTAAAATATCAATATTATTGCATATACATCTCGCTCATCACATATACATTTGGGAACAAAAATAGTGGCCAAATTTCACCACCACATCAGATAGATCAAGTACCTGGTGAACATTTTATTATTTGTTGTTCAGTCCTGCAATTGTGTCCGACTCTCTGTGACCCTATGGAATGTAGCACATTTATCTAGGTCTCTGCCTGTGCTGTTACACAAGGTTTGCATGCCAAAGATACTGGAGTGGGTTGCCAATTCTGTCTCTAGTGGACTGTGACTTGTCTGACCTCTATCACCTGCCCACCTACACTGGCCCTACATGGTGTAGCTCACAGCTTCTTTAAGGTACACAAGCCCCTTATATAAAAACTAGGAACTTGCCCATCAAAAATGACGGTAGGAAAAATTGTAAGGCTGGTAATGCTGTTTGCCACATAAAGTGAGGCTTTTGCTCCTCTGAGCATCTTTAGCTCTTATTGTGAGCCTCTCCCCCTGTGTACTTCAACTTACGTGCTTTGCAATGATCACCTTCGATGCTCATTGCAAGCCTCTCCCGCTCACAGTGCTCATCGCAAGTCCCGCAATAAGCGATTTTGGCACTCATCGCGTGGCTTGCAATGGGCGTCCATGTGTCTCTTTGCAGCATCTCCCCGCTGTCCCTTCCCTGTGTCTTTCTCCTCTGTGTGTGTGGTGAATGTTTGCTTGGCGCGTGGTGACTGACGTTGGTTTTATTTCCCGCGTGCCTGGCGTTGTTAGTGTAAGTGTTAGTGTGTTCAGTGTTGTGTATTTTCCAAGTCCTGAACGGGCTGGAGACCTACCCAGGCACTGGGTTTGGTCGGAGGGCCACGTGACCTGTGCAGGCCCGGGAGTATGGGAGAGTAGGAGGAGCTAGCTGGGGGCAGAGCCACCTAGGTGATTGGCGCCAATTTAGCCATTATGCCCCCAGCTAGCCAAGAAGCTAGATATGTTCTGTGTGCAGCCCTTTTCCCTGGTATATGCGCTCCAGGGTGGCTGCAACCACAGAGGTAATAGATGGTGGTGCTGCTGGGGGTACCGTACAGGCGGAGCTGCCTGTCTACAGCCTCCCCTCCTGTCCATATCCCTTCCCGATGCAGCGCAGCCCCAGGGCTGCCGTCGGAAGGTTCCACGGGAGTGTGCAGGGTTGCAAGGGAGCGGCGGCGAGAGTCCACATGCTGGTAGGTCCAGGTACTTACCTGTGGGTTGGGGGTGCACCGCCGGGGGCCGCCTCTTCGCGCGGTTTGACTCAGTTGGTGCCCCAATCAGGTAGAGGATGCGTGGTCCCTCTGGGCCTGTTGGAGCCTCAGGCTGGGCTTGCAGGGCTCCTTGCAGGAGGGTACAAGTTTGGCCCGCAGTCGGGTCATATCGTTGTAGGGGGAGCTAGATCCCCCAGTCCACCGTTGGCATCGCTTATAAGAGCGTAGGCAGACATGCCTTATCATTTCAGGGTTGCTGGAGCAGTGCTATATTCTCTAGTGAGCAGCACTGAGAAGCTACGGGGCATTAGCTCAGTCCTTGTTTGCCCCTGTAATTAAATACAAATTTTGACAGCTCAGTGGGGAGGCCCCCCCCTCCCCCCCAGGAGGTAGTTAATATGTTAGTTCTAAGTTTAGGACGGGTGTATCAAGTCCCCCCCCCCCCCCTTCTCCTGTCCAGATTTACCTGCATCTTATTAATCATAGGCAGCCTTAAGTCCTTTTTTCACATTTACCCAGTTATAACTTCAGTTGACTTTGTGTATGGCAGGAGTGGGACCTTAGTCAACCCTCTCACCCTTTCACACATAGTTTGCAGGACATATAGGGGTGTTCTGTCTAGGTTAGGCCTTCATTTGGTTATGCCCTCTGCGTTTTCTTTAAAGATACAATTAGGTGGTCTTTTAGTCGTCTTCCATCTGAGAAGCTCGGTAGTATACTCTTTCGGGTTATTAATACAGTCATGTTGGCCCATGTATTCTAATAAAATAGGCCAACTAGGGTTCGGTTTTTTTGGCGGGTTTAACGGGTCAAGTTAGGCTGCAAGCTTCTAGGTTGGACAAGTTGATCCGTTTCCCGCACCAATTGTCCTGGGGATAGTTAGTCTTCCATTTCATAACAAACCCGTTCACTGCCAGAGCATCTTATATAATATTAGATGGGCCTGGTATGTCTTCAGGAAGTTAGGTCTATTACGTTTAGTCACCCTGCAGGGAGAGTTTATAGATCAGTCCTACGCCTAGGAGGGGGGTAATCCCCCGCTTTCATAAGGATTTGTCCGTCAGGGCTTTATGCCGCTATAATTGGTGGGGGAGATAGTTATATATTTATTTGTTCCATTTTACAAATATGGGTATGTTTAGTGATGTGTGTTTATTTCATATATTTATAAATATACATATATGTGGGAATGGGTATGTTTGTTTGAGTATTATATGGGTATGTCGCATACATATTGGTATGTATATATGTATACATGAGTGTATGTATGGTCTGGATATATATATATATGTGTATATATAGGCATGTACGTGTGGATATATTTTGTGTATGCGTTTGTTTGTCATGCGTGGCAGTCGGTTGTGGTACACCCACTACCTGTATAAGCATGCTTGTCAGTTGCCAATGTGGCGACACTCAGTTAGGGTTAGTTTAGTCTCAGTGTACCGGGAAAAGTTCCCCTCTGGAGTATTATCTAGTTTGTTTTGCAGATGAGCCGTGCATTGCAGCAGCCATAAGCAAAAAAGGTGTAAATTACTGTCATGTGATAAGATTCGTCTAGCAGCACTTAGTACTTATCATTTCCCTTCTGGATCGATACATTGTCAGGGTAAAGGGGTTTGTGTACCTTGATAGCTGGTAAGATACACCATGTAAGGTCACCAAGGAAGGACAGGGCATAGTAGAGAGGTCAGCCAAATTCCGGTTCTCTCGGTGGGCGAGCTGGAACCCACTCCAGTAGCTGTGCCATGGAGACCAAATGTGTTAGGAACAAAGACAGTTGTGCCCGGCACACTGTGCCCATATGGTCACAGAGAGTCGGATACAACCGAAGGTAGCAGGGTATTTGTGGGCACACGTTCCTTCATGAACTGCGCATCAGTCCCACAAATAGTTAGGCACTGGAAGCCAGTAGGCAACGGCTTCAGGCTCAGAAAAAGGGCTGAGTTACGGTGTTTTTCAAAGAAAACAAGTACAAGCTTGGGTAGCTGCCAGTTACGAGGTGAATAGAAAGCCAGTAGCACAAGCGGGGGCGGCCTATGATTCCAAGTTTATGGGTGTAAGTACAGGGTGCGACCTGGCTAGCTTTGGTCGGGCTGGTTAACGGTTTGCATCGGACCGATCCCTTCCTATCCAGCGGCGGGGTCGCTGGCCGATCCGTCGTCGTTACGTTTTCGGTCTCCAGCATGTTCTGGGAGGGTCAATCAAGTATAAGGCAGAGTTCAGTGGTAAAAGCGGTTTCCCATTCAAGGGACTTTTCTCCATATTACTAATTCATGTTGCCATTAAGGTATAGTACGTTTGGCATCAGTGTTATTTTCGGTTCATGGCTGTGGGAGTCACCTGGTAAGGTATTCGCTTTGGACCCGGCTGGTGGGGGGTCAGGACGTGGGGACCCAATTTGGCAGGCAGGTTTTTGTTTCCCGGTTTGGGCAGGTATCCCTAAAAGCATGGCATGAAAGGGGGTAGTAAATATTTTAATTTTTCTTTCCCCACTGGTCGGCGTCTCACGTAAGGGAGGCTCGAAGGCCTGCCCAGGGTGCCAAGTTGCACAAATAAAAAATTGATGGCACGGTGGTCCGCGAGTGGATCGGGCAACGTTGGGGTTTTTCGGTGAAGGCTGGGAGGAGGCCTCCCAGAAGGCAGGACGTCTGGTAGGACCTGGAGCCTTTCAAAACAGGCCGGGCCAAAAGGACCTGTCGTCGGAGGTATCGGTATTACAAGTGGAAGAAGGTGCCACAGGAGGTATGGCAAAGGGATGTAAGGCAAGTGGTAGCCTTTCCCAAGGGCCAGAGATACCACTGTGGGAAAAGAGGTCTGTGGAAAGCACGAGGCTTTGTGTTTCTGTACAGGTATCTCTCCTTTCGGCAGGTGAGCTGGCGGTGAGAGTTTGGCCTAAACAGACAAGGCGCTGGTGACCTCAGGCGTTTTGGTCGTGGGATCCTAAGGTGATCAGGTGGCCGCGTTGGTCCGAGGGGAACCAGGTAAAAAATGGAGGTAGCTACAATGTCCGAGGTGCACTGATAGCTCTCCTTTTTTGTGGCAATACGGTTCTTGGACCTCGCGTGTTAGTTGGTTGGTGTTTGTTCCTCACAAGAAAAAGGTGGTTCTCGATGAAGAGGTTTCTGCAACTGAGCGACACGTGATTCAGAGCTGGGTATATCTCGTGGGGGAACAGGTTACCCATGGGCTTTGTGTATGAGTAGAAACGGTAACAGCCGACGGGCTGGTGTGCCCTGGGGCTTGGAGAAGGGAAAGTCAAAGTAATGGATGGGCATTCGAACATCGGACCAAACAGGCGTTTGCCTCAGGTGCCGATCTAGGGCCCCAGCTAGGGCGCGTGGCCCAGGAAAAATGGAAGTACGTTTTCATTGGTCAGAAGGATGGTAATTTCATCAGTGGGATGAACAGGTGGCGAGTGGCTCTAGTGCCGCCTACCCGGGAAGTGCTCCATGTGATGTTATAATCCCTAGTATTACACCCGGACAACCGCAGGTTTTATCAAGGGTAGGAAAGGAGCAGGCTTGGTAACAGCTGCCAAATGGGCTAGCTTAGAGGGTCTGTGGGCAAAGGCCGAGGAAGACCCGTACGGAAAGTAATAGACTAGCCTAGAAGCAGTTTTGCTGTAATAAGGATAAGCTAAAGGTTTTTCGTTCTAATTGTTCAAGATTTAGCCGGTAGTAGTCAGGATTAGGTGGAGTTTTAAGGCTAGGGGCTGGGTAGATAGTAGGCTTGCCTAGGCGTTCTGCGGGGGGAGTCGTAGTCCGCAAAGGTAGTCTGCGGCCTTCTCCGTGGCGGTGGTGAGGGGAGTCGCCGGGACAGTGGTAAAGTGGGGGTGATCCTACCCTACGGGGGTACGGATGCTCCATCAAGGTAGGCCCTGGACGAGGGTCAGGGCGCAGAGTGTACTGTCTCGGTCGTCAGGCTCCTCCCCTCTCTTTATGTATATTTAAACAAATGGTATTGTTATTATGTGAATTTGGGTTTACCAATAAACGCTGTGGCCAGTATCGCCCCAAAAAAGTGGTTGTGTCTAATTATTTAATTAGAGGGTTTAGGAAGTGTTTGTGCCTAACAAATTATTTCTAGGAGAAGTTATCCCAAAGGGTCATACGTACATACCCACTGGGCCTTGCACGGGTCATGAACGGGCTGGAGACCTACCCAGGCACTGGGTTTGGTCGGAGGGCCACGTGACCTGTGCAGGCCCGGGAGTATGGGAGAGTAGGAGGAGCTAGCTGGGGGCAGAGCCACCTAGGTGACTGGCGCCAATTTGGCCATTATGCCCCCAGCTAGCCAAGAAGTTAGATCCCACCCACCCATCCCTAACATTGGGAGCATAGGTGTTAATCTATTGTAAATAGAAAATTATGTGTTAAGTATAAAAAGGATTGGAAAGTATGTGTTAAAAAGAAAAAAATAAAGTAAGCGGTCAAGTATTTTAATCTGTCTACGTCATTAACAGTTGTATATGCTTTCATTTTCAGTTTGATTTATGATGTGTCTGTATTTGTTGTTGTCACAGCGTGGCGGTGGTGAGGGGAGTCGCCGGGACAGTGGTAAAGTGGGGGTGATCCTACCCTACGGGGGTACGGATGCTCCATCAAGGTAGGCCCTGGACGAGGGTCAGGGCGCAGAGTGTACTGTCTCGGTTGTCAGGCTCCTCCCCTCTCTTTATGTATATTTAAACAAATGGTATTCTTATTATGTGAATTTGGGTTTACCAATAAACGCTGTGGCCAGTATCGCCCCAAAAAAGTGGTTGTGTCTAATTATTTAATTAGAGGGTTTAGGAAGTGTTTGTGCCTAACAAATTATTTCTAGGAGAAGTTATCCCAAAGGGTCATACGTACATACCCACTGGGCCTTGCACGGGTCACGCGTGCCTGGCATTGTTCGTGTAAGTGTGACTGTCGTGAGCGCTGTGCATTTGGTAGGTTCTGCAAGCCTGGCATTGTTGAGACTTTTTTTCATGCTGTTTCTGAAAATTTTAGTTTTTTATCTGCCATTTTTTACCTCACTTAGGTGATTTTCGAGTGACTAAAAACAACAAATACAAGTCTAATTCACTTGCAACTTCACTCCCAGGCTTCATGTGTCTCCCCCTGTGATGTGTTTGAGTGTGTTATAATTTTTTGTACATCATTTTTTTTTGGGGTGGGTTTTTAGTGTTAAGTGCTTGAACAACTGCTCACCTTGCTTTGCGATTCTCGCAGTTGCGTGTCCGGCTCGCTCATTGCAGACTAAGTGCTGCAACACTGGTTGCAATGAGTGCCTTTGGCGCTCATAGCAGCCTAATTACTGCCCCCCTGGTGAGCTTCGCTTCACGAGGGATGCAACTGCATTACCAATACTGCAAACGTCCCCATCACAAGATCCACAACTACTGTATATATGTGATCCCAGATACTTGTTACAATTTCTAGAAGGTTTATACAGTCAAGCCTTATTAAGTCTTTCAAGTCTATTTAGATTAAATCAACTGAAACTTAGCTGTGTCTTATTTAAGGCATTATGGTTACTTTGTATAATATCCACTGCAACAAACCTATTTTTTGACACAATCTCCAGATGAAACTGTTTACTTTCACGAGTCACGACCATGCATGCAAGTATATGTTGCTGTGCTGCATATATTGGTATTTAACCAAAACTGATCTCTGTGATTAAATAACAGTGATCTGAAACAAGAACGGCACACAACATTTTTATCCTAATACTCACACATCAAGATAGTTACCTCAAAGGGTTTTAAGACCCCTATTATATTTACCTTAAGCTTTCCTATTGTTAGGCAGGTCCTACATGGTTTGATGTTTGCTCAGCATTATGCACAATAGTTTAATACCTCATAGAATTTTATTGTCCCACTACATGTACTGTACCTTGATTTACCTCTTTATACTTAGCAATTATTAATAATATAACTTTTTATTCAGTATGGTATTTGCTCTATATAATTACATGTTAGTTTTTACTCTCATTTTAACATAAACATGTTTTTCCAGGGGCGGCTGGTGCATGGGGCAACCACCCTCCCAGAATGAATGCACTGACTTAATCCCCCATCACTAACTAGTTTAATTTAAATAATATAAATATAAAAAATAATCATATTATGTTCAATCTTTTATTTTTTTATATCTGCTGCTGTCACTTTAAATGATGAATCCTTTGGCAACAGGTTAAACACACTGATGTATCTCCTTATCACATTTCCCCCTGCTGGTGACTTGCTTTGTACTACAGATCAGGGCACAATGCTGCCTGTGCTCAATTTGAAACAATAAGCCTGTCTGTCACACACAGCATCTCCCAATCAGAATGACTGTGAGGAGCTGAAGCGGTGGAGTGGAGACCCATTGGGACAAACCCCAGCTAATCACTGACACTGCCCCAGCCAATTAGGACTGCTAAATTGCAGTATGCAGTGCATACTGGGAGATGTAGTTACAGTGATAGCTGCCATGCTGATTTAGCTGTTCAGAACCGGGTGAGTAGTATCAGTCTGTCTGTTAGTCTCTCTCTCTGTTTCTTGTTCTTTCTGATAATCTTATTCTCTCTGTGTGAATTGTACTCTCTCTCTCATATTGCCTGTCTCTTTCCCCAGGCACCATGCATCTACTGTAGATAGATAGATAGATAGATAGATAGATAGATAGATAGATAGATAGATACAGCTTCATAATGAAGACTAGTAGTTTTGTCACAACAGTTTACTTTTAATTTGATACTGAAAAAATGGTTTCTATTTAGTGCAAAAAACATTTGTGAGTATATAGTTTATATACATTTTTTTTTACAAGTTTAAATTTATTGAAGCAGTCTGTGTGCTGAAGGACAAATCCTCCCGCACACACACACACACTTTTTGTTCCCTGTATAATCTCTCTTTCTCTCCCTCTATAATCTATCTTTCTCTCTCCTCTTTCTGAATATTAGAAAAAACATCAACTCTTGGCTCAGTGTGCTGGGTGCAGAGCTTCAGCCATCTCAGTACTCTGTACAGTGCCTTGCAAAAGTATTTACCCCCTTGACTTTTTACCTATTTTGTTACATTACAGCCTTAAGTTCAATGTTGTGTTTATCTGAATTGTATGTGATGGATAAGAACACAATAGTCTAAACTGATGAAGTGAAATGAGAAAACTATATACATAAAACTATTTTTTTTATAAATGGAAAACAGAAAATTGTCATGTGCGTATGTATTCACCCCCTTTTTTATGAAGCCCATAAAAAGCTCTGGTGCAACCAGTTACCTTCAAAAGTCACATAATTAGTGAAATGATGTCCACCTGCGTGCAATCTAAGTGTCACATGATCTGTCATTACATATACACACCTTTTTTGAAAGGCCACAGAGACTGCAACTCATGGCAAAAGGCACCACTAACCAAACACTGCCATGAAGACCAAGGAACTCTCCAAACAAGTAAAAGACAATGTTGTTGAGAAGTAAAAGTCAGGGTTAGGTTATAAAAAAATATCCAAATCTTTGATGATGCCCAGGAGCACCATCAAATCTATCATAACCAAATGGAAAGAACATGGCACAACAGCAAATCTGCCAAGAGACGGCCGCTCACCAAAACTCACGGACCGGGCAAGGAGGGCATTAATCAGATAGGCAGCACAGAGACCTAAGGTAACATTGGAGGAGCTGCAGATTTCCACCGCAGAGACTGGATTATCTGTACATAGGACGACAATAAGCCTTAAACTCCATAGAGTTGGGCTTTATGGCAGAGTGGCCAGAAGAAAGCCACTACTTTCAGCAAAAAACAAAATTGCACTTTTTGAGTTTACGAAAAGGCATGTGGGAGACTCCCAAAATGTATGGAGGAAGGTGCTCTGGTCTGATGAGACTAAAATTTAACTTTTCTGCCATCAAAGAAAACGCTATGCCTGGCGCAAAGCCAACACATCACATCACCCAAAGAACACCACCCCCACAGTGAAACATGGTGGTGGCAGCATCATGCTGTGGGGATGTTTTTCAGCAGCTGGGACTGGAAAACTGGTCAGAGTTGAGGGAAAGATGGGTTGTGCTAAATACAGGGATATTCTTGAGTAAAACCTGTACCACTCTGTGCATGATTTGAGGCTAGGACGGAGGTTCACCTTCCAGCAGGACAATGACCCCAAAAACAGAAGATTGCTGTTCACAAGCGCAAACCATCCAACTTGAAGGAGCTGGAGCAGTTTTGCAAGGAGGAATGGGCACAAAACCCAGTAGTAAGATGTGGCAAGCTCATAGTAACTTATCTAAAGCGACTTGGAGCTGTGATTGCCGCAAAAGGTGGCTCTACAAAGTGTTGACTTTAGGGGGGTGAATGGTTATGCACATTGACTTTTTCTGTTAATTTGTCCTATTTGTTGTTTGCTTCACAATAAAAAAAAATCTTCAAAGTTAAATTAAATTAAAATGCCAAGGGGGTGGATACTTTTGCAAGGCACTGTATGTTACTGACTATCCTGTATATATCAGACAAGCCTGGAAGGAAGGCTCCTAGAGTACAGCTTGTATTCTATATCACATATTATAATTGTCTAACTACGAATCGTCGTCACGCTGCGTTGCGTAGTGCGTACGACTTAGCGATGAGCGCCGCAGGCGCTCATCGCCCGGCGAGCCGAGCGCAGCAAGGCGAGCCGTTACACCGTACCACTTTGCCGATCGTACGACTTTGCCATCGTTTGGCGAGCCTCGCTTAGCGAGGCGAGCCGTTAAATCGTACCACTTTGGCAATGAGCGCCTGTGGCTCATTGCAGGCGAGACTCGCGTAGCGAGGCGAGCCGTAACATCGTACCACTTTGGCAATGAGCGTGTTACATCGTAGGTCTTTGGCAATGAGCGCCGCAGGCGCTCATTGCAGGCGAGCCTCGCGTAACGAGGCGAGCCGTTAAAACGTAGCACTTAGAAAAAAAATACGAGGTTAAAAAAATTACGAGATAAGCGGCGGAACAAAAACAGTAAAAAAAACACTAAATACACACTAAAAAATGAAACAAAGGTCACTTACAGCATGGGGAACCAGGCAGGACGTCTGGATGTGAGTTGGAACTGAAATTTAGATCGATTTAGACGAGTTACAAAAATCGAAAATCGGCTAAGCGAGAAAAAAATAGCCACCGAAAAAAAAACGAGGCTATACTACTACGAACTGCGTAAAACACAGCCACAGACGTATGTGTTTGAAAAACAACGAGATAAAGGATGCGGATTAACCGAGCAATGACTAAAAAGACAGTAGCGAGTACATTTTACGAAACGATATTACCGATTTACGCATTAACACAGATTTCCCGTCTTTGGCTTGCGCCACATAGGATTTCCCGCCGAAAAAAACGCATTTGGCTCGCGCAACTGCGGATTTCCCGCCTAAAACTATGAATTTGTCTCGTGCACAAACCCTATATATAGGGCACATTTCACACATGACTGACACTTTCTCCTCAGGTGATGACAGTCTGACTGGATGTTTTTTGATGCCGGCAAATCGCAAGAGATTGTTAGCTCTTCAGTATACTGCTTCAGCATTATTACATTAAAAAAGGTAAATATATTATTTATAATTATTAAATAATAAATTGGTACTTAATTAATAAATAATAGATAAGAAATGTAATTAATAGAAAATTAATATTGTGCTTATTATTTATAATTATTAATTAATAAATTGGTACTTACTTAATAAATAATAGATAAGAAATTTAATTAATAGAAAATTAATATTGTGCTTATTATTTATAATTATTAATTAATAAATTGGTACTTACTTAATAAATAATAGATAAGAAATTTAATTAATAGAAAAGTAATATTGTGCTTATTATTTATAATTATTAATTAATAAATTGGTACTTAATTAATAAATAAGAAATAAGAAATGTAATTAATATAAAAATAATATTGTGCTTACCTGTGTGAAACAATTGTGAATAACATTCATAATGTACATTAATTAATTAATTAATTATTAATATCAAAATTAAAAATGTCAATAAAAAAACATATTTATTAATTAATTATTAATGTACATTAATTTAACAATTCTTTTGTTATATGTCGTGATTACCTGTGTGAAACTATTGTTAATAACAATCATAATGTACATTAATTAATTAGGAATACATTGATTCATTAATTAATAATGTACATTAATTTAAGAACTATTTTGGGATATGTCGTGATTACCTGTGGGTAAGATTTGTAAATAACATTCATTACTAATCATTAATATTAAAAAAGGTTAACGTTTAAGAATGTGCATAAAAAATGGAACACGTTGATTAAATAATTATTAATGTATGTACATTATTTAAATAATTCAGTTCTTATATATTTTGTATACCACTCAAAAAAAAAGGGAACATGGTTATGTGTTGATGTTATATTTAGTCAGACATTAATTTAATATTAATGCACATTCATTGAATCTTATTTAAAGACTAACAGTAATATTGAGTGTATGTTTATAATCTATGCTTTCATATGTGTGTTCATGTTGATTTATTGATATATTTATTTCATGTTTTTAATCTATGCAAAAATAGGTATGTTAAGCCTCATTGATTAATACAGATGAAGTAACATATTATACATTAATTTTACTATTTTGTATAATTGCAGTGAATTCTACGTGAATGACCAGAGATAGTGACGTTTGCACAAATTGAACACCATAAAGATAATTTGGACAGGTATAGAATTTTAATTAGATTACTATGGAAAAATATTAAAAAATATGATGTTTTTAATGTAGACAAATATATGTCTGTTGATGTTCATTTAATGATATTGATGAAGCAAAAGTTTAAAAATATTATCTATTTCATTTTACAGGTTATTCCGATCTGCAAGGGAATAAACAGACAGTGTGACGTTTGTAGCCTTTGAATAACATCAACATCATCTTCACAGGTATAAAATGTTATTTTGTAGTGACGCATAGAAAAAGACTATGGGCCTCATTCAATTGCGATTTGGCCAATTGAATAAGGCTCTATATAAGCACATAGCATATTTTTTTACACAAGTTTTTAGTTAGTGAACTTCTATCCAAAAGCAAAGTCTTCACTAACTAAAAATGTATGTAAAAAAAATATGCTCTGTTCTTATATAGAGCCCTATTCAATTGGCAAAATCGCAATTGAATGAGGCTTTATGTATTATATTTTTGGTGAAATTTTACATTGATTGAAAATGGATAGTATTTATTGAGTCATTAATTTATGATATTTAGTTAAAACTTTAAAAAAGTTGAAAAGACAATACTAAGTAATAATAATATTTAAAGAAAAGAAGCTTTCAACACTTGCAAAAAAATAAAAGGATGGTATGCTGTGAATTTAATCAAGAAGGAATGTCATTGAAAGATTAGTAATATAAAGATGGATATGTGCAGCTATTTCTGATTTCATATATGTGAATAAAATACTTTGAAAAATGGTTTCATTTCTTTCAGACTAAAGTGCAATAATTGAAAATGTTTTATTAGTTAATTCATCTACTTTAATTTAAAAGTACAAATCAGAAAAAAAATGTATATAAAACAAAGAACAAACAATAATTACATCTCTATTTAAAATGACAGATTAAAATGGCGGACAATGGAGAAGACAAAATTGAACGCAAAAGAAGATTGGCAAGGGAAAGGAAGCAAAGGTGGAGAGATGCTCAGACACCGGAAACTTCACAACGCTTGCGAGAAGAAGATCGACAGAGACTTTTAAATAAAAGAAAGATGAGTAAGAAAGCCGCAAGTGAGTGTGTTGGGGCTTCAAAGAAACGTAAAAGTAAACAAAAACATCTCTGTGAACCATTGTCCAATGACTATTTTGCAGAATGACTTAAATGTAGAAACACAAGAAAAAAATGTACATATAGAAAGTGGGTCTGATATTTATGTTGAAGAAATGCATGATAATGTGTTTACTACTGCAGTAGAAGTAGATACTCATTATTGTGAGTTACTTAATGGGGTTTGTCAGTTTTGTGGGGCCTATCATTTTATAAAGGAAAGACCTTATGACGGAAATTTCATTAGTTGCTGTCAGAAAGGAAAGGTGAAACTTCCAGTAAGACACCCATTTCCATATTATTTAGAATGCATTATGAGTGATCCAACATTTCCAAATTATAATAATTTCAAACAAAACATAAGGTCTTATAACAGTGCAATTTCATTCGCTTCAATGGGTGCAACATTAGCAGAAAATGTACCAGGACATGGTCCTTACTGTTTCAGAGTTCAAGGTCAAATATACCACCGAACTTCACATTTACACCCACAAGAAGGACAGCAAAGGAAATTTGCACAGTTATATGTCTTAGATACGATGGAAGCTGTGGAACAAAGAATGACACTTCCAGAAAATAGACAGTGTTTGCGCATAGTCTTTGAAAAGCTTGAAAAAATTATGGAAAAAAACCCATATAGTCAAGCATACAAACAATTAGCACAGCTTGAAAAAGAACAACAGGAACATGCTCAAAGACATCAATTGCCTACACCAAGAGTCAATATGGTGTTAAAAAGAGATCGCAACACTGATCAAAGAAGATATAATTTACCTACTGTAAACGAGGTTGCCATGGTGTTTAAAAATGAAGATGGTGAACCACCTTTTCAGCGGGATATTAGAATATATCCACGCAATGAAGAACAACCATTTATCAACATTAATATATTAAGCTGTAATTTAGATCCAATGACATATCCCATTTTCTTTCCAAATGGGGAACCAGGATGGGAACCAAAATTACAATTGGAAAGTTATCCCAATACTAAACTTCGTATTAGATCTAATATTTCCATGCTGGAATATAAAGTGGCACAAACTGCTATCCGTGATTGTTTTAATCCAATTTTACATGGAGGAAAACTCACTCAATAATGGATTATTGATTCATATTTACAAGTTGAAGCCAATAATCTAAATTTTATTAAATATCAACAAAATAAATTACGAGTAGAACAGTATTGTGGATTAATGGATTATGTGGCAGATTTAGCTTCCAACAGAGACATTCCAGCTGGAAGAGCAATTATTTTGCCATCCTCTTTCCAAGGATCTCCTCGCAATATGCGAGAAAGGTATAATGATGCCATGGCTATTGTTACAAAATTTGGAAAAACAGATTTATTTATTACATTTACGTGTAATCCACAATGGCCAGAGATCAAGGAAAATTTGAATCTGGGACAAAGTACTTCTGACCGACCAGATTTAGTGGCAAGAGTATTTAAAATCAAACTCAATTCATTAATTCGTGATATCACTAAAGCACACTTATTTGGACAATGTGTGGCTTATGTTTACACCATTGAATTTCAAAAAAGGGGATTGCCACATGCTCACATACTTTTAATACTGCAGGAAAAAGACAAGTTGAACACTGCAGAGAGAGTGGATTCAGTAATTTGTGCACAATTGCCAGACCAAGAAAAATATAAAAAACTTTGGGAGATTGTTACACATAGAATGATTCATGGCCCATGTGGAGAAATGAATCCGAATTCACCATGTATGGAAAATAAAAAATGTACTAAAGAATTTCCAAAACAATTTCAACTGGAAACTTATGCAAATTGTGATGGATATCCTTTGTATAAAAGAACACAAGGACAAACAGCTATTATCCGTGGCCAAAAGGTTGATAATAGATTTGTCGTTCCATACAATCCACATTTGCTCATTAAGTACAATGCACACATCAATGTGGAAGCTTGCACTTCAATTAAATCAATTAAGTATGTGTATAAATATATATACAAAGGATATGATGCAGCTACTGTTGTTGTACAAGGTGTTGGAAATGAAAACGAAAATCCAATTTTACATGATAAACTATCAAATTATTTAGATGCTCGGTATGTGAGTGCTCCTGAAGCAATGTGGCGCCTTTTGAAATTTGAGATGCATGATCGGTCACATGCTATCTATCGTTTAGCTGTACATTTGCCTCAAAGTCAGATGGTTTGCTTTACTCAAGGAAATGAAAGATCTGCATTATATCAAAGTGAAGACAGAGATACTACGCTTACTGCGTGGTTTAAATTAAACTGTCAGGATACGGAGGCCAGACAATTTTTATACATAGAGATACCATATCACTATGTATTTGTAAATGGGATATTGAACGTTTCAGCTTAAGATTACTTCTGCTACATGTTCCCGGTGCACAGAGTTTTGAGCATTTACGTACAGTGAATGACATAGTTTTCTGATACATTCCTATTAGCTGCAAGACATCAAAATGTCATAGCTGATGATACAGAATGGGAGAGGTGTCTGGAAGAAGCAGCACTATGTCACATGCCTAAGCAAATGAGACAACAATTTGCATTCATTGGTTTATTTTGCAATGTACCTGATGCTTTCACTTTGTGGGAAACATTTAAATTAAACATGTCAGAAGATTTCTTGAAACGTTACAGAGAACCAATAGCTCTGTTAAAAACATTGATGGAAATCCAAGAAATATTGTTGGCTCATGGATTAAATTGTGCAAGTTTTAATTTACCTGATCCAGGACTTATAGATGACATCAATTTTGATGATTATGACACTGAGCTTCAAAAACAAAAAACCCAAGAAAAACTGGCAACTTTAAATACTTTACAGTTAGAAGCATTTCATGCCATCACAAATGCTACAGATGATTAAATGGTCAAAGACCGGTATTTCTATCTAGACGGACCAGGTGGATCAGGAAAAACGTATCTGTACAATTGTTTGATGAGTTATATTCGATAACAGGGTCAGATAGCTATGCCATTTGCAACAACTGGAATTGCTGCACTTTTGTTAGATGGTGGTAGAACTGTGCATAGTGGATTTAAGCTGCCAGTTCCCATTTTGGAAACATCAGTGTCAGATATTCGACTCAATTCCATACAAGCAAAAAAAATCAAACTAACTAAACTAATTATCATAGATGAGGCAACAATGATGTCATGTCATACACTGCAATGTATTGACAGATTCTTAAAAGAAGTAATGGATAATAAGTTGCCTTTTGGTGGAAAGGTGATGCTGTTATGAGGCGATTTTAGGCAAACATTGCCTGTTGTGCCTCACGGAAATAGAACAGAGATCATTGAAACATGTATCAAGACCAGTAAACTGTGGCAAATATTTACACATCTCAAATTAGAATTAAATATGAGATCTGAAGGCCAAAATTAATTCAATGACTGGCTCATTAAAATCGGAGATGGAAAACATCCAGAAATACAGCATTTACCAAATGATACCATTGAAATTCCTTCAGAAATGGTTTGCAATGAATCACTCATATCAGCCATATTTCTAAACACTCTTAATAATGAGGATTACACAGACATTGCAAACAAAGTAATATTAACATCAAAAAATATCGATGCCTTGAATGTAAATAACGAAATTTTAAAATACGTCAATGCAGCACAAAAGAATTATTACAGTGCAGATTCTATTCTGTCAGATGATAAAGACAGTGAATCGAATTTTTGTATCGAATTTATTAATTCGTTAACACTATCTGGAATGCCACCACATATTTTACAATTGAAAAAAGGCGCAATTGTTATGTTATTGCGAAATATGAATCCAAAAAAAGGACTTTGTAATGGGACCCGATTAATTGTGCATGAGTTAAAAGATCATTTTATACATGCAGAAATTATAACTGGTACCCATAAAGGTGAACGAGTTTTTATACCAAGAATTGATTTAGCTCCAAGTGATAGTGGTTTGCCCTTTGTCCTTCAACGGAGACAATTTCCAGTTATCATTGCATTTGCTATGACCATCAATAAATCCCAAGGACAAACTTTTAAGTCAGTTGGGATTTTTTTAAAGAAACCAGTTTTTGCACACGGACAACTCTATGTGGCTTTTTCAAGGTGCACTAATCCAAAAGAAATTAAAGTGCATGTTGAAGAAAATTAAACTCAAGGTCATTTATTGGATGATGGATGTGTTTACACCAAAAACATTGTCTACTATGAGGTGTTGGAAAGATAGGGGACAATGGCTTCATTTTAATACCAACATTTTATGGGACTCAATATGATTGCACAAAAACAATATTTTAACAAAAACATCTAAAGAATGGGTAAAAAAACAGAGAGAACAGTGGTTTGACTTCCAGTACTAAATTAAAGTACTCTGGGACTCTTTAAATAGGGGACCACTATTTCACTTATGAAAATATATCTGATATTTGGAGAATGGACTAAATGAAAACAAAAAAAACAAAAAAAAATATCCTGAAACAGATTGGAATGGGTTCAAAGTTTTATATTTACATGATTGGCCCCACAAAACAATTCACTGATTTTTTCATAATTTACAAGAGTTAAATGTTATTGTTTGAAGTTACAATTTCAGATGTTAAATATGTGTTTTTGGAATGTTTAAAAAAGTTTGGTAAATATATATGTGGTATTGTCAAATATGTATTGTTAGTATAAAGTTGAAGTATTTCATAATAATTGGAAATGTATTATTTAAAGACAAAGTATTGATTCAGGGAGAAATCCGATCGCCAGTTAATGGGGTCAGGAAGGAATTATTTTCTTCCCTCTTTGATACAATTGGACACGTTTTAATAGGGGGTTTTTATTGTTTGCCTTCCTCTGGATTCAATGCTAATTTAGTTTAACAAGAGTTTAACACATATGTTACAAATGATAAAAAGCATGTTATTGCTAAATTTTTTTACTTACTATAAGTTAATATAATCCGCAGTTACTGAGTGATAAATATGTATTGAAAAGTGTTAGTATTGTTAACAAAATGTTGAACGAATGTTTCATATACAAGATGCATGTTACAAAGTTTAATGTTTGGGAAATATAAGTTGAAAGTTAAAAAAATAAAAAGTTAAAAATAATTATGTGTTTTTATTTTTAGAAAAAAAAAAGGGACAAATGTAGGTGACTCATTTTGTGATGCAAACAAATTTCACAACATTTACATTTTATTGACCGTCATTTTTTGACGGGCAAATCGCTAGTTTACATAGAATAAGGCATCTGCATCCCTTTGAGTGACCTCCTTCCAGGCTCCTAGAGTACAGCTTGTATTCTATATTTACATAGAACAAGGCATCTGCATCCCTATGAATGACCTCCTTCCAGGCTCCTAGAGTACAGCTTGTATTATATATTTACATAGAAAAAGGCATCTGCATCCCTATGAAGGACCTCCTTCCAGGCTCCTAGAATACAGTTTTTATTCTATGTTTACAAAGAATAAGGCATCTGCATCCCTTCTTCCAGGCTCCTAGAATACAGCTTGTATTTTATATTTACACTAGCGACTTGCCCATCAAAAAATGACGGCAATGAGATGTGTATGTTAGGAAAGTTGTTTAGTTATTAATATATATATATGTGACAGTTGTATTGTGATATTAAAAGATGTTTAGTTTTGTAAAATGTTCTCTTGGTGAACAATAATTTGTAAAGCATTTTGTATTAACATTTGAATGTAATAATAGTGGAACTTGAAATTAATCATTATTGTAAACTTTAGGCAATGGTTTGTTAACATGCAATTTGTATGTGAAGAATTGTTAACTTCAATATACATGAAAATTCGGAGGAAAGCAAACAGTAAAAACCCTTGTTGAAATGTACACAATTTTAACCTGAACTTTGTAATATATGTAAGTAAGAAACTTGAAAGTATATTTTTTTAAACTTTAACTTTATTATTTGTGTAACTTTGGAACTTGACAAAAAATTTGTATAACTTTGAACATTATAAACAGTAACATAGTGAATACATTTTTTAACATAATTTTGTATTAAAAGTATTAACATTTGAATGTAAAAACAGTTTAACTTTAAAGTAATCAATATTTTAAACGAGGCAATGGTTTTTTAACATGCAATTTCTATCTGAATAATTGTTAACTTCAATATACATTGAAAGCAGAGGAAGGCAAACAGTGAAAACTCTCTTTAAAATGTACCCAATGAAATAAATTCCTTCCTGACCACATGAACTGTCGATAAACATTAATACAGGGAGTAATCTTAACATAACAGACAATATTTACATTGTGTCTTAAAACGTGGTTGAGCTGTTAACATGAACTTTGTAATATGTTGAAGTAAAGACTGTTAAAATATTGTTTTCCCAACTTGTAACATTAGAAACAGTAACATAGTTAATTAACATTTTAACATAATTATAACATATATAGTTGCAAGGCAAGTGTTTTGTGAGGTGAATCATCCATAAAGAGTCTTTCCATAAATTATGACTGAAATTGTTTCTTGTTTATTATTTTTGAATGTTTTTTAATTTGTTTTTCTTGTGTTTTCTTTCTTTACTGAAAAGTTATAGTACTTCATAGGAGACAATGTTTTTAGTAAAAATACGTCCATCTTCTAATAAATCACCTTGACTTTCATTCTTTTCAATATAAACTTTAATAGCCTGTGGATTTTTGCACCGTGACAACGCAACGTACAATTGACCATGTGCAAATACTGTTTCTTCCAGGAAAATACCCACAGATTTGAAAGTTTGACCTTGTGATTTATTGATGGTCATGGCAAATGCCATAATAATGGGAAATTGTCTTCTTTGAAGTATAAAAGGGAGACTACTTTCACTTGGTGCTAAATCTATTCTTGGTATGAAAACTCTCTCTCCTTTATGGGTCCCAGTTAAAATTTCAGCATCTATAAAATGGTCCTTTAATTGTTGAACAATTAATCTTGTCCCATTACATAGGCCTTTTTTGGGGTTCATATTTCACAGTAACATAATAATTGCACATTTCTTTAGCTGCAAAATATGTGGTGGCAAATATGTGGTGGCACTCCAGAAGGAGTTAGTGAGTTTATGAATTCAGTCGAAAAGTTGGCCTGACTTTCATTGTCATCAGCAAGTACAGAATCAGCACTGAGATAATTTCTTTGTGGTGCATTAATTTTTTTAAAGATTTCATTATTGAGGATTAATGCATCCTTATTTTTACACGTTAGTATGACTTGGTTGGCAAGCTCGGAATATTCCTGGTTATTTATGCTCCCTTCAAATATAGCGGATATAATATTTTGTTGACAAATCATATGAGGTGGGATCTCTACAGTGTCGTCAGGTAAATGTAGTATTTTTTCTGTTCTGCCTTCTCCAATTTTAATAAGCCAATCATTGAAATCAGTTTGGCCTTCTGATCTCATATTTTGTTTCAGTTGAAGATGGGTAAAATGTTTCCATAGTGTACTTGACTTTATACATGTTTCAATAATGTCAGTTCGATTTCCATATACAACGACAGGTAATGTTTGCATAAAATCGCCTCCTAACAACATTACCTTTCCACCAAATGGAAAAGTATTATCCATGACTTCACGAAGCAAACGGTCAATACATTGGAGGGCATAGCATGACATCATTGTGGCATCATCTATTATAATTACTTTACATTTGTTCAATTTCTTTGCTTGTAATGAAGTTATGCGAATATCTGACACAGAAGTTTCTAAAATAGGCACTGGAAGTTTAAATCCACTATGAACAGTTCTTCCACCTTCTAACAAAAGTGCAGCAATTCCAGTAGTGGCAAACGCCATTGCTATTTGACCTTGTGCTCGTACTGAACTCATTAATAAATTATACAGATAGGTTTTTCCTGATCCGCCAGGTCCATCAAGATAGAAATAACGCTCTGTCACCATGTCATCATCTATTGCATTTTTAATGGCATTAAATGCTTGCAATTGTAATGTATTTAAAGCTGCAAATCTTTCTTGTGTTCTTTCTGCTTGTAGTTGAATGTCATTGTCTTCAAAGTTTATGTCATCTATAAGACCTGGATCAGGCAAATTAAAACTTGCACAACTTAATCCATGAGTTAAAAATACTTCTTGGATTTCCATTAACGCTTTTAAGTGTGCAATGGGTTAATTGTATCGTCGCATAAAGTCTTCAGCCATATTACTTTTAAAAGTCTCCCACAAAGCTAATGCATTTGGAGCATTTGAGAAGATACAAATAAAAGCAAATTGTTCTCTCATCTGTCGTTTTTGGGTTTGTGTCTCATTTATTTTTTTTATTTATTTATTTATTTATTTTTATGTTTGTTCCCTCAAATTCTGAGGTAAAGATTTCATCAGAAATGCTTTAATAATCCTGCATAGATAGATGCTTATAGGTTTTTGAGAGACTGGGAGGTAGCTGCCTCCATTAGAAAGGTTCACCTACCACTTCTAAACATTGGCTAATTAGCCCGTAGGAATTCGACCCAACATGAGAGATAGGATGGGTCATATTCGGTATGTTTGTAGTCAGTATATATGTTTAAAGGAACAGAGAAGCACAAATTTAAATAGCGAGGATAGGAAGAGGAAACATAGGTTAAGAGGAATTAAGTCAATAAAGAAACTATGTCATTAAGGATAATATCACATAACACCAATGGATTGAATATTCCCATTAAAAGAAAAATTGCATTTTCAGAATATAATAAATCAGGTGCAGAAATAATCTGCCTACAAGAAACACATCTGAAAATGAAGCATAACCATCTATTAAATAATAAATCTTTTTTGAAGAGAGTAGATGCTAATTATACTAGTAAAACGAGGGGAGTCTCGATATTATTTAAAGCTAACTTAGCGGTGGAGGAAGAGTTTAAAAAGATTGATATAGAGGGAAGATATATATTGTGGGTAGGAGAAATAAATAAAAGCATCTACACAATTGTAAATATATATGCCCCAAATAAGAATCAAGAGAGATTTCTTATAAAAATATTGAAGTTAGTTCATAAATATAAAAAAGGAAAAGTTATTATATGTGGAGACTTAAATTTAGCTATGGATCCAGTTCAGGATAGATCAAAATCTAAATATAAGAAAAATAATAATACTTCAAGTTATTTAAGATTAAGAATGAAAAAACTAATGATAGAGCTTGACCTCTTTGATATTTGGAGAACATTTAATCCAGAAAAGATAGAGTTTACATATCACTCAAAGAAATATAATGTATACTCTAGAATAGATTATTTCTTGGGGGATCCTTCAGTGGTATACGATACAAAAAAAATAACTATCTTATCTACTGCACTATCAGATCACTTTCCACTGATGTTGGAACTAAAAGGGGTTGAAACCTATGGTAAAATAAGAAATTGGAGAATAGAACCTCTGATTTTAAAAGATAAGATATATATAGAAGAAATAAGAACAGCTATTAGAGAATTTATGCGCTTAAATATAGATTCAGTATCATCTCCTTCACTCATATGGTGTACATTAAAAGCATTTGTTAGAGGCATTCTAATAGAAAAAGAAGCGTGAATGAAGAGAGCTAGGGGAAAAACCCTAAGAAATCTTTATATTCAGTTAGATATATTACAGAATAGCAATAAAAATCTTCCATCTATGCAAAAGATGGAAAAAATTAAAGATATCAATTTACAAATTAAAAAGATCTTTCAGTTAATTCAAGATAGAATGGTTTGGAAAGCACAACAAAACAATTACCTCATGGGAGGAAAAATGGGGAAATATTTGGCCAATAAAGTTAAGAATCAAAAAATTCAAAACCATATCCAGGGACTCAGGGGAGAAGATAATCAGCTATATAACCATCCAGAAAAAATTGGCAACATATTTTTCCAATACTACTCAGAATTATACAATATTGAGAAGCAGAAAGATTTTCAGAAACCTAGTTTGAGTGAGATAAAAAACTTTTTGAAGGATATTAAATTCCCTAAGATATCAGAGGAAGAACTATTATATCTAAATGAACCAATAACGGAGAAAGAGATAATAAAGGTTATTAATGAAACAAAAAACAATAAGGCCCCTGGTATTGATGGCCTAGATAAACTATTCTATACAACGTTTAAAGATCAGTTGGCCCCTTTATTGGCCAGTATGTTTAATGAGATTAAGAACAGCGGCATTATGAGAGAGGAGTTAACTGAAGCAAAAATTATAAATATACTAAAAGAAGGAAAAGACCCGGAAGATAGGAAGAGCTATAGACCTATCTCTCTTATTAATTATGATTTAAAAATATATTCTAAGGTGTTAACTAATCGTTTGATCCCTTTAATTCTGCAGTTGATTAATTCAGAGCAGACAGGATTTGTTAAGTCCCGACAAGGAGGGGATAATATAAGAACATTGATAGATATTCTCTCTATAGGAAGGAGTGATGGGGGCAATTAGTAAGATGATATTGATCCCTAAAATCACTTATATCCTTAGAACAATTCCGGAAGTTCCGCCAAAATATTGGATTGTTAAACTGCAAAGAAGTATAGATGCATTTATTTTGGGTGGTAAAAGAACTAGAATCCCTCTTTCAATTACCAAAAGACCCATGCTTAAGGGTGAATTGGCATCACCCTCTATAAGAGATTTATATAATGCTATTACCCTCTCTCAAATTATGATATGGAGTACTCCTGCCATTAATCCAGGTTGGAAGTCCTTAGAATACGATATATTAAAAATAGACACTCCTAATACATTGCTGTGGATTGATGGGTTAAATGATGTCAAGAGTGAACGGCTACCCAGAGGAGTAAGAACATTGTTAAAATTCTGGGTGACAAATAGAGATAAATTGAACCTTTCGAGATATCCTTCGTTAGGTGCCCCTATAGAGTGTCTCTTATCACCGTTCAATATTGACTTAATAGGTGGATGGAAATTGCAGGGAATATCCCTTATAGATGATCTCTACGCATCTAGTGTCCAACTATCCTGGTCTAACTTGAAACAAAAATATAAACTTAAGAACAACCAATGGTTGGCATTTAGATCCTTACAATCCTTGGTGAAAGCAAAGGGATTTGGTAAAAAGATTAGCTATTCGATTACTGACTTTGAAAGTATGCTATATCAGAAGGCGTTACCGCATAGAATTTCAAGATGTCATAAGATTCTAATGCCACAGGATAAAGTAAATCCAACGAAAGGTATGTTAGAGTGGCAGAAAGATCTACATAAATAAATGGACGGAGATAAATGGGAGAAGGCTCTAAAAATCGTAAAAATCTCTTCCTGCTCTAGTAACTATATTGAATTATATTTCAAGTTGATCAATAGATGGTATTGGACACCAGATGCGATTAATAAATTTGCACAGAACAAAGGGAATACATGTTGGAAGGGCTGTGGTATAAACAGTGATTCACTCCATGCTTGGTGGAACTGTACAAAAATAAAGCCTTTTTGGAGAGCTTGTACATATCTGATTGAGGATATATGTGAGGTAGAGGTTCCTTTTGTTCCAGAGCTGCTCCTATTACATATAAACATAAGGGAGACTTTTCCAAAAGTCTACCTCCTGGTCTCTCATATTCTTTTGGTTATTAAAATGTATATTGTGAAATATTGGAAATCAGAGTCCTCCCCATCTCTTCAAGAAATTATAAATTGTGTTATAAGAAATAGAAAGTTTGAAGTCCAAGGACAGAGCTTAGTCAAGCGAACTGGAAGAAAAGGACTAGACAGATGGTCTGTTTGGGATAGTTATTGTAATAGAAAGGTTAATATATGAGTAATTATGTTTGATAATTGGTTACCATTGGTGTTATATGCCTTTGCTGTTAAATCAGATTTTCTCTTTCCCTTTGCTTTTCTCCGTCTCTCTTTCTCCCTTCCTTTTCTTTTCTCTTCTCTGCTCCTATTAGAGTGGGAGGAGGGAGGGTAGGGGGAGGGAGGGGGGAGGGGAAGGGAAGAGGAAAGATATTTTGTTTTTTTGTTTTTTATTTTCCTTCTTCACCCGAGTCTCCCCAGAAGCACATGATTTATGTGCTAAACTGTTAACTATATTGAGAGTAGTGCCGGTTCCTCTGTATGCTTGGTGGAGGTATCAAGTTAAGTGACCTTGCTATTAGGGAATTGCCTTCCCATCAGGAGTACAAGATATTACATAAAAATTGGTATTCGAAGAGATGGGAGGGAGGAGATTTTAACAGTGTATTTATACATATGCAATTGCTAAACTGTTGAATTACTGATACCTCTGGAATGTATGATTGTTTTGTTTTGTTATGTTTTTGATGTTTGTTAAAGAAAAACGAGAAAAAATAAAGTATTGAAAAAAAAAAAAAATGTTTGCTCCAGGAACATTTAAAAGTAATATCCGTAAGCAAAAACGTTCAACATCTCTTGGACTGACTGTGTAAATTCTTGGAATTATTTTATTGCCTCTGCTTTTTCTTGTTCTCCATAATCCATTCACAAAAACATAGTGATATGGAATTTCAATATATAAGTATTGTGTTGCTTCAGAATCAGTGGAATTTAATTCAAACCATGCAGTTAGTGTAGTGTGACGATCTTCACTTTGGGCCAATGCATTCATTTCATTTCCAGCATGGAAATAGACTAAATGTCGTTGTGGCAAATGTACTGCTAACCTATATACTGCACGTGATCTATCATGCATTTCAAATTTTAAAAGCCGCCACATAGCTTCTGGCGCACTGACATAGCGAGCATCTACATGAGATGCAAGTTCATCATGTACTAACTCACTACATTCAGGGTTGTCTGCACTTTTGAAGACTACAGTAGCTGCATCGTAGCCTTTGTAAATATATTTGTACACATATTTAATGGATTTGATGGAAGTGCAGGCTTCTATGTTGATGTAGGCATTGTACTTCATGAGTAAATGTGGATTGTAGGGTACTACATATCTATTGTCCACTTTTTTTCCACGAATAATGGCACTATCTCCTTCTCTTCTTTTATAAAGTGGATAGCCATCACAATTGGCATAGGTTTTGTCTCTATAATCTTTTGGAAATTCTTTGGAACATTTATTATTTTCCATACATGGTGATTGTGGATTAAGGTCACCACAGGGTCCATTAATCATGCGATGAGTAACAATCTCATATAGTCTACCATATAGTTCTGGATCTGGTAGTTCAGCAACAATGACTGCATCCACTTTATCCGAAGTATCTAATTTATCTTTTTCTTGAAGTATTATTAGAAGATGTGCATGTGGAAGGCCTCTTTTTTTAAATTCAATGGTATATATATAAGCAAGACATTTGCCAAATAACTGATTTATAGTGAAGTCACGTATTAATTCATTTAATTTAATCTTAAAAACTCTGGCTACTAAATCTGGTCGATATGAAGCACTTTGTCCAAGAAGTAGATTTTGTGTAATTTCTGGCCATTGTGGATTACATGTAAATGTCAGAAATAAATCGGGTTTGCCAAATTTGGTGACAATAGCCATAGCATCATTGTATCTTTCTCTCATATTTCAAGGAGATCCTTGAAAGGAAGATGGTAAAATGATGGCTTTGCCAGCTGTCTCTGCTTGTAGCCACGTCAGCAACATAGTCCATGAGTCCAGAATATTGTTCTACACGGAGTTTATCTTGTTGATATTTGATAAAGTTTAAATTATTTGCCTCAACTTGCAAATAAGAATCAATAATCCATTGTTGGGTTAGTTTTCCACCACATAAAATTGGATTAAATCCATGTCGAATGGCAATTTGAGCTACTTTAAATTCAAACATAGAAACATTATTTCGGATTCTGGCTTTAGCATTTGGGTAACTGGGAAGTGTTAATTTTGGTTGCCAACCTGCTTCTCTGTGTGGGAAAAAGATGGGATATGTCATTGGATCTAAATTTGGACTTAAGATACTCATATTAATGAACAGTTGCCCCTCATTTCTGGGATATATTCTAATGTCTCTTTGAAATGGTGGTTCTCCTTCATCATTCTGAAACACCATTGCAACCTCATTTGATGTTGGCAAGTTATAACGACGTTTATCAGTATGTCTGTCTCTTTTAAGCACCATATTAACCTTGGGCATTGGTAATTGATTTCTTTGTGCATGAAGTAGTTGTTCATTTTCTACTTCTGCCAATTGTTTATAAGCTTTACTGTAGGGATTTTTGTCCATAATGTTATTTAGCTCTATAAAAACACTGTGTAAGCATTTTTTATTTTCTTCCATCTGCATACGTTGGTCAACAGCTTCCATTGTATCTAGGACACATAGTTGAGCGAATTTTCTTTGATCTCCTTCCTCTGGATGTAAATGGGAAGTGCGATGATAAATGTGTCCTTGGACTTTAAAACAGTAAGGACCATGTCCTGGTACATTAGCAGCTAATGTTTCCCCCATAGATGCAAAGGATATGGCACTATTGTAGGATCTTATGTTTGTTTTAAAAATTTTGTAGTTTGGAAAAGTAGGTTCAGTCATAATGTTTTGTAAATAGATAGGAAATTATTTCCTTTCTGGAAACTTGTCTTTTTGACAGCAACTAATAAATTGGCCATCTCTGGGTCTTTCTTGTTTAAAATAATAAGCCTCACAAAACTGACATTGAGTAGTCATGTCCCCACAACTATGAACCTCTACTGCTAAAGACTTGAGTAAAGGACAATTTGCAAAGAATATAGGATTTTGACTTTCATATTCATCAGGTGAAATGTCATGTAATGTTTCAACAACAGGTTCTAAATGTTTAGTTTTTTTCGTGGCTTTTCTTGGTATATGTTGTATTGTTTGAGGTAAAATGTCATGTAATGTTTCATGAACCGGTTCTAAATGCTTTGTTTTTTTCGTTGCTTTTTTTTGTATCCCTTGTATTTTTTCAGGTAAAATGTCATCTGATGTTTCAGCAACAGGTTGTAAATGCTTTATTTGCTTGTTGTTTTTTTTGTCATATGTTTAATTTCTGCAGGTGACAGTCTTTTGCTTGCAATTCTTTTACGTTCTTTTTCTTGTCGAATTTCCTTCTTCTCCGGTGTCTGCTGTCTGTCTGCTCTCTGTCGTCGTTCTCTAGCTTGGCGTCTTTTCTTTTCTTGTTTACTCTCGTTATCAGCCATGTTAATCTGTAAAAATAAAATAATGTATCTTTAGTTTATTTTGAGATGTTAAGTTTGTTTTCATCCAAAATTGTTATCAACAGTGTGTTTACATTTTACACTTAATCAATTTCAATTTGGTCAATTGAATAGAGGTCTAAATAAGGTCATCATATAATTTTTTAAAGAATTTTTTATTTAGTAAACATGTATCCAAAAGAAAGTTTTTCACTAACAAAAAAGTTATTTGAAAAAAAATGTTATGGTTTTATTTACAGCACTATTCAATTTGTCAAATAGCAATTCAATGAGGGTCTAGGACTGGAAATGTCCAATGCGAAATTGTATAGAGTCTGTGTTTAGAGCCTTTTTTGGAGTATGCATTTTTTTTTTTGCTGGCTACATTGAAGTTTGTATTTACTATTAAAGATTATTGGCCCTAAAAGACAAAGAAGAGATAGCTGAAAAATGTGTTAGTTATATTTTTTTCAAAGTTATAGTTACTGGTGGGTTTTTTTTAATTTTATTTTCTGTTGACATCGATACAAAGCTAAGATATTTATTTATTTTTCTATTTTTTTACTTGTTATACTGTACCTTGGTTGAAGTTTGATTTCAAGCAGAATCTTTGTTGGTCCTGTGTTGAAAGCCTTCGTCCGATGGTCTGGTCCTGTGTTGAAAGTCCTCGTCCAATCGTCTGGTCCTCTGTTGAAAGTCCTTGTCCCATGGTGTAGTCCTCTGTTGAAAGTCCTCGTCCGATGGTCTGGTCCTGTGTTGAAAGTCCTCGTCCGATGGTGTAGTCCTGTGTTGAAAGTCCTCTTCCGATGGTGTAGTCCTCTGTTGAAAGTCCTCGCCCGCTGGTCTGGTCCTCAGTTGAAACTCCTGGTCCGATGGTCTTCACGCAATATCTGTTGTAAAATAAAAATGAAAATGTTATTTGATTTGAATGTATTTGTATTAACTAAAAAATGAAATTTTTTCTGTGTATTGTATCTGTTATGGTGAATTTTTCTACGATTTATTCGTTTGTGCAACCTTTTCAAAATACTTTAAATTTATTTTTATATTGCATAGATAATTTTTTTATACTGTAATTATTTTTTTGTGAATTATTTTGTATATGATTGCACTGGTTTTAGCATTATCCTATTTTCTGTTCAGCACTTTTGGCATACTTATTTATGCTTCTTTGTAATGCTTATAGGTTGTTAAAGATTCTTAAATATTAAAGAAGAATATTAATTTAGTTTGCTATGTGTTTGTGTGAGTTTTTCTAAAATCCTGTTTGGTGCGCACCAAAAGTGGTATGCTTATTTATGCTTCTTTCTAAGGCTTATATGTTCCTAAACATTAAATAAGAATATTAATGTAGTTTGCTATGTGTTTGTGTGAGTTGTTGTACAATTCTGTTTAGTACGCACCACTTTTGCTATGCTTATTTAGGCTTCTTTCTAAGGCTTATAGGTAGTTAAACATGAAATAAGAATATCAATTTAGTTTGCTATGTGTTTGTGAGAGTTTTTCTACAATCCTCTTTGGTGCGCACCACTTTTGGTATGCTTATTTAGGCTTCTTTCTAAGGCTTATAGGTTGTTAAACATGAAATAAGAATATTAATGTAGTTTGCTATGTGTTTGTGTGAGTTGTTGTACAATCCTCTTTGGTGCGCACCACTTTTGGTATGCTTCTTTAGGCTTTTTTCTAAGGCTTATAGGTTGTTAAACATGAAATAAGAATATTAATTTACTTTGCTATGTGTTTGTGTGAGTTTTTGTACAATCCTCTTTGGTGCGCACCACTTGTGGTATGCTTATTTAGGCTATTTTCTAAGGATTATAGGTTGTTAAACATTAAATAAGAATATAAATTTACTTTGCTATGTGTTTGTGTGAGTTTTTGTACAATCCTCTTCGGTGCGCACCAAAAGTGGTATGCTTATTTAGGCTTTTTTCTAAGGCTTATAGGTTGTTAAACATGAAATAAGAATATTAATTTACTTTGCTATGTGTTTGTGTGAGTTTTTGTACAATCCTCTTTGGTGCGCACCACTTGTGGTATGCTTATTTAGGCTATTTTCTAAGGCTTATAGGTTGTTAAACATTAAATAAGAATATAAATTTACTTTGCTATGTGTTTGTGTGAGTTTTTGTACAATCCTCTTTGGTGCGCACCACTTGTGGTATGCTTATCTAGGCTTTTTTCTAAGGCTTATAGGTTGTTAAACATTAAATAAGAATATTAATTTACTTTGCTATGAGTTTGTGTGAGTTTTCCTACAATCCTGTTTGTTGCGCACCACTTTTGTTATGCTTATTTAGGCTTTTTTCTAATGCTTATAGGTTGTTAAACCTTGAATAAGAAAGTTAATTTAGTTTGCTATGTGTTTGTCTGAGTTTGTTACAATCCTGTTTTGTGTGTACCACTTTGTGTGTACCATATGTTGCATACTTTGGCCCTCATTCAATTGCATTTTGGCCAATTCAATAGGGTCCTCATTCAATTAGAAGTTTGTCAATTGAATAGGGCACTATATAAGCACATAACATATTTTTTTGACAGAAGTTTTTAGTTAGTGAAAACCTTGGTTTTGGATAGAGGTTCAGTAACTAAAAAGTTTGTTTAAATTTTTTTGTATGTGCTTATATAGAGCCCTATTCATTTGGGCAACTCGGAATTTAATGAGGCTTTAGGGGTCTAAATAAGCACATAACATATTTTTTTTAAAGAAGTTTTTAGTTCGTAAACATCTATCCAAAAGCAAGGTTTTCTCTAACTAAAAACTTCTTTAAAAAAAAATATGCTATGTGCTTATTTAGAACGCTATTCAATTGGCCAAAATAGCAATTGAATGAGGGCCTTTGGTTGCTGCATTTGTTATATTGTCGGGGCCTCATTCAATTGTGTTTTGGTCAATCGAATAGGGCTCAATATGAACACAGAGCATCTTTTTTTACAGAAGTTTTTAGTTAGTGAACTTGTATCCAAAAGCAAGGTCTTCACTAACTAAAAAGTTCATTAAAAAAATATGCTCTGTGCTTATATAGAGCCCTATTGAAATGGGCAAATCACATTTAAATGAGGCCCTCGGGCATTAAAGATATATAGGTCCTCATTCAATTGCAATTTTGCCAATTGAAGAGGGCTTTATATAAGCACATAACATATTTTTTGTCGGAAGTTTTTAGTTAGTGAAGACCTTGATTTTGGATAGAAGTTCAGTAACTAAAAAGTTCTGTATAAAAAATATGTTATGTGCTTATATAGAGCCCTATTCAATTGGCCAACTCGCAATTGAATGAGGCTCATAGTTTGTTTCTTTTTTTATACTTAATACTTTACCTTGATTGAAGTGTCGAATGACAGAGGGTCCCCTCCTGCCAATCTTAATCCGCCGGTCTTCTTGTAGTGTCTGTTTGAAAAAGAAAGTGAAATGGTTAATTGTATATTTCTTATTTTTGATTTAGCAAAGAATGGCCTTTTCAGCATGTAATGTCTTGTTCTATCTTACCTGTTCTTCTTTGTTAGTGTTCTTTAAAAGGGATTGTGCTTCACAATGCACGGTGCAAATTGTTGAGTGACGCTGTTGATGCCGAGTCTGTTTGAATATTAAAAGAAGTAGAAAGATTGAGTTTTAGGTAATATATTGAATTGCACTATATTAATGTCATTTAAATATACTTCTGTAATTATTTTCAATTAACATTATTTTTTTGGGGGGGCTACACACATATGTCACATACATGAAGCACATTTTCAGATTTCAATGTAATTTGTTTGTGTGCGTGTGACATATCACTATAGATGAATGATATTTTAATTGTTAAATGAACCTTATTTTTTGTTTTTGCCAACACACATAAATGTGTGTGTGACATGTAACTATAGATGATACACATATATGTGCGTGTCACATATCAGTAGACATGAATCATGTTTTAATATTACAATTTATTTTTTTCTAATGTCATTTAAATGTAGTTGTTTAATTAGTTTGTTTTAAGATCATTTTGTTGCAGGGGCAATACACATAAATGTGCGTGTCACATGTCACTATACATGATACACATATATGTTCGTGTGACATGTGACTATACATGATAGAACTAAATGTGCGTGTGACATGTGACTATACATGATAGACATAAATGTGCGTGTGACATGTGACTATACATGATAGACATAAATGTGCGTGTGACATGTGACTATACATGATAGAACTAAATGTGCGTGTGACATGTGACTATACATGATAGACATAAATGTGCGTGTGACATGTGACTATACATGATAGACATAAATGTGCGTGTGACATGTGACTATACATGATAGACATAAATGTGCATGTGACATGTCACTACATGAATCACATATTTTTTTTTTTTGTGGTGTCTTTATAATAAAATGTAATATATTATAGCTTACTTCTCAGTTGTAATTTGCACAATGTAAAGTAGTAAATTAGGAAACAATTATCTTCTGAAGTAAGAGCAGCAGTTAACTCTGAAGTCACTCTGTTCATCACCTTTCGCGGCCATATTTTTTTCCGATGCGGCCGTATTTTGTTGCGATGTTGCCATATTTTTTTGCGATATACGCAGTTAGCTTTTACGTGTACGACGCAGTGTATTTGTTTCTAAGTCGTGCGTATGTGTGTTAAGAGCGTGTGAAAGGCCTTTTTTACTGTTTTTTTGTTAAGTCTTGCTTGTGTGTCTGGGTGTAAGCGGGTGTGAGGGGCCTTTGAGGTTTTTTTTGTTAAAAAGTCGTGTATGTGTATGTGTGTGTTAACACAGCCGACGTTGGGATGCTCCCACCACCGCAAATGCGGACCCTCGCTTTGCGAGGATCCGCATTTGCAGGGACGTTGTTGGTTTTTTGTTGGCTGGGAGGTTGGGTTTATTTTGTTTAAAGTCGTGTGTGTGTATGTGTGTGTTAACACAGCCGACGTTGAGCCTCCACCTCGGCAAATGCGGACCCTCGCTTCGTGAGGATCCGCATTTGCGGGGACGTTGGGATGCTCCCAACACCGCAAATGCGGGCCCTCGCCCTCGCTCCAGACGTGGACCCCTTGCTCACTGTGCCTTCGGGAGTTCAGCTGCACCTCACTGACGAGGCCCATAAAGGCCGAAACGCGTCTGGGGTTTGCTGTTTCTCCTGTTCAGGGTAGAATTGCCTGGTATTTCGGGGCTGGGTCACTCTTTTGAGTGGGACCAGCCTGATATACTACAGGATATTTCTCCCTGTGAAGGGCACAAGTGAGCTAAAAGAGGTTGCTCTCAGAGTGGCTTATCATGGCTATAGAACTAACCTATTAAGGTTGGTTTGTTCTCTGATGAGTGCCTCTGACTTACCTTTTTTGTTTATGCAAATTACCCTTAGGGTTTAGTATCCCTAAGGGTAATAGGGGACTCCAGACGTGGACCCCTTGCTCACTGTGCCTTCGGGAGTTCAGCTGCACCTCACTGACGAGGCCCATAAAGGCCGAAACGCGTCTGGGGTTTGCTGTTTCTCCTGTTCAGGGTAGAATTGCCTGGTATTTCGGGGCTGGGTCACTCTTTTGAGTGGGACCAGCCTGATATACTACAGGATATTTCTCTCTGTGAAGGGCACAAGTGAGCTAAAAGAGGTTGCTCTCAGAGTGGCTTATCATGGCTATAGAACTAACCTATTAAGGTTGGTTTGTTCTCTGATGAGTGCCTCTGACTTACCTTTTTTGTTTAATTTTCTTAAACAAGTATTTGTCCTAATATAATATTTGTTCTGTATAATGTTTGCTCAGTATCATTGCATCTTAAAGATATATTTAAGTTTAAAAAAGGGAAGAGAGAGTATGATCTGTATCTATTATATCATTGGTGCTTAACGCCACTGTAGTCTGAAAAAAACAAATAACTTTAATGGGATATATTATATCCGGAAATAACGCAGCTTAAAAGATATACATTTTGTGCACTATATAGAATAAATCGATATAATAGTATAAATCAGTATCACCACCAATAAAAAGAGTTAGAGTGTTCAAAAATAATTAATACATTATTTCGATGAATCCTCATATATCAGAATAAACTGATGTACCTGAAAAAATCAGGGTATACTGATAATCATAGGATTGTTCTATATAAAAAGCACTATGAAAAACTTTTAAAATAGCAAAATATGGAGTGAAACAGAGATCAGAAATAAACTGTAGGTATCTATATGTATGTCAGAGACACTTGGGACAACATAACAACAAAAAATAAATAAATGATACCAAAAGCTGCAGATGACATATAACAGTATAGTGTATTGGCAACTCGGTGCCACACTTTGTATACTTGCTGTTCAATTGCTACGCTTTGTGTGTATCGGTATAGCTTGTCCCATCAATTACCTGTGTCTGGTATGTCCTCCAGTGGTCTCTGTCCTCTATAACTACTGATGTCAGTGCCAACGGGCCGTTTCGTCCATCCTCGTGGACTTTCTCTAAGGCTATCATATATTTAAGTTTCCTGGATTATGAATGCATCTGATATAGGTGAAAAGGTGGCTAAATCTTTCATGTTTCTAACGGTTGGTTTCAGAGTTAATGCCCCTAGAAAATCCAAGTTAAATTAGCAAACAATTCAAAGTTAGTTGGGGCCAATCAGAGGCAGAGGCAGGTATAACAATTTAGCAGTTTATGTGGATCTAGCATCTGTAGCATAGTAAGCTAATATTATATGGGTCTTCAGAAAAATAGGGTTGAATTGAAATGATTACAATGTTTATTACTTTGTTTAGTTTTGCTTTTGTCTAAACTCAGATATAGAGTATAAAGTTCATTTTAGCAGACTATACTATACTATACTATACTATACTATGAATACTATGAATAAAAATATACTAGATAGTTTTAGAAAATATTACAAAATCAAAAAATAACAACTTTGTTTAGCTAGAAATTCCCTTTTAAAATAATCATCAAGATAAAGATACCGTTTAAAGTATAAACAGTATTAATTTAGAAAGTAATTCAAAACACTTATTGTTATGACATTTTGAAAATTATTGTATCTTGTTACACAATCTATATAATGTAAATGTTGGTTTCTGTAATCTCTTGTGCTGCAAATTCTGTTTCTCAACCATATTTTTATGTTGTAATAATTTCTTAACAAAAAACCCCTATGTGTGTAATCTGGATTATGATCCTTGTACACATGATTAGACAGATGAAGGGTTAGACTGACCCAGAGGCCCATGACAACAGTATTTCTAAAACAATTATATCTGAAGCATCTGTTATATTTGGCTTGATTAAGCAACACAGTATTCAGCAGAGAAGATATTTCCTGAAAATTATTTTATTTGTGAATTGGGATAATAAAAAAAATAGCATTCTAAATTGACAGGATTGTTGATACTAACATTGAGCATGTGATGTTTTAGTATTTGCTATTTAAATCTGTATCTAATATTTTCTCCACAGTCTCCAAGATAACAAAGGGCCATATTGTATTTTCTACTCGCAATGTTCAGGTGTATTCTATTTACTCAAGCCCACAAATGGCGACCAGAAGGCTGAATTCGTAAAACCCAGCCCGCACCTGTAAGCTTTTTGCGGACGTGAATACATGACAAACAGAAAAATGTAACAATGTAGTAATTAGCAACCGCTTCACAGTCCTATGCACGAATAGGAAGGCTAAAACGCTAATCACCTTGGCAGGAAAGACCTTTAAAAAACCTGTGCAACGTGTAACAATTTGTTGTAGCTGAGCAAGCTCACACGCAGGTCCTGGAGTTATTGGGTTGGAGATTATTAGAGATAGAGAAGGAGCTGTACTGTAAGTTTTTAGCTGATTTATATTTATTATTAAGATTTAATTTACAACACACATGATTACTGATACCACATAACTCACACTCATAGATTAATACCTACATATAGCTATACACAGACTTAGGCCACAATACATACACCCCCTACCACCTCCATACCCTAATATACTATAATAAACACATTCTTGTATTAACTCAAATACATAGACATGTACATTTTAGATATTTAATTTCTGTAGGAGGTGAAAGGAGGAAAGAAAGAGTGAGGGGAACACAATTGTTGGAGGAGGAGAGGGGGAGAGGAGAGGAAGAGGAGAAGAATAGAGTAACATCTGTGTTGGATAGGAGGAGAGGTATGGAGAGAGGGAGCAGTGAAGAGAGAGGGAGAGGAGGGATGGAGAGATAGCAGTGAAGAGAGCAGGGAGGGACATTAGTAAAAGGAAAGGAGGGAGGGGTAGTAGTGAAGAGAGAGAGAGGGGGGGTTAGCAACTCAAGGAACGGGATAGGAGTAGGGCAGCAGTAGGGAGAGGGATGTACCCATAGACACAGGCAAACAAAGATTAGGGGCAGAGGGTCAGGGGCCTGATCCCAGGAAGGGAGGTAGTGGTGGGGAGGGACATGCTCCAGGGAGAGATGGGTGAGGACAGGATTCTCATTCAAAGTTAGGGAAAGAAGCTGTGAGCACAGGGCCCCTAATTAGATGAGAGCACTCCTCATTGCAATCCGTGCCCACTACAGTATCATTCATTTAGAGAGGGAAGTGAGGCCTAGCTTGGAGTGAGGTTACAACAATTGTCTCTGCGTTGGGCTTTGCAAACAGGGGTGCAAGGTCTGTCAAGCACATGTATGATGACAGCCAGGCCAAAGTCAAAAAGAAGATGACAGAGGAGGCCAGAGCAGCCTGAGCAACAGGTTTTGGCCCTCCAGTTAGCATGAAATATACTAAATCTTGGAGGACACCGAAAAGACTGGATTGAACCGGCAGCGGTTGTGAGAATTCCAGGCCTGGTGGACTCACACAGGGACAGCATCATGCAATGTGAGTATCACATATCAAGTATAAATGTTGCACAAATATGAAAGGGATAAGGCCTAGGGATAGTTATATAAGCAATCACTATGCAAATCCACGCAGCCAACATAACTATGTCTTAACTGTGCTGAATAAAATGTGTCTCTAATACTTGCTGTTAACCTTGATTCGGATTAGCAGTCCCTAAATAGAGTGATTTAACATCAATTAGAGAGTACATGTGTGGGTGTGCCCTCTGCAGCATATGAGGATACGGACTCTATAGGACTGCACATGCAGTGTCATGTACTAGCCTATCCTGGACCATGTCTCATCAGCATGTTAACAACTATTGCTAAGACATGGTCACAGATCGGTCAGTCTCACACACTCACAGCAGTTTCAGCAGAGCATGTGTACTCAAGATCAAACTTTCCCTGCCCTGAACACATGGGGCCTCATTTTATTAACGGCTGTAGGAGATGTGGGGCCGCAAGGACCGGCCGCAAGCTATTCTGCTATTCTATTCCCCTCCTGCCGGGGATTCCGGCAGGCTTGCGGCCGGCGCCTTGCTATCCCTTGCGGCCGCACGCGCCGGAGGAAAGCCTTTGATCTAAAACGGCCGCAAGAGTTTCGGCCGCAAGAAAAGCCTGGTTGCTATTCTATTGCTCCGGGAAACCTCTCTGCAAGGCTAAAAGCGAGCCGCAGCTTACTTGCAGGAAAAAGGTCCAGCTAGCACCATTTAAGCACATTATAAAGCAGAAATAAAGGCATCCTGCACTCTGAGGAGACTATAAAGTGATTGTAGGTGTTAGCAAAAATAGCACAACATTCCCCTATACTCAAATCCGTAAAAAAAAAATGTTTTTATATATGTCAAATATCCATGTAAAAAGTCCAGAGTGCTTGGAGCACCTCAGACCCGGCCACGCTGCGGCCGGAAAATAAACAGTTAATGTAAACTCGGATTTGGGCTGATGTGCAAGCTTGAGAGGGGGTTACTATTAATCCTCATGTCCCCCAATATGATCCCTAGCATTTACAGAGCTTTACAGTGCTGTCTTGCAAGATATACGGCCGGCCTTGCGGCCGTTTTACGGTGGATAATAGAATGAAGCCCATGGACTTTTATGTTCTATCATCCACTATGTTGTTATGACCTTAATAACCTGTGTAATGTTAGGCCTCAGGCCTGCTCTGGTACCCTGTATCCAGCTGGGATGTACCCTGTAAAGAGCATGGCCTGTGAGTATTCTGGCCTAATAAGAATTCTTTATATAATGTTTAGAGTCCAGGTTGTGGTTAAGACATGACATGGTTATGCCAAGCCCTTTTAAAAGAAATACCAATGAATTTAGTAATGCTATAATTTCAGTAGTGATTTGATCTAATAGAATGATTATGGTAATTGTCTAAAGTTTAAATAGTGTATTTTCACTCAAAACTAGACCCTGGGATACAATATTGTATTAAGTCCATTCAAATGTTGTGACACTTGTTACTATTTACTGCTCCATGTTTAATGGCAACAGAAGAGCAATTTATTAACTCCTATCCTGGGCTGACCAATTCATATAAACAAGCTAAATTGTAGAACAGGACCCTGTATATTTTATTGCTCCCCCATGAGAGATAAGAGTATTCATAGAAAATGTACAATCAAAACAAGGGAACTTTCCAGATCACACCAAAGACATCTGGAAACCATGGGGGAAGATGAAACAAGCATTGACTGCCCAAGAGGGCTGGCCTATAATGGGGGATGCTTTTTTGAGTTTGTGTTAAGTTATCTGTACAAGCCAGAATAAATGTCAGTCTGATGTATGCACTAAGTGTGATGTGATTTCTCCTGTCTCTCCATGACTGATGTCCTGATCTCAATTGCTGGGTGCTGAGATGAATATAAAGTCACAACCTGCAGATTGATCCTATAAGACACAGTAGGAGAATTAGGGGTATACTGAGTCCCTCGTCTGGGTTATGACAGTGAACTGTTGGTGATGTCAGGTATACAAAAACACACAGCAACCAAATGTTAATATCATATTATTAACTCATACACCATTTTTCACTCTTTTCAGTACCCATGAGGATCAGGCCTACCACAGAGACATAGGAGGTGGGATCATCTCCACCTGGGGTGGATCCTGATAAGGTTGATGTCACAAATGATTATTGGCAAGGAGTGGAAGTGGACCTCAGCAGGAAGCAGGTTATAGTGATGTTCAGTTGGAGAGCAGTCAGCCAATGTCCAGCCATTGTGAATCTCCACCCGGGCCCTCACACAGATCTGGCTACCGCTCTCTGCCTCTACTGCCACCTCCACCACCTACCATGTACTGGAGACAGCAACAACCAGACCCACTGCGACATCCACCCCTTACCATGTACTGGACCCAGCAACAACCAGGCCCACTGCCATCTGTGCCCCTAACGATGCTGGCATTGCTCAGCCTCATTTTCATCCAGTTTCAGACTTGTTTGCGTTTTTCGTCCGATTTTCGAGTGACGAAACATGGCAAATTTGGCTCAAATTCGCTTGAAACCTCACTCCCAGGCGTCCTGGCTCTCCCCCTGTGCTGTGTGTGACTGTGTTTTAATTTTTTTATTATTTTTCGTGTTTTTTTTTATTTTTGCATTCCGGCCCTTACAGTCATTTTTTTCCCCGCGTTCCTCAACTGCTTGCAGCTTCACGAAGCTTGCAGGAGCGCCTTCGGCGCTTATTTCAGCCTAAGTCCCACATACTTCAATGCCTCAACTGCTTGCCTCTCGGGCAATGAGCGCCTTTGGTGCTGAGCTCGGAAGGCTTCAATGCCTCACGTCAGGTATTTCAATATCACAGATATTTAAGGCAACAAACGAATAGAGATACAATACACAGTGTGATATCTTATGATCTAGCATTAATAGTTATCTGCCTTCCACTCCAAATTTTCTTTATTCTATTTGAGGGTTAAACAGTGATTATTTGTAATATCGACATTATCTAAGTATATCTTACTGTCTTTTTCGTATTTGTTAAATTTCCATTAAAGTAAACTGAATTTATATGACTATCTAACCTTTATCATTTTGATTGCATAACCGTATGGTTCCCCTAGTTTAAACTAAACATCTTCGAACAAAACAAATATTAACAATTTTGTTCACATAAATATACATATTAGCGACTTGCCCATAAAAAAAATGATGGCAATAAAATTGTAAGTCAGGTAATGCTGTTTGCCACACAATGTAAGGCTTTTAATCCTCTGATCACCTTCGGCGCTCATTGCAAGCCTCTCCCCTTGTGTACTTTTGCTCCTCTGAGCACTCTCTGTGCTCATTGCAAGACCCGCGCTGAGCGCCTTTGGCTCTGATCGCGTGTCTAGGCGCTCATTGCGAGCCTCTCCCCTGTTTTTTTTATATTTTTTTTATATAAATATATTTTTTATAATAATTAATTAATTAAATAATAAATTAATATACTTTACCTATTTGTAATTAATATATCCAGCAATCAATATGCTGAAGAGCTAACAATTGCTGTTGTTTTTCCTGCGGCATACAATGTACATTTGGACTGTTGGTGACCTGAGGAGAAAAAGTCAGCAATGTGGCAACTGTGCAGTGTAAATAGGCTGTGTGCTCAAGGCTAAACCGTTTGTTTGTTTACTGGTTGTTTCTAAATCGGTAGTTACAGCCTTGCTTAATTAATCATGGTCATGCTCTGAAATGCTACTTACAATTGCATGGTTTACGGTTTAGGCTTTCGGCCAGGTAGATGCAGGCTTGTTGAATTGAATTGCTCTGTAACTGTTGCAGTTGAATAAGGCCCATAGTGTTATTATAAATTAATTTAGATGAACTGATATTGCTTTTTATTTTTAGATAACATGTCAAAGAGAAATTAATATACTGAAATAAAGAGTTTGAGACTGCAAACATCAAGCATTATTTTATTGTATTAACAGATAATAAACTGAAGCGTTTGCTGGTGGTCCAGTGGTTAGGATTTGGTGCTTTCACTGCTGCAACCTGGGTTTGGTTCCAGTCAGGGAACCAAGAGGTCACAGGTTGGGCCTCATCAATACTTGGGATATATGGGAGACCACATTGGAATACCAGGAGCTGTGTGCTGTGGCCCTCTGGAGAAGGAACTGACAACTCACTCCAGTATCTCCGCCATGAAAACCAAGTGACTCAGCATGACCATGGACATAAAGTTATGCCTGGTTTGTTATGTTCCATGAGGTCACGACGAGTCGGACACGAATGAACAACGCAAAAAAATACATAAAATACTTTAAAGAAAAAACTATGAACAATATAATTTTATTTAAGAAACATCTAGCTTAAATTTAGATAACTTATATTGGCTTAATGATGCAAATCATTTATTTGAAGGGTAATTGTGGTATATGCAGGTGTTATGTTTAATTACCTTTATGGACTTTAGTGATAATGTTAAATGTTTGTGGGTAGAGTTACATAGCGGAGCAGCAAATTCCAAAAGAATATTAGTAGGAGTATGCTATAAACCCCCAAATATAGCTGAAAGTGAGGAAATACAATTATTGTTACAAATTGGAAATGCAGCTAAGCATGGGAAAGTTCTAATAATGGTAGATTGTAATTACCCTGAAATAAACTGGATAAATGAGACAAGCAGTTCAGCTAAGGGGAGCAGGTTTATGAGTACACCCAGGGATCATTATCTGGCCCAGGTAATACAAGAGCCTACTAGGAATTAAGCTATCTTAGATTTAGTTATCACAAATAATACTGATATAGTATCAAATGTTGGAATAGGGCAACCTTTGGGAAACAGTGATCACAACACAGTCTCATTTGAGATTGAATTAAAAAAACAAATCTTTAAGGGGCCAACATATACTCTTAATTTTAAAAGGGCAGATTTTAATGGTCTAAGGGCAGCAATACAAAGTATAGACTGGGACAGAAAACTGGCAGGTAAAAACACTGAACATAAATGGACAACATTTAAATCCTTACTAAATATACATACTTATCACCATATACCAAGTGGGAATAAAAGTAAAAGGAGTAAATCACATACAATGTGACTTAATAATAACTTAAAGATCAAGATATGGAATAAAAAACAGGCATTTCTATTATACAAACACAAGGGGACAGAGACTGCTTTACGGGAGTACAAGGAAATCAACAAGGCTTGCAAAAGAGCTATAAGACTGGCTAAAGTATTGCAAAAGAGAGTAAGACTAACCCTAAAATATTTTTTAAGTATATTAATGGGAAGAAGGCGAGGAAGGAAGCTATAGAAACATTACAATGTGACACAGACCATCTGAAACTTAGTGACCAGGAAAAGGCAGATGAGCTAAATAGGTTCTTTTCGTCGGTATACACAAGGGAGGTACCAGTGGTTGGGACACAGCAACATAATGGGGTTATACTACCTTTGCAAAATAATTGGTTAACGCAGGAAGTAATCCAAAAGAGGTTGGAAAAAATAAATGCTAATATAGCCCCGGGTACTGATGGAATAAATCCAAGGGTACTGAGGGAACTGGGTTCTGTAATAGCCAAACCATTATATTTAATTTTTCAAGATTCACTCAACACAGGATCTCTACCAGATGACTGGAGAAAAGCAGACATGATACCTATATTTAAAAAGGGAGCAAGAGCAAATCCAGGGAATTATAGACCAGTTAGCCTCACTTCTGTAGTGGGAAAGCTTTTAGAAGGGTTAATAAGGGATAATATACACAAATATATCTATTTGAACAGGATTATAAGTAGGAGTCATCATGGATTTTTGAGGGATGGGTCATGTCAAACAAATCTAATTAGTTTCTATGAGAAGGTCAGTAGGAACCTGGATCAATGCAACTCAGTAGATGTAGTCTTTTTGAATTTTGCAAAGGCTTTTGATATAGTGCCACATGGGAGACTATTGAGCAAACTAAGGGATACAGGAATTGCAGTTAATATCTGCTCATGGATTGAGAGCTTTCTAAAGGAAGCAAAGGCTTGTTGTAAATGGAACATACTCTGATTGGATTAATGTGGTAAGTGGGGTTCCTCAGGGTTCAGTATTAGGTCCTCTCCTTTTTAACATATGTATTAATGAAAGGTGGGACTGGAAAGTAGTGTCTCCATTTTCGCTGATGACACAAAGTTGTGCAAGGTAATTAAATTAGATAATGATGTGCTTTCCCTTCAAAGAGATTTACATAAAATTGAGGAATGGGCAACTAAATGGCAGATGAGATTTAATACGAATATATGTAACATTATGCATTTGGGAAGGAAAAATAGCCATGCAATTTATAATCTTAATGGAGCAAATATATCAGATATTGAAAGGGATTTGAAAGTGCTTGTAGAAAACCACCTAGGTAACAGTGCTCAAAGCCAAGCAGCAGTTGCAAAGGCAAATCAAATTCTAGCATGTATTAAGAAGGGTATAGAAGCAAGGGAAGCAAATATAATTCTGCCACTATACAAAATCTCTAGTACACCCTCATTTGGAATATGGAGTACAATTTTACACACCACTTCAAAAAATGACATTTTAGAGCTGGAAAAGGTACAGTGGAGGGGAACAAAACTAATAAGGGGAATGGAGGGGCTAAGTTATGATGAAAGAGTAACCAAAGATTTCAACTGACAAGAGGACATCCCTAAAGGTTAAAAGTAAAAAGATTCCACCTTAAAGAAAGAAAAGGGTTCTTCACAGTAAGGGTGGTAAATCTGTGGAATTCTCAAACAGAGGAGTTGGTGACAGTGGATTTGATAGATAACTTTAAAAGGGGACTGGATTTATTTCTAATTAAAAAGGGAATTCAGGGTGATCCTGGATAATTAGAGATAGTATTGATCCAGGGAGAAATCCGATCTTAAAAGGGTGAACTTGAGGGACTGAAAGTCTTTTTTCAACCTTATTTACTATATAACTATGTAACTATTTAACATAATGACACATGACTATATTATGCCAGATAAAAGAGAGTAAGTCAAGCCAAGTCACCCTATCTGTGACCAGAGCAGTTTACTCACTTTAGATGACAGTAGGATGTGAACTAGAATTAGTATTTTTGATCCAAACATAACCAATGAATTATTGATTATATCATCAGTTTTGCATGGTACAAAATATTGATCCCTATGTGGAAAAGGACATCCCTTAGTCAGGGGTGGATTTAAGAGTTGTGACACCCTAGGCTAATATTCATTTGCTGGCCCCCCTGTGGAAATTGAAGGGTTCATTTTAATAATAAACATAACAATAAGTGAATTAACTTACATTGTACCGATGGCATAATTATTCTGCAATTATTATGTTTTTGACATTAAATCAGCTTCCGTTGTGACTATTGTTGCATGAAAGAGTATATCAAGTCATCATAGTTAGTTGCTCTTGTGAGTTCTGATTCTATTGTTAGTATGGCCAACCAGTTGAGGCGATCGTGTGACATTGTGGATCTCATGTAATTTTTTACTTGTTTCATGACAGAGAAAGATCTCTCTGCAGGGCTGCATAAGAAGACTCTCAATGCAATATCAATGTAAGGATACACTTCTTTTAGGCCTTCTGCATGGATCATATGGCTTAACTCTAATATAGTAGTAAGAGCTTTTTTTGAGCATTTGATAAATCCCCCAAAAAAGAAGACATTAATTTTTGAATGATTCTGGGTCTGATATGTCATCTTTGTATAAATCACAAAACTTTGCAGCATTTTCAGTTACTTCACTATGGTCCATAAAGTTGGTAAAGAAACCCAACCGTGAGTTGAGCTTATCATATACCTTTTTTTGACATTGAAGCTCCATAATTAATGTGACCTCTATGACAAGGTAGGTATTAATTAGATAGTTATTGCACCCACTAAATTCTACCCCGCCATCCCTTGTTTCACCTGCTCAAAGTTTTCTTTTTTCTTTTGAAAGTGTCTTCGTACTGAGTGATGGACAACTTTTCTATAGCAGCTTCTTCATAAAACTGGAACTTCAAGTTATCCCCAGCATTTCTTACATAATATATCAGTGAATCATACAACTGTGCCACGACAGAAAGATTAAAGTCAACTGCTTGGAGCTTTTCTCCTAGTAGCATTGAATCTTCCCAACAGATCACCCCACAATAAAGATAAAATTACTGTTTCAAGACGCTGCAATCTGTTGAGGTAGCCTGAAGCTTCACTTTGTGTACAAGGTTCCTCCGATTCATCTTTTTGGATAGACGTGAGTGCCACCACAACTTCTCTCCAGTTTCTATTGAGACTTCTAAACGCATTATCACGGGTTGACCATCGAGTCTGTGATAAGCCGTTTAGGGTTTCCTTTTCAGGCTTTGTTAATGCTTAAGTAGTACATCGCTGCGATGAGTAGAACTTGAAAAAAATACATACAAACAGGAAAAAAATCACTACTTTCTTCACAGCAACTTCCTGCGTACTGTCGAACTTAATTGAGGGAATGTGCAGAGCAGGGTGTGTATTGAGCTGTTGGAAAAACAGCTTTTATTCTGGCTTGCAGTCCGTTGTAAGCTCCGGACATGTTTGAAGCGTTATCATTAGAGATGTCGCGAACAGTTCGCCCGTTATTCGCGGCGATTTTGGCATGTTCGCGTTCGCATCGGACGGCGAACACATACGCTTTTGGGTTCGCCCCCTATTCTTTATCATTAAGGAAACTTTGACCCTGCACCTCACAGTCAGCAGACACATTCCAGTCAATCAGCAGCATACACTCCCTTCCAGGGCCTTCCATCTGAAGGACAGCATACATTTTAGAATCATTCTGAAGCTGCATTTGTTGTGAGAGGACAGATAGTGTAGCTGCTGGAGATTTAATAGGGAAATAGATAGCCAGGCTGTGTATTTAGCTTCCACTACAATTAATCTAATTTCAGTTGCCTGCCTGTCTCAGGCTCACAGCTTATATTGTGCTCAGTGAAATAAAACAACACTTTTTTGACTGTAATAGATTAAATAGCAATTGCCTGCCTACAGGCGTGTGTGTATTTAGCTTCCACTACAATTAATCTAATTTCAGTTGCCTGCCTGTCTCAGGCTCACAGCTTATATTGTGCTCAGTGAAATAAAACAACACTTTTTTGACTGTAATAGATTAAATAGCAATTGCCTGCCTACAGGCGTGTGTGTGAAGCCTATTGCATCTAATCTGCCAACTTTTGCCAGTGCACAGTGATACGTCATATCTGGTGCAACCGTAGTGTACAGTGACATAAAACAACACTTTTTTGACTGTAATAGATTCAATAGCATTTGCCTGCCTACAGCCGTGTGTGTGAAGCCTATTGCATCTACTCTGCCAACTTTTGCCAGTGCACAGTGACACTCATATCTGGTGGCACCTAAGATTGCACGCGCAGTGCCCCAAATTTGAAGTAGGAGGTCCGACCAAGCATCTTTTTCCATCTCCCTGTTCCAAAAATCAATGCCATATACACGTCCCCTAATAGTGGACGTAACAGGGATTAAACCCGATAGGAATAGTACTACTTAACAGTAGACACCTTATAATAACGCAGACAGAGGCAACGCAGAGAGAGGAGTCTGAAGAAAAGGAGTCAGAGGAGGAAGGTGGCTTTGAGGAGGTGAAAGAGCAAACACAGCAGGCGTCCCAGGGGGCTTTTTGTCACCTTTTGGGGACCCTTGGTGGCTGGGTGGAGGAATAGACCTTCAATAACATCAGTGAGGACAAGGAATGGGACATGGCTAGCTTGGTATCCAACCTTGTGCAAATGGGGAGTTTGCGGTTGTGCAAAGGGACTGTTTGCGGTTGTTTGCGGTGCATTAAACGGGGTGATTGGTCTGTTACTGTGAAGCGGGTGTAACCCTTACACTACCTGATCGATACAACATCATACCTGATGTTTTAAAGCATGTTATTCCAAACAATTTAGAAATGTTAGGTGATTTATGCCCTTTATGGATTAAAACCAGACTCTGCATCAACTATGTAATTTTCCGTGGTAATTTTGCCATGGATCCCCCTCCGGCATGCCACAGTGCAGGTGTTAGTCCCCTTGAAACAACTTTCCCATCACTATTGTGGCCAGAAAGAGTCCCTGTGGGTTTTGAAATTCGCCTACCCATTGAAGTCTATGGTGGTTTGCCGGGTTCACCCGTTCGCGAACATTTGATTAAAGTTCGCGTCCGATGATCGCGAACCGAAAATTTGATGTTCGCGACATCACTAGTTATCATATGATTGGACCCTACTGTTTGCATTGTCAAGATTATAGACCTTTAACACATCTGTAACAGCATTGGAAAGCCCTTGTGATTTGTGACCTACACAGGGAAGGAAGCATAAAAATCTCTCTATAGGGTGTCCATTATCTTGTACATATCTGATAATTATTGTAAGCTGATCGACGAGTGATATACAGTATCAGGGTTTAGAGTCAACAATCAGTGAATAGTACTTGGCCCACTGCACTTCCTCAATTATTTGTTTGTTAACCTTTTCCGCCATTAGTTTAAGGAACTGTTCATATGTGAATGAAGATAAGTAAGAAGTATGACTTTTGCCCGGATTACCGAATTTCGCTATATGCTCACCCATAAAGGGGTCAAATTCAGCAAGGAGATCAATACAAATAATAAAGTTACCACTGTTGTGAGAGGAATCAAACTTTCCTGTGTGTCCTCTGAAGAGCAAACCATAAGATGCGAGTGACCAGACCACTGCCACAACCCGTTGCAAAACATTCCGCCAGTACTTTATCTCCCTGTGGATTTGAAGTGACAATTGTGTGTCAATTCTGCCAAGCGTGGACATTCTTATTTTCATTGCTAAAACACAAGACTTATGTTCAGAAGAATTTTCGTGGTTGGTTAAAACATAGTTGCCATGCTTCCAGTCGTCAAATCCTTCCTTTGCTATTTTCGTAGTTCCGCCATACAATTGACAAGGTACACAGAAAAGTGAGCCAGTACTGTCAGAGTACATTAGGTATATTCGGTTTATCTTTTCACCATTGAAAAGCTGTGTTTTAAACAAAAATGTATTTAAATATCGGAACTGTTCCCCACAAAGCCTGTTTGATCAAGAAAATTCCAGGTTTTCAATATCTTGATGTGTTCCAATCTGTAAGATATATTCACGTGGAGCATCATTAATTTCCCATAAAGATGGATCCCTTACAATGACAGTAGGCTTAACCAAAAAATCAGATGATTCAGATGGGAATGGGATAGTGACAGTCTCTGTGTCTACATCACAGGACTCTGTAGAAGAGGAGGGGAGTATAATATTATGATCCACTATACTGTCATGGTTGAGGTTCTTAACACTGTCTTCAATTTCAAAAGGTTTATAAATCTCTTCAGTATTTTCACATACACTGGTACTCGTTGGCTTCTTAAAGAAACTATCAATTGGAGCAGTCTTTGCGACAACATCATGCAGTTTCTCTGCCTTTTCCAACGCCCGCTTTCTATACTCGGCTCCACTTAGCCTTTTCCAGCCATTGCTCATCTTGAACAAATAAAAAATAAAAATATTTAAAAACTCTGTTTATGTCACACCACTATACACACACATAACTTCTCATATAGATATTTACATCTCTCTCTATATATATATGTATATATATGCATATATATATAAAAGGCATCCATGGTTATACATTACCTACACCACATACACACATGTGCATACATAACATCTTATATACATGTAACCTGACTCATATGAGCTTTTTATCTAAGTATGTAAGAAAGACCATCTTCCCATATATTACAAATCAGAGATAATAGTGCATCTTCAATTATTATACTAAAACATGTTAAATCCAGTTTATCTGTATTTGTATAACATAGCCCCTCCATTCTCCTTATTAGTTTTGTTGCCCTTCTCTCTACTTCTTCCAGTTCTAAAATGTCCTTTTTATGGAGTGGTGCCCAAAACTGTCCTCCATATTGCAAATGAGGGCGTACTAGGGATTTGTATAGTGGTAGAATTAGATTAGCTTCCCTTGCTTCAGACTGAATAAAAAGAACATCTGGGAGGATAAAAAGTTGTATTTATACTGGTGTAGCAAAATGGTGATTGCTTTTCAATGCAGTTAGCAGTAGTCTAGTCACATAGATGTGTATATAGATGTGTTGATAATATAATGTTTAGGATGTAGAAATGGGAAAGAGCTAGTAAGAGTGTCATGGGGGCGGGGGGTGTATAAATCTGTATCGGCCTAGCAAAACTTAAAATCAAAAAAGCCCCCTGAAGAGGCTGCTATCCCAGACCCAGTTGCTAACATATTTTAGCAAATGCAACATCACATCTGCTCTGCTTGTACTCATATCATTAAATAAGATCTGTGGGAACTTAGGAGCAAATTACCTTCAAAAAGCATGTTGTCAACAGTTGACGTCAACTAAGGTTTACTAAAGCTGCACAATGCAGAGTGAGATCAACACCACGCGTTGCAGTGTTCACTGTGTGTAAAACTGTAGTGGTGAAGTTCTTTTGCATGGAGGATGATGTCAGCACGCCTCAGTACCTGGACACAGTGGCGGTAGGCCCCGCCTATCGTCATATGATACTGCCAGGCTCCTCAAGGACAGAACACAGTACTATAGAATATATAGGAACATTAATGGTGGCTATAGGTGTGCTGGCACCAAGCAGGTAAGGGTAGAAAGAAGTGTTATGACCATTTATTTTGCATGAAAAATATGTATACTAAAGTATTTAATAATTCACTTTTATTCCCAAATGCAGTTCATGAATGCTCCCATAACTTGCCAGCTAATCAAACTAAACACAATGGCAAACTGCTGTTCCTGACTTCTATTTGTAATTAGCAACAAAACACAGTTACCTGATTCAGTTTCACTTTTTACACCCTCAAGATTTTTAAACACAGTGCTATGGTAGGTCTCACAGACTTACAGCCTTAATACATTGCGATTCAGCTAATTGAATAGGGCTCTATATAAGCGCACATTTTTTACAGAAGTTTTTAGTTAGTGAATACTTTGCTATTGGATAGAAGTTCACTAATAACTTCTGTAAAAATAATATGCTCTGTGCTTAAATAGAGCCCTATACAATTTGCCAAATCTCAATTTAATAAGGCTGTTAATAAATAATACTTTAATATCTGAAATTGTGTCTTGAATCTATGTGAAACGTTTTGACTAAATTGGCTGTCAATTTGACAAATTATAAAAGGCCATTCAAGGGTAATAGAGTAAGGCCTACAGGTCTGCAAACCACTTTGATCAGACATCTAGTTTGTGCTGAAATTCTCTAATGTTCTATGCATATGTAAGTGCCAGATCTTTTAGTGCCATTACAGTGTGTAAAATGTATAGTTGCATATATATATATATATATATATATATATATATATATATCACTACAATAAATGTGAAGTAAGGTTGTTGCCTTAAATCAACTTCCCTTTCAAACTACAATACATAATCTCCCTTTAAAAAAAATTCTGAAAGTAGTTCTGGAAGTAGTAGTACTTCTGTATAACATTCATCACTATATCTGGCTCATACAGATCAATCAGAAAGCAATATCCCATTCTGACTTGCTAAACAGTACAATAAAATGGCCGCTGCATCACCATATAACATCACTAGTCTATCAGCCCTTGCTTTCTGCAGAGTATTGATGTCTCTCCCAGAAAAGCATCTCCTCATTTTTCATGCTGAGCATTATTACTGCTATTAATCCAATGAACATATGAATCAACAGAGAGTAACCTGTGTGGGAGGCACAGGTCAATGGTAGCTTATTTTATTGATTGCCTTTGCCTTTTATTGGTTTAATGTAGAAGTACTGTGTGAGTGCTCAGACTATCCCCTGTATCATTCTTAACACTGCATGCCTAAAGACTAACGTACCAATACATTTTATTGTTCACTATAAATAAAAAGCTTTATTTTTCATGGTACAGAAATATATACATATATTACAATTCCAATAGCAAAAAAAAATATTTATATGTATGTAAGAGCCAACGATGCAAACAAATTGATTATTGTGATATAGTGAAACAATTTTTATTGGACTATTTGACATGATATGCAGACAGGCTTTCAGGAGGTATCTCTGTCAAGCTTATAACAGATCACTGATCCTTCTATAAAATCCTCTTTTTTATAACAGATCCCTGATCCTTCTATAAAATCCTCTTTTTGTTATGTAGATGTTATGTGTTACTGAGACAAACGCACGACACATATAAAATCCCTATAACAAGTCGTGTGGGATTGCGCTTTTTTTGCAGCTTATTTCCATGATAACTCCATATTGGCAAACACTTCAGCAGATTCAATGTGTTCTCATTACAGACAATGTCTTCTAACAAAATAAGAATGAAACTCCACATTACACTGTAAGCACTGGTATGTTTTATTTTTTTACTTCATTTACAATTTAATAAATCCACTTCCCCTGCAGTTTTGCAACCTGCTGCCTCACCTGTTTCATATAAAAGTGAGGGATAATATTTATGTGAAATATGGGCAAAGTACAGCAGTCTCTCCTCAACACCCTCTCACCTTTCCTGTCTCGTATCAGTCCCTCACAGCTCTTGCCTGACCAGACTGCGCCTCCGACTCACCGACTGAAACTCGGAGCTCCCGGTTTCGGTCTGCGCCTGGGTGGTGATCAATCTCCTGACGGGGCCAAGACAGATGAGCCCGGTTCCACGTGTCCCAGGCTTCAGCAGTTAGGGAAGAACCTCCCTTTTGCCACCCCTAAAATACTGGCTATAGCCCATTTTAGCCCATAGGAAAATACGGGCCTGCCCTTAGTTAAATTAGACTAATTCAGATAACTTATGAGTGATGTAAAAAATCTATTTCCCAGTTAATTATCAAATCATAAACCCCAATCCTATTAATGTAGGTGCAATGATTATTAAGTAAAAACCTTTTAACAATGGTTCACACTGAAAAAGTGTATGACCCCAAGAAAGAAAACATCATACTTATGAGTGGGTAGTGAATAACAGTTTTACTGGTTCAAATCACATTATTATCAAAATCTAACACTAACTTGTAGAAACATAGATAGTTGTCTCCAAACATATGTTCTTTTTTTGTTAAAAAAATAAAGAGCTGGCAACTGGATAAAATACTTTCTTGGTTATTTTAAGCATTTATGAATTTTATATTTGCATATACTGTAGTTTACTAGCTTTGATATAAGCTACATTATTATTTTCTCTAGAAAGATTAGTTATGCTTATATACTTATTGTGTACTAGTAACTTGCCCGTCAAAAATTATGGTATAATGTTTGATGCATCTCTCCCCCCCCACTCACCTGTGTCTCTTCCCCCTCCCCTGTGTCGCTTCCCCCCTCTCCCTCCCCTGTGTCTCTTCCCCCCTCTCCCTCCCCTGTGTCTCTTCCCCCTCTCCCTCCCCTGTGTCTCTTTGCCCCCATTCCCTCCCCTGTATCTCTTCCCCCCTCCCCTTTATCTTTCCCCCCTCCCCAGTGTCTATTTCCCTATGTCTCTTTTCCTCCATGTCTCTTCCAAATCCCCTGTGTCTCCTTCCCCCCTCCCTGTGTCTTCCCCCCCCCCGTGTCTCCCCACAAGATCTTTTCACAAACTCTGAATTACTGCAAATTTCATGTTATGCTGTTTGAAAATATCTGTTTATAATATAAACTTAAAAAGGAAATAGATTTGTGTGTTGCTTTAAATAATATGGCAGATGCTAAGAGAGGAAGTAGCTAGAAGTGCAATAAAAGAGGGATGGATGCAAGATTGGGGTAGGATACAGTTTTTTACATGGAGATTATCTGACAGAAAGAGACTTTGGGCCCTAATGAATTTGTCAAGTCATAGTTCCAGAAGCCTGTAAAGGAGGCTTCAAAAGTTACAGCTATTAAATTGGCTTCTTTTAGCTACCCACAAATGATCTGCGGGTTACAGGCTGAAAATCCTTATGGGCTCTGAACTCTGACCCAGCTAAGCCTTTGATCTTTCAATCCCGTAAATGTTACAATCGCAAATAGCTGTTAAATTACTACAAGTCCTCAAGACAGCAATTGTTTTTACACCCGTAAATGGCAAATATAGCCAAATATCCTATGGATACTAGAGAGGACCCACAAGGGGGTTAAACTCCTGTCTGTAGCACTGCAAAAGCAAATATAAACACACTAATGTATTTTAAATTAAAGGGAACGTGATGTTAGGTATTAAAATTAATAGCACAACATTCTCAAGCTCACAAATCTGCAATATTTTTTTTTTATGTTAATTTCCATGTTACATTGATCCCAGCAATGTGTTAATACATATAATATAACTTGCATGGACTAGAATATTATATTCATTGCTTTTTTCATATTAATTTTTTTCTGTAATGCAGGTCTGATCGTAATTAGGACTTTAAAACCGTAGGTGATTGAAATGTAACCTTCATGTTTTAGTGACATAATGATGACAGTCTCTTTTACTATTGGCTCCGTCTAAGCCTGTAATTCCGGGTTTGAATAATTTATCATGTTCACGCTCGTAAATGCTACATGCCAAAGCATGGTTTACAGATTTGGATTCCGACCATGTTGTTGCGGCCTTTTCTAATTTAATCGTTCTGTAACTCCTGCAAATTTCATAGGACCCTATGTGTTTAATACTCTATAATTACCATACGTGTTATTGCTGCATATAAACAAGGTGGTGAAGGGGTGGAGATGGAAGTTTGTTGGAAAAAAAGGAGGAATATCAGTGGGAGGACCTGGTTTATCAGGATCTATAAATAATCATCCCCCTTGGTAAACCTGTACACACAGCAGAGATATCATTAAGGATTCATTATGATGCCTCAGACTTTCTCAAACCTTCTTCTCCTCTCTCTGTTTTCAGGAGTTTTTTCGATTCACGAATCTATCAGTGTCCCCAATGGAGGAAGGTGGGGAAAATGGGGTCCAATAGCCTGGTGTCCTTCAGGTTTCAAGGCCACAGGATTTTCTGTTAAGGTAATCTACACTTATATGCATATAACTGTTTCTTCTTTATGTGTAAAGTATTTACATTCTTTATGTGTAAAATATTTACAGAGATGTTTCATTGTTGCCACATGATACAGCATGCACATTAGTGTAACATTTTGTTAAATGTTAATTCATACTGTAAGTATCACAAAACATGTACAGTTTTCTGCTGTGGAATATAAAAGTTGTTTGTGAATAAAATCTTTCAATACAACTGGGAAAAGCAGCAACTAATGTACTCCCTCTGCAACACTGATCCGACAAAAGGTATAGTTGTTCATCCTTCAGTTTTAATATGCACAATGCTAAAAGAGCATGTAAGTGTCTGAAGAACTATCTCGTGTAGAAATCAATAGTTAGTATAGAACCTATACATTTTCCATAATATTATTGTTGAGCTATTGTGTTTTTCCATAACAGTAATAAATACAAAACAAGATATCAGTGATAGAACAGTACACAGATTTTTTTATGTCTGTGTTTGGCGTTGTTCAGTTGTTTCCGATTCTCTGTGACCTCATGGATCATAACACACCAGAACATCTTTATGTCCTTGGTCATGCTGATCCACTTGGTATTCATGGCAGAGATACTGGAGTGGGTAGCCAGTTCCTTCTTCAGTGGGCCACAGCATATAGCTCCTGGTATTCCTAGGTGATCTCCAATCCCAGTAGTGACCAGGCCCAACCCTGCCACAGTACAGACACATATTGATGCATACTTATAATACAACACTGTTTTGGACTTAACAGGCCACTTTAAAGATCTAGCTTTCATAACTATAAGATTGTAGGGAAGGCTGATGCTTGAGGATAAAAATAATAATAATAAAATACTATCTAAATCAGAGTACTTCAATATAAAGTGATACCTTTCTTATTGGGCAAACATTAAATATATATATATAAATATATGTACATTTATTTACTATATATATATATATATACATATATACTTATTTACATATTTATATATTTATATATACTTATATATACTTATTTACTATATATATATATATATATATATATATATATATATATATATATATATATATATACTACTGTAAAGTTGACTTTCCATTTTTTATTTGTCATTTAAACGGTTTAAGGGCAGTTGATGGCATCTGGCATCTTTTTCTTAGTTGTATATGAAATGGTATTTCAGTTCTTTTTTGAAAATGAAGCTGCTGAAGCAGAATATACTGTTGAAAGTACACCTGTTTTGGGGACATGCCCCTATCAGCCAATGTGCAGCAATATAGCTGTATGAGTCATAAGTGTTTGACAATATGATCAAGAGTCATGCATATTCCCTGCTCACACAGGTATTTCCTGTGGTATTTCCTATTAGTTTCCATTTAGTTTAAACACACTTTACTAAAGATTATTTCTTAAAAAAGAAACCTTTAAGAATGTTTAAAATATGCTATTTTAAATGCATGATAGAAACAAATATGCATGTACAGTATATAATTGCATGGTCATTAACTATTAAGTGCATTGAATGCTTATTATATGTTGCATTACTTCAGTACTTTGCAAGAAATGTCAATGTCTTTAAGATGGAACAATCAAGTTCATATAAAATAAGTATACACTGAACTGCTCAGACTTTGCCATTCAAGCTGTGCAATAAGAATGCATCAAAGAATTACTATAGGTCAAGTTTTTACAAATTGCTATTCATTTTTTTATAATTACTAAATTTGAATTGCAATTCATAGAGATTTCAAAACAGAATTGTCTAACAACACACACACATATATATATATATATATATATATATATATATATATATATATATATATATAGATATATACATATATAAAATAACTAGACCATTTAAATAATATTCTTACCATCACCACATCATCTGTACAATGAAGTTGTAGTGACCCTTAGTGATTTCAGTAATTATTGCACCATCTGAAATACGAAAAAACAGATAAGTATTTACAAATAGTTACATAGTTACATAGTAATTAAGATAGAAAAAAGACTATTAGACCATCATTTTCAAACTTTTTAGATATCCTCTGATTTTTGTAATATGTAAATTAATGTAATTGATCCAGAGGAGGGCAAACAAAAAAACACATTGAAACATTGCCAATTGTCAATAAAATCTCTTCCCGACCCAAGTACTGGAAATCGGATTCCTCCCTCGTTACTCAGGATAACCATTAATGCTGTTTTTGTTCAACAATATATCCGGCCCCTTTATAAAGTTATCTATGGATTCCCCTGTCACAACCTCTGTTGGTAGGGAATTCCCCAGTTTAACCCACTTACTGTGAAGAAAACTTTTCTTTCTTTAAGGTGGAATCTGTCTAACCTCAAAGGATGTCCTCTTGATAGTTGAAAACCTCTTGGCCTTATATTGACCCTGGATATCACATATATAGTTGTCGTAATTGCGAGTGTTGGTTACACAATGTTAAAAATTACGGGTTTGTGCATGCAAGGCGCTCATCGCGAGGCCCGAAAGTCACGGGTTTGACGGAGGCTGCAATGAGCGCCAAAGGTGACTGGCTTGACAGGGGGGAGTGGCTCCAAACGGCTTACGAGTTACAGGCTTCAAAAAAATTACAGCTTTAACGGCCGCCATTTTTTCAAGCCCATAGCTCGGAAGCTGACGGAAGTCCGCCAAAAGATGCCAATTAATTAAATAATGAACTTACCACCTCACACACAGCACAAGGGAGGCAGGGAGCAGGGAACCTGTAAATGAGGTTGCAAGCTAATTTGATATTTAATTTGTGTTTTTGGGCTGTCTGAAAATGGGTAAGCGAGGAAAAAAATTGCCGCCATAAAGCCCTAACTATTTTCAAGCCCGTAAATTGGAAACACATTTCAGGCTTGGGGAAAATGAACAATTTCCCAAGCTCGCAAATGGTTTCACTCCCGTAATTGCAAACAGGAGCACAGAGGAAAAACTTGCACCTACCGGTCTGTCTTCCTATAACACTTTAATTACCATGGTCAATTTGGGGTTTTAGGTATCGCCCTAAACCATGGGAGTCCTATAGCTGCGTATAATAATACAGTACCTATATACCCATAAAGATATGTGCTGCCAGCCGGCAAGACTGCTGTGCCTCTGGGTGAGCCTTAACAAGGCGCCCATAAAGCTGTCTGTCTCCCTATTGCACTCTAATTACAAAGAACAGTTTGGCGTTTTAACAACCTATGCTAAGGGACTGCTATATCTGGGTACAGTAGAATATGGTAAAAACCTGATGAAGGTAAGTACTCTGATGGTGAAGTCTGGTCCTTGTAGAGGATGCCCAATGCGCATTTCTCTGCTCAAAGTATGTATATATATATATATAAAGATATATATATATATATATATATATATATATATATATATTTAAGACCATGGATCCTTACTGTCTGATAGAGCAATTTAATTTAGAGTGTTTCCACAGGGAAAGAAGATAAGTATATATGTCTCAATAAAGATGATAGAATTACGAAATCCCCATTAATTAGAAATGATTGGTATGTTGGGAATTCTTTTTAATGTTTTATGTACAAATTTGCTTATTTGATTTTTTGTATTTAAGATGATTGCAATAGCTCTGGAAATCACTAGGGGTCACTATCATTTCACTGAACAGATGATTTGACAATGGTAACTGTTGGAATATTATTTAACTAACTGTGATATATAATTTTATTCTTGATAAAGGGCTCAGATGTTGTCCGAACCATTGAATTGTAATAAAACATACATCTCTGAAAAAGTCCTGTAAGTGCAAGCTCTCTTGGATCTGGGCAAATTATATGTTTATGGGAAGGAGAATGAAATGTGCAGAACACCGATGACAGCAGCAAATATATGTGTATATAATATTTATTTATAATATTTATATAAAAAATAAATATTACAGTTTTTATATTTATAATGTAACTAGCGACTTGCCCGTCAAAAATGACTGGGCAATAAAATTGTAAGGCAGGTAATGCTGTTTGGGCCAGACATTAATTTTGTTGGTGGTCCGAGATCCTTCGGTGCTCATTGCGAGGCTGTTGATTTTTGTCTATTTTTTTTCTGATAGCGCTTTTGCTGTTATTGTTTGGTCGGCGGTGATCTGCTTTTTGCGCTTATTGCAAGGCTTTGTGTGCTATGAGCAGCGTTGGCGCTCGTTGTGAGTCACCCGGTGAATGGTTTTTGTGTTTATTGTGAGAGTGGTTTTTTTTTTTTGTGCATATGTTTTTTTGTATGCCACTTAAATAAATAATAAATTAATAAATTACTATACTTTACCTATTTGGAAGTAATATATGCAGGAAGCATTGTGCTGAAGAGCTGACAATCTGTTTTGCTGTTCCTGCAGCATGGAATGTCAGTTTGCACTGTTTTGGAGCGGAGGTGTAAGTGTAAGTAATGTGTGCAGTGTGTAGTGTAAATAGGCTGCGTGCGCGAGGGAAAGCTGTTAGTGTAGCTGTGTAAGTTAGTGTTGTAAAATGGAGGCGAATGTGTATGTGGTACGCGGCTGTGGCTGATTTAGCGTCCTTGGTAAGAGTCTATCTTGTACCTTTTTTTTTTTTTTTTGCCGGCAATTTTTTCTCTTGCTTAGGGGATTTTCGGGTGTCTAAACTCTGGAATTTGGACTTAAATTGAGGTGTAACTTCACTTGCAGAGGTCCTGGTGCCCCCCCTCCCCCTGCTGTGGGTAAGCTTTTTATGTATTTTTTCTGTGTTTTTATTGTGTTTTTAATGTTTTTAGGTGCGTGCAGGTCATATTTTTGCAAGGTCGTAATGTTTTTTTTTCTAAGTCCCGCGTCTCGTATTTTTTTATGCTAAGTCCGTAAATTTTCCGTTCTAAGTCCTACGATTCGTATTTTTTTGTGTAAGTCCGTATAAAGTAATTGCGTGTTAGATCTATTTTGGTAAAGTGCCGCTTGTGGGGTGTTTGTAACTGCGTGTGAGGTGCCGTAGAGCCTCCACCTCTGCAAATGCGGCCCCTCGCTTCACAAGGGTCTGCGTTTGCGGACCAAACTGCGTCCATCACTTTGCGAGGGATGCAGTTCTGGCGAGCTCGCTTTGCGAGCTCACAAAGCGTGACGACGATTCATAGTTTGACAACTATAATGTAATAAATGTGGTATATGTAATAAATTGTCTAATTTTATATAGTTTGACAACTATAATGTAATAAATTTGGTATATGTAATAAATTGTCTGATTTTACATAGCTTGTATATTACCAGCATTATCCGATCTTAGGATGGGAAGCTCAATATTGAAACTAATTTAATGATTTATTAGCTTATATTGGTCTGAAAAACACAATAAAATTGAATCTAGTGTTAATCTCCCGATACAGGTTGAAGGTAACCAGGGAAAGGGTGATGATACAGCTATGAATGGCATCCGTCTCTATTGCACCAGTCCCAACGTTCAACAGGATCAGCATTATATCACTTCACTTGCAGGACCGTGAGTCATTCTTTAGAGACTTTTAAATACATGTTAAAAGTGATCAAAGGTGTCAAATGCTTATATAGGAGGGGTAAGAAAAGAAGGAAAAATGCTGTAGTATATAAAATGAGATGACCCTTATTTTATTAGGAAGACAGATTAAAGAGAGGACGGAGTGAACTGCATAGTTAGGGTACAACTTAGGCTGGACTTATTAATCTTCAGAAGATTTTAGGATGATCTCTCTCCTACTGTCCCTATTATCCACATCTTTATTCTCCTGTATTACAGATGGGGTTATTGGTCAGCACCTTCTTGGTGTCACAACAGCTACCTTGTGTCCTTCTCTCTGAGGGTTGAGGAACCTCAGGGAGATGGTGATGACACAGCTGCTAACAATATACTCTTCAGATGCTCAGACAACTCAATTATTAGCGGAGCTGGACTAAATTGGGGAAGTTATGGACCCTCAAGCTCAACCTGCAAGATAGGGATATGTGGTATGCAGACTAAGGTGGAAGATCCACAAGGAGGCGGAGATGACACAGCCCTCAATGATGTCCAGTTCTTCTGCTGTACATAATTAATCTTCTGTTATTTCTAATAAAGGATCTCCAGCTGACCTAAATCTGGTTTAGCGATATTATGCAAAATAAAAACTGATTTCCTGACATAGTTGTTTCCCTTTTTGTTTTCTTGATAAAAGCATCAGTATTTGTGCTAAAAGATCTAAATGACAACTCACATGAATACTGACCACAATATATACTTTATTATTTGCTTTACCATCAGTCACATTAAATTCGAGCCCCGTATTGGCAACGTGAGACCCGCAACAGCTGCGGGCTTGAAATCTGGCCGAGTTACTGTGCTAATAAATTAGAAGGGTCTGCGAGTTACGAGCTTGAGACTCAAACCCGTAACTCAATCGTCAAACATTGGATTTGTGGCCCTGCGCAGGATCAATTAGACAAACCCGTAGTTATGTGTTTAGACAGAGTCAATAGTTAGATTTTTTTTTTCCTATGGGCTACAATTACAGTTTGCAATCGGACCCACATTTTAGAATTATGCAATATTAATAAAGCCGTAAATATGATATTCTATTACATGCGAGTTCCATTATATATATTTACACATTGATTGCTGGGATCGATATAACACAAAAGTTAAACACAAAATAAAGTATTTTTCAGGGCTGATTTGCAAGCTTGAGAATGTTGTGCTATCAATTATAAAGCCTAACATCACTTTCTCTTTAGTTTTAATAACAGTACAGTAGTGTGTTTATATACCCATTTACAGAGCTGCAGATATGATTTTACCCCCCTTGCGAGTCCTCTCTATCACTCGTTGGGCTTTGGGCTCCATTTACGTGTTACAGGGTTGAACGCTAGTGAAATTGTAGCAATTTAATAGCATGATTGGAATTGTAGTGCTTACAGGCTTGAGAAAAGAAAGGATTTGCGGCAGCGAAGTTCCAAGTTCCATGTCTCATAGGCTTTTTTGTCCGTTCTATGGCTTAACCTGCAAGTCGTCTGCAGATTGGTTTAAGAGGCTAATTTAATAGAAGTATGTCTTGCGGGCTACGTTACGGGCTACGGATTTACACGTAGCCCGAATTTAATAGGGTATAATAATGTATGTGTGTAAATCAGCTCACAGAAAATGTGAACATTGGACAACCACAGATCATCTATAATGGCAGCAAGGAAAAATGACACTTCAGACCAACTTGTAGTCAGACATACCGTGGAGAATAAACATACACTTTTTAGTCTGAGTACTAAGATCACTGATCATGTTTCATGATCATGGGGTGATAGAGCAAATATTTTACTTCAGTGTGAAACCAAATGAATACCTAACATGAACCGTGATATCATCTGGGTTGAACAAGTCCTTCTCATACAAATGCTTCCTTTGAAAATCACCGATAGCACCACCATGTTCTATACCACCATATTTTATCAATACATAATGTTTTTACACACATGTTATTTATTAACTAAAATGGATGGAATATTGAACCTGGTTATGCAGTTCCTGCATCATTGAGATTTCTGATATTTCCAGTATTTGAGCATGCAAATCTAGGGGTTACAATCTGATTTTTATATCCTGATTAGGGACTGCATACCTAATTGCTCTAAGACATCACAGTGAAACTTATTTAGTGTAGGGGTTGTATTTTCATTGACCAGATGTAAGGAAAGAGTGCAAGAAGGAAGAGGGGTATACGGAAATTATCAAAAGACTTGTAGAAAAAGTTCCCTCTTATAGTGCACACCTATTAATCACAATTATCTTGAAGAGACCTAAATAAATAGTTCAAACTTAACTTTTTATAACTTAGTAAAAAACTTTAAAATATATTCAGACGCTGCATTACTTTCAGGGATTGTATCAATATAACTTAGTAAGCAAATTAGCACATATTAAATATCTAGTGCAATCTTAAATTAAAGTGCAAGTGCAAAAATAGTAAATCATAAGTGCTTTTATGGAGTCAGCTATATGTCTGACTCAATTTTTAAAGTAGTGTTATCAGAGTGCTGATCGACTTATATTTGCTTTTCGGAAATATTTTTACAAACTTAAATAAACTCTTTAATAAGAGCCTGATAATGCTGCTAGGCCTCTTATGGACTCATTTCTAAATGCCAATCATAGTGATTTTATATTGCACTATGTCCATGAGGTAAGGAGCAGCACACTAGCATAGAGATCACGGTTAGGACGCCTTGCAATGACGTCACTAACCGCTTCTCACGTTGCTACGTCTGACCCGATGCACGTTTATCAATTTCTTCAGGGGTTACCGCCATGACTAGTAAACATCCCTTTATAGTTTCTGGTAGTCATGGAGATTGTGTCTGCTTTAAAAAAAACAATAATGACTAACTTTAAAAATATTGGATAAGTCTCATCATATTTATTGATAGAGCTACAAATGCTCAAATTGTTTAAGATATCTCACGATATACTAATATTAATATTGGTTGAATACTTTGTGATTTTGCATTCTTCACCTTTATCAGAATTTCTAAAAATCTGATATTTAGACCTCAACATTAAAGCATAATATGACAATATATATTTTCCTACTATCTTACTGAATTGGTCTATATCTTCATTATTTTTATACTACTAGCGACTTGCCCATCAAAAAATGACGGCAATGAGATGTGTATGTTTGGAAAGTTGTTTAGTTATTAATATATACGTATTTGACATTTCAGGAACCGTTTCTAAAAAGCTTATAAATTATGAGTATGAGCTTGATTAATAACCACATAGTTTTCAATGCTTCCCGAATTTGGGTAATTTCCGTATACCGAAAAAAAAGGGGGGGAGTTTTGGTGGCTCTAGGTGTAAATTTATTTGTAATGAACCTTTGATAGGGTGCCACTGAGCGTCAGAAAAATGTATCAAAAGACTTGTAGAAAAAGTTCTCTCTTATAGTGCACACCTATTAAACTTAACTTTTAATAACTTAGTAAAACATTTTTACATGTATTCAGATGCTGCATTACTTTCAGGGATTGTATCAATATAACTTACTAAGCAAATTAGCACATATTAAATATCTAGTGCAATCTTAAATTAAAGTGCAAGTGCAAAAAATAGTGAATCTTAAGTGCTTTTATGGAGTCAGCTATATGTATGACTCAATTTTTAAAGTAGTGTTATCAGAGTGCTGATCGTCTTATATTTGCTTTTCGGAAATAGTTTTACAAACTTAAATAAACTTTTTAATTATTTCTGATAATGCTACTAAGCCTCTTATGGACTTGTCTCTAAATGCCAATCATAGTGATTTTATATTGCACTATGTCCATGAGGTAAGGAGCAGCACACTAGCATAGAGATCGCGGTTAGGAGGCCTCGCGATGGAGTCACTAACCCGCGTCTCACATTGCTACGTCTGACCCGATGCACGTTTCTCAATTTCTTCAGGGGTTACCACCATGACTAGTAAACATCCCTTTATAGTTTCTGGTAGTCATGGAGATCGTGTCTGCTTTTAAAAAAACAATAATTATTAACTTTAAAAATATTGGATAAGTCTCATTATATTTATTGATAGAGCTACAAATGCTCAAATTGTTTAAGATATCTCACGATATACTAAAATTTTATATTGGTTGAATACTTTGTGATTTTGCATTCTTCAAATCTGATATTTAGACCTCAACATTAAAGCATAATATGACAATATATATTTTCCTACTATCTTATTGAATTGGTCTATATCTTCATTATTGTTATACTAAATACCACCCTTTCAGCAGGACTAACATATTAGCTTTTATTAGTACCATGTCTCATGTTGATATAGTCATTAAAGAATATCACTTATCAAGTTAATTCTTTTACTTTTATCATTTATTATGATACCTTTAGACAAATTGGAACTTGACTTCAAAGCCATGTTGTTGGCTCAATATTTCCCAATATATAAAACATTAAATATCAGTATTTTAAATGTAAGGAGAAAAAGGGAAACCATGGTTTCCTAGTTTTTAATAAATAAATCCATCTTGCCTCCATCTTTAGCAATTCATTATCTATATTGCCCCTTCTGATGGTTTATCAATATGGTCAATCGCCATAAATGAAAGTTCTCTGTAGGTTTCACCTACGTATCTCATTCCACATTTGCAAGATATTAGATAAATGACTCTCTCTGTTTTTCCAAGTTATAAAATAGTTCACTGAATATGTCTGTGTCTTATCTCTTGAAGTAAATATCTTCTCAGTATCAAAGACCCTAGGATTGCCACATTCTATTCTATTCCAAAAATCCATAAAAACCCAGCTAATCCACCGGGTAGACCAAAAGTATCTGGTATACATTGAATAACAGAAAACTCTAGAAAATATTTGGATTCCATCCTGAGAGAACATATGGTGTCTTTAACATCATATGTAAAAGATACCAAAGTATCACATATATAGTTGTGAGCATACGAGCCATTGCTCACACTTGCGGGCACGCGCAGTGAATCACATTTTAATAGTTAAATATTTATTTTTTTAATGTCATTTAAATATACTTGTTTAATTAGTTTGGGTTAAGATTAGTTTGTTGCACGGGCTATGCACATAAATGTGCGTGCCACATGTCACTATACATGAATGACATTTTCATACTTAAAGTTTTTTTTTTTTTGTCCTGTCTTGATAATAAAATGTAATATATTATAGCTTACCTCTCAGTTCTAATTTGCACAATGTAAAGTAGGAAATTAGGAAACAATTCTCTCTTCTCAAGTAACAGCAGCAGTTAACTATCCAGTCACTCCGTTCATCACCTAAGTAGAAATGTAGAATTTTCTGGAAAGTAGGCAGTATTTATAAACTTTCAAGTGTCTCAGACCGTTAGAACGGTTCCATCCGCCATTTTCTGCGTAGTAGTGTTCAAAATGGTGGTTAATATCAGTGTGGTACGTTCCACATAGTATGTGTTTCAGTCTTGCAAGTCACTGTAGTATAGTTACGTCTGAAGCCTCGTTTTCGTTTTGTTCGGCGGACATTTTTTCTCTCGCTTAGGTGATTTTCGGCAGGTTAAACTCTTTTTTTGTATTTAAATGGATGTGTAAATTAACTTTTCAAGGTGCCGGATGCCCCCTTGCTGTAAGTAAGCTTTTTATGTGTTTGTTGTGTTTATTTCTTGTGTTTCTGATGTTTTCATGCGCGCCGTTTTCGGGCGGTTTTGCGTGTTGGGAATGGCTCGTTTTGCGGCCGTATTTTTTTGCAATGCGGCCGTATTTTTTTTGCGAGGGACGCAGTTGGCTTTTACGTGTACGATGCAGTTATTTTTTTTCTAAGTCGTGCGAGGCGCCTTTTATTTATTTATTTTTGTTAAGTCTTGCGTGTGTGTGTTTGTTGCCAACGTTGGACCTTCCACCACCGCAAATGCGGCCCCTCGCTTCGAAAACAAACTATTGTTAATTGAAACTAATTAAAGAAGTATATTTAAATGACATTAATTTATTGTAATTCAATATATCACCTAAAGATCAATCTTTCTCCTTTTTTTTGCTATTCAACAGACTCTGCATCAACAGCGTCACTCAAGAATTTGCACCGTGCATTGTGACCCACAATCCATTTTAAAGAACACCAACAAAGAAGAACAGGTTAGATAGAAAAATACATTACATGCTGAAAAAGACCATGCTTTGCTAAATCAAAAAGAAGAAATATACAATTAACCATTTCACTTTTTTTTTCAAACAGACACTACAAGAAGACCGGCGGATTAAGATTGCCAGGAGGGGACACTCTGTCATTCCACACTTTAATCAAGGTAAAGTATTACAAGTACAAAAATATAAAGGAACTATATATGTTTAATGCCAGCCAATATAACAAATGCAGCACCCAAAAAGTAGTGAACACAAAATAGGATAATCATAAAAACATTGCCATAATATCCAAAATAGAAAAAGCATTCATTTGCACTGTAGAAAAACATTAAAGCTTCATAAAAAACACTAATTAAGCAAATCAAGTATGCAACATATGGTAGACACAAAATAGGATTGTACAAAAAAATCACACAAACAAATAGCAAAGTAAATGAATATTCTTATTTAATGTTTAAGAACCTATAAGCCTTACAAAGAAGCCTAAATAAGCATACCAAAAGTGGTAGACACAAAACAGGATTGTACCAAAAATCACACAAACACATAGCAAACTAAATTAATATTCTTCTTTAATGTTTAAAAACCTATAAGCCTTACAAAGAAGCCTAAATAAGCATAGCAAAAGTGGGAGACACAAAACAGGATTGTACCAAAAATCACACTAACACATAGCAAACTAAATTAATATTCTTCTTTAATGTTGAAGAACCTTTAAGCCTTACAAAGAAGCCTAAATAAGCATACCAAAAGTAGTAGACACAAAACAGGATTGTACCAAAAAATCACACAAACACATTGCAAACTAAATTCATATTTTTCTTTAATGTTTAAGAATCTATAAGCCTTACAAAGCAGCCTAAATAAGCATACCAAAAGTGGTGGACACAAAAAAGGATAATGCTAAAAACATTGCCATCAGATACAAAATAGTAAAAACCTTCATTTTCACTGTAGAAAAACATTTAACCTTCATAAAAAACACTAATTAAGCAAATAAAGTATGCAACATACGGTGGACACAAAACAGGATTGTACCAAAAATCACATAAACACATAGAAAAAATAAATAATATTCTTCTTTACAGTTTAAGAACCTATAAGCCTTACAAAGAAGCCTAAATAAGCATACCAAAAGTGGTGCACACAAAACAGGATAATGCTAAAAACATTGCCATCATATCCAAAATAGCAAAAAAATTCAATTTCACTGTACAAAAACATTTAACCTTCATAAAAAAGACTTATTAAGCAAATAAAATATGCAACATATGGTAGACACAAAATAGGATTATACCAAAAATCACACAAACACATACCAAAGTAAATTAATATTCTTCTTTACTGTTTAAGAAGCTATAAGGCTTACAAAGAAGCCTAAATTAGCATAGCAAAAGTGTTAGACACAAAACAGGATAATGCTAAAACCATTTCGATCATATCCAAAATAAGAAATACAGTTATTTAACAATGCAAAGAAACTACCGCTACAATGAACTACAAGCACATATAAACAAACTGTTGATAATAAAAAATTTAAAAAACAAACTTAACATCTAAAACTAAAATAATTATACATTATTTTCTTTTACAGATTAATATGGCTACTAACGAGAGCAAACAAGAAAAGATAAGACGGCAAGCTAGAGAACGACAACGGAGATGGGCCAACCAGCAGACACCAGAGGAGAAAGAAATTCGACGAGAAAAAGAACGCAAAAGAATTGCAAGCAAAAGACTATCAGCTGCAAAAATTCAAGATACACCAAAAAAAAGATAATAGGCAAACAAACGATTTAGAAACGGTTCCTGAAATGTCAAATACGTATATTAATAATTAAACAGATATGAATGTATGACTTAAGCAACGTCCCAGTGCTTAACACCAAATTCAAAAAAAGGGCAAACAATCTAATAGGGAAAAAAGTAGGATAATTTAGTATTCTCCAGGATAAAGCAAAATAAGTAACTACAAAATTAAAAAGCGTCTATCCTGAAATAATGGCTGTAAGTGAAGAAAAATGGGTGTCACTGTCCCATAATACTGTGGGATTAGAAATAAGTGGCCACCTTTATTATGACAGATGAAGTGGTATAATATTTAATCTCTAGAGCTTAAAAATAAGCATCATAATGGTATTATAATAATAAAGTGATGCTGGTATGCAAGCCTCATATGCAAAAGGTATTTGCTAATCATAGGGATGCAGCAACATATATTATAGATGAAAAGTTTGAGGATAGGCGCTGTTTATTTGTAAAAAAGTGCACTAAACTAAGAAAAGTTTAAAAACAACAACAAAAAGGCAGGGGGTAGAGAATTGTACCTAGTATAAATATAAGTATGAACGCAGTATACTATAATTTAATTTGAAGTATAGAGGGGAGGCAGATATCACCATCAATCCTTAAATAGACATATGTATCACTTATAGCATTATCAAACCATTGCATAAAGTTAGGCTTTTACTGCTTAAGTGTGAGAAAAAAGGATAGGAGTATCTTAAGTCTCCCCTTTAGGACATAAAGCAATACATGTATACTTGTGTTTTTTGAAATACCACACAGGGGTATAGTTGTTCTGCTGTGGCTCACAAAGAGCATAGAATGAAGTGTACCAGGGGGAAGATGGTACACTTCATTCTATGCTCTTTGTGAGCCACAGCAGAACTTATATGTATATATACGTATACATGTATTGCTTTATGTCCTAAAGTGGAGACTTAAGATACTCCTATCCTTTTTTAGTTAGTTTTATTTATGTACTATGTAAAATCATAAAGTTATAACAATGTATAAAAATGTGTAAGTTTTAGCTGGGAGATAATTGAGTAGATACAGTAATAAACTCAATTATCTCCCAAGCAGAGGGGAGGGAAACTGTGGGCGTTACTATTGTGTTATTGGTTGTTCTATACCTTCCCCTGGGTGTGTTCTGTTTGTACCTGACTGTAATAAAAACCAGGCTGGGTGTGCCAGCAAGAGAGTTCTACTTGACCCTGCAAAATGTAGCCTCGTCTCGTTCTTGGAGGGAATTGCTATATCACACTGGGGATTGCTATTCGCTGCATACTCCCTTGAGCTTTAACTACTGAACTTTTGTTCCTGATGTACTCTCCTTGGAGGAGAGGTCTTCCCCACACGGTCCTGGATGCTGGAGATTCATACAGGGTGGAAGGAAGACGGCGCGGCTCCAGTTAAGCTACGGCGGTTGTGGAGTCTCTGGTGGTTTGTGATGTCCGGTGTGGTGCTTGTAGTCCTCGGCGCAAGCTAGGACGCGTCCATCTAACGGAGGTACCCAGTCGGGGTGTCAGGAGATCCGTTACAAGTAGGAAAATATATATTGTCATATTATGCTTTAATGTTGAGGTCTAAATATCAGATTTTAGAAATTCTGATAAGTTTGAGAAAGAAATTCGACGAGAAAAAGAACGCAAAAGAATTGCAAGCAAAAGACTATCAGCTGCAAAAATTCAAGATACACCAAAAAAAAGATAATAGGCAAACAAACGATTTAGAAACGGTTCCTGAAATGTCAAATACGTATATTAATAATTAAACAGATATGAATGTATGACTTAAGCAACGTCCCAGTGCTTAACACCAAATTCAAAAAAAGGGCAAACAATCTAATAGGGAAAAAAGTAGGATAATTTAGTATTCTCCAGGATAAAGCAAAATAAGTAACTACAAAATTAAAAAGCGTCTATCCTGAAATAATGGCTGTAAGTGAAGAAAAATGGGTGTCACTGTCCCATAATACTGTGGGATTAGAAATAAGTGGCCACCTTTATTATGACAGATGAAGTGGTATAATATTTAATCTCTAGAGCTTAAAAATAAGCATCATAATGGTATTATAATAATAAAGTGATGCTGGTATGCAAGCCTCATATGCAAAAGGTATTTGCTAATCATAGGGATGCAGCAACATATATTATAGATGAAAAGTTTGAGGATAGGCGCTGTTTATTTGTAAAAAAGTGCACTAAACTAAGAAAAGTTTAAAAACAACAACAAAAAGGCAGGGGGTAGAGAATTGTACCTAGTATAAATATAAGTATGAACGCAGTATACTATAATTTAATTTGAAGTATAGAGGGGAGGCAGATATCACCATCAATCCTTAAATAGACATATGTATCACTTATAGCATTATCAAACCATTGCATAAAGTTAGGCTTTTACTGCTTAAGTGTGAGAAAAAAGGATAGGAGTATCTTAAGTCTCCCCTTTAGGACATAAAGCAATACATGTATACTTGTGTTTTTTGAAATACCACACAGGGGTATAGTTGTTCTGCTGTGGCTCACAAAGAGCATAGAATGAAGTGTACCAGGGGGAAGATGGTACACTTCATTCTATGCTCTTTGTGAGCCACAGCAGAACTTATATGTATATATACGTATACATGTATTGCTTTATGTCCTAAAGTGGAGACTTAAGATACTCCTATCCTTTTTTAGTTAGTTTTATTTATGTACTATGTAAAATCATAAAGTTATAACAATGTATAAAAATGTGTAAGTTTTAGCTGGGAGATAATTGAGTAGATACAGTAATAAACTCAATTATCTCCCAAGCAGAGGGGAGGGAAACTGTGGGCGTTACTATTGTGTTATTGGTTGTTCTATACCTTCCCCTGGGTGTGTTCTGTTTGTACCTGACTGTAATAAAAACCAGGCTGGGTGTGCCAGCAAGAGAGTTCTACTTGACCCTGCAAAATGTAGCCTCGTCTCGTTCTTGGAGGGAATTGCTATATCACACTGGGGATTGCTATTCGCTGCATACTCCCTTGAGCTTTAACTACTGAACTTTTGTTCCTGATGTACTCTCCTTGGAGGAGAGGTCTTCCCCACACGGTCCTGGATGCTGGAGATTCATACAGGGTGGAAGGAAGACGGCGCGGCTCCAGTTAAGCTACGGCGGTTGTGGAGTCTCTGGTGGTTTGTGATGTCCGGTGTGGTGCTTGTAGTCCTCGGCGCAAGCTAGGACGCGTCCATCTAACGGAGGTACCCAGTCGGGGTGTCAGGAGATCCGTTACAAGTAGGAAAATATATATTGTCATATTATGCTTTAATGTTGAGGTCTAAATATCAGATTTTAGAAATTCTGATAAAGATGAAGAATGCAAAATCAAAGTATTCAACCAATATTAATATTAGTATAAAGTGAGATATCATAAACAATTTGAGCATTTGTAGCTCTATCAATAAAAAAATTGAGACTTATCCAATATTTTTAAAATTAGTAATTATTGTTTTTTTAAAAGCAGACACGATCTCCATGACTACCAGAAACTATAAAGGGATGTTTACTAGTCATGGTGGTAACCCCTGAAGAAATTGAGAAAAGTGCATCCGGTCAGACGCAGCAACGTGAGACGCGGGTTAGTGACGCCATCGCGAGGCCTCCTAACAGCGTTCTCTATGCTAGTGTGCTGCTCCTTACCTCATGGACATAGTGCAATATAAAATCACTATGATTGGCATTTAGAGACAAGTCCATAAGAGGCTTAGTAGCATTATCAGGCTATAATTTAAAAGTTTATTTAAGTTTGTAAAAATATTTCCGAAAAGCAAATATAAGACGATCAGCACTCTGATAACACTACTTTAAAAATTGAGTCAGACATATAGCTGACTCCATAAAAGCACTTAAGATTCACTATTTTTTGCACTTGCACTTTAATTTAAGATTGCACTAGATATTTAATATGTGCTAATTTGCTTAGTAAGTTATATTGATACAATCCCTGAAAGTAATGCAGCATCTGAATACATGTAAAAATGTTTTACTAAGTTATTAAAAGTTAAGTTTAATAGGTGTGCACTATAAGAGAGAACTTTTTCTACAAGTCTTTTGATACATTTTTCTGACACTCAGTGGCACCCTATCAAGGGTTCATTACAAATAAATTTACACCTAGAGCCACCAAAACTCCCCCCCTTTTTTTTCGGTATAAGGAAATTACCCAAATTCGGGAAGCATTGAAAACTATGTGGTTATTAATCAAGCTCATACTCATAATTTATTTGCTTTTGGCTCTTCTCAGCCTCACATACTCCATCAGGATGTGCTAGCCCTGCAACCTATTCCCAGGAAGTGATGCCTATTTGCAGTAATAGATATTGTGCAGAGGCTAATATTGAGGATTAATAGGGATATTAATTCTACATTTGTTTTTGTTTTGTTTTTAATTTGTGACCACTGTTCCTACCTGGCACCTAATATTTCTACAAGCAAAGACAAAATATACCTAATTATTAAACCGAAACTGAATAGACCACACCACATAATCCAACACCACAAGTCAAAGGTATCTATTCTAGGACGTTCAGCCTTCGTTATGGCCCATTTCTCACATCCGTATTTTGCTACTTGAAATACCATAGCACAAACTGTCCAGACCTTTGTTGATAATGTAAGATCTTTACTTTTAATAGCTTGTTCACACTTGTCATAGCTTTCCTCCCTAGAAGCGTTCTTCCCTAGAAAAATGTTAAGTAACAAGTAATTATAATACATCGCTATTATTAATTGCAATTGAACCTTCCTTAAGGCAACAGCTGTGTATTGCAGCATTGTCTTCAAAACATTTGCTGAGGGAATCCCTTCAACCGGTTATCACATATTGTAATTGTCAAACTGCGAGTTGTAGTCATGCTTGCGAGCTCAAAGTGATGGACTCAGTTCGGGCCGCAAATGTGGACCTTGCAAAGCGAGGGCCATATTTGCGAAGGTGGAGGCTCCCACGTCAGCTGCAATGAGCCAAAAGCTCATTGCAGGCCATATTTGCGTAGGTGGACATAAACTGCAATGAGCTTAAATCTCATCGCAGGCCGCAAATGGTAAAGGCTGTCTGCGCCACAATCTCGGTAAAAAACAACCCGAAAAAAGAGGGATTTACAAAAAAAAATACAAGCCACTGGACTTAGAAAAACAACACGGGATGAGGAAATTGGGACATAGAAAAAAAAATACGACCAATACAAGGTTGAAAAAATACGACGCTAACGTCCGTAATATGTACATTGAAAAACTCCCAAACCACAGAAAAATAGCAAAAAAACATTTTTGAAAATCAGCTAAGCGAGAAAAAAAATGGCGGGCGAAAAATATGAAAACAAGGTTACACGACCCAGAGGCACACAAAACACCATCAGGGACATACGACTTTTACTCAGGCACGTTCGAGGTACAAAATACACTATTAGGAAGGACAGAAAATGGTTGCGAGGTGTGTAAGACATAGAATACCGCCCCCATTTTACAGCACTAACTTTCAAATCAAAACACTACAATTGTGAAATGGCGGCTTTCCCGCCTAAAACAACTGTTGCCACATTGCTGACACATTCTCCTCAGGTGATGACAGTCTGACTTGACAGTTTCTGCTGCCGGAAAATCCAAAGAGATTGTTAGCTCTGCAGGATATTGATTGCTGGTTATTAATTAAAAATAGGTAAAGTATATTAATGTATTTATTCATTATTAATATAAATAAAAAAAATATAAAAATATTTTCCACTGCACTAAACATTTTTTTATAGTTTACAGAGGGCCTCATTAAATTCCAGCCTCGTAAATAAGAGGCTTCTTCTTAAGCCCTACGTACTGCAAAGTTTCTCTAACTTACAATGCTATTAAATTAGCCCTGCTGCGAGCAACGTATGAGCTACGCAGCAGGGCCGTACGTATCTACACTGCGTAAATGTACATGAGGAGTGACAGCCTGCGAGATGATATCGCAGGCTCCCACTCCTCATCAAGTGCTGCGGGGGTCCTAAAAGGGACCTCCGTGGCAGTCCCCCACATAAGCCCTGCCGTGGGGGGTACTCCAAAAAAACCCCAGGCACCTAAAAATAACCCCCCCTCAATGCGGGGGTCCCCGTCGGGACCCCTGAAGTGTCCTCACATGAACACCTTGCTGCAGGGGTCCATAGGAACCCCCACAGCCCCCACACATTAACCCCTTGCAGCGGGGGTCCCCGATCGGCACCGATCAGGCCCCCGCTGCATTTAAAACTTTTAAATTCCCCGCCGCGGCTCCTTAAAGGGCCCGCGGCACACTATTACCCAATCCCGGCCGCAGCACCTAAAATTAACCCCCCTCTATGCTGGGGGTCCCCATCGGGACCCCCGAAGTGTCCCCACATAAACCCATTGCAGGGGGGGTCCCCGATCTGCATAGATCAGGCCCCCCGCTGCATTTCAAACTTTTAAATTCCCCGCCGCGGCTCCTTAAAGGGCCCGCGGCACACTATTACCCAATCCCGGCCGCGGCACCTAAAATTAACCCCCCTCTATGCTGGGGATCCCCATCGGGACCCCCGAAGTGTCCCCACATAAACCCCCTGCAGCGGGGGGCCCCGATCGGCACCGATCGTGACCCTGCTGCAATTCAATTTTAAATTTCATGCCTCGCGGGTCCTCAAAGGACCGTAAAGGTCCTGAAAGGACTCGCACTAAAAATATTAACCCTAGGCAACTATAATTACCCCATTAACTCATGGTGGTCAATCCAGACCACCATAAGGCTCTATTTTACCCATTAACTCATGGTGGTCAATCCAGACCACCATAAGGCTCTATTTAACCCATTAACTCATGGTGGTCAATCCAGACCACCATAAGGCCTTAATTAACCCATTAACTCATGATGGTCAATCCAGACCACTATAAGGCCTAAATTAACCCATTAACTCATGGTGGTCAATCCAGACCACCATAAGGCCTTAATTAACCCATTAACTCATGGTGGTCAATACAGACCACCATAAGGCTCTATTTAACCCCATCAGTCCCATAAGGGTATATTATTACCATTATGGGCCTGTTACAACCCAACATTAACCACATAAGTGCAATGATGGTCCTCAAGGACCATCATGACACTAACTACAAACACTACACTATAACCCCCAATAAACCATTTAATCTAAACTAACCCCCCTCTACACTAATCTATTAACACTTACACTACCTACCTACACTACCTACCCCCAAATAAACCTCCCCAACATTCTAATTACAAAAAACAAAAAACCCTACCTTACAGAAAACAAAAAAACCTACAGTACAGAAAACAAAACAATACATTACAACCCCACCCCCCACTACAGAAAACAAAAAAATACATTACAACCCCACCCCCCACTACATAAAATAAAAAAATTACACACCTGAAAAGGAAAGACAGATAAACACAATACAATACATACATATGATACATTACATACATTACATACAATACATGACATTACATACATTACATATAATATATTAAATATAATATATTACATATAATATATTCAATACAATACATGACATACAATACATGACATTCAATACATGACATTACATACATTACATATAATATATTAAATATAATATATTACATATAAAATATTAAATATAATATATTACATATAAAATATTAAATATAATATATTACATATAATATATTACATATAGTCCAAATCAAATACCCCCTATCTATCTAACATACTATCTATTTAATTTAAAATAAATCCTAACTATATCAAATACATCCCCCTATCTATCTAATATACAAAAAATCCTAACTACATACACAGACCCTAATTCTAAAATAAAATAAAATAATTACAGTCCTAACTACATACACAGACCCTAATTCTAAAATAAAATAAAATAATTACAGTCCTAACTACATACACAGACCCTTATTCTAAAATAAAATAAAATAATTACAGTCCTAACTACACAGACCCTAATTCTAAGCTAAAATCAATAAATTAAGACCACTTACCTTTAAGATGTTGCTTCAGATCACTAAACTATGGGTCAAACAAAAAAAAATAATTAGTACAAAACATTAACATCCAATAAATAAACATTATATACATTCTAAATAATATACTCACCTTTACAGCATGTCCCATCATTGTTTAGCTCTTCCGGCGCGGCCCTGTTAAAACAAAACACAGTACATGAATACATTAAAACAATATATCAACAATAAATAAAATACACATATAAACATCTAAATATAAATTTAACTTACCTCCCCGCGATGTCCCCGGCCTTCTCTCCTTCAGCCCCGGCTGGGCCGCGAAACCATCCGCGCTCTAAAAAAAAAAAAAAAAAAAAAAACTAACGGAGGTCTGCACTGGCAGACCTCCCCGACGCTAATGAACCTGCCGGAGTCGTTTCCGGGAGGAAATTGGCATTGGCAACTTGTGATTGGCTGAAAAAGCTGTCAGCCAATCAAAAGTCGTCAGTGTAGGAGCCAATCAGGATGCGCAGATGTCTTCTACCAATCACTCCGTGGGGTTGTATCCCATAGTGATTGGCTGAAGGCATCTGAGCCTTGTGATTGGTTCCCAGAAAGATAGACAAGTGTTTTAGCCAATCAGGGTGGGATATTGGGGTGTGTCCCAACCTGATTGGCTCACACATTGACGACTTTTGATTGGCTAAAATTGATAGACAGCTTTTTCAGCCAATCACAAGCCGCCAATGCCAATTTCCTCCCGGAAACGACTCCGGGAGGTTCATTAGCGTCGGGGAGGTCTGCCAGTGCAGACCTCCGTTAGTTTTTTTTTTTTTTTTTTTTAGAGCGCGGATGGTTCCGCGGCCCAGCCGGGGCTGAAGGAGAGAAGGCCGGGGACATCGCGGGGAGGTAAGTTAAATGTATATTTAGATGTTTATATGTGTATTTTATTTATTGCTGATATATTGTATTAATGTATTCATGTATTGTGTTTTTTTTTTTAACAGGGCCACGCCGGAAGAGCTAAACAATGACGGGACATGCTGTAAAGGTGAGTGTATTATTTAGAATGTATAGAATATTTATTTTTTGGATGTTAATGTTTTGTACTAATTTTTTTTTTTTTGTTTGACCCATAGGTTAGTGATCTGAAGCAACATCTTAAAGGTAAGTGGTCTTAATTTATTGATTTTAGCTTAGAATTAGGGTCTGTGTAGTTAGGACTGTAATTATTTTATTTTATTTTAGAATTAGGGTCTGTGTATGTAGTTAGGATTTTTTGTATATTAGATAGATAGGGGGATGTATTTGATATAGTTAGGATTTATTTTAAATGAAATAGATTGTATGTTAGATAGATAGGGGGTATTTGATTTGGACTATATGTAATATATTATATGTAATATATTATATTTTATATTTTATATGTAATATATTATATTTAATATATTATATGTAATGTATGTAATGTCATGTATTGAATGTCATGTATTGTATGTCATGTATTGTATTGAATATATTATATGTAATATATTATATTTAATATTTTATATGTAATATATTATATTTAATATATTATATATAATATATTATATTTAATATATTATATGTAATGTCATGTATTGTATGTAATGTATGTAATGTATTATATTTAATATATTATATTTAATATATTATATGTAATGTATTATATTTAATATATTATATGTAATGTCATGTATTGTATGTAATGTATGTAATGTATTATATTTAATATATTATATTTAATATATTATATGTAATATATTATATTTAATATATTATATGTAATGTCATGTATTGTATGTAATGTATGTAATGTATTATATGTATGTATTGTATTGTGTTTATCTGTCTTTCCTTTTCAGGTGTGTAATTTTTTTATTTTCTGTAGTGGGGGGTGGGGTTGTAATTCTTTTTTTTGTTTTCTGTAGTGGGGGGTGGGGTTGTAATTTTTTTTTTTTCTGTACTGTAGGTTTTTTTGTTTTCTGTACTGTAGGTTTTTTGTAATTAGAGTGTTGGGGAGGTTTATTAGGGGGTAGGTAGTGTAGGTAGGTAGTGTAAGTGTTAATAGATTAGTGTAGAGGGGGATTAGTTTAGATTAAATGGTTTATTGGGGGTTATAGTGTAGTGTTTGTAGTTAGTGTCATGATGGTCCTTGAGGACCATCATTGCACTTATGTGGTTAATGTTGGGTTGTAACAGGCCCATAATGGTAATAATATACCCTTATGGGACTGATGGGGTTAAATAGAGCCTTATGGTGGTCTGTATTGACCACCATGAGTTAATGGGTTAATTTAGGCCTTATGGTGGTCTGTATTGACCATCATGAGTTAATGGGTTAATTTAGGCCTTATGGTGGTCTGGATTGACCATCATGAGTTAATGGGTTCATTTAGGCCTTATGGTGGTCTGGATTGACCATCATGAGTTAATGGGTTCATTTAGGCCTTATGGTGGTCTGGATTGACCATCATGAGTAAATGGGTTCATTTAGGCCTTATGGTGGTCTGGATTGACCATCATAAGTTAATGGGTTAATTTAGGCCTTATGGTGGTCTGGATTGACCACCATGAGTTAATGGGGTAATTATAGTTGCCTGGGGTTAATATTTTTAGTGCGAGTCCTTTCAGGACCTTTACGGTCCTTTGAGGACCCGCGAGGCAGGAAATTTAAACTTGAATTGCAGCAGGGTCACGATCGGTGCCGATCGGGGACCCCCGCTGCAGGGGGTTTATATGGGGACACTTCGGGGGTCCCGATGGGGACCCCCAGCATAGAGGGGGGTTAATTTTAAGTGCCGCGGCCGCGATTGGGAAATAGTGTGCCGCGGCCCCTTTAAGGAGCCGCGGCTGGGAATTTAAAAGTTTTAAATGCAGCGGGGGGCCTGATCTATGCAGATCGGGGCCCCCCCCCGCAATGGGTTTATGTGGGGACACTTCGGGGGTCCCGATGGGGACCCCCAGCATAGAGGGGGGTTAATTTTAAGTGCCGTGGCCGGGATTGGGTAATAGTGTGCCGCGGGCCCTTTAAGGAGCCGCGGCGGGGAATTTAAAAGTTTTAAATGCAGCGGGGGGACTCATCTATGCAGATCGGGGACCCCCCCTGCAATGGGTTTATGTGGGGACACTTCGGGTGTCCCGATGGGGACCCCCAGCATAGAGGGGGGTTAATTTTAAGTGCCGCGGCCGGGATTGGGTAATAGTGTGCCGCGGCCCCTTTAAGGAGCCGCGGCGGGGAATTTAAAAGTTTTAAATGCAGCGGGGGGCCTGATCTATGCAGATCGGGGACCCCCCCTGCAATGGGTTTATGTGGGGACACTTCGGGTGTCCCGATGGGGACCCCCAGCATAGAGGGGGGTTAATTTTAAGTGCCGCGGCCGGGATTGGGTAATAGTGTGCCGCGGCCCCTTTAAGGAGCCGCGGCGGGGAATTTAAACGTTTTAAATGCAGCGGGGGGCCTGATCTATGCAGATCGGGGACCCCCGCTGCAAGGGGTTAATGTGGGGGTGCTGCATGGGTCCTGATAGAGACCCCTGCAGCATGGGGATGTGTATAGGGTGCAGGGGGGAGCCTCACACTGCTGTCTCGGGCTGTTCCGAGGCAGCACGTAGAGGCTTTCGGATCCCTTGCGTGGACTTTTTGTCCACGTAGGGATTCTTACGATATGCGAGACTCATGCATAGATTTAAGTCTACGTAGCTCTCTCGGTGCCTATTCTCAGCCATTTTCTCGCAGTCATATAGCAAAGCAGGCTGCGAGAGATTCGGTACTCGCAAACAGCAGGAAAACTGCCTTTATCATATATTTATTCATTAATTTATTTTTTATGAATATCAGATTCATTTATTAATTTCTAACTAGAAAAAAAAAATTTGGGCACTGCACTAAAAAAAAGGTGTTTTTTACACTGCAGTTATATGTCTGTATTATGCTTAAGTCTTCCTAATACACTTATTTATTAAAGTCAATTAATTCATTAATTTACTTAAATTACTTTATTATGCTCTGAGACCTCAAAAATATATTTATTTTACACTGCAGTCCAAAAATATACTTTACAGTGCAATTACTTACATCAGTTTATTATGCTCTGGGCCTACAAAAAATGGATATTTTACACTGCAGTAAAAATATATATATATTTTACACTGCACTTATATATTTGTATTAATGCTCATTGCCTGACAGGGATAGGACACTCAAAGCAGTTACAGATTTAAATCAGTTTATTATGCTCTGACACCATTCCAGGTATATCTTTTGATGTTGCCCTTCTTTATCAAAACATGATTACGTCTTTTGCTTTTGCATTGATAAGAGTTTTTTGAAGACAGAAAAGAATACAACTGCAACACCATCAGAAAGTGGAATGGAAGTTAATCCTTTAATACTTCAGGTAACTAAGAAAAAATGTTAAGAACGTGCTGATTTCCCAAAAAATTAAGAGAAGAAGACCGACAGAGACTTGCCAATTAAGGAAAAATGAGTGCAAAAGGACAAACTGAGTGTGCTGGAGCTTCAAAGACAAGAAAAAAGTAAATAAAAACATGTCTGTGAAATGACCCAAATTTGCCTCATGAAACTAATGTTCATACACACGACACAGATGTAGATATAGAAAGTTGTAGTGATATCTACTGTATGTTGAGGAAGCTCATAATAGTCCTTTATTTACACCACTAACAGTAGAAACTCTTTATTGTGGATTAATGAATGTGGTGTGTCAATTTTGTGAGGCCTATCATTTTCTGAAGGAAAGACCAACTGATGGGGGTTTATTAGTTGCTGTCAGAAAAGAAAGGTAAGACTTCCACAAAGACAAACATTTCCTGAATATTTAGAAAGTAAAATGAGTGATCCAACATTTCCAAATTATACTAATAAAAAAAATAAAAAAAACATCAGGTCTTATAACAGTGCAATTCCATTTGCTTCAATGGGTGCTACCTTAGCAGAACATTTCCCAGGACATGGTCCTTACTGTTTTAGAGTTCAAGGACACATTTACCACAGCACTTCACATTTACATCCACAAGCAAGAGAACAAATGAAATTTGCACAGTTATATGTCCTAGATACAATGGAAGCTGTTGAACAACGGATGACGCTTCCTGAAAATAAACAGTGTTTGCGCAAAGTCTTTAAACAGCTGGATACAATTATGGCTAACAACCTATATAGTCAAGAATACAAAAAAATAGCAGAGGTTGAAAAAGAACAACAGGAACATGCTCAAATACATCAATTGCCAATGCCAAGAGCAAATATGGTTTTGAAAAGTGATTGAAATACTGATCGAAGACGGTATAATTTACCAACAGTAAAATAGGTTGCCATGGTCTTTAAAAATGAGGATGGTGAACCCCCTTTTCAGCGGGATATTAGAATATATCCACGCAATGAAAACTAACCTTTTATAAACATCAATATATTAAGTTGTAATTTGGATTCAATGACATATCCAAATTACATTCCAAATGGTAAGCCAGGATGGGAACCACAATTACAATTGCAAAGTTATCCCAATTAGTGATGTCTATTAGTGAGAACTATTCGTGGCGATTTTCGCATGTCCGCGTTTGCAACGAACGACGAACACATGCGCTATTATTTATCATTGAGGAAACTTTGACCCTGCACCTTACAGTCAGCAGACACATTCCAGCCAATCAGCAGCATACACTCCCTTCGAGGGCCTTCCATCTGAAGGACAACCTCCATTTTAGAATCATTCTGAAGCTACATTCGTTGAGAGAGGACATATATTCTACCTGCTGCTGATTTAATAGGGAAATAGATAGCCAGGCTGTGTATTTAGCTTTCACTACACACCTGAAGGACTCATTTGATATCTGCTGCAAGGACAGCAACCCAAAACGCCCTTTTGAGGGCTAGAACATCATTTATTTTATTGTATTATTTTTTCCTGTGTAATCTAATTGCATATGCCTGCCAGCTAGCGTGTGTGTGAGGCCTATTGCATCTACTCTGCCAACTTTTGCCTGTGCACAGTGATACGTCATATCTGGTGCAACCGTAGTGTACAGTGACATAAAACAACACTTTTTTTTCTGTAATCGATTGAATATCAGTTGCCTGCCTACAGGCGTGTGTGTGAAGCCTATTGCATCTACTCTGCCAACTTTTGCCAGTGCACAGTGACACTCATATCTGGTGCAACCGTAGTGTACAGTGACATAAAACAACACTTTTTTGACTGTAATCGATTAAATATCAGTTGCCTGCCTACAGGCGTGTGTGTGAGGCCTATTGCATCTACTCTGCCAACTTTTGCCAGTGCACAGTGATACGTCATATCTGGTGCAACCGTAGTGTACAGTGACATAAAACAACCCTTTTTTTTTTCTGTAATCAATTGAATATCAGTTGCCTGCCTACACGCGTGTGTGTGAGGCCTATTGCATCTACTCTGCCAACTTTTGCCAGTGCACAGTGACACTCATATCTGGTGCAACCGTAGTGTACAGTGACATAAAACAACACTTTTTTGACTATAATCGATTGAATATCAGTTGCCTGCCTAAAGGCGTGTGTGTGAGGCCTATTGCATCTACTCTGCCAACTTTTGCCAGTGCACAGTGACACTCATATCTGGTGGCACCTTAGATTGCACGCGCAGTGCCCCAAATTTGAAGTGGGAGGACCGACCAAACATCTTTTTCCATCTCCCGCTTCCAAAAATCCATGCCATATACACGTCCCCTGATGGACGTAACAGGGATTAAACCGATAGGAATAGTACTACTTAACAGTACACACATTATAATAACGCAGACAGAGGCAACGTGTATAATCTTCCATGCTGTGCAGTGGAAGCCCCCAGACTCTGACCTGTGTATAATCTTCCATGCTGGGCAGTGGGAGCCCCCAGACTCTGACCTGTGTATAATCTTCCATGCTGTGCAGTGGAAGCCCCCAGACTTTGACCTGTGTATAATATTCCATGCTGGGCAGTGGAAGCCCCCAGACTCTGACCTGTGTATAATATTCCATTCTTGGCAGTGGAAGCCCGTAGACTCTGGGAGTCTGAAGAAGAGAAGTCAGAGGAGGAAGGTGGCTTTGAGGAGGTGGAAGACCAAACACAGCAGGCATCCCAGGGGGCTTGTTGTCACCTTTCGGGGACCCTTGGTGGCTGAGTGGAGGAAGAGACCTTCAATGACATCAGTGAGGACAAGGAACGGGACATGGCTAGCTTGGTATCCAATCTTGTGCAAATGGGGAGTTTGCGGTTGTGCAAAGGGACTGTTTGCGGTTGTTTGTGGTGCATTAAACGGGGAGATTGGTCTGTTACTGTGAAGCGGGTGTAACCCTTACACTACCTGATCGATACAACATCATACCTGATGTTTTAAAGCATGTTATTCCAAACAATTTAGGAATGTTAGGTGATTTATGCCCTTTATGGCTTAAAACCAGACTCTGCATCAACTATGTAATTTTCCGTGGTAATTTTGCCATGGATCCCCCTCCGGCATGCCACAGTCCAGGTGTTAGTCCCCTTGAAACAACTTTCCCATCACTATTGTGGCCAGAAAGAGTCCCTGTGGGTTTCAAAATTCGCCTGCCCTATGAAGTCTATGGCGGTTCGCCGATGTTCGTCCGTTCGCGAACATTTGATGAAATTCGCGTCCGCAGTTGGCGAACTGAAAATTTTATGTTCGCGACATCACTAATCCCAATACTAAAGTTTGTGTTAGAAACAATATTTCTATGTTGGAAGTGGCACAAACTGCTATTCACAATCATTTTATACCTATTTTATGTGGGGGGAAACTCAAACAACAATGGATTATTGATTCATATCTACAATCAAAGCAAATAATCTAAATTTTATCAAATTTCAACAAAACAAGCTTTGCATAGAACAATATTGTGGATTGACGGATTATGTTGCTAAATTGGCTACCAACAGAGACCTTCCAGCTAGAAGAGCAATCATTTTGTCATCCACTTTCCAAGCATCTCCGCACAATATGCAAGAAATGCCATACAATGATGCCATGGCTATTGTCACAAAATTTGGAAAACCAGATTTATTCATTACATTCACATGTAATCCACAATGGCCAGAGATCAAGAAAAATTTAAAACTTGGCCGAAACACTTCTGACCGACCAGATTAGGTGGCAAGAATATTCAAAATAAAACTCAATTAATTAAAACATGATATAACTAAAGCAGAGTTATTTGGAAAATATGTGGCTTTTGTTGATTCCATTGAATTTCAATTGGTCACATGCTGTATATCGGTTAGCTGTGCATTTGCCACAAAGTCAATTTGTTTGCTTTACTGTAGGGAATGAACGAAATGCTCTAGCACAAAATGAACATAGAGCAACAACACTTACTGCTTGGTTTCAATTAAATTTTCAGAACACTAAGGCCAAACAATTTTTATACATTGAGATTCCATACCACTAAGTATTTGTAAATGGCCAATGGCGGCAACGAAAAAAACATACTTATAAAATTATCCCAAGCATTTTAACCATCAGTCCAAGGGACATTGAACGTTTCAGTTTAAGATTACTTATTTTACATGTTGCGGGTGCACAAAGTTATGAACATTTACACACAGTGAATGACATAGTTTATGATACTTTTCAATTAGCTGCAAGACATCAAAACTTCATAGCAGATGATACAGAATGGGAGAGGTGTTTGGAAGAAGCAGCACTATGCCAAATGCCAAAGCAAATGAGAGAACAATTTGCATTCATTTGCATTTTTTTGCAGTGTACCCAATGCATTATCTTTGTGGGAAACATTTAAATTAAATATGTAAGAAGACTATTTGAAACGTTACAATTAGCCCATTGCACTTTTAAGAGCATTAATGGAAATTCAAGAAATATTTCTGGCTCATGGATTAAATTGTGCAAGTTTTAATTTGCCTGATCCAGGACATATTGATGAAATTAACTTTGATGACTATGACACTGAGCTTCAACGATAAAAAACACAAGAAAAACTTGCAACTTTAAATACATTACAATTGCAAGCATTTAACACTGTCACAAATGCAATCGTCAAAGACTGGGTTTTCTATCTAGATGGCCCTGGTGGATCAGGAAAAACTAAGAATGTATAATTGTTTGATGAGTTACATTCGAGCACAAGGCCAAATAGCACTGCAATTTGCAACAACTGGAATTGCCGCACTTTTGTTAGAAGGTGGCAGAACTGGGCATAGTGGATTAAAACTGCCAGTTCCCATTTTGGAAACATCAGTGTAGGATATTCAAATTAATTCATTACAAGCCAAAAAATTGTTTGATTATAATAGATGAGGCTACAGTGATGTCATGTCATGCCCTGCAATGTATTGATCGATTATTAAAAGAAGTTATGGATAATGATTTGCCATTTGGTGGAAAGGTCATGTTGTTAGGAGGAGATTTTAGGCAAACATTACTGGTTGTGCCACATGGAAATAGGACTGACATCGTCGAAACATGTATAAAGACAAGTAAACTGTGGAAAATATTTACTCACCTAAAATTAGAAAAAAATATGAGATCTCAAGGCCAAAATGAATTCAATAATTGGCTAAATAAAATTGGAGAAAGAAACCATCCACAAATATATAAGCTACCTGATGACACCGTAGAAATTCCACCACAAATGATTTGCAAAGAATCACTAATATCAGCAATATTTCTGAATACAATCAATAACGACGATTACTCAGACATTGCAAATAAAGTGATATTAACATAAAAAAATATAGATTCCTTAAAAACCGAATAACCAAATTTAAAAATTCATCAGTGCACCAAAAAAAATAATACTATAGTGCAGATTCAGTTCTGATGACCAAGACAGTGAATCAAACTTTTCTATCAAATTTATCCATTCTTTAACTCCCTCAGGAATGCCACCACATGTTTTGCAACTTAAAAAAGGGGCAATTGTCATGCTACTAAGAAACATGAAACCCCAAAAGAAACTTTTTTAATTGGAACAGATTAATTGTGCAGGATTTAAAAGATCATTTTATACATTCAGACATCATGTCTGGTACCCATAAAGGTGAACATGTTTTTATACCACAAATTGATTTGCCTCCAAGTGAGAGTGGTTTACCTTTTGCCATTCAAAGGAGACAATTTCCTATTATCATTGCATTTGCCATGACCATTAACAAATCACAAGGACAAACTTTTAAGTCTGTAGGTATTTCTTTACAGGAACCTGTATTTGCCCATTGACAACTCTATGTTGCTTTTTTCAGATGCAACAATCCAGAGGAAATTAAAGTTCATGTTGAAGAAAACCAAAGTCAGGGTGATTCATTAGAGGATGGATGCATTGTTACCAAAAACATTGTGTTCTATGAGGTTCTGTAAACAGAGAGAACAGTGGTTTTATTTAGAGGACAAAAGATGTCACTCAGGCTCTTTTTAGAGGGCCACTATTTCACTAAGAAACTCTATAAAATGGCAAAAAACATAGACAAGAGTGGTTTTACTTCCAGGACGAACTATAATGTCACTGGGACTCTTTTTAGAGGACCACTTTTTCACTTAGGAAACTCTATCTGCTATTTTTCAGAACTACATGAATAACACAAAAAAAAGTTTTAAAAAATAAATAAAAAAAGAACCACTTAGAACCACTTAGACATACAAAAAAATAATAATTGGAATGTCGTGGCCTTTTTGCACGATTGGCCTCACAAAACAGTTATGTTGCATTTTCGTAAAAATTCAAGGCTACATGTTACTACATTAACTTACTGTTTGGAAGGTTAAAATTGTATTTTAAAAGGTGGAGAAAGTTGTTTCATTATATATTATTAAGAGTTCATGTTAGTACAATGATGACCATTTGTTATCCAGGGAGTATTCTGATCTCCAGTTAATGGGGTCAGGAAGGAATTCATTTTTTGACAACTTTGAAACAATTGACCAAGTTTCACTGTTTTTTTTTGGTTTGCCTTCCTCTGGATTCAATATTCAAGATCACTATATTTTTCACTAATTTTTAAATGTTATTACATTAAGTTAATGTTTACATTGTTAACATTGTATTTAACAAGGTTAGAAAAGTTGTTTTATGGATGTTAATTAAGGGTTTATGTCAGTGGCAGCATAATCATTTGTTCAAAATGTAAATGTATAATTAGATAGAGAGGATTGATCCAGGGAGTAATACAATTGCCAGTTAATGGGGTCAGGAAGGAATTCATTTGTTTCCCTTTGATACAATTTGCTAAGTTTCCATGATTTTTTTTTACAGTTTGCCTTCCTCTGGAATCAATACCTATGTGCTTTACCAGTAGTTCAACTACATGTTGCATGTTAAGAAGCATTCAGTAATGGTTTAAAATACTCATTCATACAAACTTGACCTATTGTTATGTTACTCATGCATACTTCAGCATTTAAAATTAGAAATAACAATAAATTGGAATTTATTCAGTTTAGGTTTTATAAAGTAACTAGCAAATTGCCCACCAAAAAATGACGGGCATACAATTGTAAGCCAGGGAATGCTGTTTGCCACACAATGTGAGGCTTTTGCTTCTCTGAGCACCTTTGGCGCTCATCACAAGTCTCGCAATGAGCGCCTTTGGTGCTGATTGCGTACTTTTCCTCCCTCCTACTGTACGGGCTACTCATTGCAGGGTTCATTTACCTGCAAGTTTTGTGCTTGGGAATGCCATATGTCTCTTTCCACCATCTCCCCTCTTTGCCTTCCCTGTGTGTTTCTCCTCTGTGTCTCTGCTGACTGTTTGTGTGGGGGTCGCTGACTGCCGTTTGCTTTATTTTCTAAGTCCCGCATTCCTGGCATTGTTTGTGTAAGTGTTACTGTCTTTGCAGTCATGTATTTTCTAAGTCCCGCGTGACTGGCTTTGCTCAGCCTCGTTTTCATCCAGTTTCAGGAATTTTTACGTTTTTCATCCGCCGTTTTGTTTCTCACTTAGCAATTTTCGAGTGCCCAAACACTTCAAATAGGGTACAAAATCGCTTTGAACCTCACTCCCAGGCTTCCTGGCTCTCCCCCTGTGCTGTGTGTGAGTGTGTTTTCACGTTTTGTTTTATTATTTTTCTTGTTTTTCGTAGTTTTCGATTTCCGCGGTTCGGCCGTTAAATTAGTTTTTTTCCGAGATCGGATTTTGTTAGTGTGTTACTGTATTTGCCGTTGTGTATTTTCTAAGTCTCACATGCCTGGCTTTGCTCAGCCTTGTTTTCATCCTGTTTCAGATTTTTTTACTTTTTTTGTCCGCCGAAACACGGAAAATAAGGTTCAAAATCGATTGCAACCTCACTCCCTGGCTTCCTGGCTCTCCCCCTGTGCTGTGTGTGAGTGTGTTTTTATTATTTATTTTATTATTTTTCGTGTTTTTCGTCTTTTTTGATTTCCATGGTTCGCCCGTTAAATTAGTATTTTTGGGAGTTCGTATTTCTGTGCCCCCAACTGCTTGCAGCCTAAGTCCTGCGTGCCTCAACTGCTCGCCTTGCTTTGCGAGGCACACAGGGTCGCCTTTGGCGCTCATTTCAGCCTATGTCCTCCGTAATTAAATACCTCAGTTGACTTTGGTGCTCATTGCCTAAGTCCTGCGAGCTCGGAAGGCTTCAATGCCTAAACGGCTTGCCTCGCTTTGTGAGGCTCACGGTTGCTGTCCTCTGGGCCGCAAACGGCTCGCCTCATTTCGTGAGGCTCGCAAGTTTGACAACAAATCGCAGTTTGACAATTATAATATGTGATAATGTTGATATTCTAGTTTATTTAGCTTAAACCTCATATTACTTTACTTTGATCCCAGCTGGTTCAGCACGCATTGTTTTTTTTTTGTTGTTTTTTTTTACCTTTCTATAATTTAATTTTTCCATGTCCCCCATAGAGAACATATTTTTTAAGAATTATTTTCAAGCTAAATAAATAAAAAAGTATTGGCTGTTTTAAAATGAAAATTTGTCCCATATGCTAATCCTGTCAAAAGCAATTATGAGTGCCGTAGTGGCACAAAAAGTTGTACCTAGTTATGTTAAATACTATCCCTAAAACATTGCGAGACAACTGCTGCAAGAGAACTTCACTAAAAAGCCAAATAGCAAGGAAAAAAATGATCTCTGATTTTTCCACTGACAATAAATTACGAGTTATTCCCTTACTCTCTGACATACAATCCCTATGCTAATAAAAGTTTTGGCCTCACTCGCAAATCAGTGCCTTATTGGTATATGTAAGTGAGCTGGGTTATTAATGCATCTGATAGAGGAGAATTTATAGTGTCTGAAAAAAAACTGTTTGCATGAAGAAATTCCAAAGTAAACAGTTAAACCGTTAGCCTGAAGTTTGCTGAATTTCTTGCTTTTGCAAAGAGTTTTCTCTCAATGTTGACACCCCCTGAAATTCCCAGGGATAATTAGCATATCTTATACAATGTTTCTTTTTTGCCTGGGGATTGTGCAGACATGCTCAGTTATTACCTGTAGTCTGCCCTACTGTGGGAAGTCACATGATGTCAGACACTTTCCTTTCTGTCCCTTCATACACTGATTGTTTTATCTGCAGTACATCCCGGATGATTTGCTCCCCGGCCCCAGAGAATTGCCCCTCAGCCACAGATACCCTGTGACCTCCCCCAACCCCTGTAAATAGCCCCCCAGCCCCAGAGATTTGCCCCATGACCTCCAGCAACCCCAGAGAATTGACCTGAACCCCCGAGAATTTCCCCAACTCCAGAGAATTGCCCCATGAGCTCCCCCAACCCCAGTAAAATGCCACCCAACTCCAGTGAATTGCCACCCAGCCCCAGAGAATTGCACTGTGACCTCCAACAACCCCAGTGAATTGCTCCCCAGCCCCAGAGAATTGCCCCCCCCGACCTCCCCCAACCCAGTGAATTCACACCCAGCCCCAGAGATTTGCCCATGACCTCCCCAAACCACAGTGAATTGCCCCCAACCCGAGAGATATGCCCCCAGCCCCAAAGAATTGCACCGTGACCTCCCCCAACCCCAGTGAATTGCAGCCCAGCCCCAGAGAATTGCCCCCAACCCCCGAGAATTGGCCTGTGACCTCCCCCGAGAGAATTGCCCCCAACCCCAGAGAATTGCCCCGTGACCTCCACCAACCCCAGTGAATTGACCCCAGGCCCAGAGAATTGCCCCCCAACCTCAGAGATTGTCCCATGACCTCCCCCAACCCCAGTGAATTGTACCCCAGCCCCAGAGAATTGCCCGTGAACTCCCCCAACACCAGTGAATTGCCCCCCAGCCCAAGTGAATTGCACCCTAACCCAAGACAATTGCCCTGAGACCTCTACCAACCCCAGTTCATTGACACCCAGCCTCAGAGAACTGCCCCCCACACACAGAGAATTGCCCTATGACCTCCCGTAACCCCAGTGTCTTGCCCCCCAACCACAGAGAATTTCCCCCCAACCCCAGAGAATTACACTGTGATCTCCACCAATGCCAGTGAATTACTCCCCAGCCTCAAAGAATTGCCCCCATCCCCAGAGAATTGCCCCGTGACCTCCCCCAACCCCAGTGAATTGCCCCCCAGCCCCAGATAATTTCCCCCAATCCCAGAGAATTGCCCCATGAGCTCCCCTAACCCCAGTGAAATGCCACCCAACTCCAGTGATTTGCCACCCAGCCCCAGAGAATTGCCACCCAGAACCAGAGAATTGCCTTGTGACCTCCAACAACCCCAGTGAATTGCTCCCCAGCCCCAGAGAATTGCCCCCGACCTCCCCCAACTTAGTGAATTCCCACCCAGCCCCAGAGATTTGCCCATGACCTCCCCAAACCACAGTGAATTGCCCCCAACCCGAGAGAATTGCCCCCAGCCCCAAAGAATTGCACCGTGACCTCCCCCAACCCCAGTGAATTGCAGCCCAGCCCCAGAGAATTGCCCCAAACCCCAGAGAATTTCCCCCCAATCCCAGAGAATTGCCCCATGACCTCCACCAACCCCAGTGAATTGCCTCCCAGGCTCAGAGAATTGCCCCCCAACCTCAGAGATTGCCCCGTAACCTCCCGCCAACGCAGTGAATTGTCCCCCAGCCCCAGAGAATTGCCCCATATACTACCCCAACACCAGTGAATTGCCCCCCAGCCCAAGTGAATTGCCCCCTAACCCAAGACAATTGCCCTGAGACCTCTACCAACTCCAGTTCATTGACCCAGAGCCTCAGAGAACTGCCCCCCATCCCCAGAGAATTGCTCCCCAACCCCAGGAAATTGCCCGTGACCTCCCCAACCCCAGTGAATTGCCCCCCAGCCCCAGAGAATTGTCCCCAACCCCAGAGAATTTCCCTATGACCTCCCCTAACCCCAGTGTCTTGGCCCCACAACCCCAGATAATTTCCCCCCAACCCCAGAGAATTACCCTGTGACCTCCACCAACGCCAGTGAATTGCCCCCCAGCCACAAAGAATTGCCCCCATCCACAGAGAATTGCCTTGTGACCTCCCCCAACCCCAGTGAATTGCCCCCGGCCCAGATAATTGCCTCCCAACCCCAGAGAATTGCCCTATGAGCTCAGCCAACCACAGTAAATTGCCCCCAACCCCAGAGAATTACCCCAAACATCAGAAATTTGACCTGTGACTTCCCCCAACCCAAATGAATTGCCCCCTAGCCCCAGAGAATTTCCCCTTACCCCAGAGAATTGCCATGTGACCTCCTCCAACCCCAGTAAATGCCCCCCCAGCCCAAGATAATTGCCCCTAACCACAGATAATTGCCCTATGACCTCCACCAATGCCAGTGAATTGCCCCCCAGCCTCAAAGAATTGCCCCAATCCCATGAGAATTGCGCCACAACCTTCCCCAACCCCAGTGAATTGCCCCCCATCCCCAGAGAATTGCCCCATGAGCTCCCCTAACCCAAGATAATTTTCTCCCAGCCCAAGAAAATTTCCCCCCAACACCAGAGAATTGCCCTGTGACCTGCTTCAACCCCAGTGCATTGCCACCCAGCCCCAGAGAATTGCCCTCCAGCCCCAGAGAATTGTCCTGTGACCTCCCCCAAGCCCAGTGAACTGCCCCCAGCCCCAGAGAATTGCCTCCTGACATCCCCCAACCCTAGTGAATTGCCACACAGAGAATTGCCCCAAGATCTCCTCAACCCCAGTGAATTGCTCCCCAGCCCCAGATAACTTCCCCCAACCCCAGAGAATTGCCCCCTGACCTCCCTCAACCCTAGTGAATTGCCACCCAGAGAATTGCCCCATCACCTCCCCAACCCAAGTGAATTGCCCCCCAGCTCCAGAGAATTTCCCAGCAGCCCCAAAGACAATTGCCCCGTGACCTCCCCCAACCCCAGTATATTGGACCCAGCCCCAAAGAATTGCCCCTGAAACAAAGAGAATTGCCCCATGACCTCCACCAACCCAACAGAATTGCCCCTCAGCCCTAGAGAATTGCCCACTTACCTATCCCAACCCCAGTGAATTGCCCCCTAGCCCAAGATAATTTTCTCCCAAACCCAGAGTATTGTCCCCTGACCTTCCCCAACCCCAGTGAATTGCCACACAGCCCCAGATAATTGCTCCACAGCCCCAGAGAATTGCCGCTTGGCATCCCTCAACCCGAGTGAATTGCCCCCCAGTTCCAAAGAATTGCACCACAACCTCCCCGAACCCCAGTGAATTGCCGCCCAGCCCCACAGAATTGTCCCATGAACTCCCCCAACCCCAGTGAATGGCCCCTCAGCCCGAGATAATTGCCCCCCATCCCAGAGAATTGCCCCATGACCTCCACCAACCCCAGTGAATTGCTCCCAGCCTCAGAGAAGTGCACCCCTACCCCAGAGAATTGCCCCATTACCTTCCCCAACACCAGTTAATTGCCCCTCAGCCACAAAGAATTGTCTTAGCCACAGAAAACTTGACACCCTCAGTATATTACCCCCAGCCAAATAGAATGGCCCTGTATCCTCCCAAACCCCACTGAATTGCCCTCAGCCCCAGAGAATTGCCCACCAACCCCAGATAATTGCTCTGTGACTTCCCCAAACTCAGTGAATTGGCCCCAGCCCCAGAGAATTGCCACGTGACCTCCCGCAACCTCAATGAATTGCACCCCAGCCCTAGAGAATTGCTCCCAACCCCACAGAATTGCCCCCTGACCTCCCCCAACCCCAGTGAATTGCACCTCAGCCTTAGAGAATTGACCGCTAACCCCAGAGAATTGCCCCATGACATCCCCCAACCCCAGTGATTTGCCCCCAGCTCCATAGTATTGCCCCTCAACCCCAGTGAATTGCACCACAGCCCCAGAGAACTGCCCTGTGACCTCCCTCAACCCCAGTGAATTGCCCCACAACCCCAGAGAATTGCCCCTAATCCCAGAGAATTGCCCTGTAACCTCCTCCAACCCCAGTGAATTGCCCCTGAGCTCTAGAGAATTGCCCCAACCCCAGATAGATGCCCTGTGAGAACTGCCCTGTGACCTCCCTCAAACCCAGTGAATTGCCCCCAAGCCCCTGAGAATTGCCCCCAGCCACAGAAAATGTCACCACCTCAGTAAATTACCCCTAGCCAAATAGAATGGCCCTGTGACCTCCCCCAACCCCAGAGAATTGCCCCAGAGCCCCAGAGAATTGTCCCCCAGCCCCAGAGAAAATGTCTGTTACCTACCCCAACCCCAGTGATTTGTCCCCCAGCCCTAGAGAATTGCCCCAACCCCTAAGAATTGCCCCCTGACCTACCCCAACCCCAGTGAATTGCCCCCCAGCCAAAGATAATCACCCCGTGACCTCTCCCAACCTAGGTGAATTGCGCCCCAGCCCAAGATAATTTTCTCCCAGCCCTAGAGAATTGCACCGTGACCTCCCTCCCTCAACTGCAGTGACTTGCCCCCCAGTCCTAAAGAATTGCACCACAATCTCTGCCAACCCCAGAGAATTGCCCCATTACCTCCCCCAACCCCAGTGAATGGCCCCACAGCCTGAGAGAATTGCACCCCTACCCCAGAGAATTGCACCATGACCTTCCCCAAACCCAGTTAATTGCCCCTCAGCCACAGAGAATTGCCCCAGCCACAGAAAATGTCACAACCTCAGTAAATTACCCCCAAATAGAATTGCCCTCAGCCTCAGAGAATTGCCTGCCAACCAGAGAGAATTGGCCCCAGGCCCAGAGAATTGCCCTGTGACCTCCCCGAATCTCAGTGAATTGCCCCCAGCCATAGAGAATTGCCCTAACCCCATATAATTGCCCCCTGTCCTCCCCCAACCCCAATGAATTGCACCTCAGCCATAGAGAATTTACTGCCAAACCCAGAGAATTGCCCCATGACCTCCCCCAACCCCACTGATTTGCCCGCAGCCCCAGAGAATTGCCCCGCAGCCTCAGAGAACTGCCCTGTGACCTCACTCAAGCCTAGTGAATTGCCACCTAGAGAATTGCCCCAAGACCTCCCCAACCCAAGTGAATTGCCCCCCAGCTCCAGAGAATGTCCCACCAGCCCCAAAGACAATTGCCCCGTGACCTCCCCCAACCGCAGTATATTGGACCCAGCCCCAAAGAATTGCCCCTGAAACAAAGAGAATTGCCCCATGACCTCCCCCAACCCAACAGAATTGCCCCTCAGCCCTAGAGAATTGCCCACTTACCTATCCCAACCCCAGTGAATTGCCCCCTAGCCCAAGATAATTTTCTCCCAAACCCAGAGTATTGTCCCCTGACCTTCCCCAACCCCAGTGAATTGCCACACAGCCCCAGATAATTGCTCCACAGCCCCAGAGAATTGCCGCGTGGCATCCCTCAACCCGAGTGAATTGCCCCCCAGTCCCAAAGAATTGCACCACAACCTCCCCGAACCCCAGTGAATTGCCGCCCAGCCCCACAGAATTGCCCCATGAACTCCCCGAACCCCAGTGAATGGCCCCTCAGCCCGAGATAATTGCCCCCCATTGACAGAGAATTGCCCCATGACCTCCACCAACCCCAGTGAATTGCTCCCAGCCTCAGAGAATTGCACCCCTACCCCAGAGAATTGCCCCATTACCTTCCCCAACACCAGTTAATTGCCCCTCAGCCACAAAGAATTGCCTTAGCCACAGAAAACTTGACACCCTCAGTATATTACTCCCAGCCAAATAGAATGGCCCTGTAACCTCCCAAACCCCACTGAATTGCCCTCAGCCCCAGAGAATTGCCCACCAACCCCAGATAATTGCTCTGTGACTTCCCCAAACCCCAGTGAATTGCCGCCCAGCCCCACAGAATTGCCCCATGAACTCCCCCAACCCCAGTGAATGGCCCCTCAGCCCGAGATAATTGCCCCCCATCGCCAGAGAATTGCCCCATGACCTCCACCAACCCCAGTGAATTGCTCCCAGCCTCAGAGAATTGCACCCCTACCCCAGATAATTTTCCCATTACCTTCCCCAACACCAGTTAATTGCCCCTCAGCCACAGAGAATTGCCTTAGCCACAGAAAACTTGACACCCTCAGTATATTACCCCCAGCCAAATAGAATGGCCCTGTAACCTCCCAAACCCCACTGAATTGCCCTCAGCCCCAGAGAATTGCCCACCAACCCCAAATAATTGCCCTGTGACTTCCCCAAACCCAGTGAATTGGCCCCAGCCCCAGAGAATTGCCACGTGACCTCCCGCAACCTCCGCCCCAGCCCTAGAGAATTGCTCCCAACCCCACAGAATTGCCCCCTGACCTCCCCCAACCCCAGTGAATTGCACCTCAGCCTTAGAGAATTGACCGCTAACCCCAGAGAATTGCCCCATGACATCCCCCAACCCCAGTGATTTGCCCCCAGCTCCATAGAATTGCCCCTCAACCCCAGTGAATTGCCCCCAGCCCCAGAGAACTACCCTGTGACCTCCCTCAACCCCAGTGAATTGCCCCCCAGCCCCAGAGAATTGCCCCCAATCCCAGAGAATTGCCCTGTAACCTTCTCCAACCCCAGTGAATCGCCCCTGAGCCCTAGAGAATTGCCCCAACCCAGATAGTTGCCCTGTGAGAACTGCCCTGTGACCTCCCTCAAACCCAGTGAATTGCCCCCAAGCCCCTGAGAATTGCCCCCAGCCACAGAAAATGTCACAACCTCAGTAAATTACCCCTAGCCAAATAGAATGGCCCTGTGACCTCCCCCAACCCTCAGAGAATTGCCCCAGAGCCCCAGAGAATTGCCCCCCAACCCCAGAGAAAATGTCTGTTACCTACCCCAACCCCAGTGATTTGCCCCCCAGCCAAAGATAATCACCCCGTGACCTCTCCCAACCCAGGTGAATTGCGCCCCAGCCCAAGATAATTTTCTCCCAGCCCTAGAGAATTGCACCGTGGCCTCCCTCAACCCCAGTGAATTTCCCTACAGTCCTAAAGAATTGCACCACAATCTCCGCCAACCCCAGAGAATTTCCCCATTACCTCCCCCAACCCCAGTGAATGGCCCACAGCCTGAGAGAATTGCACCCCTACCCCAGATAATTGCCCCATGACCTTTCCCAAACCCAGTTAATTGCCCCTCAGCCACAAAGAATTGCCCCAGCCACAGAAAAGTTCACAACCTCAGTAAATTACCCCCAGCCAAATAGAATTGCCCTCAGCCTCAGAGAATTGCCTGCCAACCCCAGAGAATTGGCCCCAGGCCCAGAAAATTGCCCCGTGACCTCACCGAATCTCAGTAAATTGCACTCCAGCCCTGCACTAAAGAATTGCCCCCTGACCTCCCCCAACCCAGTGAATTGCCCCCAGCCATAGAGAATTGCCCTAACCCCATAGAATTGCCCCCCAGCTTTAGAGAACTGCCCTGTGACCTCCCTCAACCCCAGTCAATTGCCCACCAGCCCCAGAGATTTGCCCTCAACCCCAGAGAATTGCCCTGTATCCTCCTCTAACCCCAGTGAATTGCCCCCCAGCCCTGGACAATTGCCACAACCCCAGATAATTGCCCTGTGACCTTCCCAAGGTCCAGTGAATTGCCACCCAGCCCCAGAGAATTGGCCCCCAACCCCAGAGAATTGCCCCCTGACCTCCCCCAACCCAGTGACCTCCCTGAATCTCAGTGAATTGCACCCCAGCCCTAGATAATTGCCCCCAACACCATAGAATTGCCCCCTGACCTCCCCCAACCCAGTGAATTGCCCCCAGCCATAGAGAATTGCCCTAACCCCATAGAATTGCCCCCTGTCCTTCCCCAACCCCAGTGAATTGCACCTCAGCCATAGAGAATTTACCGCCAACCCCAGATAATTGCCCCATGACCTCCCCCAACCCCACTGATTTGCCCCCAGCTCCAGAGAATTGCCCATCAACCCCAGTAAATTGACCCTAGCCCCAGAGAATTGCCCCCCAGCCTCAGAGAACTGCCCTGTGACCTCCTTCAACCCCAGTGAATTGCCCACCAGCCCCAGAGATTTGCCCCCAACCCCAGAGAATTGCCCTGTATCCTCCTCCAACCCCAGTGAATTGCCCCCCAGCCCTGGACAATTGCCACAACCCCAGATAATTGCCCTGTGACCTTTCCAAGTTCCAGTGAATTGCCACCAAGCCCCAGAGAATTGCCCCCCAACCCCAGAGAATTGCCCTGTGACCTCCTCCAACCTCAGTAAATTACCATCCATCCCCAGAGAATGGCCCCGTGACCTCCCCAACCCTTGTGAATTGCCACTAGCCCCAAATAATTGCCTCCCAACCCCAGAGAATTGCCCCATGACCTCCCACAATTGCAGTGAATTGCTCCCCAGCCCCAGAGAATTGCCCCCAGCCCCAGAGAATAGCCCCCTGATCTCCCCCAATCCCAGTTAATATCCTCAAGTCCCAAATAATTGCCCCCCAACCCCAGAATAATGCTGCATGACCTCCCTGTACCCGAGGGAATTGCCCTCCAGCCCCAAAGAATTGCCCTGTGACCTCCCCTAACCCCAATGAATTGCCCCCATCCCCAGAGAATTGCCCTGTGACCTCTGCTAACCCCAGTGAATTGCCCCCAGCCCAAGAGAATTTCCTCCCAACACCAGAGAATTGCCCCGTGACCTTCTTCAACCTCATTGAATTGCCCCCGAGCCCCAGAGAATTGCCCCCGACCTCCCCCAACCCATGTTAATTGCTGCCAAGAGAATTGCCCCGTGACCTCCCCCAACCCCAATGAATTGTCCCCCATCACCAGAGAATTGCCCCGTGACCTTCTTCAACCCCATTGAATTGACCCCCAGCCCTAGAGAATTGGCCCCAACCTCCCCCAACCGCTGTAAGTTTCCGCCAAGAGAATTGCCCCGTGACCTCCCCCAACCCCAATGAATTGCCCCCCATCCCCAGAGAATAACCCTGTGACCTCTTCTAACCCCAGTGAATTGCCCCCAGCCAAAGAGAATATTCTCCCAACACCAGAGAATTGCCCCGTGACCTGCTTCAACCCCATTGAATTGCCCCCCAGCCCCAGAGAATTGCCCCCGACCTCCCCAACCCCTGTGAATTGCTGTTAAGAGAATTGCCCCATGACCTCCTCAACCCCAGTGAATTGCTCCCCAGCGCCAGAGAATTTCCCCCAACCGCAGAGAATTTCCCTGTGACCTCCCTCAAACCCAGTGAATTGCCCCCCAACCCCAGAGAATTGCCCCCAACCCAAGTGAATTGCCCCCCAGCACCAGAGAATTGCCCGCAAGCACCAAAGAATTGCTCTGTGACTTCCTCCAACCCCAGTCAATTGCCCCTCAGCCCAAGAGTAATGCCCCCCAATCCCAGAGAATTGCCCCATGACCTCCCCCAACCCGAGTAAATTGGCCCCAGCTGCAAAGAATTGCTACTGAAACAAAGAGAATTGCACTGTGACCTCCCCCAACCCCACAGAATTGCCTTCGAGACCCAGAGAATTGCCCCACAACCCCAGAGAAAATTCCTATTACATACCCCAACCCCAATGATTTGCCCCCCAGCCTTAGAGAATTGCTCTCAACCCCAGGAATTGCCCCCTGACCTACCCCAACCCCAGTAAATTGCCACCCAGCCCCAGTGAATTGCTACCCAGTCCTAAAGAATTACACCACAACTTCCCCCAACCCCAGAGAATTGCCCCATGATCTCCCCCAACCCCAGTCAATGGCCCTGCAGCCTGAGAGAATTTCACCCCTACCCCAGAGAATTGCCCCATGACCTTCCCCAAACCCAGTTAATTGCCCCTCAGCCACACAGAATTTCCCCAGCCACAGAAAACTCCACAACCTCAGTAAATTACCCCCAGCCAAATAGAATTGCCCCGTGATCTCTCCTGAACCACAGTGAATTGCGACCCAGCACTAGAGAATTGCCCCAACCCCATAGAATTGCCCCCTTTCCTCCCCCAACCCCAGTGAATTGCACCTCAGCCATAGAGAATTGACCCCCAACCCCAGAGAATTGCCTCATGACATCCCCCAACCCTGGTGATTTGCCCCCAGCTCCAGAGAATTGCTTCTCATCCCCAGTGAATAGCCACCCAGCCCCAAAGAATTGACCCACCGAACTGCCCTGTGACCTCCCTCAACTCCAGTGAATTGCCCCCCAGAGACTTTGCCCCAACCCCAGATAATTGTCCTGTAACCTCCTTCAACCCCAGTGAACTGCCCCTGAGCCCTAGAGAATTGCCCCCCAACTTGAGAATTGCTCCCTGACCTCCCCCAACCCCAGTGAATATTCCCCCAGCCCCAAAGAGTTGATCCCAAACCCCAGAGAATTGCACCATGACCTTCCCCAACCACAGTGAATTGCCCCCCAGGCCACAAAGAATTGCCCCACAATTGGAAGAACCCCAATGACCTCCCCCAACCCCAGTGATTTGCCCCAAGCCCCAATGAATTGCCCCACAACCCCAGAGAATTGCCCTTAAACCTCCCCCAACCACAGTGAATATTCCCAGCCCCAAATAATTGCCCCCAAACCCCAGAGAATTGCCCCATGACCTCCCCCAACACCAGTGAATTGCCCCCTAGTACTAAAGAATTGACCCTGATGCCATAGAATTGCCCCAGGGAATTGCCCCCAACCCCAGAGAATCGCCCTGTGACCTTCCCGAACCCCAGTGAATTTCCCCCCAGCCCCAGAAAATTGTCCTTCGTCCCCAGAGAATTGCCCCCTGACTTCCCTTACCCCAGCGAATATCCCCTAGCCACATAAAATTGCCCCCAAACCCCAGAGAACTGCTTCATGACCTCTCCATACCCCTGTGAATTGCCCCCCAGCCCCAAAAAATTGCCCCCCAGCCCCAGAGACTTGCCCCGTGACCTTTCCCAACCCCAGTGAATTGCTTCTTAGCCCCAGAGAATTGCCCCTCGACCCCAGAGAATTGCCCAGTGACCTTTCCAACTCCAGTGAAGGGCCCCCAGCCCCAGAGAATTGCCACACCATCCACAGAGAATTGCCCCCCAAACCCAGAGAATTGCCCTGCGATTTCCCCCGATCGTAGTAAATTGCCCCCAGCCCCAAAGAATTGCTCCCAAACCACAGAGAGTTGCCCCTTGACCTCCCCCAACCCGAGTGAATTGCCCCGCAGCCCCAAAAAATGACCCCAACCCCCCAAAATTGCCACATGACCTCCCCCAATCCTAGTGAATTGGCCCCAGTCACGAAGAATTTCCCCTAACCCCAGAGAATTGCCCCATGACCTCCCCAACCCCAGTGAATTGCCGCCTAGCTCCAGAGAATTTCCCAGTGACCTCCCTCAACCCCAATGAATTGCCCCCAGCCACAGAGAATTGCCTCCAACCCCAGAGTATTGCCTCATGACCTTCCCCAACACCAGTGAATTGCCCCCCAGCCCCAAAGAATTGCCCACCAACCTTAGGGAATTGCCCCATGACCTCCCCTAATCAGAGTGAATTGCTCCCCAGCCCCAGAGAATTGTCCCCAACCCAGAGAATTGCCCCCTGATCACCCCCAATGCCAGTTAACATCCCCAAGCCCAAAATAATTGCCCCAACCCCAGAATAATACTGTATGACTTCCCCATACCCCATTGAATTGCCCCCCAGCCTCAAAGAATTATCCTGTGACCTCCCCCAACCCCAATGAATTGCCCCCCATCCCAAGAAAATTGCCCTGTGACCTCCCCTAACCCCAATGAATTGCCCCCATCCCCAGAGAATTGCCCTGTGACCTCCCCTAACCCAAGTGAATTGCCACCAGCCCAAGAGAATTTCCTCCCAACAACAGAGAATTGCCCCGTGACCTGCTTCAACCCCATTGAATTGCCCCCAGCCCCAGAGACTCTCACCCTTACCCCAGAGAATGGCCCCATGACATCCCAAGCCCAGTGAAATGTCCCCAGCTCCAGAGAATTGCCCACCAGCCCCAAAGAATTGCTCTGTGACCTTCTCCAACCCCAGTGAATTGCCCCAGCCACAGAGAAATGTTCCCCAATCCCAGAGAATTGCCCCAGGACCTCCCCCAACCCCAGTAAATCGGCCCCAGCTGCAAAGAATTGCCACTGAAACAAAGAGAATTGCCCTGTGACCTCCCCCAACCGCAGAGGATTGCTCCGGAGCCCCAGAGAATTGCCCCCCAACCCCAGAAGTTTCCTATTTCCTACCCCAACCCCAGTATTTTGCCCCCCAGCCCTAGAAAATTGACCCCACTGAAAATAATTGCCCCCTGACCTACCCTAACCCCAGAGAATTGCCCCCCAGCCGAAGATAATTTCCCAGTGACCTCTCCCAACTCAGGTGAATTGCCCCCCAGCCCCAGAAAATTGTCCCCTGACCTCCCCCATCCCCAGTGAATTGCCACCCAGCCCCAGTGAATTGCCCCCAGTCCTATGAATTGCACCACAACTTCCCCCAACCCCAGAGAATTGCCCCATGATCTCCCCCAACCCCAGTCAATGGCCCCGCAGCCTGAGAGAATTGCACCCCTACCCCAGAGAATTGCCCCATGACCTTCCCCAAACCCAGTTAATTGCCCCTCAGCCACACAGAATTGCCCCAGCCACAGAAAACTCCTCAACCTCAATAAATTACCCCCAACCAAATAGAATGGCACTGTGACCTCCCAAACCCCACTGAATTGCCCTCAGCCTCAGAGAATTGCCCGCCAACCCCAGAGAATTGCCCCGTGACCTCCCCCAACCCCAGTGAATTGGCCCCAGGCCCAGAGAATTGATCTCCAAGAACCTCAGTGAATTGCACCCCAGCACTAGAGAATTGCCCCCAACCCTATAGAATTGCCCACTTTCCACCCCCAACCCCAGTGAATTGCACCTCAGATATAGAGAATTGACCGCAACCCCAGAGAATTGCCACATGAAATCTCCCAACCCCGGTGATTTGCCCCAAGCTCCAGAGAATTGCTTCTCATCCCCAGTGAATTACCACCCAGCCCCAAAGAATTGCCCCACAGAACTGCTCTGTGACCTCCCTCAACCCCAGTGAATTGCCCGCCAGCCACAGAGATTTGCCCCCAACCTCAGATAAATGCCCTGTAACCTCCTTCAACCTCAGTGAATTGCCCCTGAGACCTAGAGAATTGCTCCCCAACTTGAAAATTGCTCCCTGACCTCCCCCCAACCCCAGTGAATAACAGCCCAAAAGAATTGCCCCAAACACCAGAGAATTGCCCCCTGACCTCCTCCAATCCAAGTGAATACTCCCCCATCCACAAACAATTGCCCCCCAACCCCAGAGAATTGCCCCATGACCTCTCCCAACCCTAGTGAATTGCCCCCAGCCCCAAATGAATTCCTCAATGCCATATAATTGCCCCATGACCTCCACCAACCCCAGTAAATATCCCCTATCCCCAAATAATTGCCCCCCAACCCCAGAGAATTGACCCATGACCCCCCCAACCCCACAGAATTGCCCTTCAACCCCAGAGAACTGCCCCCTGACTTCCCTTACCCCAGTGAATATCCCCCAGCCTCAGAGAATTGCCCCCAGCCCCAGAGAATTGCCCCCCAACACCAGAGAATTGTCCCCTGATCTCCTCCAATCCCAGTGAAAACTCCCACATCCACAAACAATTGCCTCCCAAACCCAGAGAATTTCCCCATGACCTCCCTGTACCCCAGTGAATTGCCCCCCAGCCCCAAATAATTCCCCCCTGAACTCCCCCAACCCCAGTGAGTATCCCCCCAGCCCCAGAGAATTGCCCCCAACACCAGAGAATTCCCCTTGACCTCTCCCAACCCTAGTGAATTGCCACCCAGCCCCCAAAAATTGTCCCCAACCCCAAATAATTGCCCCATGACCTCTCCAAACCCTAATGAATTGCCGCCAGCCCCAAATGATTGCCCCAACGCCATATAATTGCCCCATGACCTCCCCCAACCCCAGTGAATATCCCCATCCCCAAATAATTGCCCCCCAACCCCAGTGAATTGCCCCGTGACCTTCTTCAACCTCATTGAATTGCCCCCGAGCCCCAGAGAATTGCCCCCGACCTCCCCCAACCCATGTTAATTGCTGCCAAGAGAATTGCCCCGTGACCTCCCCCAACCCCAATGAATTGTCCCCCATCACCAGAGAATTGCCCCGTGACCTTCTTCAACCCCATTGAATTGACCCCCAGCCCTAGAGAATTGGCCCCAACCTCCCCCAACCGCTGTAAGTTTCCGCCAAGAGAATTGCCCCGTGACCTCCCCCAACCCCAATGAATTGCCCCCCATCCCCAGAGAATAACCCTGTGACCTCTTCTAACCCCAGTGAATTGCCCCCAGCCAAAGAGAATATTCTCCCAACACCAGAGAATTGCCCCGTGACCTGCTTCAACCCCATTGAATTGCCCCCCAGCCCCAGAGAATTGCCCCCGACCTCCCCCAACCCCTGTGAATTGCTGTTAAGAGAATTGCCCCATGACCTCCTCAACCCCAGTGAATTGCTCCCCAGCGCCAGAGAATTTCCCCCAACCGCAGAGAATTTCCCTGTGACCTCCCTCAAACCCAGTGAATTGCCCCCCAACCCCAGAGAATTGCCCCCAACCCAAGTGAATTGCCCCCCAGCACCAGAGAATTGCCCGCAAGCCCCAAAGAATTGCTCTGTGACTTCCTCCAACCCCAGTCAATTGCCCCTCAGCCCAAGAGTAATGCCGCCCAATCCCAGAGAATTGCCCCATGACCTCCCCCAACCCGAGTAAATTGGCCCCAGCTGCAAAGAATTGCTACTGAAACAAAGAGAATTGCACTGTGACCTCCCCCAACCCCACAGAATTGCCTTCGAGACCCAGAGAATTGCCCCACAACCCCAGAGAAAATTCCTATTACCTACCCCAACCCCAATGATTTGCCCCCCAGCCTTAGAGAATTGCTCCCAACCCCAGAAATTGCCCCCTGACCTACCCCAACCCCAGTAAATTGCCACCCAGCCCCAGTGAATTGCTACCCAGTCCTAAAGAATTACACCACAACTTCCCCCAACCCCAGAGAATTGCCCCATGATCTCCCCCAACCCCAGTCAATGGCCCTGCAGCCTGAGAGAATTTCACCCCTACCCCAGAGAATTGCCCCATGACCTTCCCCAAACCCAGTTAATTGCCCCTCAGCCACACAGAATTTCCCCAGCCACAGAAAACTCCACAGCCTCAGTAAATTACCCCCAGCCAAATAGAATTGCCCCGTGATCTCTCCTGAACCACAGTGAATTGCGACCCAGCACTAGAGAATTGCCCCAACCCCATAGAATTGCCCCCTTTCCTCCCCCAACCCCAGTGAATTGCACCTCAGCCATAGAGAATTGACCCCCAACCCCAGAGAATTGCCTCATGACATCCCCCAACCCTGGTGATTTGCCCCCAGCTCCAGAGAATTGCTTCTCATCCCCAGTGAATAGCCACCCAGCCCCAAAGAATTGACCCACCGAGCTGCCCTGTGACCTCCCTCAACTCCAGTGAATTGCCCCCCAGAGACTTTGCCCCAACCCCAGATAATTGTCCTGTAACCTCCTTCAACCCCAGTGAACTGCCCCTGAGCCCTAGAGAATTGCCCCCCAACTCGAGAATTGCTCCCTGACCTCCCCCAACCCCAGTGAATATTCCCCCAGCCCCAAAGAGTTGATCCCAAACCACAGAGAATTGCACCATGACCTTCCCCAACCACAGTGAATTGCCCCCCAGGCCACAGAGAATTGCCCCACAATTGGAAGAACCCCAATGACCTCCCCCAACCCCAGTGATTTGCCCCAAGCCCCAATGAATTGCCCCACAACCCCAGAGAATTGCCCTTAAACCTCTCCTAACCACAGTGAATATTCCCAGCCCCAAATAATTGCCCCCAAACCCCAGAGAATTGCCCCATGACCTCCCCCAACACCAGTGAATTGCCCCCTAGTACTAAAGAATTGACCCTGATGCCATAGAATTGCCCCAGGGAATTGCCCCCAACCCCAGAGAATCGCCCTGTGACCTTCCCGAACCCCAGTGAATTTCCCCCCAGCCCCAGAAAATTGTCCTTCGACCCCAGAGAATTGCCCCCTGACTTCCCTTACCCCAGCGAATATCCCCTAGCCACATAAAATTGCCCCCAAACCCCAGAGAACTGCTTCATGACCTCTCCATACCCCTGTGAATTGCCCCCCAGCCCCCAAAAATTGCCCCCCAGCCCCAGAGACTTGCCCCGTGACCTTTCCCAACCCCAGTGAATTGCTTCTTAGCCCCAGAGAATTGCCCCTCGACCCCAGAGAATTGCCCAGTGACCTTTCCAACTCCAGTGAAGGGCCCCCAGCCCCAGAGAATTGCCACACCATCCACAGAGAATTGCCCCCCAAACCCAGAGAATTGCCCTGCGATTTCCCCCGATCGTAGTAAATTGCCCCCAGCCCCAAAGAATTGCTCCCAAACCACAGAGAGTCGCCCCTTGACCTCCCCCAACCCGAGTGAATTGCCCCGCAGCCCCAAAAAATGACCCCAACCCCCCAAAATTGCCCCATGACCTCCCCCAATCCTAGTGAATTGGCCCCAGTCGCGAAGAATTTCCCCTAACCCCAGAGAATTGCCCCATGACCTCCCCAACCCCAGTGAATTGCCGCCTAGCTCCAGAGAATTTCCCAGTGACCTCCCTCAACCCCAATGAATTGCCCCCAGCCACAGAGAATTGCCTCCAACCCCAGAGTATTGCCTCATGACCTTCCCCAACACCAGTGAATTGCCCCCCAGCCCCAAAGAATTGCCCACCAACCTTAGGGAATTGCCCCATGACCTCCCCTAATCAGAGTGAATTGCTCCCCAGCCCCAGAGAATTGTCCCCAACCCAGAGAATTGCCCCCTGATCACCCCCAATGCCAGTTAACATCCCCAAGCCCAAAATAATTGCCCCAACCCCAGAATAATACTGTATGACTTCCCCATACCCCATTGAATTGCCCCCCAGCCTCAAAGAATTATCCTGGGACCTCCCCCAACCCCAATGAATTGCCCCCCATCCCAAGAAAATTGCCCTGTGACCTCCCCTAACCCCAATCAATTGCCCCCATCCCCAGAGAATTGCCCTGTGACCTCCCCTAACCCAAGTGAATTGCCACCAGCCCAAGAGAATTTCCTCCCAACAACAGAGAATTGCCCCGTGACCTGCTTCAACCCCATTGAATTGCCCCCAGCCCCAGAGACTCTCACCCTTACCCCAGAGAATGGCCCCATGACATCCCAAGCCCAGTGAAATGTCCCCCAGCTCCAGAGAATTGCCCACCAGCCCCAAAGAATTGCTCTGTGACCTTCCCCAAACCCAGTTAATTGCCCCTCAGCCACACAGAATTGCCCCAGCCACAGAAAACTCCTCAACCTCAATAAATTACCCCCAACCAAATAGAATGGCACTGTGACCTCCCAAACCCCACTGAATTGCCCTCAGCCTCAGAGAATTGCCCGCCAACCCCAGAGAATTGCCCCGTGACCTCCCCCAACCCCAGTGAATTGGCCCCAGGCCCAGAGAATTGATCTCCAAGAACCTCAGTGAATTGCACCCCAGCACTAGAGAATTGCCCCCAACCCTATAGAATTGCCCACTTTCCACCCCCAACCCCAGTGAATTGCACCTCAGATATAGAGAATTGACCGCAACCCCAGAGAATTGCCACATGAAATCTCCCAACCCCGGTGATTTGCCCCAAGCTCCAGAGAATTGCTTCTCATCCCCAGTGAATTACCACCCAGCCCCAAAGAATTGCCCCACAGAACTGCTCTGTGACCTCCCTCAACCCCAGTGAATTGCCCGCCAGCCACAGAGATTTGCCCCCAACCTCAGATAAATGCTCTGTAACCTCCTTCAACCTCAGTGAATTGCCCCTGAGACCTAGAGAATTGCTCCCCAACTTGAAAATTGCTCCCTGACCTCCCCCCAACCCCAGTGAATAACAGCCCAAAAGAATTGCCCCAAACACCAGAGAATTGCCCCCTGACCTCCTCCAATCCAAGTGAATACTCCCCCATCCACAAACAATTGCCCCCTACCCCAGAGAATTGCCCCATGACCTCTCCCAACCCTAGTGAATTGCCCCCAGCCCCAAATGAATTCCCCAATGCCATATAATTGCCCCATGACCTCCACCAACCCCAGTAAATATCCCCTATCCCCAAATAATTGCCCCCCAACCCCAGAGAATTGACCCATGACCACCCCAACCCCACAGAATTGCCCTTCAACCCCAGAGAACTGCCCCCTGACTTCCCTTACCCCAGTGAATATCCCCCAGCCTCAGAGAATTGCCCCCAGCCCCAGAGAATTGCCCCCCAACACCAGAGAATTGTCCCCTGATCTCCTTGAATCCCAGTGAAAACTCCCACATCCACAAACAATTGCCTCCCAAACCCAGAGAATTTCCCCATGACCTCCCTGTACCCCAGTGAATTGCCCCCCAGCCCCAAATAATTCCCCCCTGAACTCCCCCAACCCCAGTGAGTATCCCCCCAGCCCCAGAGAATTGCCCCCAACACCAGAGAATTCCCCTTGACCTCTCCCAACCCTAGTGAATTGCCACCCAGCCCCCAAAAATTGTCCCCAACCCCAAATAATTGCCCCATGACCTCTCCCAACCCTAATGAATTGCCGCCAGCCCCAAATGATTGCCCCAACGCCATATAATTGCCCCATGACCTCCCCCAACCCCAGTGAATATCCCCATCCCCAAATAATTGCCCCCCAACCCCAGAGAATTGACCCATAACCGCCCCCAACCCCAGTGAATTGCCCACCAGCCCCAAACGATTGCCCCATGCCATAGAATTGCCCAGTGACCTTCCCCAACCCCACTGAATTTTCCCTCAGCCCCAGAGAATTGCCCTTCAACCCCAGAGAACTGCCCACTGACTTCCCTTACCCCAGTGAATATCCCTCCAGCCACAGAGAATTGCCCCCAGCCCCAGAGAATAGCCCCCTAACACCAGAGAATTGCCCCATGACCTCCCTGTACCCCAGTGAATTGCCCCCCAGCCCCGAAGAATTCCCCCCTGAACTCCCTCAACCCCAGTGAGTATCCCCCTAGCCCCAAATAATTGCCCCCAACCCCAAAGAATTAACCCATGACCTCCCCCAACACCAGTGAATTGCCCCCAGCCCCAAATGATTTCCCCAATGCCATATAATTGCCCCATGACCTCCCCCAACCCCATTGAATTGCCCACCAGACCCAGAGAATAGCCCCCCAACCCCAAAAACATGCCCCGCCCCCAGTGAATTTTCCCCCAGCCCCAGATAATTGCCCTTCAACCCCAAAGAATTGCCCCCTGACTTCCCTTAACCCAGTGAATATCCCCCCAGCCCCAGAGAATTGCCCCCAACCCATGAGAATTACCCCATGACCTCCCCAACCCCAGTAACTTGCCCCCAGCCCCAGAGAATTGTCCCCTGACCTCCTCCAATCCCAGTGAATACTCCGCTATCCACAAACAATTGCCTCCAACCACAGAGAATTACCACATGTTCTCCCTGTACCCCAGTGAATTGCCCCCCAGCCCCAAAGAATTGCCCCCAATGCCATAGAATTGCCCTGTGGCCTCCCCCAACCCCAGTGAATTGCCCCCCAACCCAAGAGAATTCCCCCCTGAACTCCACCAACCCCAGTGAATATCCTCCCAGCCCCAGAGAATTTCCCCCCCAAATGCCAGATAATTCCCCCTGACCTCTCCCAACCTTAGTGAATTGCCACCCAGCCCAAGAGAATTGCCCCCAACCCTAGGAAATTGCTCCCCGACCTTCCACAACCCCAGTGAATATCCCCCGAGCCCCAAATAATTGCCCCACAATCCCAGAGAATTGCCCAGTGACCTCCCCCAACTCCAGTGAATGGCCCCCATCCCCAGAGAATTAACACACCATCCACAGAGAGTTGACCCCCAACCCAAGAGAATTGCACTGTGACTTCCCCCAATCCCAGTGAATTGCCCCCAGCTCCAATGAATTACTCCCAAGCCACATAGACTTGCACCTTGACCTCCCCCAACCCAGTGAATTGCCTCACAGCCCCAAATAATTCCCCCCAACCCAAAAACATTGCCCCATGACCTCCCCCAATCCCTGTGAATTGCCCCCAGTCCCAAAGAATTCCCCCTAACCCCAGATAATTGCCCCATGACCTCCCCAACCCCAGTAAATTGCCCCCCCAGTCCCAGAGAATTACCCAGTGACCTCCCTCAACCCTATTGAATTGCCCCTAGCCCCAGAGAATTGCCCCCCCAACCCTAGAGTATTGCCTCATGACCTCCCCCAATCCCAGTGAATTGCCCCAGCCCTAAAGAATTCTACCCAACCCCACAGAATTGCCCCATGACCTCCCCAACCCCAGTGAATTGACCCCCAGCCCAAGAGAATTGCCCCCCAACCCTAGAGGATTCCCTCCTGACCTCTCCCAACCCTAGTGAATTGCCACCCAGCCAAGGTGAACTGCCCCCAACTCTAAACAATTGCTCCATGACCTCCCCCAACCCCATTGAATATCCCCCCATCCTCAAAGAATTCCCCTCCAACCCCAGAGAATTGCCCCATGACCTCCCCCAACCCCAGTGAATTGCCCTCCAGCCCCAAACGATTGCCCCAATGAAATAGAATTGCCCCTTGACCTTCCCCATCCCCACTGAATTTTCCCCAGACCCAGAGAATTGCCCTTCAACCCCAGAGAACTACCCACTGACTTCCCTTACCCCAGTGAATATACCCCAGCCCCAGATAATAGCCCCCAACCCATGAGAATTGCCCCATGACCTCCCCCAACCACAGTGACTTTCCCCCAGCCCCAGAGAATTGCCCCCAACTCCAGAGAATTGTCCCCTGACCTCCTCCAATCCCAGTGAATACTCCCCCATCCACAAACAATTGCCCTCAACCATAGAGAATTACCCCATGTTCTCCCTGTACCCCAGTGAATTGCCCCCCAGCCCCAAAGAATTGCCCCAAATGCCATAGAATTGCCCTACGGCTTGACCCAACCCCAGTGAATTGCCCCCAACCCAAGAGAATTCACCCCTGAACTCTTTCAACCCCAGTAAATATCCCCCCAGCCCAAAAGAGAATTGCCCCCGAACACCAGATAATGCCCCCTGACCTCTCCCAACCCTAGTGAATTGCCACCCAGACCAAGAGAATTGCCCCCAACCCTAACAAATTGCTCCCGACCTCCTCCAACCCCAGTGAATATCCCCCAGCCCCAAATATTTGTCCCCCAACACCAGAGAATTGCCCCCTGACCTGCTCCAATCCCAGTGAATACTCCCCCATCCACAAACAATTGCCCCCAACCTCAGAGAATAACCCCTAATGCCATAGAATTCCCCTTAAACCTCCTCCAACCCCAGTGAATATCCCCCTAACCTCAAAGAATTGCCCCCAACACCAGAGAATTGCCCCCTGACCTCCTCCAATCCAATTGAATACTCCCCCATCCACAAACAATTGCCCCCAACCCCAGAGAATTGCCCTACGACCTCTCACAACCCTAGTGAATTGCCCCCAGCCCCAAATGAATTCCCCAACGCCATATAATTGCCCCATGACATCCCCCAACCCCAGTGAATATCTCCCATCCCCAAATAATTGCCCCCAACCCCATAAAATTGACCCATGACCACCACCAACCCCACAGAATTGCCCTTCAACCCCAGAGAACTGCCCCCTGACTTCCCTTAGCCCAGTGAATATCCCCCCAGCCACAGAGAATTGCCCCCAGCCCCAGAGAATTGCCCCCCAACACCAGAGAATTGCCCCCTGACCTCCTCCAATCCCAGTAAATAATACCCCATCCACAAACAATTGCCCCCCAACCCCAGAGAATTACCCCATGACCTCCCTGTACCCAGTGAATTGCCCCCCAGCCCCGAAGAATTCCCCCCTGAACTCCCTCAACCCCAGTGAGTATCCCCCTAGCCCCAAATAATTGCCCCACAACCCCAGAGAATTGACCGATGACCACCCCAACCCAACAGAATTGCCCTTCAACCCCAGAGAACAGCCCCCTGACTTCCCTTACCCCAGTGAATATCCCCCAGCCCCAGAGAATTGCCCCCCAACACCATAGAATTGCCCCCTGACCTACTCCAATCCCAGTTAAAACTTTCCCATTCTCAAACAATTGCCTCCCAACCCCAGAGAATTACCCCATGACCTCCCTGTACCCCTGTGAATTGCCCCCCAGCCCCAAAGAATTCCCCCCTTAACTCCCCCAACCCCAGTGAGTATCCCCCCAGCCCCAGAGAATTGCCCCCCAACACCAGAGAATTCCCCCTGACCTCTCCCAACCCTAGTGAATTGCCGCCAGCCCCAAAGAATTCCCCCCTTAACTCCCCCAACCCCAGTGAGTATCCCCCCAGCCCCAGAGAATTGCCCCCCAACACCAGAGAATTCCTCTTGACCTCTCCCAACCCTAGTGAATTGCCACCCAGCCCAAGAGAATTGCCCCCAACCCTAGAAAATTGCTCCACGACCTCCCCAAACCCCAGTGAATATCCCCCTAGCCCCAAAAAATTGCCCCCAACTCCAAATAATTGCCCCATGACCTATCCCAACCCTAGTGAATTGCCGCCAGCCCCAAATGATTGCCCCAACACCATATAATTGCCCCATGACCTTCCCCAACCCCAGTGAATATCCCCCATCCCCAAATAATGGCCCCCAACCCCAGAGAATTGACCCATGACCACCCCCAACCCCAGTGAATTGCCCACAAGCCCCAAACAATTGCCCCAATGCCATAGAATTGCCCTGTGACCTTCCCCAACCCCACTGAATTTTCCCCCAGCCCCAGAGAATTGCCCTTCAACCCCAGAGAACTGCCCCCTGACTTCTCTTACCCCAGTAAATATCCCCCCAGCCCCAGAGAATTGCCCCACAACCCCAGAGAATTGACCGATGACCACCCCAACCCAACAGAATTGCCCTTCAACCCCAGAGAACAGCCCCCTGACTTCCCTTACCCCAGTGAATATCCCCCAGCCCCAGAGAATTGCCCCCCCCAACACCATAGAATTGCCCCCTGACCTACTCCAATCCCAGTTAAAACTTTCAACATTCTCAAACAATTGCCTCCCAACCCCAGAGAATTACCCCATGACCTCCCTGTACCCCTGTGAATTGCCCCTCAGCCCCAAAGAATTCCCCCCTTAACTCCCCCAACCCCAGTGAGTATCCCCCCAGCCCCAGAGAATTGCCCCCCAACATCAGAGAATTCCCCCTGACCTCTCCCAACCCTAGTGAATTGCCGCCAGCCCCAAAGAATTCCCCCCTTAACTCCCCCAACCCCAGTGAGTATCCCCCCAGCCCCAGAGAATTGCCCCCCAACACCAGAGAATTCCTCTTGACCTCTCCCAACCCTAGTGAATTGCCACCCAGCCCAAGAGAATTGCCCCCAACCCTAGAAAATTGCTCCACGACCTCCCCAAACCCCAGTGAATATCCCCCTAGCCCCAAAAAATTGCCCCCAACTCCAAATAATTGCCCCATGACCTATCCCAACCCTAGTGAATTGCCGCCAGCCCCAAATGATTGCCCCAACACCATATAATTGCCCCATGACCTTCCCCAACCCCAGTGAATATCCCCCAGCCCCAGAGAATTGCCCTTCAACCCCAGAGAACTGCCCCCTGACTTCTCTTACCCCAGTAAATATCCCCCCAGCCCCAGAGAATTGCCCCACAACCCCAGAGAATTGACCGATGACCACCCCAACCAAACAGAATTGCCCTTCAACCCCAGAGAACAGCCCCCTGACTTCCCTTACCCCAGTGAATATCCCCCAGCCCCAGAGAATTGCCCCCCAACACCATAGAATTGCCCCCTGACCTACTCCAATCCCAGTTAAAACTTTCAACATTCTCAAACAATTGCCTCCCAACCCCAGAGAATTACCCCATGACCTCCCTGTACCCCTGTGAATTGCCCCTCAGCCCCAAAGAATTCCCCCCTTAACTCCCCCAACCCCAGTGAGTATCCCCCCAGCCCCAGAGAATTGCCCCCCAACACCAGAGAATTCCCCCTGACCTCTCCCAACCCTAGTGAATTGCCGCCAGCCCCAAAGAATTCCCCCCTTAACTCCCCCAACCCCAGTGAGTATCCCCCCAGCCCCAGAGAATTGCCCCCCAACACCAGAGAATTCCTCTTGACCTCTCCCAACCCTAGTGAATTGCCACCCAGCCCAAGAGAATTGCCCCCAACCCTAGAAAATTGCTCCACGACCTCCCCAAACCCCAGTGAATATCCCCCTAGCCCCAAAAAATTGCCCCCAACTCCAAATAATTGCCCCATGACCTATCCCAACCCTAGTGAATTGCCGCCAGCCCCAAATGATTGCCCCAACACCATATAATTGCCCCATGACCTTCCCCAACCCCAGTGAATATCCCCCATCCCCAAATAATGGCCCCCAACCCCAGAGAATTGACCCATGACCACCCCCAACCCCAGTGAATTGCCCACCAGCCCCAAACAATTGCCCCAATGCCATAGAATTGCCCTGTGACCTTCCCCAACCCCACTGAATTTTCCCCCAGCCCCAGAGAATTGCCCTTCAACCCCAGAGAACTGCCCCCTGACTTCTCTTACCCCAGTAAATATCCCCCCAGCCCCAGAGAATTGCCCCCCAACACCAGAGAATTGCCTCTGACCTCCTCCAATCCCAGTGAATACTACCCCATCCACAAACAATTGCCCCTCAACCCCAGAGAATTACCCCATGACCTCCCTGTACCCCAGTGAATTGCCCCCCAGTCCCGATGAATTCCCTCCTGAACTCCCTCAACCCCAGTGAGTATCCCCCTAGCCCCAAATGTTTCCCCCCAACGCCAAAGAATTGCCCCATGACCTCCCCCAACAACAGTGAATTGTCCCCAGACCCAAATGATTTGCCCAACGCCATATAATTGCCCCATGACCTCCCCCAACCCCATTGAATTGCCCACCAGCCCCAGAGAATTGCCCCCCAACCCAAAAAAAATGGCCCGTGACCTTCCTAACCCCAGTGAATTTTCCCTCAGCCCCAGAGAATTGCCCTTCAACCCCAGATTACTTCCCCCTAACTTCCCTTATCCCAGTGAATATGCCCTCAGCCACAGAGAATTGCCCACCAACCCAAGAGAATTGCCCCGTGACCTCCCCCAACCCCAGTGAATTGCCCCCAGCCCCAGAGAATTGCCCGCCAACACCAGAGAATTGCCTCCTGTCCTCCCCCAATCCCAGTGAATACTCCCCCAGCCGCAAACAATTGCCCCAAACCCCAGAGAATTACCCCATGACCTCCCTGTACCCCAGTGAATTTCCCCCCAGCCCCAAAGAATTGCCCCCAATGTCATAGACTTGGCCTATGCCCTCCCCCAACCCCAGTGAATTGCCCCCCAACCCCAGAGAATTCCACATTGTACTCCCCAAACCCCAGTGAATATCCCCCCAGCTCCAGAGAATTGCCCCCCAACCCCAGAAAATTGCCCCATGACCTCCATGTACCCAAGTGAATTGCCCCCCAGCCCCGAAGAATTCCCCCCTGAACTCCCTTAACCCCAGTGAGTATCCCCCTAGCCCCAAAGAATTGCCCCCAACCAAAAAAATGGCCCATGACCTCCTCCACCATCAGTGAATTGCCCCCAGCCCCAAATGATTTCTCCAATGCCATAGAATTGCCCCATGACCTCCCCCCAACCCCATTGAATTGCCCACCAGCCCCAGAGAATTTCAGTGAATATCCCCAAGCTCCAGAGAATTGTCCTTTGACTTCCCCCAACCTCAGTATTTCTCTCTCATGGATTAAATTGTGCAAATTTTAATCTGCCAGATCCAGGAATCATAGATGAAATAAACTTTGAAGACTATGATATTCAGCTTCAAAACCAAATAACACAAGAAAGACTTGCAACTTTAAATACCTTACAATTGCAAGCATTTAACGCCATAAGAAATGCCCTAGATGATGACATGCTCAAAGAGCGTAATTTCTATCTAGATGGACCTGGTGGATCAGGAAAAACGTATCTACCGTATATACTCGAGTATAAGCAGAGTTTTTAAGCCCTTCTTTTAGGCTGAAAAGGGCCCCCTCAGCTTGTACTCCAATCACCCCTCTGTCTCTCCACCCCGTGTCTCTTTCCCCCTCTCCCTCTCCTGTGTCTCTTTCCCCCCTCTCTCTCGTGCCTCTTTCCCTCCCCCTCCCTTATCATCCTCCTCATCCTTTCTCCTCATCCCCCTTCTCATCCTCAACCCCCCTCCTCATCCTCAACCCACCTCCTCATCCTCAACTCCCCTCCTCATCCTCAACCCCACTCCTCATCCTCAACCCCCCTCCTCACGTTACCCCTCTCTAAATACCTCCCCCTCTCCCTTTCCCCTCACTTACCTTCCATCAGCAGCTGCTCCTCCGCGCGTCTTCTGGCTTGCATCAGGACCCGTCATAAGCCAATGACGTGACGTCACATTCGCGTCACATCATTAGCATTGGCCGGGTCCCGACCACAGCCGGAAGACGGGCGGAGGAGCGGGGGAGCAGCTGCTGATGGAAGATAAGTGAGGGGAAAGGGAGAGGGGGAGGTATTTAGAGAGGGGTAAAGTGAGGAGGGGGGTTGAGGAAGGAAGATGAGGAGGGGGGTTGAGGTTGAGGAGAGAGGATGAAGAGGGGGGTTGAGGAGGGAAGATGAGGAGGGGGGTTCAGGAGGGAGGATGAGGAGGGGGGTTGAGGTTGAGGAGAGGGGTTGAGATTGAGGAGGGAGGTTTAAGAGGGAGGATGAGGAGGGGGTTGAGGAGGGGGGATGAGGAGGGCGGTTGAGGAGGGTGGTTGAGGATGGGGGTTGAGGAGGGAGGATGAGGAGAGGGGTTGAGGAGGGGGGTTGAGGAGGGTGGTTGAGGAGGGGGGTTGAGGAGGGAGGATGAGGCGGGGGGATGAGGAGGGAGGATGAGGAGGGGTGTTGAGGAGGGTGTTGAGGAGAGGGTTGAGGATGAGGGTTGAGGATGAGGAGGATTGAGGATCGTTAACATTGTATTTTACAAGGTTTCAAAATGTGTTTTATTGGATGTTTTTAAGGGTTTATGTCAGTAGGAAAATAATCATTTGTTCAAAATGTAAATGTATAATTAAATAGAGAGAATTCATCCAGGGAGTAATCCGATCACCAGTTACTGGGGTCAGGAAGGATTTCCCCTCCCCCTTTGATACAATTGGCTACGTTTCAATGGGGGTTTTACTGTTTGCTTTCATCTGGATTCAATACCTATGTGCTTTACGAGTAGTTCAACCACAAGTTGCATGTTAAGAAGCATTTTGTAATGGTTTAAAAAACTCATTCATACAAAGTTGACCTATTTTTATGTTACTCATGCATAGCTCAGAATAAAAAATGTTAGTAATGTTAAAAATAATTGGTTGACCACTGTTTCCAATATAAGTTGCATGTTACAAAGCTTTATATAATGATTTACAATACGTATTCATACAAATGTCATCCATTGTTGTATTATTACTGCATACATGACAATTAAATGGTTAATATGGTTTAACAGCTGTTCAAATACAAGTTGAATGTTAAAAATGTTTTAAAAATATTATAATTGTTGTACTTCTTGGCAAACAGCATTCCCAGATTTAAAATTTTATTGACCGTCATTTTTTGACAGGCAAGTTGCTAGTATATATATAAATAGTACATTTGTATTCACATTTGAATTTCTAAAACAAGTTAAAAAACGTATTTCCTGCTCAGAATTCCGAGAAATACAGTTATTACACTGCATTCTGGGAAGCTGAGCAGGGACATGCAAATGTGCCCACAAATGCTTTGTTCTTCAATCCATCACCATTTTAAACATGGCTTCCTTTAAGCTTATGCCCACTGCATTACACAGCTTTTATGCAAAGCCAAAGTTAGCAAAAGTATATAAATAGTATATTTGTGTTCACATGTGAATGTCTTAAACAAGTAAAAAAATGTGTTTCCAGCTCAGAATTCCAAGAAATACAGTTATTGCCTTTTTGCCCACCATATATTAAATGATTGTTGTGGTGAACTACCTACTCATAAAGTCCACAACACAAGCTGGGATCGGGCCTCATGCTAATGATAGGCAGGAACCTTGAAACGGCTGTTTGTGGGTAGGATTCCCAGCTTGTGCATAATTTAACCTTGGCTTTGCATAAAAGCTGTGTAATGCAGCAGGCAAAAGCTTAAATGAAGCCATGTTTAAGATGGTTATGGATTGAAGAACAAAGCATTTGTGGGCACATTTGCATTTCCCTGCTCAGCTTCCCAGAATGCAATGTAATAACTGTATTTCTCAGAACACAAGTGTACTATTTATTTAATGTACTACTGTACATTGGAGGGCTTCTATCGCTCTTTTGCCCACTATATATATATATATATATATATATATATATATATATATATGTATATAGTAAATAAATAGTACATCTGTGTTCACATTTGAATGTTTAAAACAAGTTTAAAAACCTGTTTCCAGCTCAGAATTCCAAGAAACAGTTATTGCACTGCATTCTGGGAAGTTGAACTAGGACATGCAAATGTGCCCACAAATGCCTCGCTCTTCAATCCTTAGCCATTATCAAACATGGGTATATTAAGACCATTATGGGCCTGTTACAACCCAACATTAACCACATAAGTGCCATGACGGTCCTCAAGGACCATCATGACACTAAGTATAAACACTACACTGCACTATACCCCCCCAATAAAACATTAAATATCAACTAAACACCCTCTACACTAACCTATTAACACCTACACTACCTACCTACCCCTTAATAACCCCCACCACTCTAATTACAGAAAATCAAAAAGCCTAAAGTCACAAAAAATAAAAAAATCTACATTACAGAAAATAAAAAAACGTATGTCACAAAAAATAAAAAAAGGAACATTACAAAAAAAAAAAAAATATTACAACCCCCCCCCCACTACAGAAAAAAAATTACACACCTGAAAAGGAAATACATATAATACATACAATACAATACATGCAATATAATACATCACATATTATAATAGTCCAACTACGAATCATCGTCGCGCTGTTTGCGAGCTTGCAAAGCGAGCTCCCAAGAACGGCATCCCTCGCAAAGCGAGGGATGCAGTTTGCTCCGCAAATGCGGCCCCTCGCGAAGAGAGGGGCCGCATTTGCGGAGGTGGAGACTCAAAGGCGCCTCAAACGCGGTTAAAAACACACACGCACGACTTAGAAAAAAAAAAAAAAACACGGAACCAACCTTAAAGTAACAAACACCCACACGCTTGAAAAATACGACCATAGCGGCCGAACCGCACGCACCTAAAAACAGTCAAAACACACCAAATAATCACAAAAAATACATAAAAAACTTACCCATAGCAAGGGGGGGGGGGCACCCAGGACCTCTGAACCTCTGAAAGTAAAGTTACACCACCATTTAAGCTCAAATTCTAGAGTTCAGACACATGAAAATCCCCTAAGCAAGAGAAAAAATGGCTGCCAAAAATAACGAAAACGAGGTTTAAAGCCCAGCCACGTACAACTTTTACCCAAGAATGGATCCGAGATAAGCTCGGAGACCTGCATTAAACCCACATTAACCATCGCAGTGGGGGTCCCGACCGTAAAGGTCCCTAAAGGACCCATTATAAAATAAAACAAATATACCCTGTCACTCATGGGGGTCAATACAGACCCCCATAAACCCCTAATTAACCCTGTCAATCATGGCTGTCAATATAGACCTCCATAAGCCCTTCATTAACCCTGTCACTCATGGGGGTCAATACAGACCCCCATAAACCTTCATTAACCCTGTCAATCATGGGGGTCAATACAGACCCCCATAAGCACTTCATTTACCCCCTCACTCATGGGGGTCAATATAGACCCCATAAGCCCTTCATTAACCCTGTCACTCATGGGGGTCAATACAGACGACCATAAGCCCTTCATTAACCCTGTCACTCATGGAGGTCAATACAGACCCCCATAAGCCCTTCATTAACCCTGTCACTCATGGAGGTCAATACAGACCCCCATAAGCCCTTCATTAACCCTGTCACTCATGGGGGTCAATACAGACCCCCATAAGCCCTTCATTAAGCCTGTCACTCATGGGGCTCAATACAGACCCCCATAAGCCCTTCATTAACCCTGTCACTCATGGGGGTCAATACAGACCCCCATAAGCCCTTAATTAACCCTGTCACTCATGGGGGTCAATAGAGACCCCCATAAGCCCTTCATTAAAACTGTCACTCATGGGGGTCAATACAGACCTCCATAAACACTTAATTAATCCCCTCACTCATGGGAATCAATACAGACCCCATAAACCCCTAATTAACCCTGTCACTCATGGGGGTCAATATAGACCCACCATAAGCCCTTCATTAACCCTGTCACTCATGGGGGTCAATAGAGACCCCATAAGCACTTTATTAACCCCCTCACCCATGGGGGTCAATATAGACCCCCATAAGCCCTTCATTAACCCTGTCACTCATGGGGGTCAATACAGACCCCCCATAAGCCCTTCATTAACCCTGTCACTCATGGGGGTCAATATAGACCCCCATAAGCCCTTCATTAACACTGTCACTCATGGGGGTCAATACAGACCCCCATAAGCACTTAATTAATCCCCTCACTCATGGGGGTCAATACAGACCCCCATAAACCTCTAATTAACCCTGTCACTCATGGGGGTCAATATAGACTCACCATAAGCCCTTCATTAACCCTGTCACTAATGGGGGTCAATAGAGACCCCCATAAGCACTTAATTAACCCCCTCACTCATGGGGGTCAATATAGACCCCCATAAGCCCTTCATTAACCCTGTCACTCATGGGGGTCAATACAGACCCCCCATAAGCCCTTCATTAACCCGGCCACTCATGGGGGTCAATATAGACCCCCATAAGCCCTTAATTAACCCCCTCATTTATGGGGGTCAATACAGACCCCCATAAACCACTAATTAACCCTGTCACTCATGGGGGTCCATACAGACCCTCATAAGCCTCTATTTAACCCCATCAGTCCCATAAGGGTATATTAAGACCATTATGGGCCTGTTACAACCCAACATTAACCACATAAGTGCCATGACGGTCCTCAAGGACCATCATGACACTAAGTATAAACACTACACTGCACTATACCCCACAAATAAAACATTAAATATCAATTAAACAGCCTCTACACTAACCTATTAACACCTACACTACCTACCTACCCCTTAATAACCCCCACCACTCTAATTACAGAAAATAAAAAAGACTAAAGTCACAAAAAATAAATAATCTACATTACATAAAATAAAAAACCTAAATCTCAAAAAATAAAAAATCTACATTACAGAAAATAAAAAAACACATTAAACCCCCCCCCTACAGAAAAAAAAAAAAAAATTACACACCTGAAAAGGAAATACATACAATATACTGTATTTATGGGCGTATAACACATACTTTTTCTCCCTGAAAATAGGGGGCAAATGATGTGTGCGTGTTTTACGCCGATAATATATTATGGACCGTGTCTCTTTCCCTCCCCCCTCCTCATCCTCAACCCCCCACCTCATTCTAAACCCCCCTCTGCATTCTAAACCACCCCTCCTCAAGCTAAACCCCCCTCCTCAACATAAACCCCCCTAAATACCTCCCCCTCACTTACCTGCTTCTGCTCCTGCCTCGGCCCCTCTCCTTGACCCAGCGCGCATGTGACGTCACATGCGCGCCACGTCATTAGCACATACCAGGTGCCGGGAGGCCGGAGCGGCCAGAGCAGATAAGTGAGGGGGAGGTATTTAGGGGGGTTTAGGTTGAGGAGGAGAGTTTAGGTTGAGGAGGGGGGTTTAGGTTGAGGAGGGGGGGTTTCGAATAAGGATGGGGGTTTAGAATAGGGAGCAGGGTTTAGAATGAGGAGGGATGTTGAGGAGGGGGGTTGAGGTTGAGGAGGTGGGTTGAGTTTGAGGAGGGGGTTGAGGATAGGGGGGTTGAGGAAGGAGGATGATGATGGGGGGTTGAGGAGGGGAGTTGAGGGGGGTTGAGGGGGGGTTGAGGACTGGGTTTGAGGAGGGAGGTTGAGGAGGGGGTTGAGGATGAGGGGGTTGAGGATGAGGGGGTTGAGGAGGGAGGATAAAGAGGGAAGATGAGGAGGGAGGTTGAGGATGAGGAGGGGGGTTGAGGATGAGGAGAAGGTTGAGGAGGGGGGTTGAGGTTGAGGAGGGGGGTTGAGGAGGGGGTTGAGGAAGGAGGATGAGGATGAGGGTTTAGGATGGGGGGGTTGAGGAGGGAGGATGAGGAGGGAGGTTGAGAAGAGGGTTGAGGATGAGGAGGGAGGTTGAAGTTGAGGATTTTGCTTCAAAGTTCTTTATTTGAAATTTATTTTTTTTACCCTGAAATTTCCTTTTTAAAATGAGGTGCGTGTTATACGACGATAAATACGGTAATACATACAGTATAATACAATACATTACAAAAACATGCAATACATACAATATAATACAATACAATTAAATACAATACAATCTATCTATCTAATATACATCCCCCAATCTATCTAAATAAATACCACAATCTAATATACAATACATGCTATGCTATCTATATAAAACACATACCCCTAGCTAGCATACAATAAATGCTATCTATATATAAAATAATCTAATTCTAAGCTAAAATAAAATAATTAAGACCACTTACCTTTGCAGATGTTCATTCAGATCAGCCACCTGGGGAAAAAAATTAAATAAAAAAATTAGTGCAACACATTTACAGTAAATACTAAACATTCTAAACATTCTAAATATTATACTCACCTTTCCGGCATGTCCCGTCCTTATTCTCCGTTGCTGCACCTGTTAAAAAAAACATAACATTAATACACATACATAAACATAAAAACAAAATAAAATAAACATAATCTACATTGTACTTACCTCCCCGCGATGTCTCCGGCCTCCTCCTCCTGCTCTTCTGCCACGCCCTGTAAAAAAAAAAAAAAAAAAACTTACATCCCCACTCACGGATATCACCGACGCTAATGAGGCTCCCAGAGACTTTTCTGGAAGAAAATAGGCAATGGCGCCTTCTGATTGGTTGAAATCGCTGTCTATCAAATTTACCCAATCAAGAGGCGTCAATGTGTGAGCCAATCAGAAAGGGATACACACTAAAATCCCACTCTGATTGGATAATGCACCTGTCAATCTTTATTTAAACCAATTACAAGGCGCAGATGCCTTCAGCCAACCACAATGGAATACACCCCCACAGGGTGATTGGCTGGAGGCATCTGCGCATTCTGATTGGTTGCACTGACAATAGCCAATCACAATGGAATAAACCCCCCCGTACTGATTGGTGAAGGATTTGCGCCTTCTCGTTGGCTAATGTCAATCAGTATTACAGCCAATGGGAAAACGCAGTTGTCTTCACCAATCAGTACGTGGGGGTGTATCCCATTGTGATTCGCTGATGGCAATAAAGCCTTCGGATTGGTTCAAATAAAGATTGACAGGTGCGTTATCCAATCACTGTGGGATTTTGGGGTGTATCCCTTTCTCATTGGTTCACAATTGGCGTCTTCTCATTGGCTGAATTTGATAGACAGCGTTTTCAGCCAATCAGAAGCCGCCATTGCCAATTTTATTCTGGAACACCCTGTAGGAAGCTCATTAGCGTGTGTTTTTTTTTTTTTTTTTAAAGAGCGCAATGCTTCCGGGGCAGAACACGAGGAGGCCGGAGACATCGCGGGGACGTAAGTACAATGTAGATTGTGTTGATTTTACTTAGTTTCATGTTTATGTATGTGTGCTAATGTAATGTTTTTTTTTAACAGGGGCCGCGCCACAGAAGCAAAGATGGAGGAGGATGGGACATGCTGGAAAGGTGAGTAGAATAATTAGAATATTTACAATGTTTATTTATTTTATGTAAACGTGTTGCTATATAGCGATAGCATGTACTGCATTTTAGATAGATAGGGGGATGTATAGTATATAGATAGTATTTATTGTATCATATATAGTTGTTAGCATACGGGTTGTTGCTAACACTTGTGGGCTCGCATAGCAAACTGGCCGCAGTTGCTGGCAAGGAGCGCCGAAGGCAATGCCAAAGGCTCTCATCCCTACGACCCCCTATGACTCTTGGACCGCAAATGCGGACCCTCATGAAGCAAGGGTCCGCATTTGTGGAGGTGGAGGCTCTACGGCGCCCCACAACCACTTACAAACGCCCACACACGCGGGCAAACACGCAATGACGAACTACGGACTTTCACAAAAAATACTTAGGAAAAATAAAAATTTGTGGCCTTGCAACAAAAAAACACAAACCCGTAAAACGATTACGGACTTGCAAAAATACGACCTTAACAGACAAACCGTGCACATCGAAAAATACTCAAAACGCAAAAAAATAAACCCAAAAAAATCATTACCCACAGCAAAGGGGGAAACCCAGGATGTCTGGAACTCAGTTTACACTTCGATTTCACTAACATTTGCAAAGTCTACACGCTCAATAATCCCCTAAGCAACATAAAAAATGTCCGACGAAAAAAATGAAAATGAGGCTAAGGACGTAAAATTACAAAACGTTTTTGCAAAACTGAACCAACACTCAAGAACACTTCATCCGGCACGTAACACACATTATGGGCGACGTACCACACACAAAATCTCCACCATTTCACATGCAACAAGTAACTTCTATGCGCAAAATGGCGGTTGGAACGCTAATTGAGAGCTGGAACACAAATTGTGCATGCGTATTGCGTTCTAACGGTTTCTACTTCACCTCCAAGTCTATAAATACTGCACACTTTCCAGAAATGTATACATTTCTCCTCAGGTGATGAACAGTGTGACTGGACATTTCACTGGTGGCGTTACTTTTGAAGCAACTTCATTATCACTTTAGAAGTATCTACAAATCTGCAAATTACAACAAAGAGGTAAGCTGTAATACATTAATTAATTAATAAATCCATAAAAAAAAAAGGTTTCATTTCAAATATTGCCAAGAACAACCGTATTCATGTATCATAAAATTTCAAACACACATATATGGCTCTGTGCCCTCAAAAAATCTCAATAAAAAAAAAAAAAAAAAGGAACATAGATTTTTTTTTTTTTAAATGCCTTTTACAAAAAAAAATTACACACATATCACATATTATAATTGTCTAACTACGATTCGTCGTCGCTCTGCGTAGTGCGTACGTCTTAGCGATGAGCGCCGCAGGCGCTCATCGCCCGGTGAGCCTCGCGCAGCGAGGCGACCTGTTAAATTGTAGCACTTTGGCAATGAGCGCCGCAGGCGCTCATTGCAGGCGAGCCTTGCATAGCGAGGCGAGCAGTTAAACCGTAGCACTTAGAAAAAAAATACGAGGTGAAAAAAATTACGAGATAAGCAGCGGAACAAAAACAGTAAAAAAAACACTAAATACACACTAAAAAATAAAACAAAGGTCACTTACAGCATGGGGAACCAGGCAGGACGTCTGGAAGTGAGTTGGAACTGCAATTTAGATCGATTTAGCCGAGTTACAAAGATCGAAAATCGGCTAAGCAAGAAAAAAATGGCCGCCGAAAAAAAATGAAAACGAGGCTATACTACTACGAACTGCGTAAAACACAGCCACAGACGTATGTGTTTGAAAAACAACGAGATAAAGGATGCGGATTAACCGCGCAATGAGTAAAAAGACAGTAGCGAGTACATTTTACGAAACACAATTACAGATTTACTCATTAACACAGATTTATCGACTTTGTCTCGCGCAACATCGGATTTCCCGCCTAAACCAACGCATTTAATGGGAAATATAAGTTGCAAGTTACAAAAATAAAACTTAAACATTTTTTTTTTTATTTATTTTAAGAAAGAAAAAAAGGGACAAATGTAGCGTCATGTTGTGTGGCAAACAAATTTCACTAGATTTAATTTTTATTGACCGTCATTTGACCGTTTTACCATATTTACTGTTAAACCGTAGTACTTTAGCGGGCTGAGCGATGAGCGCCGCAGGTGATCATTGCCCGGCTCGCCTCGCGCTGCGAGGCGAGCCGTTAAACCGTAGTACTTTGGCAATGAGCGCCGCAGAAAAAATGCCGCACGAACAAAACGAAAACCAGGCGACAGCACTATAACCACGGAAAACACGTACCGATAATCCGCTAAGACGCATACCACACATTATCCGCCATTTTAGGATAATGCGGAAGTACACAGCTACGTTAACGGTTTCGGATCGCGCACGCACACTATTACACTGCACACATTCATCACGCTTACACAGTACCTCCACACCACTAATGCTGCTGCAACATCAACACAGATTGCCAGCTCTTCAACACAATGCATAAAAATACGTAAATTTATTTATTAATTAGATTTCTATATTTCAGTAGTACACAGAAAACAACATTAGCTACCTTACAATTCCATATGTATATTAATAACTAAACAACTTTTAAAACATACACATCTGATTGCCGTCATTTTTTGACGGGCAATACGCTAGTATATATATATACTAGCAAATTGCCTGTCAAAAAATGACGGCAATTAAATTGTAAGTGAGCTAATGCTGTTTGGTGTATAATAATGAAATCTATAATACATTAATAAATGAATATACTTTACCTATTTTGAAGCATTGTGTTGAAGAGCTGCAATCTGCTTTGATGTTGCTGCAGCATTAGTGATGTGGAGCTGCTGTGTAAGCGTGCTGAATGTGTGCAGTGTAATAGTGTGCGTGCGCGAGACCAAACCGTTAGCGTAGTTGTGTACTTCCGCATTGTCGTAAAATGGCGGGTAATGTGTGGTATGCGTCTTAGCGGAATATCCGTAGGTCTTTTGTGGTGTTTTGCAAGTTTCTTGTGGTGTTTTGCGTGTTTAGAGTGCTGTAGCCTCGTTTTCGTTTTGTTCGTCTGCCAATTTTTCTCTCACTTAGAGAATTTTTTAGTGTCTAAACTGTTTTATTATGAGTTAAATGAAGGTGTAACTTCATTTTTTGAGGTCCTGGATGCTTCCTCTTGCTGTAGGTAAGCTTTTTATGTATGTGTTGTGTGTATTTATTGTGTTTTTAATTTTTTCATGTCCGCTGGTTGCGGGCAATTTTTGCGAGTCCGTAATGTGTGTTAACGTGTCTCGTATGTTTTTTGTGTTGCGAGGTAAAGTTTGCGAGGGTCGCAGTTGGTGTGTCGTGTTGTTTGTAAAGTTTGCAAGAGTCGCTGTTGCTGGCAAGGAGCGCCTACGGCCTGCAAGCGTGAGCGAAGGCTCTGGCTGGCTCGCCTGCTCACAACTATATATGTGATGATGCATTTTAATATTTCCCCTTTCTTCACATTTCCAACAGACTCTGTCTTAACAGAATCACTGAATAATTTGCAGCGCTGCACGGTTTCACACGCACTGTGAAATTTGCACAAATTAGCACAATTTCACTCACGACAAAGAAAGAACAACAGGTAATTTACAAAACTACATTTTATTCACAAAAATAAGATGCTGTTGTTAAAAAAAAAATTACACAAAAAAATCATTCCTCATTCTCTTTTTCAACAGACACTGCCTGAAGACTGACGCAGGAACATTGCCAGCAGGGGACCCTCAGTCATTTATACACAACTAATAATTCAACCAAGGTATAGTATAACAAGTAAAAAAAACACCTATCCTGTTTGCTGTGCGCCAAATGTTAACACATATAAAATAGAACAATGAATCCTGTTTTGTCTGCACCAACCTCTAAGCCTAACCCATAACCTAAACCTATAATACCAAAAGTGCCTTATAGAAAACAGGATACTATAAAATATATTGGTAACACATACAAAATTTCAGAATAAATCCTGTTTTGTAACCTATAAGCCTAAACCCAGAACCTAAACCTCTAATGACAACACTGGCGTACACAAAACAGGATAGTACCACAAATATTGCTAATACATACAAAATTTAACAATAAATCCTGTTTTCTGTGCCCGAACTTATAAGCCTAAACCCACAACCTAAACCTCTAATGAGTACTGTGGTGGACACAAAACAGGATAGTACAACAAATATTGTTAACACAAACAAAATTTCAGAATAAATCCTGTTTTGTGTGTCCTAACCTATAAGCCTAAACCCAGAACATAAACCTCTAATGACAGCACTGGCGTACACAAAACAGGATAGTACCACAAATATTGCTAATACATACAAAATTGAACAATCAATCCTGTTTTCTGTGCCTTAACCTAGAAGTCTAAACCCACAACCTAAACCTTTAATGACTACTGTGGTGGACACAAAACAGGATAGTCAACAAATATTGTTAACACATTTCTAAATTCTGAATAAATCCTGTTTTGTGTGCCCCAACCTATAAGCCTAAACCCAGAACCTAAACCTCTAATGACAATACTGGCGTACACAAACAGGATAGTACCACAAATATTGCTTATACATACAAAATTTAACAATAAATCCTGTTTTCTGTGCCCAAACCTATAAGCCTAAACCCACAACCTAAACCTCTGATGACTACCGTGGTGGAAACAAAACAGGATAGTACAACAAATATTGTTAACACATACAAAATTTCAGAATAAATCCTGTTTTGTGTGTCCTAACCTATAAGCCTAAACCCAGAACATAAACCTCTAATGACAACACTGGCGTACACAAACAGGATAGTACCACAAATATTGCTAATACATACAAAATTGAACAATCAATCCTGTTTTCTGTGCCTTAACCTAGAAGTCTAAACCCACAACCTAAACCTCTAATGACTACTGTGGTGGACACAAAACAGGATAGTCAACAAATATTGTTAACACATTCCTAAATTCTGAATAAATCCTGTTTTGTGTGCCCCAACCTATAAGCCTAAACCCAGAACATAAACCTCTAATGACAACACTGGCGTACACAAACAGGATAGTACCACAAATATTGCTAATACATACAAAATGTAACAATAAATCCAGTTTTCTGTGCCTTAACCTATAAGTCTAAACCCACAAACTAAACCTCTAATAACAACTGTGGTGTACACAAAACAGGATAGTACAACAAATATTGTTAACACATACAAAAATGCGGAATAAATCCTGTTTTGTTTGCCCTAACCTATAAGCCTAAACCCAGAACCTAAACCTCTAATGACAACACTGGCGTACACAAACAGGATAGTACCACAAATATTGCTAATACATACAAAATTTAACAATAAATCCTGTTTTCTGTGCCCGAACCTATAAGCCTAAACCCACAACCTATGTCCTAATGTCCATAAGGGCAAATAAATCAGGAGCATAATGCTTATCAAAAGAAGAAAGTTCTTTCATGCATTCTGTGGATGCAGGAGTAGGTTTGACATTTTTATTATCGCTGTCTTCAATTGCTTTCACAGGGACTTTGTCACCTGCTTCACCCCTCTTTGGACACAGCTTCAGTCGTGATGCGTGGATCCAGATGTCCTGTGAGTCAGTGAGGACGGCTGTCCTGGTTACTGCTACAACGGTAGTCGGTGGTCCGAATGGGAAGCCTCCCTTCTTTGCTCTGTTCAGTTGTCGGACACAGACGAGGTCACCTGGCTGGAACGGATTTGTTGGTTCCTGTGAGGGTAAAGGGAAGCAAGAAGACACATCACCATAGATGCCATTCAATTTATCAATCAATTGTTGCACATTTTGTTCTTTTATAAGATCAAGATCACCAGAGATAATTACAAGTGGGCCTTTTACCCAAGGAGTTGGAAATGGTCTTCCCATTAGAATCTCAAAAGGGGACAATTTAGTAGAGTTATTAGGAGTCATCCTTATTTCTGCTAGAATGGCAGGTAAGTATTTCTGCCAGTTCACCCATGTACCTGCAGTGGCCTTTGTAAGTTTCTCCTTAATAGTGCGGTTCATTCTTTCCACTATGCCTGAACTCTGAGGATGGTAAGGGATATGGAATTCTCTGGTTATCTGTAGCCATTGTACCAGTTCCTTAATTACCGCACTAATAAAGGCTGGTCCATTATCAAAATTAGTTTGCAATGGGCATCCATATCTCAGTATTATCTCGGTAGGTAATATTTTAGCTACCGTCTTAGCATCCTCTCTTTGTGTTACAAAGGCCTCAGGCCACCGTGAGAACTGGTCTACTATCACCAACAGGTACAATTGCTTTGATCCTGTCTTTGGGATATGAGTAAAATCAATTTGTAAATGGGTGAATAGAGCTGTGGGTGGAGACAAATGATCATGTAATGCTTTGTTAGGTACTGTAGAGTTATTCTGTAGACACCTTATACATCTTTGTATGTATGTCTTGCAGTGTGATTTTAAATTTCTGATGCAAAATGACAGTTGCAGCTGTTTGCTACCCGGTCAGCTAAAGCATTACCTCTAGATATAAAATCATTGCGATTCTTTGTACTTGCTATGTGTTATCAGTTTTTACTAGTTTTGTTTTCAGTGTACTGATATATGTACTGCTAGATACAGGGGGGGGGGGGGGGGTTAAGGGGGATTGGTGCTGCAGCTTGTGTTCTCTCTGTAGCTGTGGGTGGAGGAAGGGGGGGGACTAACAGTGTCGATATGTGCCTTAGGCTGAACTGTGGGTGAATGTCGGCGCATGTTATTGCCTATGATAACTTCCATATCTGTGTCCAGGCTAGGGTATAGGGCTGTGGGAAGACTACAAGTAGGGGGCGCTGTCTGTACAGCCACAGCATAAGCAGCTAATGCTTGGAGACACGCCGGCATCCCCTGGACCGGAGTAGGGACTACTTTGGAAAAGAATGCAACGGGACACATATTACCTCCGTGATCATGGGCACAGACCGCGGCCATGGTTTTACAATTGTCCCTCACATACAGGTGGAATGGTTTACAATAATTAGGTAGTCCTAAAGCGGGGGTCTGCATAATTCTAACTTTTAAGTTCACATAAGCTTTAGTCATGCCTGGAGTCCACTGAATATGTTCTGGGCTGTCCCCCTTAGCAGCCGTACGTAAAATGGAGTCATAGTGTGAGTATTCAGGGATCCATTGCCTGCAATAATTAATCATCAACATGTGTTGCCCCCATTTGTATTTTGTTTTTAGTTACGTTGTGACCTTCAGCTGCTAAGTGCTGTAGTAAACTGAGTGAATCATGTCTATATACTTCCCCGTTAGGAGTACAACAACAGTAGGTCATTGACGTACTGTAGCAGGACGGAACCATGACACGGGTCGATGACCGCAAGGTATGTTGGAGCACCAGTGAGTAAGCAGCTGGTGAATCCACGTAGCCTTAGGGGAAGACGGGTCCATGTTAATAGGCGCCTATCAAAAGTGAAAGCCATAAGTAGTTGTGTCTCAAAGTCCAATGGGACTGAAAAGAATGCGTTTAATAAATCAATAACAGTAAATATAGTGGCGTCATCTGGAATGGCCGTAATGAGAGCGGTGATATCAGGGACAATCGGGGCAATTGGGATGACTAAGTATTTAATTGCTCTTAAATCCTGGACAAATCTAAAGTCATTGTCACGTAATGGAAGGGAAGTTAGCCCAATTCCATCCTGACTCTGTATCAGAGTCTAAAAGTCTGTATAACAAGTCTGATGTCAGTCTGAGTCATGGTTTCCATAACACATTCCCTTCAGATACATCATATATGTAGAAGGATTAATTCGGGGGTTAAAGGCTTTCATAACTAGTTGGTCACCTACTGTTAAAAAAAATTCCTTTCTACAAACTTAAATTGTAATCACAGGGATGAACCACGATGTCTCTATAAAAATGAGTACTGTCTGTTTTCTCTTTCCGTATTTACTATTTGCAATCTATTAAAAAAGAAACTATTATGATCCCATTTTGGATCAAATTCACATACAAAATGTCCCTTTTAAATCGCCTACTAAAACATTTCTAGGAACTATTTCCCTTACTTAACTTACAATAATTCCCAACTAACACTCCGCTTCCTGAGACCTCTCCACAAACATTTAACTACAAATACTGGAATCCACCTTAAAAAGTTCAACAATAACATTCCATACACATGACAATTTTCTTATCCAAACTGAATACGACCTTAAGAATTTTCTGCCGGGAGGGAGAATCCTGTCACAAAAACTCACATTTTTTTTTTGTTTGTTTTTCACGGGACAACAGAAAGAACACATTGTCTTACTCTTACAAACATTTACAAGATAGACCATAAATCCTCCATATTTCCCATTTTTTTATATTTATGCCGGCTTTAGAAATATATCTCAGTGGTGGACACGATCTCTACAGCCTTAAAGACACAGAGGAAAATTCTCTAACCTGCATTTCTCAATTGTATTGCAGAGAAAAGAAAGTACAGCAAACACTCACAAATCTATTTGCAGCAAAACAGACAAGACAATCCATCTACTTTATAAACAAAAGCAATCAGAATATTATATAAATATCCCGGGTTGGGAGGTGGGTATTGTTTAGACTGGGAAGTACTCATTTCCAACTATCCTTCTATTCTTAAAAACTTTAGGTGGTTGTCTCAATAGACAATGTAACCTTATGTGAGGAATTGACTCTGCTGGATTTTGAACCCTGGTCCCCAGGCTGCTGATCCTCTTCCCTACCACTGCGCCAGCCTGCCTTTGTGAAATTCCTGGAGATCTGATAACCTTGACTCTGCTAGCAATAGCATCAGTGACTAAGTCTCTTCAGCTGTGTCTGGTCAGGTGTCTGGTCCTTTGCCTATATACGGCCCTTCCTGTCAATGTACCTTGCCAGATTATTGTGGTTCCTGATCCCTTCAATAAAGCTTGTTCCTGTTTCACCTACAAAGTTGCTGAATTGGATTATTGCTGACCTAGGCTGCTGGTCTCCAAAACCTTGTGATACCTATATCATTACACCTTATTTGCTATCACGGTTGTTAATCAGAGAACAGGAGCGGCTGTACTGAGCTGAAATAGCTCCGACAATTCTGACAGATATTCTCGAGTTAACGGGTTGCCCCTAGACACAGAGACGGTGCGTCTTACAGTCTCCAGAGACCTTACTTCCTGATTTTTACACAGAATAAAAAAGCATTTCTTAGCTTAAACAGCACAGCAATACAGCAAAATTCATGAGCAAGCAAAAGAGGATTTGGGGCACTGTCAACCAAGCCATCAAGTATATATTTATATCAATTTTATCCTTTCTATTCCCACCTTAGGAATAATATATATATATATCTCCTTGATATATATATATGCCCTTCCATAGGCCTAATTTTAGCCTTCCAAGGCTTTACCCTCTCTTCCTTAGAGAGTCTCCCTACCTCAGGGAGTGTCCCTAGTCTCCTCCTCAGGGACTATACCTGCAGTCTACCCAAGACTTAATTCTCCCTACCTCAGGGAGTGTGCCCAACTTATTTACTTGTATACAGTTTACAAAGGACGACGAGAGTGGGAGCAAAGGAAGGTGCATATAGACACTGTTCACTGTACTTACCACTCCGTCGTACTTCGATCTCTGTATCCCACTTCTCGACACCAGTTTGTTGGGGTTTCCTAATTCAGTAGTTGGCAGCTTGGAACACACAGGCCCCAGTCAGAATTCTGGGGAGCCGTACTGGAAGTAACACACACAAAATCATTCTCAGTACAAATTCCGTTTATTGCTACGTCATAGCATCGGTTATATACTTGCTAAAGAAGGTGGATATTAGAGTTAATTTACACAGTACATGTTACAAGGACAGATAATCAGGTGTTTTCTGTTTCTTAGAACAGCTAGAAATGTTTTGTGTTTTAGTACTGAGAGTAAGGTCGCAAGATCCCAAGGACAGGAATGTGTTATTATGGTTAGGCTATATCTCTCATGTGAATATGTCAGCAGAATATGTTAACCCCTTCAACAGCAGAATATGTTAACCCCTTCACTGTCTACATAAGAACTGACAGATGGAGAAAAAGAGAAAAGAAAAATACAGTAAAACACCTCCTCGTGTTCAATATATAATAAAATAGCATGCCTTTCTAGCCACTAATTCTCTCTTATAAATTAAATAAGAAAGACAAAAAAAAAAGCAGATATGTTACTTCCTTATTAAGAAGGTAGAAGGCATTTTCTATGTGACGAAATCATCTGCCATCTACTCTTCAAGATTGGGGTGGAGGCTGGTATACTCCGCGGTTTGCCTCTGGAAATTAGTTTTAAGACTCTGAGATATTACAGGGGTAACCTTCTTCTGAAACTTGAAACTGGCTCAGACATATGACTATGAAATATTATTACTAAAAAATACTATAAACTATCTGGAAAAAAATTATACTGGTCTATAACCCCCAACAATTTTAAATATTGTGCTTGCCTAGAACTTTGAAGACTCTTTTTTCTTCTACAGGCGGAACGTCTACTCAGCAAGACAAGAGAGCTTTTATAGACTTTCCGCAAACTTGAACCTGAGAGTAACATACACTTCCTATTCAATGGGACAAGAGAGTCTATATAGTTTTTTTTGTCAAACTGGAACACGTTTCAGCTTGTTGGCTTTGCCTGTAAAAGGACTCTCAATAACTAAGTGGGGAGGGAAGGAAAAGAGAAAAGACCTTTCTGATTAGACGGTATAGATGTTAGGTGAACTTATATAAAGCTCAGGATACCTCATAATCAATTAAAATCTGAAATTTGTAAAGGCTTAGTAACATTAATACCAGGATGAAAAAAGCAGTTACATCCTCGAAGTCTAAACCCAAAGGGAAAAAAGAAAGAAATGGTCATTTAAAAAGTGATTTTTTTCTCCCTAAACCTGGTCTCAAGAGCGAGCATTATATGGAGGAAGACTCAGATAACACTTTAAAAAATGTCTGTATCCTCAACGGAATTTAGAGAAGTCTTTAGTGCAGACAACACCATAGCCTCTGATTCAAATGAGGAAGACACTCTAACTGTTAAAACTATGAAAAAACTTTTAGGTGATTTTAGAACTACTTTGATCTCAGATCTTATGATAGAAATAGCAAAGAATACAGCCTCTATTACTGAACGATCTGTAGAAAAAAGATATTCTGGTGAATAAACAAACCGAACTAGATTTAAAGCAACAAAAAACATCAACTGAGATAAAGAGATTGAGAGGAGAAGGGGTTAGTCAAAGTTAAATTAAACAACCTAGAGGATCACTCGAGAAGGTGTAATGTAAGAATCAGGGGTATCCCAAAAAGAATAGGTTATAAAGATCTGTCCGAGTACATAACCTCTTTCTTTTCTTCCTTGATATCTCCTCTATTTCTAAATGAGCACATGATTGATAGAATCCACAGAGTATCAGTTTCCCCAAGTACTGAGAGAGAAGTACCAAGGGATGTTATCATTAAACTTCACTACTTCTCTTATAAGGAAGCATTGCTGGGAAAGTCCTTTGAGTTAAAAACTTTTAATCCCCCCTGTGATAACTTAAAGATATTTGCAGATCTGTCCAGGGAAACGTTACTTAAAAGAAAAGAGTTTATAGATATCACAATAGAGCTAAGTCAAAGGAATCTTAGATATAGATGGTGATTTCCAACAAAATTAATAATTTTAAAAGAAGGCAAAAACACTCTTATTAGTACACGACTTGAAGGGGAAAAATTCAGAAAAGATCTGGGTGTATCATAGGGAGGATTGGTTTTATACTTGAAAGGGGAAAAATGGAAGAAAAGGAAAAAAGGAAGAAAAAGATATAAATGTCTAAATTTAGCACTTTTATTTAATTACTTGAATTATAAATTGCACTTTGGTATACTTGGCACTTTAACACAATTATTTAATACTATAGATGGAATATATCATCTTTTTCTTAGCAACATTATAATGAAAGTTATGGGGATTTTATTATACACTTTTTTCTTCCAAATTAATTTAATTTATAGTCACTTTAGATAAATTAAAATTGTATGTTTAAATAAAGCACCTTGTATAATCATTCTTTAGAATAAAAGCACTTTATAAATTCGTATTTTTCTGAGGTCATATTTCCCCCCCAAGCTCACATGTGTGACGGGGCCTATGGCTGCAATGAGCTCCTTTGGCGCTCATTGCAGCCTAAGTGCTGTGCGGCTGCTTAATTGCTCATTCCTAAGTCCCGCGTGCTTCAATGACTCAACTGCTCCCTTAGCGAGGCGAGCAGGGCAATGAGCGCCTTTGACGCTCATTGCCTAAGTCCTGTGAGCTCGGAAGGCTTCAATGCCTCACTTGCTCAACTCGTTTTGCAAGACTTGCAGTTTCACAAGTTGCAGTTTGACAATTATAATATGTGATATATATATATATATATATATATATATATATATATATATATATATATATACAACGTGATTGACAGGCAGGCAACATGGCTCTGAGCAGTGACGTGGCTAAGGGGGTGTGACCTGGGGGTCTGAAATGTATAAAACTTGTTGGACTGAAAAAATAAAGTGTGCTCAAGGTGACATACATCATTTTACGTGTGCTTATTATTGAGAAAAGGGGATACCCTGGTCATAAGGGCTACTAATTCTACCTCTAACTAAGGAAGAATTACAACCAGTAATTCTGTTAATCTGGCTAGTGATCCTGGTGTTCCTGTGGTCATTCTGAAGGTCCATTAGTGATCTGGTTCTGTCTCTGCTAGCAGGCATTACAACAAGAACCATCAAATATCGCTGGGTGGGTCAGAACTAGGTTCTGGTCAAGCCCAATTGAAGAAATGATCGTTACACATTAGGGCAGCCTTTAGGTCCTGGAAGGCTTTCTCACATGCAGCGTTACACTGTGCCAGCCGGAGCATCTTCTTCTTGGTGATGTACATCAGTGGCATTGCTAGAGTACCGTAATGGGGAATCAATTGTCGGTAATATCCTGCTGTACCCAGAAATGCCAGCTTCTGACTCTTACTCACTGGGGTGGGCCACTGCTCTATAAAGGCTACCATGTCTGACTCTAGCCAGAAACTCCCACTCCCTACTACTGTGCCTTAGGTACTGCAAAATGGCACTTGCTGGATCTGACCAAGGACCATGGCTAGGTGGTGCCCATTTTTCTACCAAGTATAGCTGAATATAGCAATGTCATCCAGACACCCATGGATGAAATCCCAGTATCCATGTAATAGGTGGTGAACAAGCTACTGGAAAGTATAAGGAGGATTCTAGGCTCCCAAAAGATATAACCTTAAACTGGTATACCCCAAAATGGGATGGTAAATGCCAACTTATCTCTAGTGGTTTCAGCAAGTGGGATCTTTCAATAGCACTTAGACAAGTCTAGAGAGGACATGTAGGTTGCTCATCTTAACCTATCTAGCATCTACATTAGTAATAGAGTAAGGGCCAGTAGTGGAGATGACCAGCTGTTATAGCACCCTCCAAAACTGCTAGTCCCTCTGTGGATCAACAGGGTGCTCTCCAAAATAAACATTTCCCCCTCAGGTCCTTCATCCCCAGACAGTGCCCTAGGCCAGGATCCTGCTTTCATTCCCAATGAAAGTCAGGCAGGTCAGCCCATGGCACTAAAATTTGCCCAGTTGGCATCTGTCTTTCTGCAGTTTAGACTGGCTCTGGCTCCTGTTGAGTCTTTCTGGTAGTGATCCACATAACAACACTCCATGGGTTGCTAATTGTTCCCAAACAATTCATCTGCTGACAGTACAATCTTGCCTCCCTCACTCCTCTCTCATGCTCTCACCCATACCCCAGTCAACCTGAACCCAGTATAAAGGCATCACCACAATGTATATGCCCTTATTCAAGATGGAGGAGGGGCTCACCATGCCTGGGTGGTTTAAGGCCAGACATGATTCAGTGTCCACTGGCTTGACTTTCTTTGGGGCTGTGGGGCAATTATCTGGGGCTGGGGTCAATTCTCTGGGGTTGGTGGAGGTCACGGGGCCATACTCTGGGGCTGTGGGGCAATTCTCTGGGGTTGGTTGAGGTCACAGGGAAATTCTCTGGGGCTATGGGGCAATTCTCTGGGGCTGGAGAAGGAGATGGGGCTGGTGGGCAATTCTCTATGGCTGGTAAGCAATTCAGTGGGACCTGGGGAGGCCACATGGCAATTCTCTGTGGCTGGGAGGCAATTCACTAGGGCTGGGGAAAGTCAAGGGGTAATTCTCTGGAGCTGGGGGGCAATTATCTGGGGTTGGTGAGGGTCGCAGGGCAATTCTATGGGGCTGGGGGTCATTTTCTGGGTCTGGAGGAGGTCACAGGGCAATTATCTGGGGTTGGGGGCAATTCTCTGGGGCTGGAGGATGTCACGGGGCAAATCTCTGGGGCTGTGGGGCAATTCTTTGGGGCAATTCTCTAGGGCTGGCGGCAATTCTCTGGGGTTGGTGGAGGTTGCTGGGCAATTCTCTGGGGCTGTGTTGAAATTCTCTGAGGCTGTAGGAGGTCATGGGGCAATTCTATGGGGCTGGGGGCAATTCTCTGGGACTGGGGTCGATTCTCTTGGGTTGGTGGAGGTCTCAGGGCAATTCTCTGGGGCTGTGGGGCAATTCTCTGCGGTTGGTTGAGGTCACGAGGAAGTTCTCTGGGACTGTTGGGCAATTCTCTGGGGCTGGGGTAGGTGATGGGGCAATTCTCTGGGGCTGGTAGGCAATTCACTGGGGCTAGGGGAGGACACAGGGCAATTCTATGGGGCTGAGGGGCAATTCTCTGGGGCTGGGGGAGGTCACAGAGCATTTCTCTAAGTCTGGGGGGCAATTTACTGAAGTTGGTGGAGGTCAAGTGGCAATTCTCTGGGTCTGGGGGGCAATTATCTGGGGTTGGTGAGGGTCACAGGGCAATTCTATGGGGCTGGGGGGATATTTTCTGGGGCTGGTGCAATTTTCTGGGGCTGAGGGGCGATTCTCTGGGGCTGAGGGCAATTCACTGGGGCTGGGGGAGGTCACGGTGCAATTCTCTGAGACTGGGGGGCAATTGTCTGGGGTTGGGCGAGGTCACAGGGCAATTTTCTGGGGCTAAAGGGGAAATACTCTGGGCTTGGTGGAGGTCATGGGACAATTCTCTGGTGTTGGGGGCCATTCCCTGGGGTTGGGGGGGCAATTATCTAGGGCTGGTGGAAATCACTGGGTAATTCTCTGGCATTGGGGGGGCAATTCTTTGGGATTGGTGGAGAGCACGGGGCAACTCTTGGGAGGTGGAGCAGTTCTTTGTGGTTGGTGGAGGTCAAGGGGCAATTCTATGGGGTTAGATGGCAATTCTCTGGGGCTATGGGGCAATTCTCTTTGGCTGGGGGTAATTCACTGGGGGAGGTCATGGGGCAATTCACTGGGACTGTGGGCTATTCTCTGGGGTTGGAGGCAATTCTCTGGAGTTGGTGGAGGTCACGTTGCAATTCTGTGGGGCTGGGGGTAATTCTCTGGAGCTGGTGGGCAATTCACTGGGGCTGGTGGATGTCATGGGGCCATTCTATGGGGCTGGGGGGAAATTCTCTGGGGCTGGGGGGTCACGGGGGAATTCTCTTTGGCTGAGGGGCAATTATCTGGGGTTGGTGGAGGTCACGGGACAATTCTATGGGGTTGGGGGGCCATTCTCTGGGCTTGATGGAGATCATGGGTCAATTCTCTGGGCCTGGGAGTCAATTCTCTGCGGTTGTTTTATATCACAGGCAATTCTCCGAGGCAGTGGGGCAATTCTCTGGGGTTGGTGGAGGTAGTGGGGCAATTCTCGGGGGTTGGGGGGCAATTATCTGGGACTAAGGGACAATTCTATGTGGCTGGGGACAATTCACTGGGGCTGGGGGAGGTCACAGTGCAATTCCCTGGGGTTGGTGGAGGTCACGTTGCAATTCTGTGGGGCTGGGGGTAATACTCTGGGGCTGGTGGGCAATTCACTGGGTCTGGTTGATGTCATGGGGGCAATTTTCTGGGGCTACGGGGCAATTCTCTGGGGTTGGGCAAGGTCACGGGGCAATTCTCTGGGGCTGGGTGCTATTCTCTGGGGTTGGGGCAATTCTCTGGGGTTGGTGGAGGTCACGCTGCAATTCTGTGGGGCTGGGGGGTAATACTCTGGGGCTGGTGGGCAATTCACTGGGGCTGGTTGATGTCATGAAGGCAATTCTATGGGGCTTTGGGCAATTCTCTGGGGCTGGGGGAGTCACGGGGGAATTATCTTTGGCTGGGGTCAATTCTCTGGGGTTGGTGGAGGTCACGGGGCAATTCTATGGGGTTGGGTGGCAATTCTCTGGGGTTGGTGGAGATCATGGGGCATTTCTCACGGTTGGGGGCAATTGTCTGGGGCTGGGGGTCAATTCTCTGTGGCTATGGGTGCTCACAGGGCAATTCTCTGAGGCTGTGGGGCAATTCTCTGGGGTTGGTTGAGGTAGCAGCACAATTCTAGGGGTTGGGGGGCAATTCTCTGGGGCTGAGGGGCAATTCACTGGGGCTGGGGGATATCACAGGGACATTCTCGGGGGGCCCTGGGGCCATTCTTTGGAGCATTTCTCTGGGGTGGGGGGCAATTCTCTGGGGTTGGTTTAGGTCATGGGGCAATTCTCTGGGGCTGTGGGGATATTCTCTGGGGCTGGGGGAGGTCACAGGGCAATTCTATGGGCCTGAGGGGCAATTATCTGCGCTTGGGGTAAATTTACTTGAGCTGGAGAGGTGATGTGGCAATTCTCTGGGACTGTGGTGCATTTCTCTGGGGTTGGTTTTGGTCACGGGGCAATTCTCTGGGGCTGTGGAGCAAATCTCTGGGGCTGGGGGAGGTGATGGGGCAATTATCTGAGGCTGATGGACAATTCTCTGGTGCTGGTGGGCAATTCACTGGGGCTGGGGGAGGAGATGGGGCAATTCTATGGGGCTGGGGGATAATACTATGGGGCTGGGGGAGGTCACAGGACAATTCTCTTGGGCTGGGGGGCAATTCTCTGGGGCTGAGGGAGGTCACGGGGCAATTCTATGGGGTTAAGTGGCAATTCTCTGGGGTTGGTGGAGATCACGGGGCATTTCTCACGGTTGGGGGCAATTGTCTGGGGCTGGGGGTCAATTCTCTGTGGCTATGGGTGCTCACAGGGCAATTCTCTGGGGCTGTGGGGCAATTCTCTGGGGTTGGTTGAGATAGCAGGACAATTCTTGGGGTTGGGGGGCAATTCTCTGGGGCTGAGGGGCAATTCACTGGGGCTGAGGGACATCACAGGGACATTCTCGGGGGACCCTGGAGCCATTCTTTGGGGCATTTCTCTGGGGTGGGGGGCAATTCTCTGGGGTTGGTTTCGGTCATGGGGCAATTCTCTGGGGCTGTGGGGATATTCTCTGGGGCTGGGGGAGGTCACAGGGCAATTCTATGGGCCTGATGGGCAATTATCTGCGCTTGGGGTGAATTTCCTTGAGCTGGAGAGGTGATGTGGCAATTCTCTGGGACTGTGGTGCATTTCTCTGGGGTTGGTTTTGGTCACGGGGCAATTCTCTGGGGCTGTTGAGCAAATCTCTGGTGCTGGGGGAGGTGATGGGGCAATTATCTGAGGCTGATGGACAATTCTCTGGTGATGGTGGGCAATTCACTGGGGCTGGGGGAGGTGATGGGGCATTTCTATGGGGCTGGGGGATAATACTATGGGGCTGGGGGAGGTCACAGGACAATTCTCTTGGGCTGGGGGGCAATTCTCTGGGGCTGAGGGAGGTCACGGGGCAATTCTCTGGGGCTGGGGGGCAATTCTCTGGGGCTGAGGGAGGTCATGGGGCAATTCTCTGGGGTTGGGGGGCAATTCTCTGCAGCTGGGGGGAAATTTACTGGGAATTGGGGAGGTCATGGGGCAATGCTCTGGGACTGGGGGCTAATTCTCTGGGATTGGTGGAGGTGACAGGGCAATTCTCTGGGGCTGGGTGCTATTCTCTGGGGTTTGGGGCAATTCTCTGGGGTTGGTGGAGGTCACGCTGCAATTCTGTGGGGCTGGGGGGTAATACTCTGGGGCTGGTGGGCAATTCACTGGGGCTGGTTGATGTCATGAGGGCAATTCTATGGGGCTTTGGGCAATTCTCTGGGGCTGGGGAGGTCACGGGGGAATTATCTTTGGCTGGGGTCAATTCTCTGGGGTTGGTGGAGGTCACGGTGCAATTCTATGGGGTTGGGTGGCAATTTTCTGGGGTTGGTGGAGATCATGGGGCATTTCTCATGGTTGGGGGCAATTGTCTGGGGCTGGGGGTCAATTCTCTGTGGCTATGGGTGAGCACAGGGCAATTCTCTGAGGCTGTGGGGCAATTCTCTGGGGTTGGTTGAGGTAGCAGGACAATTCTCGGGGGTTGGGGGGCAATTCTCTGGGGCTGAGGGGCAATTCCCTGGGGCTGGGGGACATCACAGGGACATTCTCAGGGGGGCCCTGGAGCCATTCTTTGGGGCATTTCTCTGGGGTGGGGGGCAATTCTCTGGGGTTGGTTTAGGTCATGGGGCAATTCTCTGGGGCTGTGGGGATATTCTCTGGGGCTGGGGGAGGTCACAGGGCAATTCTATGGGCCTGAGGGGCAATTATCTGCGCTTGGGGTGAATTTACTTGAGCTGGAGAGGTGATGTGGCAATTCTCTGGGACTGTGGTGCATTTCTCTGGGGTTGGTTTTGGTCACAGGGCAATTCTCTGGGGCTGTGGAGCAAATCTCTGGGGCTGGGGGAGGTGATGGGGCAATTATCTGAGGCTGATGGAAGATTCTCTGGTGCTGGTGGGCAATTCACTGGGGCTGGGGGAGGTGATGGGGCAATTCTATGGGGCTGGGGGATAATACTATGGGGCTGGGGGAGGTCACAGGACAATTCTCTTGGGCTGGGGGGCAATTCTCTGGGGCTGTGGGTGGTCACAGGGCAATTCTCTGGGGCTGGTGGGCAATTCACTGGGGCTGGGGGAGGTGATGGGGCAATTCTATGGGGCTGGGGGATAATACTATGGGGCTGGGGGAGGTCACAGGACAATTCTCTTGGGCTGGGGGGCAATTCTCTGGGGCTGAGGGAGGTCACAGGGCAATTCTCTGGGGCTGGGGGGCAATTCTCTGGGGCTGAGGGAGGTCACGGGGCAATTCTCTGGGGCTGGGGGGCAAGTCTCTGAGGTTGGGGCAATTCTCTGCAGTTGATGAAGGTCATGGGGCAATTCTCTGGGGCTGGGGTGCAATTATCAGCGGTGATATCAGGGACAATCGGGGCAATTGGGATGACTAAGTATTTAATTGCTCTTAAATCCTGGACAAATCTAAAGTCATTGTCACGTAATGGAAGGGAAGTTAGCCCAATTCCATCCTGACTCTGTATCAGAGTCTAAAAGTCTGTATAACAAGTCTGATGTCAGTCTGAGTCATGGTTTCCATAACACATTCCCTTCAGATACATCATATATGTAGAAGGATTAATTCGGGGGTTAAAGGCTTTCATAACTAGTTGGTCACCTACTGTTAAAAAAAATTCCTTTCTACAAACTTAAATTGTAATCACAGGGATGAACCACGATGTCTCTATAAAAATGAGTACTGTCTGTTTTCTCTTTCCGTATTTACTATTTGCAATCTATTAAAAAAGAAACTATTATGATCCCATTTTGGATCAAATTCACATACAAAATGTCCCTTTTAAATCGCCTACTAAAACATTTCTAGGAACTATTTCCCTTACTTAACTTACAATAATTCCCAACTAACACTCCGCTTCCTGAGACCTCTCCACAAACATTTAACTACAAATACTGGAATCCACCTTAAAAAGTTCAACAATAACATTCCATACACATGACAATTTTCTTATCCAAACTGAATACGACCTTAAGAATTTTCTGCCGGGAGGGAGAATCCTGTCACAAAAACTCACATTTTTTTTTTGTTTGTTTTTCACGGGACAACAGAAAGAACACATTGTCTTACTCTTACAAACATTTACAAGATAGACCATAAATCCTCCATATTTCCCATTTTTTTATATTTATGCCGGCTTTAGAAATATATCTCAGTGGTGGACACGATCTCTACAGCCTTAAAGACACAGAGGAAAATTCTCTAACCTGCATTTCTCAATTGTATTGCAGAGAAAAGAAAGTACAGCAAACACTCACAAATCTATTTGCAGCAAAACAGACAAGACAATCCATCTACTTTATAAACAAAAGCAATCAGAATATTATATAAATATCCCGGGTTGGGAGGTGGGTATTGTTTAGACTGGGAAGTACTCATTTCCAACTATCCTTCTATTCTTAAAAACTTTAGGTGGTTGTCTCAATAGACAATGTAACCTTATGTGAGGAATTGACTCTGCTGGATTTTGAACCCTGGTCCCCAGGCTGCTGATCCTCTTCCCTACCACTGCGCCAGCCTGCCTTTGTGAAATTCCTGGAGATCTGATAACCTTGACTCTGCTAGCAATAGCATCAGTGACTAAGTCTCTTCAGCTGTGTCTGGTCAGGTGTCTGGTCCTTGGCCTATATACGGCCCTTCCTGTCAATGTACCTTGCCAGATTATTGTGGTTCCTGATCCCTTCAATAAAGCTTGTTCCTGTTTCACCTACAAAGTTGCTGAATTGGATTATTGCTGACCTAGGCTGCTGGTCTCCAAAACCTTGTGATACCTATATCATTACACCTTATTTGCTATCACGGTTGTTAATCAGAGAACAGGAGCGGCTGTACTGAGCTGAAATAGCTCCGACAATTCTGACAGATATTCTCGAGTTAACGGGTTGCCCCTAGACACAGAGACGGTGCGTCTTACAGTCTCCAGAGACCTTACTTCCTGATTTTTACACAGAATAAAAAAGCATTTCTTAGCTTAAACAGCACAGCAATACAGCAAAATTCATGAGCAAGCAAAAGAGGATTTGGGGCACTGTCAACCAAGCCATCAAGTATATATTTATATCAATTTTATCCTTTCTATTCCCACCTTAGGAATAATATATATATATATATCTCCTTGATATATATATATGCCCTTCCATAGGCCTAATTTTAGCCTTCCAAGGCTTTACCCTCTCTTCCTTAGAGAGTCTCCCTACCTCAGGGAGTGTCCCTAGTCTCCTCCTCAGGGACTATACCTGCAGTCTACCCAAGACTTAATTCTCCCTACCTCAGGGAGTGTGCCCAACTTATTTACTTGTATACAGTTTACAAAGGACGACGAGAGTGGGAGCAAAGGAAGGTGCATATAGACACTGTTCACTGTACTTACCACTCCGTCGTACTTCGATCTCTGTATCCCACTTCTCGACACCAGTTTGTTGGGGTTTCCTAATTCAGTAGTTGGCAGCTTGGAACACACAGGCCCCAGTCAGAATTCTGGGGAGCCGTACTGGAAGTAACACACACAAAATCATTCTCAGTACAAATTCCGTTTATTGCTACGTCATAGCATCGGTTATATACTTGCTAAAGAAGGTGGATATTAGAGTTAATTTACACAGTACATGTTACAAGGACAGATAATCAGGTGTTTTCTGTTTCTTAGAACAGCTAGAAATGTTTTGTGTTTTAGTACTGAGAGTAAGGTCGCAAGATCCCAAGGACAGGAATGTGTTATTATGGTTAGGCTATATCTCTCATGTGAATATGTCAGCAGAATATGTTAACCCCTTCAACAGCAGAATATGTTAACCCCTTCACTGTCTACATAAGAACTGACAGATGGAGAAAAAGAGAAAAGAAAAATACAGTAAAACACCTCCTCGTGTTCAATATATAATAAAATAGCATGCCTTTCTAGCCACTAATTCTCTCTTATAAATTAAATAAGAAAGACAAAAAAAAAAGCAGATATGTTACTTCCTTATTAAGAAGGTAGAAGGCATTTTCTATGTGACGAAATCATCTGCCATCTACTCTTCAAGATTGGGGTGGAGGCTGGTATACTCCGCGGTTTGCCTCTGGAAATTAGTTTTAAGACTCTGAGATATTACAGGGGTAACCTTCTTCTGAAACTTGAAACTGGCTCAGACATATGACTATGAAATATTATTACTAAAAAATACTATAAACTATCTGGAAAAAAATTATACTGGTCTATAACCCCCAACAATTTTAAATATTGTGCTTGCCTAGAACTTTGAAGACTCTTTTTTCTTCTACAGGCGGAACGTCTACTCAGCAAGACAAGAGAGCTTTTATAGACTTTCCGCAAACTTGAACCTGAGAGTAACATACACTTCCTATTCAATGGGACAAGAGAGTCTATATAGTTTTTTTTGTCAAACTGGAACACGTTTCAGCTTGTTGGCTTTGCCTGTAAAAGGACTCTCAATAACTAAGTGGGGAGGGAAGGAAAAGAGAAAAGACCTTTCTGATTAGACGGTATAGACGTTAGGTGAACTTATATAAAGCTCAGGATACCTCATAATCAATTAAAATCTGAAATTTGTAAAGGCTTAGTAACATTAATACCAGGATGAAAAAAGCAGTTACATCCTCGAAGTCTAAACCCAAAGGGAAAAAAGAAAGAAATGGTCATTTAAAAAGTGATTTTTTTCTCCCTAAACCTGGTCTCAAGAGCGAGCATTATATGGAGGAAGACTCAGATAACACTTTAAAAAATGTCTGTATCCTCAACGGAATTTAGAGAAGTCTTTAGTGCAGACAACACCATAGCCTCTGATTCAAATGAGGAAGACACTCTAACTGTTAAAACTATGAAAAAACTTTTAGGTGATTTTAGAACTACTTTGATCTCAGATCTTATGATAGAAATAGCAAACAATACAGCCTCTATTACTGAACGATCTGTAGAAAAAAGATATTCTGGTGAATAAACAAACCGAACTAGATTTAAAGCAACAAAAAACATCAACTGAGATAAAGAGATTGAGAGGAGAAGGGGTTAGTCAAAGTTAAATTAAACAACCTAGAGGATCACTCGAGAAGGTGTAATGTAAGAATCAGGGGTATCCCAAAAAGAATAGGTTATAAAGATCTGTCCGAGTACATAACCTCTTTCTTTTCTTCCTTGATATCTCCTCTATTTCTAAATGAGCACATGATTGATAGAATCCACAGAGTATCAGTTTCCCCAAGTACTGAGAGAGAAGTACCAAGGGATGTTATCATTAAACTTCACTACTTCTCTTATAAGGAAGCATTGCTGGGAAAGTCCTTTGAGTTAAAAACTTTTAATCCCCCCTGTGATAACTTAAAGATATTTGCAGATCTGTCCAGGGAAACGTTACTTAAAAGAAAAGAGTTTATAGATATCACAATAGAGCTAAGTCAAAGGAATCTTAGATATAGATGGTGATTTCCAACAAAATTAATAATTTTAAAAGAAGGCAAAAACACTCTTATTAGTACACGACTTGAAGGGGAAAAATTCAGAAAAGATCTGGGTGTATCATAGGGAGGATTGGTTTTATACTTGAAAGGGGAAAAATGGAAGAAAAGGAAAAAAGGAAGAAAAAGATATAAATGTCTAAATTTAGCACTTTTATTTAATTACTTGAATTATAAATTGCACTTTGGTATACTTGGCACTTTAACACAATTATTTAATACTATAGATGGAATATATCATCTTTTTCTTAGCAACATTATAATGAAAGTTATGGGGATTTTATTATACACTTTTTTCTTCCAAATTAATTTAATTTATAGTCACTTTAGATAAATTAAAATTGTATGTTTAAATAAAGCACCTTGTATAATCATTCTTTAGAATAAAAGCACTTTATAAATTCGTATTTTTCTGAGGTCATATTTCCCCCCCAAGCTCACATGTGTGACGGGGCCTATGGCTGCAATGAGCTCCTTTGGCGCTCATTGCAGCCTAAGTGCTGTGCGGCTGCTTAATTGCTCATTCCTAAGTCCCGCGTGCTTCAATGCCTCAACTGCTCCCTTAGCGAGGCGAGCAGGGCAATGAGCGCCTTTGACGCTCATTGCCTAAGTCCTGTGAGCTCGGAAGGCTTCAATGCCTCACTTGCTCAACTCGTTTTGCAAGACTTGCAGTTTCACAAGTTGCAGTTTGACAATTATAATATGTGATATATATATATATATATATATATATATATATATATATATATATACAACGTGATTGACAGGCAGGCAACATGGCTCTGAGCAGTGACGTGGCTAAGGGGGTGTGACCTGGGGGTCTGAAATGTATAAAACTTGTTGGACTGAAAAAATAAAGTGTGCTCAAGGTGACATACATCATTTTACGTGTGCTTATTATTGAGAAAAGGGGATACCCTGGTCATAAGGGCTACTAATTCTACCTCTAACTAAGGAAGAATTACAACCAGTAATTCTGTTAATCTGGCTAGTGATCCTGGTGTTCCTGTGGTCATTCTGAAGGTCCATTAGTGATCTGGTTCTGTCTCCGCTAGCAGGCATTACAACAAGAACCATCAAATATCGCTGGGTGGGTCAGAACTAGGTTCTGGTCAAGCCCAATTGAAGAAATGATCGTTACACATTAGGGCAGCCTTTAGGTCCTGGAAGGCTTTCTCACATGCAGCGTTACACTGTGCCAGCCGGAGCATCTTCTTCTTGGTGATGTACATCAGTGGCATTGCTAGAGTACCGTAATGGGGAATCAATTGTCGGTAATATCCTGCTGTACCCAGAAATGCCAGCTTCTGACTCTTACTCACTGGGGTGGGCCACTGCTCTATAAAGGCTACCATGTCTGACTCTAGCCAGAAACTCCCACTCCCTACTACTGTGCCTTAGGTACTGCAAAATGGCACTTGCTGGATCTGACCAAGGACCATGGCTAGGTGGTGCCCATTTTTCTACCAAGTATAGCTGAATATAGCAATGTCATCCAGACACCCATGGATGAAATCCCAGTATCCATGTAATAGGTGGTGAACAAGCTACTGGAAAGTATAAGGAGGATTCTAGGCTCCCAAAAGATATAACCTTAAACTGGTATACCCCAAAATGGGATGGTAAATGCCAACTTATCTCTAGTGGTTTCAGCAAGTGGGATCTTTCAATAGCACTTAGACAAGTCTAGAGAGGACATGTAGGTTGCTCATCTTAACCTATCTAGCATCTACATTAGTAATAGAGTAAGGGCCAGTAGTGGAGATGACCAGCTGTTATAGCACCCTCCAAAACTGCTAGTCCCTCTGTGGATCAACAGGGTGCTCTCCAAAATAAACATTTCCCCCTCAGGTCCTTCATCCCCAGACAGTGCCCTAGGCCAGGATCCTGCTTTCATTCCCAATGAAAGTCAGGCAGGTCAGCCCATGGCACTAAAATTTGCCCAGTTGGCATCTGTCTTTCTGCAGTTTAGACTGGCTCTGGCTCCTGTTGAGTCTTTCTGGTAGTGATCCACATAACAACACTCCATGGGTTGCTAATTGTTCCCAAACAATTCATCTGCTGACAGTACAATCTTGCCTCCCTCACTCCTCTCTCATGCTCTCACCCATACCCCAGTCAACCTGAACCCAGTATAAAGGCATCACCACAATGTATATGCCCTTATTCAAGATGGAGGAGGGGCTCACCATGCCTGGGTGGTTTAAGGCCAGACATGATTCAGTGTCCACTGGCTTGACTTTCTTTGGGGCTGTGGGGCAATTATCTGGGGCTGGGGTCAATTCTCTGGGGTTGGTGGAGGTCACGGGGCCATACTCTGGGGCTGTGGGGCAATTCTCTGGGGTTGGTTGAGGTCACAGGGAAATTCTCTGGGGCTATGGGGCAATTCTCTGGGGCTGGAGAAGGAGATGGGGCTGGTGGGCAATTCTCTATGGCTGGTAAACAATTCAGTGGGACCTGGGGAGGCCACATGGCAATTCTCTGTGGCTGGGAGGCAATTCACTAGGGCTGGGGAAGGTCAAGGGGTAATTCTCTGGAGCTGGGGGGCAATTATCTGGGGTTGGTGAGGGTCGCAGGGCAATTCTATGGGGCTGGGGGTCATTTTCTGGGTCTGGAGGAGGTCACAGGGCAATTATCTGGGGTTGGGGGCAATTCTCTGGGGCTGGAGGATGTCACGGGGCAAATCTCTGGGGCTGTGGGGCAATTCTTTGGGGCAATTCTCTAGGGCTGGCGGCAATTCTCTGGGGTTGGTGGAGGTTGCTGGGCAATTCTCTGGGGCTGTGTTGAAATTCTCTGAGGCTGTAGGAGGTCATGGGGCAATTCTATGGGGCTGGGGGCAATTCTCTGGGACTGGGGTCGATTCTCTTGGGTTGGTGGAGGTCTCAGGGCAATTCTCTGGGGCTGTGGGGCAATTCTCTGCGGTTGGTTGAGGTCACGAGGAAGTTCTCTGGGACTGTTGGGCAATTCTCTGGGGCTGGGGTAGGTGATGGGGCAATTCTCTGGGGCTGGTAGGCAATTCACTGGGGCTAGGGGAGGACACAGGGCAATTCTATGGGGCTGAGGGGCAATTCTCTGGGGCTGGGGGAGGTCACAGAGCATTTCTCTAAGTCTGGGGGGCAATTTACTGAAGTTGGTGGAGGTCAAGTGGCAATTCTCTGGGTCTGGGGGGCAATTATCTGGGGTTGGTGAGGGTCACAGGGCAATTCTATGGGGCTGGGGGGATATTTTCTGGGGCTGGTGCAATTTTCTGGGGCTGAGGGGCGATTCTCTGGGGCTGAGGGCAATTCACTGGGGCTGGGGGAGGTCACGGTGCAATTCTCTGAGACTGGGGGGCAATTGTCTGGGGTTGGGCGAGGTCACAGGGCAATTTTCTGGGGCTGAAGGGGAAATACTCTGGGCTTGGTGGAGGTCATGGGACAATTCTCTGGTGTTGGGGGCCATTCCCTGGGGTTGGGGGGGCAATTATCTAGGGCTGGTGGAAATCACTGGGTAATTCTCTGGCATTGGGGGGGCAATTCTTTGGGATTGGTGGAGAGCACGGGGCAACTCTTGGGAGGTGGAGCAGTTCTTTGTGGTTGGTGGAGGTCAAGGGGCAATTCTATGGGGTTAGATGGCAATTCTCTGGGGCTATGGGGCAATTCTCTTTGGCTGGGGGTAATTCACTGGGGGAGGTCATGGGGCAATTCACTGGGACTGGGGGCTATTCTCTGGGGTTGGAGGCAATTCTCTGGAGTTGGTGGAGGTCACGTTGCAATTCTGTGGGGCTGGGGGTAATTCTCTGGAGCTGGTGGGCAATTCACTGGGGCTGGTGGATGTCATGGGGCCATTCTATGGGGCTGGGGGGAAATTCTCTGGGGCTGGGGGGTCACGGGGGAATTCTCTTTGGCTGAGGGGCAATTATCTGGGGTTGGTGGAGGTCACGGGACAATTCTATGGGGTTGGGGGGCCATTCTCTGGGCTTGATGGAGATCATGGGTCAATTCTCTGGGCCTGGGAGTCAATTCTCTGCGGTTGTTTTATATCACAGGCAATTCTCCGAGGCAGTGGGGCAATTCTCTGGGGTTGGTGGAGGTAGTGGGGCAATTCTCGGGGGTTGGGGGGCAATTATCTGGGACTAAGGGACAATTCTATGTGGCTGGGGACAATTCACTGGGGCTGGGGGAGGTCACAGTGCAATTCTCTGGGGTTGGTGGAGGTCACGTTGCAATTCTGTGGGGCTGGGGGTAATACTCTGGGGCTGGTGGGCAATTCACTGGGTCTGGTTGATGTCATGGGGGCAATTTTCTGGGGCTGCGGGGCAATTCTCTGGGGTTGGGCAAGGTCACGGGGCAATTCTCTGGGGCTGGGTGCTATTCTCTGGGGTTGGGGCAATTCTCTGGGGTTGGTGGAGGTCACGCTGCAATTCTGTGGGGCTGGGGGGTAATACTCTGGGGCTGGTGGGCAATTCACTGGGGCTGGTTGATGTCATGAAGGCAATTCTATGGGGCTTTGGGCAATTCTCTGGGGCTGGGGGAGTCACGGGGGAATTATCTTTGGCTGGGGTCAATTCTCTGGGGTTGGTGGAGGTCACGGGGCAATTCTATGGGGTTGGGTGGCAATTCTCTGGGGTTGGTGGAGATCATGGGGCATTTCTCACGGTTGGGGGCAATTGTCTGGGGCTGGGGGTCAATTCTCTGTGGCTATGGGTGCTCACAGGGCAATTCTCTGAGGCTGTGGGGCAATTCTCTGGGGTTGGTTGAGGTAGCAGCACAATTCTAGGGGTTGGGGGGCAATTCTCTGGGGCTGAGGGGCAATTCACTGGGGCTGGGGGACATCACAGGGACATTCTTGGGGGGCCCTGGGGCCATTCTTTGGAGCATTTCTCTGGGGTGGGGGGCAATTCTCTGGGGTTGGTTTAGGTCATGGGGCAATTCTCTGGGGCTGTGGGGATATTCTCTGGGGCTGGGGGAGGTCACAGGGCAATTCTATGGGCCTGAGGGGCAATTATCTGCGCTTGGGGTGAATTTACTTGAGCTGGAGAGGTGATGTGGCAATTCTCTGGGACTGTGGTGCATTTCTCTGGGGTTGGTTTTGGTCACGGGGCAATTCTCTGGGGCTGTGGAGCAAATCTCTGGGGCTGGGGGAGGTGATGGGGCAATTATCTGAGGCTGATGGACAATTCTCTGGTGCTGGTGGGCAATTCACTGGGGCTGGGGGAGGAGATGGGGCAATTCTATGGGGCTGGGGGATAATACTATGGGGCTGGGGGAGGTCACAGGACAATTCTCTTGGGCTGGGGGGCAATTCTCTGGGGCTGAGGGAGGTCACGGGGCAATTCTATGGGGTTAAGTGGCAATTCTCTGGGGTTGGTGGAGATCACGGGGCATTTCTCACGGTTGGGGGCAATTGTCTGGGGCTGGGGGTCAATTCTCTGTGGCTATGGGTGCTCACAGGGCAATTCTCTGGGGCTGTGGGGCAATTCTCTGGGGTTGGTTGAGATAGCAGGACAATTCTCGGGGTTGGGGGGCAATTCTCTGGGGCTGAGGGGCAATTCACTGGGGCTGAGGGACATCACAGGGACATTCTCGGGGGACCCTGGAGCCATTCTTTGGGGCATTTCTCTGGGGTGGGGGGCAATTCTCTGGGGTTGGTTTAGGTCATGGGGCAATTCTCTGGGGCTGTGGGGATATTCTCTGGGGCTGGGGGAGGTCACAGGGCAATTCTATGGGCCTGATGGGCAATTATCTGCGCTTGGGGTGAATTTCCTTGAGCTGGAGAGGTGATGTGGCAATTCTCTGGGACTGTGGTGCATTTCTCTGGGGTTGGTTTTGGTCACGGGGCAATTCTCTGGGGCTGTTGAGCAAATCTCTGGTGCTGGGGGAGGTGATGGGGCAATTATCTGAGGCTGATGGACAATTCTCTGGTGATGGTGGGCAATTCACTGGGGCTGGGGGAGGTGATGGGGCATTTCTATGGGGCTGGGGGATAATACTATGGGGCTGGGGGAGGTCACAGGACAATTCTCTTGGGCTGGGGGGCAATTCTCTGGGGCTGAGGGAGGTCACGGGGCAATTCTCTGGGGCTGGGGGGCAATTCTCTGGGGCTGAGGGAGGTCATGGGGCAATTCTCTGGGGTTGGGGGGCAATTCTCTGCAGCTGGGGGGAAATTTACTGGGAATTGGGGAGGTCATGGGGCAATGCTCTGGGACTGGGGGCTAATTCTCTGGGATTGGTGGAGGTGACAGGGCAATTCTCTGGGGCTGGGTGCTATTCTCTGGGGTTGGGGGCAATTCTCTGGGCTTGGTGGAGGTCACGCTGCAATTCTGTGGGGCTGGGGGGTAATACTCTGGGGCTGGTGGGCAATTCACTGGGGCTGGTTGATGTCATGAGGGCAATTCTATGGGGCTTTGGGCAATTCTCTGGGGCTGGGGAGGTCACGGGGGAATTATCTTTGGCTGGGGTCAATTCTCTGGGGTTGGTGGAGGTCACGGTGCAATTCTATGGGGTTGGGTGGCAATTTTCTGGGGTTGGTGGAGATCATGGGGCATTTCTCATGGTTGGGGGCAATTGTCTGGGGCTGGGGGTCAATTCTCTGTGGCTATGGGTGAGCACAGGGCAATTCTCTGAGGCTGTGGGGCAATTCTCTGGGGTTGGTTGAGGTAGCAGGACAATTCTCGGGGGTTGGGGGGCAATTCTCTGGGGCTGAGGGGCAATTCACTGGGGCTGGGGGACATCACAGGGACATTCTCGGGGGGGCCCTGGAGCCATTCTTTGGGGCATTTCTCTGAGGTGGGGGGCAATTCTCTGGGGTTGGTTTAGGTCATGGGGCAATTCTCTGGGGCTGTGGGGATATTCTCTGGGGCTGGGGGAGGTCACAGGGCAATTCTATGGGCCTGAGGGGCAATTATCTGCGCTTGGGGTGAATTTCCTTGAGCTGGAGAGGTGATGTGGCAATTCTCTGGGACTGTGGTGCATTTCTCTGGGGTTGGTTTTGGTCACAGGGCAATTCTCTGGGGCTGTGGAGCAAATCTCTGGGGCTGGGGGAGGTGATGGGGCAATTATCTGAGGCTGATGGAAGATTCTCTGGTGCTGGTGGGCAATTCACTGGGGCTGGGGGAGGTGATGGGGCAATTCTATGGGGCTGGGGGATAATACTATGGGGCTGGGGGAGGTCACAGGACAATTCTCTTGGGCTGGGGGGCAATTCTCTGGGGCTGAGGGAGGTCACAGGGCAATTCTCTGGGGCTGGTGGGCAATTCACTGGGGCTGGGGGAGGTGATGGGGCACTTCTATGGGGCTGGGGGATAATACTATGGGGCTGGGGGAGGTCACAGGACAATTCTCTTGGGCTGGGGGGCAATTCTCTGGGGCTGAGGGAGGTCACAGGGCAATTCTCTGGGGCTGGGGGGCAATTCTCTGGGGCTGAGGGAGGTCACGGGGCAATTCTCTGGGGCTGGGGGGCAAGTCTCTGAGGTTGGGGCAATTCTCTGCAGTTGATGAAGGTCATGGGGCAATTCTCTGGGGCTGGGGTGCAATTATCAGCGGTGATATCAGGGACAATCGGGGCAATTGGGATGACTAAGTATTTAATTGCTCTTAAATCCTGGACAAATCTAAAGTCATTGTCACGTAATGGAAGGGAAGTTAGCCCAATTCCATCCTGACTCTGTATCAGAGTCTAAAAGTCTGTATAACAAGTCTGATGTCAGTCTGAGTCATGGTTTCCATAACACATTCCCTTCAGATACATCATATATGTAGAAGGATTAATTCGGGGGTTAAAGGCTTTCATAACTAGTTGGTCACCTACTGTTAAAAAAAATTCCTTTCTACAAACTTAAATTGTAATCACAGGGATGAACCACGATGTCTCTATAAAAATGAGTACTGTCTGTTTTCTCTTTCCGTATTTACTATTTGCAATCTATTAAAAAAGAAACTATTATGATCCCATTTTGGATCAAATTCACATACAAAATGTCCCTTTTAAATCGCCTACTAAAACATTTCTAGGAACTATTTCCCTTACTTAACTTACAATAATTCCCAACTAACACTCCGCTTCCTGAGACCTCTCCACAAACATTTAACTACAAATACTGGAATCCACCTTAAAAAGTTCAACAATAACATTCCATACACATGACAATTTTCTTATCCAAACTGAATACGACCTTAAGAATTTTCTGCCGGGAGGGAGAATCCTGTCACAAAAACTCACATTTTTTTTTTGTTTGTTTTTCACGGGACAACAGAAAGAACACATTGTCTTACTCTTACAAACATTTACAAGATAGACCATAAATCCTCCATATTTCCCATTTTTTTATATTTATGCCGGCTTTAGAAATATATCTCAGTGGTGGACACGATCTCTACAGCCTTAAAGACACAGAGGAAAATTCTCTAACCTGCATTTCTCAATTGTATTGCAGAGAAAAGAAAGTACAGCAAACACTCACAAATCTATTTGCAGCAAAACAGACAAGACAATCCATCTACTTTATAAACAAAAGCAATCAGAATATTATATAAATATCCCGGGTTGGGAGGTGGGTATTGTTTAGACTGGGAAGTACTCATTTCCAACTATCCTTCTATTCTTAAAAACTTTAGGTGGTTGTCTCAATAGACAATGTAACCTTATGTGAGGAATTGACTCTGCTGGATTTTGAACCCTGGTCCCCAGGCTGCTGATCCTCTTCCCTACCACTGCGCCAGCCTGCCTTTGTGAAATTCCTGGAGATCTGATAACCTTGACTCTGCTAGCAATAGCATCAGTGACTAAGTCTCTTCAGCTGTGTCTGGTCAGGTGTCTGGTCCTTGGCCTATATACGGCCCTTCCTGTCAATGTACCTTGCCAGATTATTGTGGTTCCTGATCCCTTCAATAAAGCTTGTTCCTGTTTCACCTACAAAGTTGCTGAATTGGATTATTGCTGACCTAGGCTGCTGGTCTCCAAAACCTTGTGATACCTATATCATTACACCTTATTTGCTATCACGGTTGTTAATCAGAGAACAGGAGCGGCTGTACTGAGCTGAAATAGCTCCGACAATTCTGACAGATATTCTCGAGTTAACGGGTTGCCCCTAGACACAGAGACGGTGCGTCTTACAGTCTCCAGAGACCTTACTTCCTGATTTTTACACAGAATAAAAAAACATTTCTTAGCTTAAACAGCACAGCAATACAGCAAAATTCATGAGCAAGCAAAAGAGGATTTGGGGCACTGTCAACCAAGCCATCAAGTATATATTTATATCAATTTTATCCTTTCTATTCCCACCTTAGGAATAATATATATATATATCTCCTTGATATATATATATGCCCTTCCATAGGCCTAATTTTAGCCTTCCAAGGCTTTACCCTCTCTTCCTTAGAGAGTCTCCCTACCTCAGGGAGTGTCCCTAGTCTCCTCCTCAGGGACTATACCTGCAGTCTACCCAAGACTTAATTCTCCCTACCTCAGGGAGTGTGCCCAACTTATTTACTTGTATACAGTTTACAAAGGACGACGAGAGTGGGAGCAAAGGAAGGTGCATATAGACACTGTTCACTGTACTTACCACTCCGTCGTACTTCGATCTCTGTATCCCACTTCTCGACACCAGTTTGTTGGGGTTTCCTAATTCAGTAGTTGGCAGCTTGGAACACACAGGCCCCAGTCAGAATTCTGGGGAGCCGTACTGGAAGTAACACACACAAAATCATTCTCAGTACAAATTCCGTTTATTGCTACGTCATAGCATCGGTTATATACTTGCTAAAGAAGGTGGATATTAGAGTTAATTTACACAGTACATGTTACAAGGACAGATAATCAGGTGTTTTCTGTTTCTTAGAACAGCTAGAAATGTTTTGTGTTTTAGTACTGAGAGTAAGGTCGCAAGATCCCAAGGACAGGAATGTGTTATTATGGTTAGGCTATATCTCTCATGTGAATATGTCAGCAGAATATGTTAACCCCTTCAACAGCAGAATATGTTAACCCCTTCACTGTCTACATAAGAACTGACAGATGGAGAAAAAGAGAAAAGAAAAATACAGTAAAACACCTCCTCGTGTTCAATATATAATAAAATAGCATGCCTTTCTAGCCACTAATTCTCTCTTATAAATTAAATAAGAAAGACAAAAAAAAAAGCAGATATGTTACTTCCTTATTAAGAAGGTAGAAGGCATTTTCTATGTGACGAAATCATCTGCCATCTACTCTTCAAGATTGGGGTGGAGGCTGGTATACTCCGCGGTTTGCCTCTGGAAATTAGTTTTAAGACTCTGAGATATTACAGGGGTAACCTTCTTCTGAAACTTGAAACTGGCTCAGACATATGACTATGAAATATTATTACTAAAAAATACTATAAACTATCTGGAAAAAAATTATACTGGTCTATAACCCCCAACAATTTTAAATATTGTGCTTGCCTAGAACTTTGAAGACTCTTTTTTCTTCTACAGGCGGAACGTCTACTCAGCAAGACAAGAGAGCTTTTATAGACTTTCCGCAAACTTGAACCTGAGAGTAACATACACTTCCTATTCAATGGGACAAGAGAGTCTATATAGTTTTTTTTGTCAAACTGGAACACGTTTCAGCTTGTTGGCTTTGCCTGTAAAAGGACTCTCAATAACTAAGTGGGGAGGGAAGGAAAAGAGAAAAGACCTTTCTGATTAGACGGTATAGACGTTAGGTGAACTTATATAAAGCTCAGGATACCTCATAATCAATTAAAATCTGAAATTTGTAAAGGCTTAGTAACATTAATACCAGGATGAAAAAAGCAGTTACATCCTCGAAGTCTAAACCCAAAGGGAAAAAAGAAAGAAATGGTCATTTAAAAAGTGATTTTTTTCTCCCTAAACCTGGTCTCAAGAGCGAGCATTATATGGAGGAAGACTCAGATAACACTTTAAAAAATGTCTGTATCCTCAACGGAATTTAGAGAAGTCTTTAGTGCAGACAACACCATAGCCTCTGATTCAAATGAGGAAGACACTCTAACTGTTAAAACTATGAAAAAACTTTTAGGTGATTTTAGAACTACTTTGATCTCAGATCTTATGATAGAAATAGCAAAGAATACAGCCTCTATTACTGAACGATCTGTAGAAAAAAGATATTCTGGTGAATAAACAAACCAAACTAGATTTAAAGCAACAAAAAACATCAACTGAGATAAAGAGATTGAGAGGAGAAGGGGTTAGTCAAAGTTAAATTAAACAACCTAGAGGATCACTCGAGAAGGTGTAATGTAAGAATCAGGGGTATCCCAAAAAGAATAGGTTATAAAGATCTGTCCGAGTACATAACCTCTTTCTTTTCTTCCTTGATATCTCCTCTATTTCTAAATGAGCACATGATTGATAGAATCCACAGAGTATCAGTTTCCCCAAGTACTGAGAGAGAAGTACCAAGGGATGTTATCATTAAACTTCACTACTTCTCTTATAAGGAAGCATTGCTGGGAAAGTCCTTTGAGTTAAAAACTTTTAATCCCCCCTGTGATAACTTAAAGATATTTGCAGATCTGTCCAGGGAAACGTTACTTAAAAGAAAAGAGTTTATAGATATCACAATAGAGCTAAGTCAAAGGAATCTTAGATATAGATGGTGATTTCCAACAAAATTAATAATTTTAAAAGAAGGCAAAAACACTCTTATTAGTACACGACTTGAAGGGGAAAAATTCAGAAAAGATCTGGGTGTATCATAGGGAGGATTGGTTTTATACTTGAAAGGGGAAAAATGGAAGAAAAGGAAAAAAGGAAGAAAAAGATATAAATGTCTAAATTTAGCACTTTTATTTAATTACTTGAATTATAAATTGCACTTTGGTATACTTGGCACTTTAACACAATTATTTAATACTATAGATGGAATATATCATCTTTTTCTTAGCAACATTATAATGAAAGTTATGGGGATTTTATTATACACTTTTTTCTTCCAAATTAATTTAATTTATAGTCACTTTAGATAAATTAAAATTGTATGTTTAAATAAAGCACCTTGTATAATCATTCTTTAGAATAAAAGCACTTTATAAATTCGTATTTTTCTGAGGTCATATTTCCCCCCCAAGCTCACATGTGTGACGGGGCCTATGGCTGCAATGAGCTCCTTTGGCGCTCATTGCAGCCTAAGTGCTGTGCGGCTGCTTAATTGCTCATTCCTAAGTCCCGCGTGCTTCAATGCCTCAACTGCTCCCTTAGCGAGGCGAGCAGGGCAATGAGCGCCTTTGACGCTCATTGCCTAAGTCCTGTGAGCTCGGAAGGCTTCAATGCCTCACTTGCTCAACTCGTTTTGCAAGACTTGCAGTTTCACAAGTTGCAGTTTGACAATTATAATATGTGATATATATATATATATATATATATATATATATATATATACAACGTGATTGACAGGCAGGCAACATGGCTCTGAGCAGTGACGTGGCTAAGGGGGTGTGACCTGGGGGTCTGAAATGTATAAAACTTGTTGGACTGAAAAAATAAAGTGTGCTCAAGGTGACATACATCATTTTACGTGTGCTTATTATTGAGAAAAGGGGATACCCTGGTCATAAGGGCTACTAATTCTACCTCTAACTAAGGAAGAATTACAACCAGTAATTCTGTTAATCTGGCTAGTGATCCTGGTGTTCCTGTGGTCATTCTGAAGGTCCATTAGTGATCTGGTTCTGTCTCCGCTAGCAGGCATTACAACAAGAACCATCAAATATCGCTGGGTGGGTCAGAACTAGGTTCTGGTCAAGCCCAATTGAAGAAATGATCGTTACACATTAGGGCAGCCTTTAGGTCCTGGAAGGCTTTCTCACATGCAGCGTTACACTGTGCCAGCCGGAGCATCTTCTTCTTGGTGATGTACATCAGTGGCATTGCTAGAGTACCGTAATGGGGAATCAATTGTCGGTAATATCCTGCTGTACCCAGAAATGCCAGCTTCTGACTCTTACTCACTGGGGTGGGCCACTGCTCTATAAAGGCTACCATGTCTGACTCTAGCCAGAAACTCCCACTCCCTACTACTGTGCCTTAGGTACTGCAAAATGGCACTTGCTGGATCTGACCAAGGACCATGGCTAGGTGGTGCCCATTTTTCTACCAAGTATAGCTGAATATAGCAATGTCATCCAGACACCCATGGATGAAATCCCAGTATCCATGTAATAGGTGGTGAACAAGCTACTGGAAAGTATAAGGAGGATTCTAGGCTCCCAAAAGATATAACCTTAAACTGGTATACCCCAAAATGGGATGGTAAATGCCAACTTATCTCTAGTGGTTTCAGCAAGTGGGATCTTTCAATAGCACTTAGACAAGTCTAGAGAGGACATGTAGGTTGCTCATCTTAACCTATCTAGCATCTACATTAGTAATAGAGTAAGGGCCAGTAGTGGAGATGACCAGCTGTTATAGCACCCTCCAAAACTGCTAGTCCCTCTGTGGATCAACAGGGTGCTCTCCAAAATAAACATTTCCCCCTCAGGTCCTTCATCCCCAGACAGTGCCCTAGGCCAGGATCCTGCTTTCATTCCCAATGAAAGTCAGGCAGGTCAGCCCATGGCACTAAAATTTGCCCAGTTGGCATCTGTCTTTCTGCAGTTTAGACTGGCTCTGGCTCCTGTTGAGTCTTTCTGGTAGTGATCCACATAACAACACTCCATGGGTTGCTAATTGTTCCCAAACAATTCATCTGCTGACAGTACAATCTTGCCTCCCTCACTCCTCTCTCATGCTCTCACCCATACCCCAGTCAACCTGAACCCAGTATAAAGGCATCACCACAATGTATATGCCCTTATTCAAGATGGAGGAGGGGCTCACCATGCCTGGGTGGTTTAAGGCCAGACATGATTCAGTGTCCCTAAAGCCCTCCACTGGCTTGACTTTCTTTGGGGCTGTGGGGCAATTATCTGGGGCTGGGGTCAATTCTCTGGGGTTGGTGGAGGTCACGGGGCCATACTCTGGGGCTGTGGGGCAATTCTCTGGGGTTGGTTGAGGTCACAGGGAAATTCTCTGGGGCTATGGGGCAATTCTCTGGGGCTGGAGAAGGAGATGGGGCTGGTGGGCAATTCTCTATGGCTGGTAAACAATTCAGTGGGACCTGGGGAGGCCACATGGCAATTCTCTGTGGCTGGGAGGCAATTCACTAGGGCTGGGGAAGGTCAAGGGGTAATTCTCTGGAGCTGGGGGGCAATTATCTGGGGTTGGTGAGGGTCGCAGGGCAATTCTATGGGGCTGGGGGTCATTTTCTGGGTCTGGAGGAGGTCACAGGGCAATTATCTGGGGTTGGGGGCAATTCTCTGGGGCTGGAGGATGTCACGGGGCAAATCTCTGGGGCTGTGGGGCAATTCTTTGGGGCAATTCTCTAGGGCTGGCGGCAATTCTCTGGGGTTGGTGGAGGTTGCGGGGCAATTCTCTGGGGCTGTGTTGAAATTCTCTGAGGCTGTAGGAGGTCATGGGGCAATTCTATGGGGCTGGGGGCAATTCTCTGGGACTGGGGTCGATTCTCTTGGGTTGGTGGAGGTCTCAGGGCAATTCTCTGGGGCTGTGGGGCAATTCTCTGCGGTTGGTTGAGGTCACGAGGAAGTTCTCTGGGACTGTTGGGCAATTCTCTGGGGCTGGGGTAGGTGATGGGGCAATTCTCTGGGGCTGGTAGGCAATTCACTGGGGCTAGGGGAGGACACAGGGCAATTCTATGGGGCTGAGGGGCAATTCTCTGGGGCTGGGGGAGGTCACAGAGCATTTCTCTAAGTCTGGGGGGCAATTTACTGAAGTTGGTGGAGGTCAAGTGGCAATTCTCTGGGTCTGGGGGGCAATTATCTGGGGTTGGTGAGGGTCACAGGGCAATTCTATGGGGCTGGGGGGATATTTTCTGGGGCTGGTGCAATTTTCTGGGGCTGAGGGGCGATTCTCTGGGGCTGAGGGCAATTCACTGGGGCTGGGGGAGGTCACGGTGCAATTCTCTGAGACTGGGGGGCAATTGTCTGGGGTTGGGCGAGGTCACAGGGCAATTTTCTGGGGCTGAAGGGGAAATACTCTGGGCTTGGTGGAGGTCATGGGACAATTCTCTGGTGTTGGGGGCCATTCCCTGGGGTTGGGGGGGCAATTATCTAGGGCTGGTGGAAATCACTGGGTAATTCTCTGGCATTGGGGGGGCAATTCTTTGGGATTGGTGGAGAGCACGGGGCAACTCTTGGGAGGTGGAGCAGTTCTTTGTGGTTGGTGGAGGTCAAGGGGCAATTCTATGGGGTTAGATGGCAATTCTCTGGGGCTATGGGGCAATTCTCTTTGGCTGGGGGTAATTCACTGGGGGAGGTCATGGGGCAATTCACTGGGACTGGGGGCTATTCTCTGGGGTTGGAGGCAATTCTCTGGAGTTGGTGGAGGTCACGTTGCAATTCTGTGGGGCTGGGGGTAATTCTCTGGAGCTGGTGGGCAATTCACTGGGGCTGGTGGATGTCATGGGGCCATTCTATGGGGCTGGGGGGAAATTCTCTGGGGCTGGGGGGTCACGGGGGAATTCTCTTTGGCTGAGGGGCAATTATCTGGGGTTGGTGGAGGTCACGGGACAATTCTATGGGGTTGGGGGGCCATTCTCTGGGCTTGATGGAGATCATGGGTCAATTCTCTGGGCCTGGGAGTCAATTCTCTGCGGTTGTTTTATATCACAGGCAATTCTCCGAGGCAGTGGGGCAATTCTCTGGGGTTGGTGGAGGTAGTGGGGCAATTCTCGGGGGTTGGGGGGCAATTATCTGGGACTAAGGGACAATTCTATGTGGCTGGGGACAATTCACTGGGGCTGGGGGAGGTCACAGTGCAATTATCTGGGGTTGGTGGAGGTCACGTTGCAATTCTGTGGGGCTGGGGGTAATACTCTGGGGCTGGTGGGCAATTCACTGGGTCTGGTTGATGTCATGGGGGCAATTTTCTGGGGCTGCGGGGCAATTCTCTGGGGTTGGGCAAGGTCACGGGGCAATTCTCTGGGGCTGGGTGCTATTCTCTGGGGTTGGGGCAATTCTCTGGGGTTGGTGGAGGTCACGCTGCAATTCTGTGGGGCTGGGGGGTAATACTCTGGGGCTGGTGGGCAATTCACTGGGGCTGGTTGATGTCATGAAGGCAATTCTATGGGGCTTTGGGCAATTCTCTGGGGCTGGGGGAGTCACGGGGGAATTATCTTTGGCTGGGGTCAATTCTCTGGGGTTGGTGGAGGTCACGGGGCAATTCTATGGGGTTGGGTGGCAATTCTCTGGGGTTGGTGGAGATCATGGGGCATTTCTCACGGTTGGGGGCAATTGTCTGGGGCTGGGGGTCAATTCTCTGTGGCTATGGGTGCTCACAGGGCAATTCTCTGAGACTGTGGGGCAATTCTCTGGGGTTGGTTGAGGTAGCAGCACAATTCTAGGGGTTGGGGGGCAATTCTCTGGGGCTGAGGGGCAATTCACTGGGGCTGGGGGACATCACAGGGACATTCTCGGGGGGCCCTGGGGCCATTCTTTGGAGCATTTCTCTGGGGTGGGGGGCAATTCTCTGGGGTTGGTTTAGGTCATGGGGCAATTCTCTGGGGCTGTGGGGATATTCTCTGGGGCTGGGGGAGGTCACAGGGCAATTCTATGGGCCTGAGGGGCAATTATCTGCGCTTGGGGTGAATTTACTTGAGCTGGAGAGGTGATGTGGCAATTCTCTGGGACTGTGGTGCATTTCTCTGGGGTTGGTTTTGGTCACGGGGCAATTCTCTGGGGCTGTGGAGCAAATCTCTGGGGCTGGGGGAGGTGATGGGGCAATTATCTGAGGCTGATGGACAATTCTCTGGTGCTGGTGGGCAATTCACTGGGGCTGGGGGAGGAGATGGGGCAATTCTATGGGGCTGGGGGATAATACTATGGGGCTGGGGGAGGTCACAGGACAATTCTCTTGGGCTGGGGGGCAATTCTCTGGGGCTGAGGGAGGTCACGGGGCAATTCTATGGGGTTAAGTGGCAATTCTCTGGGGTTGGTGGAGATCACGGGGCATTTCTCACGGTTGGGGGCAATTGTCTGGGGCTGGGGGTCAATTCTCTGTGGCTATGGGTGCTCACAGGGCAATTCTCTGGGGCTGTGGGGCAATTCTCTGGGGTTGGTTGAGATAGCAGGACAATTCTCGGGGTTGGGGGGCAATTCTCTGGGGCTGAGGGGCAATTCACTGGGGCTGAGGGACATCACAGGGACATTCTCGGGGGACCCTGGAGCCATTCTTTGGGGCATTTCTCTGGGGTGGGGGGCAATTCTCTGGGGTTGGTTTAGGTCATGGGGCAATTCTCTGGGGCTGTGGGGATATTCTCTGGGGCTGGGGGAGGTCACAGGGCAATTCTATGGGCCTGAGGGGCAATTATCTGCGCTTGGGGTGAATTTCCTTGAGCTGGAGAGGTGATGTGGCAATTCTCTGGGACTGTGGTGCATTTCTCTGGGGTTGGTTTTGGTCACGGGGCAATTCTCTGGGGCTGTTGAGCAAATCTCTGGTGCTGGGGGAGGTGATGGGGCAATTATCTGAGGCTGATGGACAATTCTCTGGTGATGGTGGGCAATTCACTGGGGCTGGGGGAGGTGATGGGGCATTTCTATGGGGCTGGGGGATAATACTATGGGGCTGGGGGAGGTCACAGGACAATTCTCTTGGGCTGGGGGGCAATTCTCTGGGGCTGAGGGAGGTCACGGGGCAATTCTATGGGGCTGGGGGGCAATTCTCTGGGGCTGAGGGAGGTCATGGGGCAATTCTCTGGGGTTGGGGGGCAATTCTCTGCAGCTGGGGGGAAATTTACTGGGAATTGGGGAGGTCATGGGGCAATGCTCTGGGACTGGGGGCTAATTCTCTGGGATTGGTGGAGGTGACAGGGCAATTCTCTGGGGCTGGGTGCTATTCTCTGGGGTTGGGGGCAATTCTCTGGGGTTGGTGGAGGTCACGCTGCAATTCTGTGGGGCTGGGGGGTAATACTCTGGGGCTGGTGGGCAATTCACTGGGGCTGGTTGATGTCATGAGGGCAATTCTATGGGGCTTTGGGCAATTCTCTGGGGCTGGGGAGGTCACGGGGGAATTATCTTTGGCTGGGGTCAATTCTCTGGGGTTGGTGGAGGTCACGGTGCAATTCTATGGGGTTGGGTGGCAATTTTCTGGGGTTGGTGGAGATCATGGGGCATTTCTCATGGTTGGGGGCAATTGTCTGGGGCTGGGGGTCAATTCTCTGTGCCTATGGGTGAGCACAGGACAATTCTCTGAGGCTGTGGGGCAATTCTCTGGGGTTGGTTGAGGTAGCAGGACAATTCTCGGGGTTTGGGGGGCAATTCTCTGGGGCTGAGGGGCAATTCACTGGGGCTGGGGGACATCACAGGGACATTCTCGGGGGGGGCCTGGAGCCATTCTTTGGGGCATTTCTCTGGGGTGGGGGGCAATTCTCTGGGGTTGGTTTAGGTCATGGGGCAATTCTCTGGGGCTGTGGGGATATTCTCTGGGGCTGGGGGAGGTCACAGGGCAATTCTATGGGCCTGAGGGGCAATTATCTGAGCTTGGGGTGAATTTCCTTGAGCTGGAGAGGTGATGTGGCAATTCTCTGGGACTGTGGTGCATTTCTCTGGGGTTGGTTTTGGTCACAGGGCAATTCTCTGGGGCTGTGGAGCAAATCTCTGGGGCTGGGGGAGGTGATGGGGCAATTATCTGAGGCTGATGGAAGATTCTCTGGTGCTGGTGGGCAATTCACTGGGGCTGGGGGAGGTGATGGGGCAATTCTATGGGGCTGGGGGATAATACTATGGGGCTGGGGGAGGTCACAGGACAATTCTCTTGGGCTGGGGGGCAATTCTCTGGGGTTGATGGAGGTCACAGGGCAATTCTCTGGGGCTGGTGGGCAATTCACTGGGGCTGGGGGAGGTGATGGGGCAATTCTATGGGGCTGGGGGATAATACTATGGGGCTGGGGGAGGTCACAGGACAATTCTCTTGGGCTGGGGGGCAATTCTCTGGGGCTGAGGGAGGTCACAGGGCAATTCTCTGGGGCTGGGGGGCAATTCTCTGGGGCTGAGGGAGGTCACGGGGCAATTCTCTGGGGCTGGGGGGCAAGTCTCTGAGGTTGGGGCAATTCTCTGCAGTTGATGAAGGTCATGGGGCAATTCTCTGGGGCTGGGGTGCAATTATCTGGGGCTGAGGGAGGTCACGGGGCAATTCTCTGGGGCTGGGGGGCAATTCTCTGGTTTGGAGGGGGCAATTCTTTGGGGTTGATGGAGGTCATGGGGCAATTCTCTGGGGCTTGGGGGCAATTTTCTGGGTTTGGGGTGCAATTTTCTGGGGTTAGTGGAGGTTAATAGGCAATTCTCTGGGGCTGGGGGGCAATTCTCTGGGGCTGAGGGAGGTCACGGGGCGATTCTCTGGGGCTGGGGGGCAATTCTCTGGTTTGGGGGGCAATTCTCTGGGGTTGATGGAGGTCAATGGGCAATTCTCTGGTGCTGGGGGACAATTTTCTGGGGTTGGTGGAAGTCAATGAGCAATTCCCTGCAGCTTGGCGGCAATTCTCTGCGGCTGGGGAAGTGATGTGGCAATTTTATGTTGCTGTGGGGCAATTCACTGGGATTGGTTGAGGTCCCAGGGAAATTCTTTGGGGCTGTGTGGCAATTCTTGGGCTGGGGGAGGTGATGGGGACATTCTCTGGTTTGGAGGGGGCAATTCTCTGGGGTTGATGGAGGTCATGGGGCAATTCTCTGGGGCTTGGGGGCAATTTTCTGGGTCTGGGGTGCAATTTTCTGGGGTTAATGGAGGTTAATAGGCAATTCTCTGGGGCTGGGGGGCAATTCTCTGGGGCTGATGGAGGTCAGGGGGAAATTCTCTGGGGCTGGGGGGCAATTCTCTGGTTTGGGGGGCAATTCTCTGGGGTTGATGGAGGTCAATGGGCAATTCTCTGGTGCTGGGGGCAATTTTCTGGGGTTGGGGGGCAATTTTCTGGGGTTGGTGGAAGTCAATGAGCAATTCTCTGGGGTTGGGGGGCAATTCCCTGCAGCTTGGCGGCAATTCTCTGCGGCTGGGGAAGTGATGTGGCAATTTTATTTTGCTGTGGGGCAATTCACTGGGATTGGTTGTGGTCCCAGGGAAATTATTTGGGGCTGTGTGGCAATTCTTGGGCTGGGGGAGGTGATGGGGACATTCTCTGGGGCTGGTGGGCAATTCTCTGGGGCTGGTGGGCAATTCACCGGGGCTGGTGGATGTCACAAGGCAATTCTCTGGGGTTGGTGGGCAATTCTCTTGGGCTGGTGGATGTCACGGGGCTATTCTCTGGGGCTGTGGGGCAATTCTCTGGGGCAATGCTCTGGGGTTGGGGGGCAATTCTCTAAGACCCCATGGGGGTTGGTGGAGGTCACGGGACAATTCTCTGTGGCTGTGGGGAAATTCTCTGGGGCTCTACGAGGTCACAGGGTAATTCTATGGGGCTGGGAAGCAATTCTTGAGGGCTGGGGTCAATTAGGGTTGTTGGAGGTCATGGGGCAATTCTCTGTGGATAGGGGGCAATTCTCTTTAGCTGGGGCAAATCTCTAGGGCTGGGGAAGTGATGTGGCAATTCTCTGGGGCTGTGGGGCAATTCTCTAGGGTTGTTAGAGGTCATGAGGCAATTTTCTGGGGTTGGGGAATGTCACAGGACAATTCTCTGGGGCTGTTGGGCAATTCTCTGGTGCTGTATGAGATCACGGGGCAATTCTATGGGGCTGGGGGCAATTCTCTGGGGCTGGGGTCAATTCTCTGGGGTTAGTGGAGATCACAGGGCCATAGTCTGGGGCTGTGAGGCAATTCTCTGAGGTTGGTTGAAGTCACTGGGAAATTATCTGGGGCTATGGGGCAAATCTCTGGGGCTGGGGAAGGTGATGGGGCAATTCTCTGGAGCTGGTGGGCAATTCTCTGGGGCTGGTTGGCAATAAACTGGGGCTTGGGGAGGTCACAGGGCAATTCTCTGGGGCTGGGGGCAATTCACTGGGGCTGGGGAAGGTCAAGGGGCAATTCTCTGGTGTTGGGGGGAAATTATCTGGGGTTGGTGAGGGTCACAGGAAAATTCTATGGGGCTGGGAGACATTATCTGGGTCTGGGGGAGGTCACGGGGCAATTCTCTGTTGCTGGGGTCAATTATCTGGGGTTGGTGGAGGTCACATTGCAATTCTCTGGGGTTGGGGGCAATTCTCTGGGGCTGGGGGATGTCACAGGGCAATTTTCTGGGGCTGTGGGGCAATTATTTGGGGCAATTCTCTGGGGCTGATGGCAATTCTCTGGGGTTGGTGGAGGTCGGGGACAGATTTCTGGGGCTGTGGGGAAATTCTCTGAGGCTGTAGGAGGTCACAGGGCAATTCTATGGGGCTGGGGGCAATTCTCTGGGGCTGTGGGACAATTCTCTGGGGTTGGTTGAGGTCACAAATAAATTCTCTGGGGCTGGGGGATGACACAGGGCAATTCTATGTGGCTGAGGGGCAATTCTCTGGGGCTGGAGGAGGTCACAGAGCAATTCTCTGTGGCTGGGGTGCAATTCACTATAGCTAGGGGCGGTCAAGGGGCAATTCTCTGGGGCTGGGGAGCAATTCTGTGGGGTTGTTGAGGGTCACAGGGCAATTCTATGGGGCTGGGGGCCATTCTCTGGGGCTGGGGGCAAATTCGGTGGCTGAGGACAAATTCTCTGTTGCTGGGGACAATTCACTGGGGCTGGGAGCGGTCACAGTGCAAGTCTCTGGGGCTGTAGGGCAATTCTCTGGGGTTGGGCGAGGTCACAGGGCAATTTTCTGGGGCTGAAGGGGAAATACTCTGGGGTTGGTGGAGGTCACAGGACAATTCTCTGGGGCTAAGGGACATTCTCTGGGGTTGGGGGCAATTCTCTAGGGTTGGTGGAGGTCACTGGGCAATTCTCTGGGGTTGGGGGGGCAATTCTCTGCAGCTGGGGGGGAATTCTATGGGGTTGGTGGAGGACAGAGGGCAACTCTCTCGAGAGGTGGAGCAATTCTCTGGGGTTGTTGGAGGTCACAGGGCCATTCTCTAGGGCTGTGGGGCAATTCTCTGGGGTTGGTGGAGGTCACTGGGCAATTCTCTGGGGCTTTGGGCTATTCTCTGGTGTTGGGGGCAATTTTCTGGGGTTGGGGGCAATTCTCTGGGGTTGGTGGAGGTCACAGGGCAATTCTCTGGGGCTGAGGGATGTGATGGGGCAATTCTCTGTGGCTGTGGGGCATTTCTCTGGGGATGGGGTAGTATCACCTGGCATGTACATAAAACAATCAGTCAATGAAGGGACAGAAATCTAAAGAAAAGGAAAGTTTCTGACATTAATTAATAATAATTGATAAATAAAATAGTTGATTAATAATAAATTCATTCTCTGGGGTTGGAGGTGCAATTCTCTGGGGTTGATGGAGGTCATGGGGCAATTCTCTGGGGCTTGGGGCAATTATCTTGGGTTGGGGGAATTCACTGGTGCTGGGGGAAGTGACGGGGCAATTCTCTGGGGCCGGGGGATGTGATGGGGCAATTCTCTGTGGCTGTGGGGCATTTCTCTGGGGATGGGGTAGTATCACCTGGCATGTACATAAAACAATCAGTCAATGAAGGGACAGAAATCTAAAGAAAAGGAAAGTGTCTGACATTAATTAATAATAATTGATTAATAAAATAGTTGATTAATAATAAATTCATTCTCTGGGGTTGGAGGAGCAATTCTCTGGGTTGATGGAGTTCATGGGGCAATTCTCTGGGGCTTGGGGCAATTATCTTGGGTTGGGGGAATTCACTGGTGCTGGGGGAGGTGACGGGGCAATTCTCTGGGGCTGGGGGGCAATTATCTGGGGTTGGTGGAGGTCATGGGGCAATTCTCTGGGGTTGGGGGCAATTCCCTGGTTTGGGGGAGGTCATATGGCAATTCTCTGGGGCTATGGGCAATTCTCTGGGGTTGGTGGAGGTCGGGGACAGATTTCTGAGGCTGTGGGGAAATTCTCGGAGGCTGTAGGAGGTCACAGGGCAATTCTATGGAGCTGGGGGCAATTCTCTGGGGCTGTGGGACAATTCTCTGGGGTTGGTTGAGGTCACAAGGAAATTCTCTGGGGCTGGGGGATGACACAGGGCAATTCTATGTGGCTGAGGGGCAATTCTCTGGGGCTGGAGGAGGTCACAGAGCAATTCTCTGTGGCTGGGGTGCAATTCACTATAGCTAGGGGAGGTCAAGGGGCAATTCTCTGGGGCTGGGGAGCAATTCTGTGGGGTTGGTGAGGGTCACAGGGCAATTCTATGGGACTGGGGGCCATTCTCTGGGGCTGGGGGCAAATTCTGTGGCTGAGGACAAATTCTCTGTTGCTGGGGACAATTCACTGGGGCTGGGAGCGGTCACAGTGCAAGTCTCTGGGGCTGTAGGGCAATTCTCTGGGGTTGGGCGAGGTCACAGGGCAATTTTCTGGGGCTGAAGGGGAAATACTCTGGGGTTGGTGGAGGTCACAGGACAATTCTCTGGGGCTAAGGGACATTCTCTGGGGTTGGGGGCAATTCTCTAGGGTTGGTGGAGGTCACTGGGCAATTCTTTGGGGTTGGGGGGGCAATTCTCTGCAGCTGGGGGGGAATTCTCTGAGGTTGGTGGAGGACACAGGGCAACTCTCTCGAGAGGTGGAGCAATTCTATGGGGTTGTTGGAGGTCACAGGGCCATTCTCTAGGGCTGTGGGGCAATTCTCTGGGGTTGGTGGAGGTCACTGGGCAATTCTCTGGGGCTTTGGGCTATTCTCTGGTGTTGGGGGCAATTTTCTGGGGTTGGGGGCAATTCTCTGGGGTTGGTGGAGGTCACAGGGCAATTCTCTGTGGCTGTGGGGCATTTCTCTGGGGATGGGGTAGTATCACCTGGCATGTACATAAAACAATCAGTCAATGAAGGGACAGAAATCTAAAGAAAAGGAAAGTGTCTGACATTAATTAATAATAATTGATTAATAAAATAGTTGATTAATAATAAATTAATTCTCTGGGGTTGAAGGTGCAATTCTCTGGGGTTGATGGAGGTCATGGGGCAATTCTCTGGGGCTTGGGGCAATTATCTTGGGTTGGGGGAATTCACTGGTGCTGGGGGAGGTGACGGGGCTATTCTCTGGGGCTGGGGGGCAATTATCTGGGGTTGGTGGAGGTCATGGGGCAATTCTCTGGGGTTGGGGGCAATTCCCTGGTTTGGGGGAGGTCATATGGCAATTCTCTGGGGCTATGGGCAATACCCTGGTTTGGGGAAGGTCACAGGGCAATTCTCTGGGGCTGTGGGGTATGATGGGGCAATTCTCTGTTGCTGTGAGGCATGTCTCTGGGGATGGGGTAGTATCACCTGGGATGTACTGTACATAAAACAATGTACTGTACATAAAACAATCAGTCAATGAAGGGACAGAAATCTAAAGGAAAGGAAAGTGTCTGACATTCATTAATAATAGTTGATTAATAAAATAGTTGATTAATAATAAAAATAGTTGATTACTAATTAATTAATAATTAATAACTAATCCTTATATTGCAGATCAGAGGATACTTTAAAGGTTGAACTTGATGGAGTGAAAGTCTTTTTTCAACCTTAATTACTATGTAACTATCATGTGACTTCCCACAGTAGGGCAGACTTCAGGTGATAACTGAGCATGTCTGCACAATCCCCAGGCCAAAAAGAAACATTGTATAAGATATGCTACTTATCCCTCGAAATTTCAGGGGGTGTCAATATTGAGAGAAAACTCTGCAAAAGCAAGACATTCAGCAAACTTCAGGCTAACGGTTTAACTGTTTACTTTGGAATTTTTTCATGCAATTTTTTTTCTCAGACACTATAAATTCTCCTCTATCAGATGCATTAATAACCCAGCTCACTTACATATACTTTTAAAGGACTCTTCAATGATGTCTGTGTCACTAGTCAGGCATAGCTGTGCCTGACTTTTAACATGACATAGTGCTCTCTCAATGAACGTTTTTTCCCCCCCTAGGTTTTAAAGGTTGGGGCAGAGAAGGGAGTCACGTATGATAGTATAACCCTTCTGCCAAGCCCTTCCAAGGAGTTCAATTGGGATACAGAAACACCATCTGTGATTCCCCTCAATATCAGAGTGTGAGAACCAGCCAGAATACATGCAAAAATTGAAACTCTGCCATACATAGGCTAGCTACTAAATTAGAAGGGCTTACTATATTTTTTGCAGCAAACAGATGTATTTCAATGATATGCACCCCAGATATGTGGCATTTGATTCCATGCTTCCTAGGTACCTGCCTATCAGTCCCAGTGGTGGTATTGCTGGGTCTAACAGAAGCCACCTGGACCAAAATATTGTTAGTCATTGGAGTGACACCAGATATTGAACCAGCTGGAGGGTGTTTTGTTCTTTAGCTGCAATGTCACAATTTATCTTGCAAGTAGAGAACTTGCAGGAGAAAGGACATTTTCCCCTATGTGCGGAATTATATGACATAACCTCCCTTTTGCCTTAATAAGGCATATCATAGGAGATGTGAAAGAGGCTGCTCTTCCTGAAGCATTAAATACTTTTTTTAAATGTCTGTGAATACTGAAAGAACTGTTTCAACAGAAAGCTGAGGTATAGACAATTATTATTATTTATTAATTATTATTTATTATTATTACTAGAATATTGCCCGTCAAAAAATGACGGCAATGAAATTGTAAGTGAGCTAATAATGTTTGGTGTATATAATGCAGCTGATGTAGCGTCGTTCGTTTTCTATGTCGTGCAACTTTTTCGGAATATCCGTAGCTGTTTGGTGGTGTTTTTCGTGTTTATGGTGGTGTTTTGCTTGTTTAGGGACCTTTATCCTGTTTTTCGTTTTGTTCGGTGGCCATTTTTTCTCTTGCTTAGGTGGTTTTCTGGTCTCTTAACTCCGAAATTTGTGCTTAAATGCAGGTGTAACTTCACTTGCAGAGGTCCTCGGTGCCCCCCCTTGCTGTGAGTAACCTTTTTATGTGTTTGTTGTTTGTATTTATTGTGTTTGTAATGTTTTTGGGGTTGCGCGGGTTGCGTCCTTGTTTTTTAATCTCGTAGGTGTTTTTCGGCAAATACGTAGGTGTTTGGTGGTTTTTTGCGTCTTTAGACTGCTGTAGCCTCGTTTTCGTTTTTTTCTGCGACCATTTTTTCTCTCGCTTAGAGAATTTTTTAGTGTCTAAACTCTTTAAATTTGAGTTAAATTGAAGTGTAACTTTAGTTTTCGAGGTCTTGGATGCACCCTCTTCCTGTAAGTAAGCTTTTTATGAATTTGTTGTGTGTATTTATTGTATTTTTCATGTTTTCATGTGCGCGTGTTGCGGCCGATTTCTGCGAGGTCGTAATGGGTCGCTCCTTGCCAGCAACCTCGACCCTCGCTTTGCGAGGGCTGCAGGCTTGCTGCGCGAACCCGCATCGTGAGCAACGGCTCGCATGCTCACAACTATATATGTGATTATTATTATTATTATCCTTTTTATTATCCTTTAGAAAAGAAAAATACAATGTAAGCACATGGCAAAATGAAAGGCCCTGCCTTTAAGCTTAAAATCATGGGTACTTGGTGCTTTTTTCCAAGGCACCTTCCAAGATTGAAAACCCGCAGACTGCAATCTAAATGGAATGGAAGAAGCAGAAACCTGGACAGGAGTAGAAAGTTAATCATTTGAATAGGCCAGAAATAGAGTGATAAAGTGAAGTTACAAGGAGTAAGAGGGTATGGGATGTGCGAGGAGAGTCAAGAGTTTATTATGTGTCTGTAGCAGCTGTGGAAAATGCAGGTGATTTTGCACAGATCTGTGCTATGAAAGAACAAGAATCAAAGGTGTGTGGGTGTGGATGGGGTAGGTGGGAGGGCAAGCATGTGCAGATATAAACTGTGTGTAGAGAGAGATAATGCTGGTTTGAAGATCTGAAGGAGAAAGATAGTTATAGAGTGTGTCAAACATTTTCAGAGAAAGAGAGGGTGGGAGTGCTGGGTGTGAGAGGAAGAGGGTGGTGGGGAAGGAAGAGGGTGGGAAGGGTGGAAGACAAGGTGGGAGTGTTGGAATTGGGATGGGAGAGGGGGAAGTCCCTGGAAAAACAAACAGTGGCTTGCTTAGATCAACAGAGGAGAATACTGTCCTTTCCCTCTTCAACCGGCCGGTTGCGCTACTGACTTATAAGGCGCGACGACAGAAGAGGTCTTGAGCTATGAGAGGCGTGCCCGAGGCCCTGGGGGGCGAGTGCCTGCGCCAAACATAGTGACGGCCTCGCTGTTGATTCAGAGCCGTCAAGTTGTGCCACGTTGGAGGGAAAATAGTTTTTTGCCTTCCTTGGAACTTGATGGTGCCAGAAAACTCACAGCGTCCACGGGTGGATGGCACCTGTAACTGCGCAGGCAAAGAGGGATAGATCCGAGAATACTAGTACATGTATCAGTTTAAGTCTAACAGTGAAATTGTAACTTTCATTGTAAATGTGGAGTAACCTATGCTGGAGTAGACTGGCATGCAGATAGAAATGGTGTGTAGAGAGAGATGTTGCTGGGTTGAAGATCTAAGCTGGGGTAGGCTGAGATGTTGCTGGGTTGCAGATCTAAGCTGGAGTAGGCCGGCCTGCAGATAGAAATGGTGCATAGAGAGAGATGTTGCTGGGTTGAAGATCTAAGCTGAAGTAGGCCAGTGTGCAGAGAGAAATGGTGTATATAGAGAGATGTTTCTAGGTTGAAGATCTAAGCTGGAGTAGGCCGGCCTGCAGATAGAAATGGTGCATAGAGAGAGATGTTGCTGGGTTGAAGATCTAAGCTGAAGTAGGCCAGTGTGCAGAGAGAAATGGTGTATATAGAGAGATGTTTCTAGGTTTAAGATCTAAGCTTAAGTAGGCCAGTGTGCAGATAGAAACGGTGTGCAGAGAGAGATGTTGCTGGATTGAAGACCTAAGCTGGAGTAGGTTGGCGTGCAGATAAAAATATTTTGTAGAGAGATATGTTGCTGGGTTAAAGATCTAAGCTGGAGTTGGCCGGTATCACTGACACCTTTTTCTCAGCCGAGGTGTTGGCCTATTGAGCTCATTAAAGGACAGACAGCTTGGCTCCATCCACTGGATTATGTACGTAAACACCTCCATTGTATTTATAATTCTCACTGGCCCATTGTTAGCAAATTAAGTTAATTCTATCTGCCATGTACTCTATCTAAAGTCTGGGCCACTCAGAGACAGAGATGGCAGGATGTGTATTGAAGGCTAACCCTTTTGCCCTCAGGAAGCTACTGCCAGACCCCATGCAGGGCCATCTCATGTATTTATCTGTCACCCCCTTTCATTGTTACATTGTGTACAACCCCTCTGTATCTATCCCTTATAAGTACTAATGTCATTTCATATAGAAATCGTATGGTCTCTTTATTTTGTTCCTGTTCTCCTGGATGGCTGCGATACTGAACCTATTTCCACCCTACAAGTAACCTGTTCTGGTCACTACCACAGGAAGGTTACTGTGACTCCTGGAAGTGCTGATTCCTGATGGAGAGACTCTGACTGATACAAAAGCCAGATATCAGGGTGCTGGTGCAGAGATTTCAAAGAACCTAACGGTCCTTGTGGGTAGATAACCTGTAGTCTATAGCAGGTTGCACTGGGCTTGTATAGCCCCTACTCTCTGATCATCACAGCCGGCGTGCAGATAGAAACCGTATGTTGAGAGAGATGTTGCCCGGTTGAAGATCTGAAGGAGAAAGAAAGTCAGTTCCCTGTCACGTAGTTCTCCTCTGCAAGAAATCCTACACAGATCACAGCTACCTGAATGCTGATGATTCTGCCTGCATGTTGCACCCAGAAATAGAACACAGTTCTACCAACTTCTAACAAAGAAGACACTCATTATAGAGAACAGAATATTCATAATAAAAAATGCAGTACCATGAAAAAATATCACATGGTAACATAATCAGTAGTTGAGATTAAGATCACTAGATCAGAAGGCCAAAGTAAAATAATAACTCAGAGCTGTTTCATAATATCTGACTGGTTAGTAGATGTTTGTATCCACTGAAAGCCTTCAAAGCTGAACTCTCCCATTGTTCAAAGGTAGCTGAAGCCTTATGTCAGCTCCATAGATCTTTTGCAGACAGTAACTTGATTACACTTGCATAGTCCATATCACACAGCATACCTTGAATTAAAAAAAAAATACATATATGTCCAGGTGTTACCTGGGGATGATGAGAAGGGACCTCTCTGAGCCTTCATAAGCACCTCCTGCCTCTTCCTTACACACCTCAGTTCATTTTTGAGTTTGTGTCTGGAGGGTGTTTGTCGGCACTCCCTTATTTTTGGCTTCACCAAGCCCTTCGTTTGCAGATTTAAGTCCATTTTGGCCCCTTTTTGTAACTAAAGTCTGTGAGGACATTGGCATTGCTAGAGAGCAATGGTTTCAAGGGTTTTCCATAAGTCCTAATCAGATTTTGCTAAGCACTACATTTTGTCTTTTGGCTTCACCAAGCCCTATATTTGCAGCACTTTGGCCACCCTGTGAGGGCATTTACATAGCTGGAGAGATATGGTTGCTAAGTCTTCCTATAAGTCCTAAATCAGCTTTTGCTAAGCATCATCACGTGGCTTTCAACAAGTCCTCATTGTAGATTCGGACCATATCTACTAAACAGTGTTCTTGCCCATGTTTCAAGGTAGCACTTTCACCTTTTGCAAAGCATGGCTTTTCATTGTCACATGGCTTTCAACAAGCCCTAATCTTAAATTTGGTAAATATACTTACTAAACAGAGTCCTTTGCCAAGTTTCAGTTAATGTTTTCGGCTTTCGCTTTCTGATTTTAGCCCTCATGACCATGCCCAATGACTGATCTGGCCCTCTAAGCAGTCCATTTTCTATAGATCCCGCAACAAGCATCAGTGGGAGAGGGGCCAGACCACAAATATACACATATATATATATATATGAGGAAAGGGGGGGTCCACTGGCAGAGTCTAAAAAATGGATATGAACAATGAAAGAAAGAGGACTAGGTGGATGTGCACGTATATGAAAATAGTTGCTAATAAATATAGAAGTGGAGAGGAGAGAAAGCGGCAACTAATAATGTACATATAGGAGACACACTGAGGCCAAAAGCTGTGAGAGGGGAAATGGTTGGATACCAACAGCTCATACGGTTTGACCACGAGATTGTAGAAGTGTCACAATCATGAATGAAAGGTCAAGGACATACCAAATCATCGCTGAACAAATTGTGCCAGAAGGATGATATCATAGGAAATAAAACTTAGTCTTTAATGAATAAATATAAAAAACAAATGAAAAAATGTGAAAAAACAGTTAAAAAGTGTGTCATAAGACAGACACACAAAACCTAAGTGTGTGATGATACTGCAATACTCAAAAAAGGGCATGGGAAGAATGAATGTCCTGAATGGCCAGAAAAAAGGCAAGTAAAGGACCCCAATGCCCTAAGGGGAGACATGGGACATCCACAACAGCAGGCACACACAAATACAGTCGTATCAGAAGTCTTAAAGCAAGTTGTGTATAAATACACTAGAAATGGAAGAATATGACTTACTGTTGTGAAGGTCCCAAGTTTCTGTTCCCAAGTTATGCCAACTGAAGGCTAGCAGTCTCACACACTGCGCACCGCTTGCTGGCGTACCACAGCGCTGCGTCACTCATCAGTGACGTGTTCGCGTGTTGCTCGTGACCGGCGCCAACCAAACGTGCGCGTACCTGCGCTAAAGCGCGACCTGGCCTGTCAAAGCCGAAAAATAATAGCGCATGCGCTTGCTGAGTCGCCAAACACGCGTTTCGCACCAAATTGCTTCTACTGGGGTTGTATTACCAGGAATTCTACCTTCCTTATATACCTAAGCAGCAATCTCGTTAACCCCTCATATGTCATGTGTGTCCTTAAAGGGCAAGACAAAAAGATGTGTAAGGTTGGAGGAAAAACAAACAGCGATCAGCTGTTATGCACAGTATAATTACTGTGTGATGTATATGTATAACTCAATGAAAATGACCAAATGAGGGAAAAATATTAAAAATAAATGCACTAAATGAAAATGAAAAATGATAATGTAACTAATAACAACTAGAGTTAAATATACAAGACAAAATAAAAACTGATACATGGTAACTACAAGGTGGAATAATGATAAGAATCAAAATATGTAATAAATGGCTAATAATGAAATGCATAATGTCAAAAGGAGGGTGAGGGGAAACCAAGGTATGAAAGAGATGGATAAGCTGACCCAGAAAAAGTGTCTGGCGACCGATGTCAATTTCTTAAGATTTTCCAGGTCTTTCCTACTGTTCTTGATATTGCGAATGTGTTCGCCCAAACGTTTACGCATCTCACGTGTGGTCATGCCCACGTACTTTTTAGATGGTTGACACGGGCATTCCAAAACATATATGATTTGTTTGGAACTACAACTGAAAAGTTGTGGAACAGAGTGTTTGTGTCCAATATTATCATAAAAAGTTGTCACATTTTTAATATGTGGACAAATACTGCAGTGTGCACAGCGATAGTTGCCCTTGATGGTGTCTTTTTTGTTGTTAGTCTGCTCTTTGATAAAATGACTTGTTACCAACATGTCACCCAAGGAGGGGGATCGTTTCCAACTAGCTCGGATTCCATCTTTAAACCAAAGGTTAAGATCTTCATCAGTCCTCAGGATATGGAGGTGTTTATGCAGTATACTAAGGGTTTGCTTCCATTGGGCATGGTAGGATCCAATACATCTAATTTTATCATCCACAAGTTTCTTAGGTTTGGGGGTTAATAAGGTATCTCAATCTAAGTAGAGGGCGCGATGGTAAGCCTAATTGATGTGTCTATTGCTATATCCTCCTAATTTGAGGCGACTGCGTAATTCCTGTGCCCTTTTGTTGAAAATTTCAACTTGAGAGCAATTACGTCTTAGGCGGACAAATTCCCCAAATGGTATACTTTTTTGTTGTTGAAGGAAGATGAAAACGTTCATTGTGTAGTAAACTATTTGTAGCAGTTTCTTTGCGGAATAGGTCTGTGGAGATTTGACCATTGGATCCTCGGAATATGGTGATGTCAAGAAAATCTACTTTATTCATATCCATTTGATATGTTAATTTAAGGTTGAGATTGGTATCATTGAGTTTTTGCATATATTCGTCCAAAAGTTCTTTGGAGCTATCCCAAAGTATGAAAAGATCATTTATGTATCTTAACCAAATCTGGACATGCTCTGTATACTTATTCATGTTGTCTCCAAGGGCTATTTGATGTTCCCACCACCCCATATAGAGGTTGGCATAAGTTGGGGCACATGAAGTGCCCATTGCTGTTCCTCTTAATTGCAAAAAAAAATTTGTCATTAAAAGTGAAATAGTTATGAGTCAAGACAAATTGTAAAAGTCTTGATGTTTAATTGACGTGTACAGTGATTCGACATCACAAGTAACCAAGTATGTAGTTTCGTTGAGTACAATGTCATCCAATTTTTTAAGGATATCCATTGTATCACGTATATATGAAGGAAGGCTGATCACAAAAGACTTGATACATGCATCGACAAACTTACTAGCTGATTCTGTTAGGTTGCCTCTCCCTGATACGATTGGCCTGCCCGGTGGGTTAACTTGTCTTTTGTGAATTTTAGGAAGTAAGTATAATGTTGCTGTTTTTGGTTTATCAACCTCTAGGAACTCAAATTCACGTTTGGATATTAATCCATTTGAAAAGGCCTTTGAGATAATTCTATTATAGGATGTAAAAAAATCTCTGGTGGGGTCGCCTAAAAGCCTTCTGTAGCATTTTGAGTCAGATAGTTGTCTCATGGCTTCCCCAACGTACTGCTCACTTGGCCACAGTACCACGTTACCACCCTTGTCTGATGGTTTAATCACAACATCTTTCCATGATTTCATATCATCTATACATCTTCGTTCGTTCTTGTAAATCGTCGGTAATTTTTTTAAATCATTGATGACAAGTTTGGTATAGATGTCTATTTGTGGACAAATATGCATGGGTGGAACAAACTTAGATTTCTTCTTCAAATTTGCGGTCCCCATGTCAGGTTCACAAGATGTCTGTGCTTGTGCTGCTTCATTTTCTGCCAATAAATCGCACAGATCTTCAAAAGTCTGTTTCTCAATAGTTTCGGAGTCAGACTCTTCTTTGTGGTAGAATTTTTTAAGTAAGATCTTTCTTGCAAAAAGATTGACGTCTTTAGCTACGTCGAATAGTTCAAAAGAATTGGTCGGCGAGAAGGACAATCCTCTTTGGAGGGTTCTATTTTGATCTGGAGTTAGTATTCTCCCTGTGAGATTAACGATATGTAATTGATCAGATGTATTGTTATAAGAATTCGAGATGACAGTATCATTGTGTTGGTCATGTAGACTAACTGTCAAATTATTGGCAATGTTCGATTGAGCTAATACTAATGGGTTTCCTTGCGCCGTCGATTGGTTGAGACAGTCGGTCGATACCCCCATGTTTCTCTGTTTCTGAGTGTTCTGTATTGGGTCATGGGCGAACCATACTCTCCCTCTTCCTGCTCTTTGGTCAGGCCTCTCCTGTTCCACACTGGATCTGGTGGGTAACCTCGTCTTTGCCCCCTGTCTAAAAAAGACGCTTGTGTGTATTCTCTCCTTTTCAACATATTGTTATTAGAACTGTCTGACTCTTCTGGAGCAGATGATTCATAATCTGATGAAGACATTCTAAAGGAATTGTTTCTCCTTGGTTGTCTAGTTCTATAGTTGTAACGTCTGTCCTTGTGGTTCCAATTAAAAACTTGTCCCTTCTCAAAGTCCTTTATGTCTCTGTTCATTTTATTCCGTTTGTTCTGTATAATTTCCCTTTCTTTCTTATCAATATCTCGTTTGATGATGTTGTACCCCTCCATGAATTCTAATTTTGTCTCAAATTGTTTGAGTTCAACATGTAACTCCTTAATTTCTTTGTCAAGATTGACCAACATTTATTTTTCATAATCTGAGAGAATGGCTAGTAATGTTTCGGAGCAGGAGATCAGAGCGTGTTCCCATCTTTCTTTGTATGCATCTAAGTGGAAGGTGTATGAGGGGAAAACTCTTACTCAGTCCTCTCGGTACAATGTGTTTGGCGAGGTATTTGTCGAATGTGCTCTTGTTCCAAAATGAGCGGACATGTTTGAGCAACAAGTGTGACAGTTGTTTTAAACCTCCTTGCCAATCAAGTTCATCTCTTGGGGGGGCAACATCTAAATTGTCAAAGGCTTTCCCTACTTCTTCCATCATCTTATCATTTTTAAGCCTAAATTCTTTATAAAAGTCACACTCAGCCATGATGGATAACAGTGTGTGTGCAAAGAAAGAGGAGAGATGGAAGAGCAGATATAAGGAGAAGGAAAGGGTATCAGTTGAAAGAAGACTGCTAGTGGAAGAAAAGCTATCATAAATAGCTAAAGAAATATGAATATATGAGGAAAGAGTCTAAAAAATGGATATGAACAATGAAAGAAAGAGGACTAGGTGGATGTGCTCGTATATGAAAATAGTTGCTAATAAATATAGAAATGGAGAGGAGAGAAAGTGGCAACTAATAATGTACATATAGGAGACACACTGAGGCCAAAAGCTGTGAGAGGGGAAATGGTTGGATACCAACAGCTCATACGGTTTGACCACGAGATTGTAGAAGTGTTACAATCATGAATGAAAGGTCAAGGACATACCAAATCATCGCTGAACAAATTGTGCCAGAAGGATGATATCATAGGAAATAAAACTTAGCCTTTAATGAATAAGTATAAAAAACAAATAAAATAAAAAAATGTGAAAAAACAGTAAAAAAGTGTGTCATAAGACAGACACACAAAACCTAAGTGTGTGATGATACTGCAATACTCAGTAAAGGCAATGGGAAGAATGAATGTCCTGAATGGCCAGAAAAAAGGCAAGTAAAGGACCCCAATGCCCTAAGGGGAGACAACAGCAGGCACACACACACACAGTCGTATCAGAAGTCTTAAAGCAAGTTGTGTATAAATACACTAGAAATGGAAGAATATGACTTACTGTTGTGAAGGTCCCAAGATATGCCAACTGAAGGCTAGCAGTCTCACACACTGCGCACCGCTTGCTGGCGTACCACAGCGCTGCATCACTCGTCAGTGACGTGTTCGCGTGACCGGCGCCAACCAAACGTGCGCGTACCTGCGCTAAAGCGCGACCTGGCCTGTCAAAGCCGAAGAATAATCGTGCATGCGCTTGCTGAGTCGCCCAACGCACGTTTCGCACCAAATTGCTTCTACGGGGCTGTATTACCAGGAATTCTACCTTCCTTAAATACCTAAGCAGCAATCTCGTTAACCCCTCATATGTCATGTGTGTCCTTAAAGGGCAAGACAAAAAGATGTGTAAGGTTGGAGGAAAAACAAACAGCGATCAGCTGTTATGCACAGTATAATTACTGTGTGATGTATATGTATAACTCAATGAAAATGACCAAATGAGGGAAAAATATTAAAAATAAATGCACTAAATGAAAATGAAAAATGATAATGTAACTTATAACAACTAGAGTGAAATATACAAGACGAAATAAAAACTGATACATGGTAACTACAAGGTGGAATAATGATAAGAATCAAAATATGTAATAAATGGCTAATAATGAAATGCATAATGTTAAAAGGAGGGTGAGGGGAAACCAAGGTATGAAAGAGATGGATAAGCTGACCCAGACCATAAACTGGCCTCGTAATAAAATGGTAAAGCACTAAGGAAATAATGAAAACGTAAAAAAATATATAGGTGGGAGCTAGGTGATAAGGTGAGAATAAAGAGCAATGATTTATAAAAATACAGTGTAATTGATTGCCTCATTGAGATATATACACACAAATTTCAGGCGTGTTTAACATGAATATATTTACAATACGCCCAGTGTTATAATACGGTAAAGCAATCACTTCTATAGTACACTGAATATAGTCAGAATCACCAGTAAAGTGATTCCCTTAGCCTAAAAGCCCAGCCTAAAGGGAATACTGAACACACATCTGACCAGCCCAGGGTGGTTCATGATAAGTGTTAATTACTAAATGCTAAATAATTTTATGTTGTATCTCTTGTAACATTCTATCAATATTCTACAATTATTAGACAGAAAGATTGAATTAATAAAGGTCATAAATTGCGTCCTCTTAATTATACTGAAAAACCAAGAACGCTCATTACATCAGCTTCTTCAATTATGCAAATTATAATTTCTTGATAGTTTCAAATATGCCCTTATTTGGAGGCTATAATCCAGGTGGCAAGAAGAATATTTAGGGACTCAAGCAATGAGCTAAGTAACAAATAAGAGAATGCTTAGGGTCAAAGAGTTGAAGTGGGATACTTGAGATTGCTAAAGGTAGAGCCTAGTATGATGCATACAGCATACACTACCACATGTATTTACTTTTCTGTGACATTTTTTTTTTTGGTATTTTATTTTGGATTTTTATTTATAGTGTAGTGCATTTCTTAATTGAGAAATAAACAATGGTCACCTAAAGAACTCTCTCAGTTGACAGGACATAACAAAATAGTCAGAGGCTCCTATGTTCTCCTATTGCTGAAGAAATATGGTAAAGCCAAACAAAAAAACAAACAAAAAAAAACTAATAATAATCACTAGTAGGTAAATTGCACTATATATGATGAATACATTTGTGCAGAAAAAAACTATTTACCACTATACATAAAATCTGTGAGTACTTTTTTGAAAATAATATATTTAAACTAGAGACAGTCAAAAATGACAGCAATATAATTTGAAGCCTGGAAATGCTGTTTGCCACACAATGCAGTGTTCTGCCCCCTCTGAGAACCTTTGGCACTCATCTCGAGCACTGCGTATTTTTGCGAGCCCCACAGTCCACCATACGGGACGTATTTTGCGCTCACTACGAGCCGTAATTTTGCTCTCATTGCGAGCCTCTCTTTACATTTGCTTTACGATCTGCACGATGCTCATTGTGAGCACAGCAAAGAGCAGCTTCACCACTCTTTTCAGGCCTCGGCAACCTGCAACTTTTGTGCTTGGGAATGCCATGTGTCTCTTTCCACCATCTCCGCCCTGTCCCTTCCCTGTGTCTTTCTCCTCTGTGTCTCTGCTGAATCTTTGCGTGGTGCGCGCTGACTGCCGTTGGCTTTATTTTTAAATTCCCGCTTGCCTGTGGTTGTTCGAGTGTTACTGTCTTTTGTGTCATGTATTTTCTAAGTTCTGCGTGCCTAGCCTTGCTAAGCCTCATTTTCATCTTGTTTCAAAAATTTTAACGTTTTTCTGCCGCCATTTTTTTCCCGCTTCATCGATTTTCGATTGTTAAAAAAGACAAAATATGCCTAAAATTGACTTGCAACCTTACTCACAGGCTCCCTGGCTCTCCCTCTGTGCTGTGTGTGAGTGTGTAAGTTAATTTGAGGCATATTTGTGTGTTTTTTACGTCTTTTCCAGTTCTGTGGTTTTGCCGTTGAAGGCATATTATTGCAAGCCCCACAGTCCATAATATGGCTGTATTTTGGGTCCTCTGTCCCGCGTGTCTTGGGATGTGAGCCAGCTAAGTCTCGCGTGTCCACCCCTGCAATAAGCGCCTTCAGCGAACATTATTCATCAAACCATGAATAGATGAAACATAGTCTATGACTGATAAATATAACATTATAAAAATTGTAATGATATGATCTTCACCAATCTCAGCACAGCCTCCAACCCAGTCACCCATCCACTCCCTCTATCTGACCATCACTTACTTACCTTCAACCTCACCTCTTCTTCCTCCCACCACCCCTCTCCTACCCCTGCCACCATCACGAACAGAAACCTGCTAGCACTTGACCCTACTCAGCTCTCCATTAATATCCAACCCCTTCTCAGCCCCATCACCTACCTCAACTGCCCTGATACTGCCATCTCACTTTACAACTCTACTCTCTCTTCCATCCTTGATACCCTCGCCCCCATAACCACACCCAGACGCCCTCGCTCTCTTCCTCAACCTTGGCACACAACTCAAACACGATACATCCAGAAGTGCTCCCGCACCGCTGAACGGCTCTGGAGGAAATCACGCACCTCTGCAGATTTCCTCCACTACAAATTTATGTTACGCTCCTACTCCTCTGTCCTCAACCTCGCCAAACAACACTACTTCACTTCACTAATATCAACCATATCCTCTAACCCAAAGCGTCTGTTCGCAACGTTCAAAACTCTCCTCCACCCATCACCTCCTCCCATCCCTTCCTCTCTCACAGCTGAAGACTTTGCCAACCATTTTATTCATAAAATCGAAAATATACGCTATGAACTCTCATCTCACAGTGACTCACTCACTCTATCACTCTACCATCTCAACTATCCAACCACACCCACCCAACCACACCCACTCTTCTCCCTCCCCCATTCCAACAGCCATTCTGCACTGCTTTGCCCCAGCTACAGAGGATGAAGTTTCTAGCCTGCTATCATCCACTCGCCTCACTACATGTCCCCAGGACCCTATTCCATCTCAGCTCATCCCTCCCCTCTCTACCACACTAATCCCAGCTCTCACACACATTTTCAACCTTTCCCTAACTACCGGCAAGTTTCCATCTTGTCTAAAACACGCCACAATTACACCCATTCTCAAAAAGTACTCATCTGACTCTGACATTGCTTCTAACTACCGCCCTATCTCTCTACTTCCTCTGGCTTCCAAACTGCTGGAGCAGCTCGTCTATAACCGCCTTACCCGCTTTATCTCCTCTAACTCTTTTCTTGACACCTTCCAATCCGGCTTTCGGCCCCAACACTCCACTGAGACAGCTCTCACTAAAGTCACCAATGACCTGCTTACTGCCAAGTCAAAAGGTCACTTTTCTATTCTCCTTCTTCTAGATCTGTCTGCTGCCTTTGACACTGTTGACCATCCACTTCTACTCCATATCCTCTCTTCCCTCGGTATTCGAGACACTGCTCTCTCGTGGTTCTCATCATACCTACAAAATCGATCATTCAGTATCTCCTTTTCTGACACCTCTTCTTCTACTTACCCCGTGTCTGTTGGCGTACCCCAAGGATCTGTCCTAGGTCCACTCCTCTTTTCCATCTACACTTCCTCACTTGGTACCCTAATAAACTCTTTTGGGCTGCAATATCATCTCTACGCAGATGACACCCAAATCTATCTATCAGCACCAGATCCCCCTCTCTTCTAACACACGTCTCCAACTGCCTCTCTAGTATATCCTCTTGGATGGCCACCCACCATCTCAAACTCAACATGTCTAAGACTGAACTCCTAATCTTCCCTCCCTCTCCCACTGTGTCAATTCCTTACATCTCTCTCACTGTCAATAATGACATCATCAACCCCTCCTCCCAAGCCCGTTGTCTTGGGGTTCTACTGGACCCCGCCCTGTCCTTCATCCCTCACATACAATCACTAACTAAATCTTGTCTTCTCCATCTAAAAAACATCTCCCGAATTTGCCACTTTCTTACACAAGACACAACTAAAATTCTTATACACTCTCTCATCATCTCTCGACTGGACTACTGCAACTCGCTTCTTGCTGTCCTACCCACCACCCGACTATCTCCACTTCAATCCATTATGAATGCCTCTGCTAGACTCGTCTTCCGTACACAACGTTCAGTGTCGCCATCACCTCTCTGTCAATCTCTCCACTGGCTTCCCATAGCCTCCAGAATAAAATTTTAAATCCTGACCCTAGCTTTCAAAGCCCTCAACAAGAGCACTCCCCCATACATTTCTGGTCTCATCTCCAAATACTCCCCCACCCGCCCTCTTCGCTCTGCTAATGACCTTCTTCTTTCCACAACTCTTGTCACCTCCTCTCACTCTCGCCTTCAGGACTTTTCTTGTGCTGCCCCTATTCTCTGGAACTCCTTGCCTCGCTCCACCAGATTATTCTCCAGCCTCAAAACATTCAAAACCTCTCTAAAAACACATCTCTTCAAAGAAGCGTATCACCTTCCACCCTAACACACTCTCAAATCTCTCTCCCTCCTCTTCCTCACACAATACCTTTAGGATGTAAGTCTGCGAGTTTCAATCCCACAAGGTGTTTTAGGGAAAGCACCATGGACACTGGATTCGAAACTCAAAGACAGGGCCCCCCTTGTTTTACTATGTGTTAATTTGTATGTATCTTTGTATTGAATGTATCTTATGTACAGCGCTACGGAATATGTTGGCGCGTTATAAATAAACGATAATAATAATAATGATAGAGTGAGATAATATAATCATCCCTCTTATAGATCTTAAAGTATTGTTATCACTAGAAAATGTATTTAACTATGATTTAATCATTGCAGCTTATCATAATTCATACTTTCCAACCCTTTCCATATATCTTGTTTAAGATATATAAAAAAGGGGACATAAATGATCTAGTGTAATGACAATAGATGTATTGAGTCATGGAATCACAGTGGCAATAATACTGTTGAATCGCAAAAATGTAGGCCTCAATCCACCTATTCTACATACATATCAAGTCTCATTGGACAAGTATTAAACACAAAAATATCCAATAAGTATGTTGTAAGACTAAATCCTTATGTTATTGGGTCTAATGTGAAAATACAGTAAAAAATGTTTATAAGGTGTTCTAAATTGGATATAATAAGAAGATGTTATATGAAAGGGGAGAAGGTAAAACCTTCATTAAGACCTCTAGGTTCTTTAGTTTTCAGGGTGTAAATCAATTGGACTTCCTTTTTAAGGAGTTCCTTGTCATTATCACGTCTTCTGATTGTTTTGCAAATACTATCAATAGCTATAAATGTTATAACAGTCAGATCCCCTACTGTTTGTTATTGACATGATGCCCACTGGTGTGTCATATTCTCTTGTGACGCTATAAACATGCTCCAAAACTCTTCTTCGGAATTCCCTACACGTTTTTCCAACGTACCTCATACCACATTTGCAAAGCATCAGGTACACCACCCCTTCTGACATGCAGGTTAAAAATTGTTTAATTCTAAAGTTCTTATTTTTTTCAAAAGCTAGAAAATACTTAGTAGTTTTACCATACTGACATGCTTTGCATTGTAGACATTTATAACATCCTATGGTATTATTTAGCAAGTTGGATTGATGTTTCCTCTTTATTTCCAAGTGGCTATGTGACAACATGTCCCTTAGGTTTTTGGACCTCCTGCTGGTTATTTGTGCATGTTTACTTAGGTACTGTCATAGATCTTCATCATCAAGTAGAATTGGCCAATGATTACTAAGAATTTGTTTCAATTCATGCCAATGACAGTTATATGTACTGTGAGAATAAAGGTGGAATAGTGGTTGATGGGAGATACATCAGACCTGATTTGCTAGACAGCAACCAGAGGATTTCTCAGTTAAATGCCCCAGGGAGAGATGTTACAGTTTGCAATATGCATAGCTGATGCTCTGCAAAACATGGTATGGGTCCCTGGGGCGGAGTATTTGGAGAGCAGGGGGGGCCAATGCTCCAACAGCACTAGTTGCTGTGTAACAGACCACAGCTTGGATCTGGTTTTTAAGAGTTAGCTAATTGGCACTCACCTGTAGCTACTCAATTAGCAGACAGGCCTTTAAAAGAAGAGAGCAGCCTGCTCCAAGAGGGAGAGGAAAAGACAGCTAGGAGAGGCTGCGCTTATTGCAAAGACATTGCTTTTGTTTGGGAAATTGGTAAGTGGGAAAGCCACCCAATTGCAGATAGCAAGTACTGTCTAGTAAGAGCTCAAGTAAGAGCAAGGGATTTTGTTTGTTTTGTTATTATTTAAAGTACCTGCTTTCAAACTGAATAAAAAGGGAAAACTGAGCTGAAGGTGTCCTGGACTTTGTATACCCTAGAAGGCTGTGGTTACTGCAAGATCGGTGACAATCCTACCTGTAAAAGAAGTGGTTTGTCACATATGGTGGAGAATGCGGGCATCCACGTAAGCCTGAGGGTAGAAGTCATTTAAAGCTCAACATGGAGGATGTTATCAAGGCTCTGATCCAATCCTCCTCTGTGCAACAGGAGACTAACAGGAGAGCTGCAGAAAACAGTGCAGCCCTGCAGCAACTGGTGCTGGCCCAGGCAGAGTGTGCTAAAGTCCTGGCCAAAACACAAATGGAGGGCACTGAGTCCTTGGTAAAACAGCTTGTTGTGACACAAGCGGAGATGTTTAAAGTAGCCCGTGAGGAGCAGCAAAAAGTCACCCAGGGACTACAACAGGTAATCCAAGCGATCTCTGGAAAACTGAATGGAGACCCTGATGGAAGATACCAGGGGCCAAAGGTGATTCGGGCGAGCCACTATCTTCAGAAAATGACCGCATCAGATGATGTTGAGGCGTACCTTCTGGCATTTGAGCGCACTGCTGAGAGGGACGGATGGCCGGCTGGTGAGTGGGCAAGCATACTGGCACCGTTCCTAAGTGGAGAGCCGCAGAAGGCATATTATGACCTAGAACCAGCCGATGCAAGTATCTACAGCAAATTGAAAGCTGAAATCTTGGCACGACTGGGTGTAACCTCTGCAGTACGTGCCCAAAGGTTCCACTCATGGTCATATTCTTCAGACAAAGCCGCACGTTCCCAAATGTTTGACCTCATACACCTTGCACGGAAATGGTTACAACCTGAAATCCATTCAGCTAGCCACATTGTGGAAACCTTAGTAATGGACCGGTTTTTGCGTGGTTTACCAGCTTCCCTGCGTCGCTGGGTCAGCCAAAGTGACCCCCATACAGCTGACCAACTGATTGCCTTGGTGGAAAGATATGCGGCTGCAGGAGAACTGCTATGTCCTACTTCACAGGCAAACCCTCGCAATCCTAAGCCCCAAGATTCTGCAAGACCGGGTAAGACTGTTCAAGGTTTAAGGGGGGCATCCAGGTCTAATAGGCCTGGGAAAGGAACTAATTGGTGGTCAGACTGTACTGTCAAATGTTTCAAGTGCAAAGAGGATGGTCATATGGCCAAAGACTGTCCATTTAAGGATGAACCTATGGAATGCAATATGGGCAAAAATGAGGGAACACGTTCATTTTTGCTCAGTTGTTGTGGTATTGCTAACAATGACTATGATAATAACGCTCATAAATGCTGTGTAACTGTGAATGGAAAAATGTCTAAAGCATTACTTGATTCAGGTAGTATGGTTACGTTGGTAGCAGAGTCTATAATACCTTGTGTAAAACCTGATCATGGACAGAAAATAGGCATTATCTGTGTTCATGGTGATAAAAAGGAATACCCCACTGCGGAAGTAAATATTGGAACCCAGTATGGGAATTTAAAGTACCGAGTGGGTGTAGTACCTAGATTAGCCCATGAGGTAGTGATCGGTAGAGACTTTCCTCATTTTCTAAAATTATGGGCAGCTTTACAAAAGACAGATCAAAATTTATCAGAAATGAGTCAGTCTGTCGAGGATAATGTGTTCCCTTTTTCCGATATTGACTTGGGTTTTGACCACTGTGACGGAAAAATAAGGAAAAAGAAAAAATACTGCCCTAAACCAGTATTAATAGGAGATAACCCAGCTCAAACTAGTGAGGAGCCTACTAATAATGCAGACAAGGATAAGGACTTAATTGATATTGGAATTAGTCCAGGTAATTTTAAAAGCGCTCAGTGGGAAGATCCCACTTTAGTGACAGCTAGAAATGATATTAAAGTTGTAAACGGGGTTGTTAATCAGCCAGGAGGAGCACTGCCGTTCCCCTATTTTGAAGTACAAAATGACCTAATTTACCGTGTAGAAAAAAAGGATTCAGACATCATTAGGCAGCTGTTGGTTCCTCAGACTTACCAGAATATAGTGCTAAAGTTGGCTCACAGCCACATATTAGGGGGACACTTGGGAGTCGGAAAAACTAGAGAGAGAGTCCTTAGACGGTTTTACTGGCCTGGAGTGTTTGCTGCTATTACAAACTATTGCTCCTCATGTCCTGAGTGCCAGTACAGGGCTCCTTTCAAGACTTTTCGTAGTCCACTTGTACCCTTACCCATAATTGACGTGCCTTTTGAAAGGATCGCTATGGACTTAGTGGGGCCACTGGTAAAGTCCGCTAGGGGACACCAATATATATTAGTCATCTTGGACTATGCAACTCGCTATCCTGAGGCCATTCCCTTGCGTAATACCTCTGCAAAGCTAATAGCTAAGGAACTTATGTTGATGTTCAGTAGGGTGGGTATCCCTAAAGAAATACTGACAGACCAGGGGACCCCGTTCATGTCCAGAGTCACAAAAGAGTTGTGCAGGCTCTTGCAGGTTAAACATCTTAAGACCTCAGTATATCACCCACAGACTGATGGTTTAGTAGAGAGGTTCAACAAAACCCTTAAGAGTATGCTACGCAAGGTAATTGATGCAGATGGAAGAAATTGGGATTTTTTATTGCCATATCTACTGTTTTCCATTAGGGAAGTTCCACAGGCCTCCACGGGCTTCTCTCCTTTTGAATTATTATATGGAAGACATCCCAGGGGAATATTGGATATTGCTAAGGAGACCTGGGAACAGGAGACTACTCCTCACAGGAGTGTAATTGAGCATATAGCTCAAATGCAGGATAGAATGGCCACCATCATGCCTATTGTCAGGGAACACATGCTGGAAGTCCAGCAGGCTCAGAAAAACAGCTATAACCGTAATGCTAGAGTCAGAGTGTTCCAACCGGGAGACAGGGTATTGGTTCTGGTCCCTACTGTGGAGAATAAGTTCCTTGCGACTTGGCATGGACCCTATGAAATAATAGAGAAAGTGAGTGATGTCAATTATAAAGTCAGACAACCAGGAAGAAGAAAGCCTGAACAGTTGTATCATATAAATCTGTTAAAGCCATGGAAGGACAGGGAGGTCCTGGTTGCTTTAAAACCTTCAGAACCTCCTATAGTAGAGCCAGATGTGAACGTATCTAAGACTCTGTCTGTCCATCAAAAGCAAGAGGTCAGAGATTTCATCAGAAGAAATAGGGATGTTTTCTCGATAGTTCCAGGAAAGACTAAAGTGATTAAACATGACATAATAACCGAACCAGGGAAAAGAGTTAACCTCAAACCCTATAGAATTCCTGAGGCCCGGAGGGAGGTTATAAACTTAGAGGTTGAGAGCATGTTAAAACTTGGAGTCATTGAAGAATCCCAGAGTAACTGGAGTAGTCCTATTGTATTGGTGCCAAAACCTGATGGCACATGGAGGTTCTGCAATGACTACCGCAAGTTAAACGCCCTCTCAAAATTTGATGCTTACCCAATGCCAAGAGTTGATGAGTTAATAGAAAGACTGGGCAAAGCTCGTTATCTAACAACCTTGGATTTAACAAAGGGTTACTGGCAGGTCCCGCTCACTGAAAGAGCCAAAGAAAAGACAGCCTTTTCAACACCCAGTGGCCTGTTTCAGTACACTGTATTGCCATTTGGGTTACATGGGGCACCTGCCACATTCCAACGAATGATAGACAGAATTCTTAAACCTCATGTTCGTTATGCTGCAGCATACTTGGATGATGTCGTCATCCACAGTGCAGACTGGGAATCCCACCTCCCTAAAGTTCAAGCGGTACTTGATGCTATCCGCTCAGCAGGCTTAACTGCCAATCCTTCCAAGTGTACGATTGGTTTAGAGGAAGCTAAGTACTTAGGTTATTCTATTGGGAGGGGTTTGGTTAAACCACAGGAAGCCAAAGTAGAAGCCATACAAAAATGGCCACAGCCCCTTACAAAGAAACAAGTAAAGGCATTTTTGGGTTTAATTGGATATTATAGGCGGTTCATTCCAGATTTTGCTACCATTGCTGCACCCCTGACAGACCTTATTAAAGCAAAATCCCCAGTCATAGTTAAATGGTGCCCTGAGGCAGAAAAGGCTTTTAAGAGTCTGAAGGAAGCTATCTGTAGCCATCCTGTCTTAGTGACCCCAGATTTTTCCTGGGATTTTATAGTTCAGACAGATGCTTCTGATGTGGGCTTGGGGGCTGTTCTTTCACAGGAATACCAGGGTGAAGAACACCCTGTTTTCTTTTTGAGCAGAAAGTTAAACCCACATGAGAAGAACTACTCTATTGTTGAAAAAGAGTGTCTTGCTATTAAGTGGGCATTAGACTCTCTTAAATACTACCTACTAGGCAGAAGGTTTCGATTGATAACGGACCATGCTCCTCTGACGTGGATGTATCAGAACAGGGAAAGTAACTCCAGAGTAACCAGATGGTTTTTGAGTTTGCAATCTTTTAATTTCACTGTGGAACACAGGGCTGGTCTGCAACAAGGTAATGCTGATGGGCTTTCGAGGGTACACTCCCTGATTTCCATGGTCGCTCAAACCCTTGGGTATGAGCTGGGGGGGAGGATATGTGAGAATAAAGGTGGAATAGTGGTTGATGGGAGATACATCAGACCTGATTTGCTAGACAGCAACCAGAGGATTTCTCAGTTAAATGCCCCAGGGAGAGATGTTACAGTTTGCAATATGCATAGCTGATGCTCTGCAAAACATGGTATGGGTCCCTGGGGCGGAGTATTTGGAGAGCAGGGGGGGCCAATGCTCCAACAGCACTAGTTGCTGTGTAACAGACCACAGCTTGGATCTGGTTTTTAAGAGTTAGCTAATTGGCACTCACCTGTAGCTACTCAATTAGCAGACAGGCCTTTAAAAGAAGAGAGCAGCCTGCTCCAAGAGGGAGAGGAAAAGACAGCTAGGAGAGGCTGCGCTTATTGCAAAGACATTGCTTTTGTTTGGGAAATTGGTAAGTGGGAAAGCCACCCAATTGCAGATAGCAAGTACTGTCTAGTAAGAGCTCAAGTAAGAGCAAGGGATTTTGTTTGTTTTGTTATTATTTAAAGTACCTGCTTTCAAACTGAATAAAAAGGGAAAACTGAGCTGAAGGTGTCCTGGACTTTGTATACCCTAGAAGGCTGTGGTTACTGCAAGATCGGTGACAATCCTACCTGTAAAAGAAGTGGTTTGTCACAGTACCTATGCACCTAACCATATCATCAGGATTTTTCATTTGGTCCATCAATAAATGTTCTCTATCAATGCTTTTAGCTCTATGATAGGCTTTAGTTAGAACTTTATTCTTGTAACCTCTTTCTTTGAAACGAAGTTGAAGCTCCTTAGTTTCTTGTTCAAAGTCAGTTGGCCTTGAACAATTTATTTTAATTCTTAAATATTGACCAACTAAGATTCCTGAAATCAGAGCCTTGGGGTGGCTACTGTCTGCTTTTAGCAAACTATTAGTGACAGTAGGTTTACAATATGTTTGTGTCTGGAGTTTACCATTGCCTGTCATCTCTATTTTTGAATCCAAAAAAGTGATCACCTTCTCATTGATTTCAGATGTTAAGTATAGCCCCATTTCATTATCATTTAATAAATAAATAAACTGTTTTAAGTCTGTCCGAGTACCATTCCATATCAGTAAAATATCGATGAAATAGACCCACAATTCAATGTGTTCAGTGTATTTATCCATTTCGTCGATGAAAACCCTTTGTTCGGCCCACCAGCCTAAATAAAGATTTGCGTATGTGGGAGCACAGGCAGTACCCATCGCAGTCCCACATACTTGTTGATAATAAATATTGAGGAAAACAAAGTAATTATGTGACAGGATGAATTTTAAAAGCGCCAATACAAATATCGTTTGCAAGATGAGTTCCAATGGGTAACACATATAATTCTGTTTGCTAGAAAACTGGCATTAAAGAAATTATTTTCCAAAAAAGAAAGATGCAATGTCTTTGAACTATCTGACCTTAAAATTTTAAGTGATCTGCAAGAATTACAATCAGAAAGTGTGGGATTTCAATCACAAGGCCCCTTTTCAACTTTAAAACCTAAGAGTAAATACACTCCTCGATTATCAATTAGCCCAAACATAGACATTTTTGTCAATAAGGTGGTTCATGATTTAGAGACACTATCACACCAAAAAATTGCAGGTCATAATTTAACCCAAGATCAACAAAAGGTCCTTAGAGAATTACAGCAAAATAATGACATAGTCATTCCTAACTCAGATAAGGGAGGGAATATAGTCATAATGAGTAAGAATGACTATATTACAGAATGTAATAGACTCCTTAAAGATAAAAAGAGTTATATGGAATTAGAAAAAGATCCTACAGATAAATTTATAGGAGATTTTAATGAAATACTCCTAAAGGGCCTTGATACTAAAGTCATTAAAAGAACAGAATTTGACTTTTTAAATTCAACCTGTCCAAAGATAGCCAGCTTTTATATAATACCAAAAATACACAAAAAAAAAAAAAAAACTCCAGGTAGACCTATAGGGCCCTATTAAATTCGAGCTGCGGATGAAATCGTATCTCGCAAAGACCCATCGTAACTCGATTTACGTTATCCGAGTCGACTTGCGATTGACTTGCGATTGACTTGCGTAATTTTGGACTACTTTGCCGAGATTTGCCTCCGATAAGCGCTACGTAGTAAGTAGCGGAAAAGAATTCCTTGCGGACGCTCGTATCTCGCAAATTCGCTAAGTGCACAAAAAACCCATGTAAAATGGTTTACGCATTACGTACAGACAACTTAAAAATCTAAAAGTGAGTTTAACAGAGGAAAAGCATGGAAGGCCATTACAATTGATTTCACCATCCCCTCCCCCCACCAAAGCAGGCATTATACAACCAATTAGTTGTTACATTTTGAATGAAAAGCCATGCTGCAGCTTACATAAAGCAAAATTAAAGACACACTACCTGATTACATAAAAACACAAAAACATCCAAATAATACCATATTAACCCTATTATTTGGTATACATGTTGCTCATCACATCTACATTTGGGAACACAAATATGGGGCACATGGAGTATGTGAATATGTCCTGTTCAGTCTCGGTCGGGTCTGACTGTGACCCTCTGTCACTGCTTTCTTACAAGGTTCCTATGCTGGTGAGACCGGAGTGGGTTGTCAGTTCCTTCCCCAGTGGTTTGGGATTTGGCCCTGCATTCTGCTTTCACTCTCACACCCACAATGACCCTTAATGGGATAGCTCACAGCTTCATTGAAATACACAATACCTCTTGTTTGGTCTTTCGGTCAGGTCTGACTGTGACCCTCTGTCACTGCTTTCTTACAAGGTTCCTATGCCGGTGAGACCGGAGCGGGTTGTCAGTTCCTTCCCCAGTTGTTTGGGATTTGGCCCTGCATTCTGCTTTCACTCTCACCCCCACAATGACCCTTAATGGGATAGCTCACAGCTTCATTGAAATACACAATACCTCTTGTTTGGTCTTTCGGTCGGGTCTGACTGTGACCCTCTGTCACTGCTTTCTTACAAGGTTCCTATGCTGGTGAGACCGGAGTGGGTTGTCAGTTCCTTCCCCAGTGGTTTGGGATTTGGCCCTGCATTCTGCTTTCACTCTCACCCCCACAATGACCCTTAATGGGATAGCTCACAGCTTCATTGAAATACACAATACCTCTTGTTTGGTCTTTCGGTCGGGTCTGACTGTGACCCTCTGTCACTGCTTTCTTACAAGGTTCCTATGCTGGTGAGACTGGAGTGGATTGTCAGTTCTGCTGTCACTCTCCCACCCACAAGGGCAGCAAACACACACAGAGGGTTTGCAGAGGCACAATGAGCACCAGCCAACTCACCTCCATCAGGGGTAATCGCCACTACTCTTATCCAAGGAAGTCCCACGCCATTGCTGGTGGCCATGTGCCAAGATGACCATTCATTCCCATTTGGTGACCTCTCATTATGTTCTGCTATTCATCAATTTACATTAGTTTCGATTGCTAAGTGATGTTGGGGAAGTGCGTGTGAGAGCAGAATTGACGGACAAATCCAAAATCACTGGAGAAGGAACTGACAACCCACTGCAGTATCACCTATCATTATCCTTTTAGGCCCACAGGGGAATGTTCCTACTCCCCAGTCACGCTAATTGTACTTGGCCTGTGCATTAACCCTTTATTATGCCTAGATTGTAGATTAATTAGATGCTATTATTAGGACTATTATTCCTCTTAGTATGTATGGATCTATTGCAGGTTAACTAGTGCTCATTAGTTTACAGCTATAGTAATGTGACACTAATGTGATGCATGTGGATGTCCCCTAACCCCAACCATTGAAAACACACCGACATGGGGAGAACAGGATAACACAGCTTTATTTTTGGACACAGACCACAATCAGCAGTGGTCAAGACTGTGCATTCACAGAACGGTATAACAAAACTTTATTTTTGGACACAGACCACAATCAGCAGTGGTCAAGACTGTGCATTCACAGAATGGTATAACAAAACTTTATTTTTGGACACAGACCACAATCAGCAGTGGTCAAGACTGTGCATTAATATCATGGGTGTGGTGTGGGCGGGTCCCGAGAGAGCAAGGGGCTAAATAAAAAAAAGGGGATACCTACAGGGGTCAATCTAATAGTCTAGAATAAGCATGATGCATAGCACCTACCAGGGTCACATGCTGCAACCGGAACCAGAAATCTCTCCATTTAACTGAAGAAACCATTAGAGTGCACGGCACTTACAACTTGTCTGGATCTGTTCAATTGAACAAATGATTCAACCTCTGGACTGTGTAATCCAATCCAGTTTCACACATACAGTGTGGTGTGTGAAATTGCCCATAAAAATGAATGGTCAACAAAAAACAAAAAAGGCGGAGGAGGATAAAAAAAAATAATGACAATGGATGTACAGTAAAGTGCTAAATACTGTACCAATATACCAACTCACCTGATTCCCATCTGCAAGCATTACTAACTATTAGCTACAGTAGGTCTCTGGATAATGAGTAATATGGGCAAATACCCATTAATATGGACAGGACACAAAGGTCAGCAGCCAGATTCACTGTTTCTTACATCATACCCAAAGATCTGTTCACAGACCGATATTGAGGTCAGGATCACATGCTTTATTAGTGCATATATTAATGCTGGCTGTCATTAACATGCCATTGTGAGACTTTGCAAGTCCACCGCCATAGCGGTATTAGTCTACATTTCAGCTAACAATAATCATGTCTGAGATATCTGGCAATATGATAGCTTTAAGATTGTGGGAACTACATGTTAAGGAGGGGGCTGTCATTGGAGTAATGTCTACCTGAGAGGCACTGGGAAAACCTTACGCCTCATATAATTCCTCCACAATGCTTGCAGATGCAGGAGATGCCTTCATGGGCCTGAATTGAACCTAAAACAAAACAAATGGAAAGAAAAACAAAGAGAAAACATAAAATTTAAGGGCCTAAAAAAAAGGGGACTGCAGCATCCCTTCCCAACAGCATTCCTTAGTGACCATCAATTGGTGGCATGTTCAACCGAACCCTACGTGTCCACAGAGAAGAGGATTATGGACCATGTGATGGGAGGTAGCCATCTGCATACAAAATATCACCACCACATAGGCAAAGATCCAAAACTCTGTAGCCACGCTAGATGAGGTCAGCATTGTGACCAATAGATTGTCACTGAGGAGTGCTGTTGAGAAGGCACAATTATGTCCACAGCCCCTAGGTCCTCCTCCGCCTGGGCACAGGACCTGCCTCGTCCGCGGCCGGACGCCGTCTCCTTGTTGGTGGTGGGGGAGCGGGAGGGGGTAGTGGCACCACGGGTGGTGGTGGCGGCGGAGGCATGGTGGAAGGAGAGGAGGGGCCAGGCTGCTGTCCTGACCAAATGCTGCTCCAGCCTCCGATGATGGCTCCTCTCCTCCCTAAAGCGCCTGTCCAGGCTGCGCCTCATGCCAGAGATGTTGGCATCAATCCTCCTCACGATGGCCAACAACTCCAGCAGCGCAGCTTCGGTCGTTGGTGGTGGGGGGGGGGGGCTCGGCTCCTGCTGGCAGGGCCGGGTGGGAAGATGGCGGGGACAGAGTGGGGAGGATCTGGGACCCGGCTGGAGACAGGGTCTCTGACATTGGTGTCCCCGGTGGCTCAGTGTTTTGGGAAGGAGGAGCTGTGGCATATTCCACTACTTCTGAGGGCCCCGGCGAGATGGCAAGTCTTTGGAGGAAGGGGACAGTCAGGCTCTGGACAGGGGGGCTGTCAACGACCACGACCTCCCCCTCCGAAGAGCCAGGGCCCTCGGATGAGCCTGTAGCCTCCTCCCCCTGAGCGGTCTCCTGCGGGGCGGGGGCTGACGGCCCCGCTCGTGGCTTATCACTGGACCCAGACCTCCTACTGGATGCTGAAATAGAGAAAAGAAAGGTACATGTCATTAGTATGCTGATCAATACATTGATATGTTTTCACTCCTAACTATCTGACATCTAGGCCTGAACATGGATGATTCTCCTAATTGCAACTCCCATTAGTTCTCATTTGCTAGATTGGATCTATTCTTTGGTTTCTTGTCTTGACCTTTCCTGGCTCCTAACACTGTCTGGATTTTTCCTGCGGTTTCACTCCTAACTATCTGACATCTAGGCCTGAACATGGATGATTCTCCTAATTGCAACTCCCATTAGCTCTCATTTGCTAGATTGGATCTATTCTTTGGTTTCTTGTCTTGACCTCTCCTGGCTCCTAACACTGTCTGGATTTTTCCTGCGGTTTCACTCCTAACTATCTGACATCTAGGCCTGAACATGGATGATTCTCCTAATTGCAACTCCCATTAGCTCTCATTTGCTAGATTGGATCTATTCTTTGGTTTCTTGTCTTGACCTCTCCTGGCTCCTAACGCTGTCTGTATTTCTTATGCGGTCTGTAACTGCATAGGCTGCATTGGGCGCACCAGTACATGGACTCTATTGCTTAATTACTCTTGGGGTGGCCAGGAATGACAGTGATTTGTCAGCTTCATGGATTTAATGACACTTCCATCCATCCCTTGTTAATTCCATGGAGCTGACATGTCAGTGTCCTTGTTGGTCACCATGTGTAGTGTGTGTGATGCACATGTGGTGGCATGTTGGTGTATGTGATATTCACCTGAACTGGAGGCTGGGTCCTGCTGGGCCACCGGGGATGAAGCTCCAGCTGCGGGCGATGGTCCGAGAAAGTCCCTTGCGATTGTCTCCCACTCCTTATAGGTGACAATGTGTCCCTCAGCTTCTCTGGCCATCTTCCTCTTCACTGTGGCCCTGATATCCACATATCTGTGCTTCAAGGACCTCAAGCCCCTAGGAACCGTGGACACCTCCTTCATCACTTGCACTACCTCCTTCCAAGCCTGAGCCATAGGCCCAGGCTTCGCTTCCCTTGCAACAAGGATGACGGGCCGGTCACGGATCGCACCCAGGAGGACCATATTCTCCTGGGGCGTATAATTACGGGCCCTGCGCCTGCCCTTGCCAATAGCCCCTTGCTCTCTCGACTGTGCTCGGGGACCCTGGCCTCCCTGCACTCTTCCTGAGGCCTGTCCCTTCCCCAAACTACCCCACCCCATAGGAACAGGCCCCTTCCCCTCTGTCCCTCCTCTATAAGTGCCTGTGTCTCCCTCCTCCTTCTCCTCCTCCTTCTCTTCCCCCCCCCCCTCTGTGGACCACTCCTCCTCCTCCAGGGACACCTCCTCCTCCTTCGGGGACACCTCCTCCACCCCCTCCGGGGACACCTCCTCCACCCCCTCTGGGGACACCTCCTCCACCCCCTCCGGGGAAACCTCCCCCTCTCCTCCACCCTCCACTACACTCTCCTCACTCTCCTCACTCTCCACTCCTCTCCTCCTCTCTCCACCTACTCCTCCCTCCATGCTGAAATAATAACAAAATAAGGATAACTCAAAATAAGTGTAACTGTTATATAGGTGATGAAAAAAAAAGTGTATGTTCTATGTGTTTTTAATAACTGTTGGGGGATGCGGTGCAAAGGTTGGGGGGGGGGAGGTGTGTGGTGTGTGTCCTAACGCTATGTATGTCTCTATGTGTCTTTAATCTATGTGTCAGGCAAATATGTGTAATGTGTAAATATGTGTAACTCTTACGTGTAAATATGTTAGTAATCAAATCCAAAACAATCAAAAAGAGTGCGCCTACAAATCAAAAGAACGATAAAGAAATAAAAGTATTACTGGAATGTCTGTTGGAAAGAAAAGATGTGTGTGCTATGTGTATTTAATAAGTGGTGGGGGATGGGGTGTGTTGGGGGATGGGGTGTGGTGGGCGGATGGGTGTGTGGGGTGTGTGTCCTAACTATATATATGTCTCTATGTGTGTTATTTAATCTATGTGTCTTGCAAATATGTGAAATCTGAAAATATGTGTATTGCTTAAATGGAAGGACTTATGAAATAGACAATGAAAAAAGAAAAAATAACTAATCTCCCTCTCTCCAAAGTACTAATCAAACTCTCTCCCACCTGCTCCTGGAACTGCGTGCTAACTCCAATGGCTCTTACAACACAGTCAGCGCATGGGTTTGTATCAATCACATTTATAAGCTCATACTGTCAATCAAATTCTTAGCTCGTTCGTGATTGGCTGAGAGGCTTGTCTCGCTAGGACGTCCCCTTATCAGCTTGCGAGCGCGCCAACAGACTCAGCCAATTACATACGCACTTATAGTGTCAGGCCGCCAAGTGCGTATGTAATTGGCTGAGAGTCCCAATGCGGGCCGCCAAGTGCGTATGTAATTGGCTGAGTCCCAATGCGGGCCGCCAAGTGCGTATGTAATTGGCTGAGAGGCTTTTGGCGGGTTTTTGCGCCATCGCCATTGCCACGTTGGCCCGCCAAAAGCCTCTCAGCCAATTACATACGCACTGTGCGGCCCGCGTTGGGACTCTCAGCCAATTACATACGCACTGGGCGGCCCGCGTTGGGACTCTCAGCCAATTACATACGCACTTGGCGGCCCGCGTTGGGACTCTCAGCCAATTACATAAGCACTCGGCGGCCCGTGTTGGGACAGCCAATTACATACGGCCAAGTGCGTATGTAATAGGTTGAGAGGCTTCTTGAGGTAAAATCATCAGCTGGAATGGCATGTAAAGATCCACAGGTGACCAATGGCAAAGCAGAAATTAACGTGCCTAATACCAGGTCATGCAATCAACAAGCTATATAACTCCATCCCCAACAAGTCATCAGCATGTCTGAAACAGCATGGATGATCATGTGAGAGGGATGATGGCCAGGATGAGTGGGAGTATGAGATTGAGATGCTTTTGTGCAGCTCACCTAGCACAGTATGAAGACCAGGAATCAAGGTGTGTGATTGAGGGGGTGATGGGGAGTGGCAGAGAGGAGTGTCTGGGAGTGAATGAGGGTGTGAGTGGTGATGTGATTCATGCTGGGGCAGAACCAAGCCAGGCAAGGGAATTACCACAGGCCATGCCTAGTATTGTGGGGGTAGATCAGGGAGGAGAGAGAGCTCCAGTAGCACAGGGACAGAGGGATATAGGGCCACCTGCACACAGGGAGGCTGACAATGTTGTCGGTGATCAGCTGCTGGGGGGAGTACAGGATGTGGTGGCTCAGGCAGAAGGGGGGGAGCCTTACCAGGAGCCTAACCAGGAGCCTGACCAGGAGCCTGACCAGGAGCCTGACCAGGAGCCTGACCAGGAGCCTGTGAGGAGGCGAAGGGCACCCAATGTGTACAGGGAGAGACTCACATTAGAGGGGTTAACTGATGGGGAGGTGTATGAGCGTTTTCGGCTGACCCGTGCCAGTCTTGGGGAGCTCTATGAGGTTCTCAGAGCGGACCTTGAGCCTCGCTCAGGGGCAAATAGAGCCATCCAAGGAATGAAACGGATGTTAGTTGCAATACACCTCCTTGCTTCTTGGAGCTTTCAGACCACCGTGAGCATAGCCGGAGGAATGTCTCAGCCAAGCCTCTCGAATTGTCTGAGTGCATTCCTCCGTGCTATTGGTCGGAGAGCTGCCAGATACATCAGTTACCCTAACACTGCTGAAGAGATCTCGAAGGTGAAGTTCGATTTCTTCCAATTAGGAGGTATCCCCAATGTGCTTGGTGCTATTGACTGTACACACATGGCACTGATACCTCCTAGAGAGCAAGAAGCGCTGTACAGAAATCGTAAGCATTATCATTCAATCAATGTACAGGTTGTTTGCGATGCGAACATGCGCATACAAGGTGTGTATGCAGGCTTCCCGGGAAGTGCTCACGACGCCTATATCCTGCGTGCATCCGGAATATCTGACATCTTTGAGTCCGGCAGATTTCCATCCAGATGGCTACTGGGTGAGTACACATTAGTAATGGAAGTCAATCATATCTTACTATGACTGGATACAATAACACATCCGGTACATCATGTTTCCCTCTATTGCTATGATGTTCACATGTGCATTACGGAGTAATACTCCCAAAGCCAGAACATAATAGCTCATTGCTGGCCATAACCCTGTGTTAGCTTGGCCAAACAGTATGCAGTTCACAACAACATATGTCAAAAACCACAATTGATTAATCATTAGGTATATGTTCTGATGCATTCCCTTGTATCCTGTGGCATGGACATCTCTAGCCTACATAACGTGTTGTGTGTTATTGTAAGGGCTATGTAAGTGAGATGACTTCCGAATTCATCTGATAGAGGAGAATTAATATTGTTTGGCAAACTTTTTATTGCATGGATATATCCCGGAATAAACATGAATTAGCTTACCTTGAAGTTATCAAAATCTCAAAAGTCTTTTGGCCTTTGCGTTTGATCGTGTACGCCCCTGGAAAATTCCACCTGAATTAGCATCACATTTACGTTCACAAGAATACACTATCACGCTTCACCTCAGACCTCTGGCATGTGCTCGGTACAAGAACTGCAACAGTGACTTCCTGCTCTCTACCAGAAGGGTCGCAATATGTACCCTGTTGTATTTCCCTTGTATCTCCGCCTCATGTAAGCGTCCTGTGGGTGTGAACATCTGGATTTTACATTTGTGGAAATCGCATTGTAATTGATCTGAAGCTTCATATAGAATACATGTGTTAATACACTACTAATTATCCTATCAGATGCATTCATGACCCATCTCCCTTACATATATCTTTAACTGTGTATTAGCCACAGGGATTTGTTGATAGGTCATGATGACGATATTTGGCCATATGCTTTGTCAAACATCACAACATCCTATTCATATCAACATCATGTTTTATTTCCACCAGGTGATGCAGAATATGGGTGTTTGCCGTGGTTGTTGACCCCTGTGAGCAATCCCCATACTCAGGCAGAGGCGCGGTATAATGGTGCGCATAAAACCTGCCGGAATGTAATTGAGCGTACCTTTGGTGTACTAAAGATGCGCTTCAGATGTTTACATTCCACTGGGGGGGCTCTACAATATAAGCCCCCCCTGCACAATATAGCAGTACAGGCCAACTGTCTGGGGGACATTGATGCGGCTCTGCTACATGTGGAGGAAGAGCCTTTATTTCCCCCTGAAGTGGATTATCTGCAGGGGTCACAACAACGGACCCGCCTCATTCGTGAGTACTTCACATGTAAGTACATACCCAATATGCATGGAACACAGTCTAATGTATCTGGATTATGCCTAACTCCCAAATCCACCTTTATCCATCGCCCTTGTCATACAGAATTCCAACCAGTCCACAGTAGAGGAGAGTTCCCTGACGTTGTCGATGTTTGTACACTGGAACAAGCCACATGATCAGTTACAGGTAAGTAAGCACACATTCCCATACACATCTTAAGTACTGACGGTTATAAACATCAATGGCATAGATAATTTGAGTGGATTATATATCCCACTATGTCAATGTATATATGCCCCACGTTACATTGTTATCTAGTAATTTAGATTGAAAAAGACTTTAGTCCATCAGGTTCAACCTCTATAGATCTATGATCTGCAATACGCAGAATTATTGTTAATTGATCCAGAGGAAGTCACCGAACATCAAAATGTGAAGCTTTGCCAATTGTCTACACAGGGCAGAAAAATCTAACATTCCTTCCTGACCCCAGATACTGGTGATCGTATTCATCCCTGGATCAATACTCCCTCTCTATTTATCCTGTATAGCCCCTAATGCCTGTTTGGTTTTTTAATGTAAAAAGATACCCAATCCCTTTTTAAAGTCACCTACAACCTCTACGGACCAGGATTGTTCACATTGTCTAATCCTGCCAAACCACATGAAATGGGATCAAAATGTCGTAGATAAATACCATACACACATACTTTGTCTAATTTGTGACTGTAATCCTAACATCATATTAACCTTACAGAGCTGCTGTCGTGTGTCAACTCTTCTTTCAACAACCTAGATATGGAAAAACAGGAACAGCAACAGAACTGCTACATCAATGTGAGCTACATAGTGAGTATTTGTGTAATAATATGGCCACGTATGCTGAAGGACACAAATAACACATCAATCACTTTATTAATATCGGCCTATCTCTTTCCAGAATACAGCAGATAGGTAAGCGGTGATAACTAATGACGATCCACAGCGCACGTGTCCTGGTGGAACAAATCACCTCGTGGATGAGCTTGGGACTGCGTCCAAGGTAAAACACCACATTTGGCTCTCCAAAGATGCATTAATATGTAATCTATGTGATATTCCTACATCATTAGCCAGATGAGTAGCTCGTTTCATATGTAGGGAAGGAACAGTGAAGACGTTTGTCTGAAATTACCAACATATATCGGTACAGTGAATCGAAAAGGTCTAAAGTCTACACACCCCTGTTAAAATGTCATGTTTCTGTGCTGTCAAAAAATGAGACGAAGATAAATCATTTCAGAACTTTTTCCACCTTTAATCTGACCTATAAACTGTACAACTCAGTTGAAAAACAAACTGAAATCAGTTAAGTAGAGTGACGAAAAAATCAAAAAAGAAAATCACATGGTTGCATAAGTATGCACACCCCTAAACTAATACTTTGTTGAAGCACCTTGTGATTTTATTACAGCACTCAGTCTTTTTGGGGATGAGTCCATCCGCATGGCACATTGTGACTTTGCAAGATTTGCCCACTCTTCTTTGCAAAAACACTTCAAATCTGTCAGATTGCGAGGGCATCTCCTGGGCATAGCCCTCTTCAGATCACAATTGGATTCAGGTTTGGGCTCTGGCTGGGCCATTCTCAAACTTTAATCTACTTCTGGTGAAGCCATTCCTTTGTTGATTTGGATGTAGAAAGATGAAGTTGTAGAAAGATGAAGTTCCTCTTCATGTTCAGCTCTCTAGCAGAAGCCTGAAGGTTTTGTGCCAATATTGACTGGTATTTGGAATTGTTCATAATTCCCTCTATCTTAACTAAGGCCCCAGTTCCAGCTGAAGAAAAACGTCCCCAAAGCATGATGCTGCCACCACCATGCTTCACTGTGGGTATGGTGTTCTTTTGGTGATGTGCAGTGTTGTTTTTGCGCCAAGCATATCTTTTGGAAATATGGCCAAAAAGTTCAACCTTGGTTTCATCAGACCATAACACCTTTTCCCACATGCTTTTGGGAAACTTCAGATGTGTTTTTTGCAAAATGTAGCCTGGCTTGGATCTTTTTCTTCGTAAGTAAAGGATTGCCACTCTACCCCATAGCCCAGAATACGAGAGATTGTTGTCACATGTACCACACAGCCAGTACTTGCCAGATATTCCTGCAGTTCCTTTAATGTTGCTGTCGGCCTCTTGGTAGCCTCCCAGACCAGTTTACGTCTGGTCTTGTCATCAATTTTGGAGGGAGCTCCAGTTCTTGGTAATGTCACTGTTGTGCCATATTTTTTCCACTTGATGATGACTGGCTTCACTGTGTTCCATGGTATATCTAATGCCTTGGAAATTCTTTTGTACCCTTCTCCTGACTGATACCTTTTAACAATGAGATCCCTCTGATGCTTTGGAAGCTCTCTGTGGACCATGGCTTTTGCTGTGGGATGCTACTAAGAACATTTCAGGAAAGACCAACTAGAGCAGCTTAACTTAATTTGGGGTTAATCAGAGGCACTTTAAATGATGGCAGGTGTATGCTGACTCCTATTTAACGCGATTTGGAATGTGATTGCTTCATTCTGAACACAGCTACATCCCCAGTTATAAGAGAGTGTGCAGACTTATGCAATCACATTAGTTTTCTTAGTTTTTTTCTTCCCTCCACCTTACAGATTTCATTTTGTTTTACAATTGAGTTGTACAGTTTATATGTCACATTAAAGGTGGATATAGTTCTGAAATGATTTTTCATTGGCTAATTTGTTTACAGTAGTGTGTAGACTTTTTATAACCACTGTAAGTGACGAAGTAAGCGCTCCGGGAGCATGTGCAATGTAAATATTGACATGTTCCTTTTATGTTTCAGATCGCAAAGATGAGTCCCTTTCCACGGTCAGAACAAGGAATGATGAGCATTCCCACGTTCCAGGACTATGCTATTGTCACATTGCATCATGTATGTTCATATGTCAGTCATCATGTGTTGCATCGGGTGTGGTATCGCATCCTCTCCATCGATTTATATGTACCTATTGCTTTAGATCTGCCATTCTCTCCTCTACTTGGACTATTGGGAAGCCTGTATCATACTTCCTTCCAGATCTCTTCCTCAGTGCTGATGTGATCCTCCCTGTACATATGGGGAAGAGTAACTCTAGCCTTGGAACATAAGTGTTAATGAGGTTCCGTTTACCTTCAGTTATGAATATGCAACAGCAGATAATAGAGATGCTCATTCACAGAACAGAATACACCTCGAACTGGCCAGTTTGTTGGTAGTTCTGCTAACACATGAAATTAGTTTGAACACACTGATATGGTCCTGGTCAGGTTCCCATCTGAGTGTCCAAACTTAGGTATGTAGAGTCTTCTCTCATAGTGCCATTTCCAGGGACATGACCTACGGGGGTTCTAACATTGACTGATTGAGCACTTCTACCTCTGCAGTTGCATAGGAGTGTGTGTTGCGCGCACACACAAGACTACAGATTACTTCTCCCCATGAGCATATCTCCTTCTGTATTGTTGGGTTTGAATATTGAATGTTATCCTGATATATTTAATAATATAACTGATATTGCCTCACGTTGGATGATGCACTGTATCTCCCCCCCTCAACTGATCATCTATACCAATGTCACCCCCCCTGCGTGCATTCTGGCCCCATGTCCCTATTTCTGTGTGTTACTGGAACTCTGTATCCTACCCACCTCCACCATGATACTGAGCAGGCCTGTGGTAATTTGTCACTGTGTGGCTTTGTGAACAATTAAACCGTTTTTTTTCACTCAATGTTTGTGTAATCCTGGATATTTACCATGTAACAAGTCAATTACCCTGAAAGTCAGATGTGCTCAGCACCATCAGTTAGTGGTGTAACTATTCGGGTCAATCTGCGTTGACATTACTACATAATCATGAATGTCGATTCATATCATTCAAGTTGAGCCCTTCAAGTCATTATATACAACCCTGCATGTCTAGAGACATGATTTCAGAATTCACACCCCTCCGTCTTGCACCTACATGTATATTGGCAAGGTACAGATTAATGTAGCATATGTATCTATGTAAACACACACAGATATATGTATTGAACAATGACACTTCATTCTATCTGTATTCTCGCAACTAGAAAGCATGATATGGTACAAACACACAGAAACAGTATAACAGAATCAGACTTTATTTCATACACAGAGTACAAACAGAAATGGACAAGACTGTGCATTAATATAATGTGTGTGTTGTGTAGAGATCCTAGTATGGCAAGGGGCTGTGGCAAATCTGAGGACATCTGAAGAGGAAACAGACAACATCATCAGGGTAATGCATAGCATCTCCTAGGGTCACATGTGGTCAGGACCCCACAGTAACCAACAGCATATAACACGACATTTAATCAACATAACCATTAATGCGCATACAACAACCATATGGTTGCCAGAATAAACAGACAGGGATCATGTCATACTAAGCGATTTCACACACAGTGTGAATTGGTCAATAGATGATGTGAATCTGGAAAACAGAGGTAGGAGGTGTTAGAACAATCATAAGCTGTTATTAGAGTACATTGTTTTTGCTTTTGACACTACTATAAACCAACTAACATGAACATCATCTCCGAGCAGTAAGAACCATATTTATTCTATCCTGTTCAGTCAGCCTGCAAGGAATATGCTTATGATGTGGAATACGACAAGGCATGCTTCACTGTGAACACAATCCTTCAGCAAAATGTACTATCACTAACTATATGGAATAGTTGTGCCATGCTGATATCACATCTCACTTCTAAATGGGTGGTACCAAGGCCAGACAGATGACACTGTTCACATTACCCCTAAACACATGCACATTGATCATGATGTCAAACCAAGGAAATTGCCACTTTGGTTTGGATGACATGAAAAAACTGAATCCAATTTCATAATGTTAACGGGATGGAATGCTACAAAAACCTATGTGGAATTGCTGGTTTGGATTAGCACATAGTAATGGGACTGTGCAACTCTATAGCCTGGACACTGATCATTATAATGGAAGATCACACAGTCATGTTTCTTAGTGAAAAGATATGTAGTCCTATATTTCATTTCAGAGCCATCTGCAGTGGGGAATAATCCTGATAGAATGCCCGTTGTGAACTGGGTTGAGTGTTTACTCACATGATGGTATTGTACTGCTCGAAGATGAAGAAAATGTCTTCATAGTTGTGAGAGTTGGCTATTAACACCTACAAAGACAAAAACAATATCTCATTCTGAACAATATTATGATTAAATACAGCATTTAAGCTCAAGGTCAATCCACATTGAACATCAATTGTTAAAATGTTAAACATAACCAGACATGTACACACTCTGTAGCTAATATTATGTCAACATCTATAACAATCAGTATTCTGTGAGGAGTGGTCAGGAGGCCCTCTCGGATGGTCCTAACACCTCCTACTCCGAGTTAGCGGGCCCCCACCGTCTCTCCCTCTTCCACGACGTGGTGTGGGATCAGGGGGTGCCACTACAGCAGGTGGCTGTGGTTCCAAAGTGGGCGATGTCTGAGATGAGGAGGCAGACATCTCAGGTTGAGATTGGACAACCGAAGGATGGACAGGTATGGGCTGGCGACGTAGTTGACGCAACAATGCGCGTCTCTCCCAGCTTGCTCGTTCCTCATATCTCTCCATCCTTCGGTTGTGCCTCCTCATCTCAGCATATATAGCACGTGTGGTGGCTGAGATCACCCTATTTCCAGCCAGGATGGCCCTGCTAACAGCCAATTGTCTTTCGCTAATGTCCAGCATTTGCCTTGCTCTCTGGCTTTGGGCCTGGTCCTCTTGTTCTATATGAGCCATGATGTGCCGTAATTGGCAAGGGAGATGTGGCAGAGGGCCTGGAGGTCTGGCGGCTGGCGACTGGGCGGCCGGCGACTGGGCGGCCGGCAACTGGGCGGCCGGCGACTTCGCGGCCGGCGACTCCGCGGCCGGCGACTCCGCGGCTCTTCCTCCCGGGGCACTTGAGGCCGGGGCACTTCCTCCCGGGGCACTTGAGGCCGGGGCACTTGGGGCCGGGGCACTTCCTCCCACGGCACTTGTGGCCGGGGCACTTGTGGCCGGTGCACTTGTGGCCGGGGCACTTCCTCCCGGAGCACTTGGGGCCGGGGCACTTGGGGCCAGGGCACTTCCTCCCGGGGCACTTGTGGCCGGGGCACTTCCTCCCGGGGCCCATGGTGGAGCCCAGGCTGAGTGCGGTGCCCAGGATGAGGGCGGTGCCCCGTATGACGGCAGAGCCCAGTATGAGGGCGGGGCCCAGGGTGAGGGCTGTGCCCAGGGTGAGGGTGGAGCCCATGATGAGGGCTGTGCCCATGATGAGGGCAGAGCACCAGATGAGGGTGGAGGCCATGATGAGGGCTGTGCCCATGATGAGGGCGGAGCCCCAGATGAGGGTGGAGCCCATGATGAGGGCTGTGCCCATGATGAGGGCTGTGCCCATGATGAGGGCGGAGCACCAGATGAGGGTGGAGCCCATGATGAGGGCTGTGCCCATGATGAGGGCGGAGCCCCAGATGAGGGTGGAGCCCATGATGAGGGCTGTGCCCATGATGAGGGCTGTGCCCAGGATGAGGGCGGAGCCCCAGATGAGGGCGGAGGCCCGGATGAGGGTGGAGTCCATGATGAGGGCGGAGCCGCTGAGGGGGGACCCGCTGAGGGGGGAGCCGCTGAGGGAGGCACAGGATGGTGTGGCTGGTGCAGGCCCTGAGGTGGCCATGCCGAAGAGGGCCCGGGCATCATTTCCCGCTCCTTATGAGCCAGTGATGTGGATGGTCCCAGGCCCTCCTGAATGTCCTGGCCCACTTCAGCCCTTCCTGCCTCCTCCTCTTCTGAATCTGTGGATACTGCAATGGAATAAACATATATTTCAGTTGGTTGCCATACACAATTGCCAGCTATGCATTTACATATCATTGACATCATGGTCACCTGTGAGTGACTGTGGTGCTTGTGTTACACAGATGAGCCACGGGCTGCATAATGAGCATTGTGGATCATGGCTCATATGAATGTGTACTGCATGTGCCTCAGACACGTGCTCTGCTACATCTGCTGTGCAGTGTGTGAGACTGACCAATCTGACAAGTTTCCAGCAATGGTTGTTAATATGCAGCTGAGACATGGGCCAGGTTAGGACAGTATATGACACACATGCAGTGCTACAGAGTCTGTATCCACATATGCCGCACAGCCAAATTTTTATTCTCGATCGCAGTGGAGGCCAAAGTCAGGCCTGCATTTGTGGATAGCCATGCTGCACCCAGCTGAGAATATCATTCTCCAAGTCATTAAGTCTAATTGACTCATCTGTTCACATAAAGGAAATCCACATATCCAGGCCTGTGCGCAGCCCAGCAAGTTTGACTTTGGACACCCTGCTCTATTGCAATCAATCTGGATATAATTAGAAATTGACATATTAGGGAGACAAATTATGAACATGATAGATTTGCTACCACGACCGAAATGGTTATTGTCGCCCCATATATTTTTAGTCAACCATAGGGCTTACAGTGCTATTGTATGTGAATTATCCCTGTGTGTTGGCAGGGGTGTAGGAGGCCATATAATTCTTGAGCAAGGGTGGGCAGGTTCGGGCCTGGAGGGCCACACAGGTGAGCCAATCGCCTTTTCAGTCATCCGGATTGACTCACCTGTGCCCAAAAAGGATATCTTGAAAGTCCGGCATGTATGTGGCCCTCCTTACCCACCCCTGTTCTAGAGGGATACATCTCATTATATACAACAGCCAGAACACAAGCCTATTTATACATACATACATACATACATACATACATACAGCATGTTATCTGCAGGCTTTTGGACAGCCCATCCCCCCACAATCTCAGCCAACCATGTGTGTGATATGATACTCACGTTGCAGGGTGTTAGGACGATCTGTGTCCATCTGTCCTGGTATTCCCACCACAGATTCAGAAGGGATGAAGCGCATCACTGTCCTCTCCCATTCCTTGTAAACAAAAGGGACCGCGGGCCCACCACCAGTCTGACGTGCTACTGCTGCCTCCTCGGACATCTTTTTTTTCACAGCAATCTTTAAATCATCGAACTTGTGCCGCACTGCCCTCCAGTCCCTATTAGTGACCCCTACTGCCGACACAGCTCTGCCAATTTGGGACCAGGCCTGCTGCCTCTGGCTGGCATTAATGTCTCTGCCACCACATATAATCCCCTGGCGGGCACAGATTTCCCTGAGGAGAACCTGGATCTCCTCTAGGGTATAATTGGGGGCCCTGGGCCTTGCCACAACCCGTTGCCTTGCCGTGCCTGGTCTTCCTGTTCTATCCCTGGGGCCGCTCCCTCATCCCCACTACCTCCCACCAAGGGATCAGGCCCCTGACCCTCTGCCCCTTCCACTTGAATTCCTAGCTCTGGGGGCACTTCCCTCCCCCCCTGCTCTCCTCCTTGCTCTCCTCCTCCTCCTCTCCCTCCACCTCCTCCTCCTCTCCCTCCTCCTCCTCCTCCTCTCCCTCCTCCTCCTCCTCATCCTCCTCCTCTCCTCAGATGTTCTCCTCACTCTCCTCCGCGCCTCTCTTGCCTTACCACCTCCTCTCCTCTAAACTCCTCTGAAAATAAATTAACGATAAATCAAGATAATATGTGTGTTTGTTTAGGAGGTAAAAAAAGATGCAAGTATGATGTGTAGTATTATGTGTGGGGGGAGGAAGGTCTTGGGGGGGGGGTGTAGGTGTGCAGTGGCCTACCACTAGGTGTAGCTATGTGTACGTATTAATCTATGTGTGTGAATTATGTGATATCAGTAATTATGTGTATTGTAAACAAAGGGTTAAATTATCTGCTAGTTCATAAGATCAAAAATTTAAATTCTCTCCTCTCTCTTCTCTCTCTTCTCTCTCTCCTCTCTCCACCAAAAACCCACCAACGCCTAGACCTGTGTGTCTACTTGCAAAAGCTCCAGCACAGTCAATTATGTTCTGTTTTGGCTCCCTTTTAAAGGCATACTGCCGTCAGGTTAAGTGGTACGTATCACGTATTTTGCGCTCTTTTCATACGCAAAGTGATCCGAGATATCGTACCTCATGCGCAAATACGAACGTGTACGCATTCACATCCATCGCTCGTATCTCGCAGCACTTGGAATTTAATAGCGTCGGAAATGGTTTCATTTTTAAACTACGTAGCACTTGCGTTTTCACCTATTATTTCCGCAGCTCGAATTTAATAGGGCCCATAGTGTCTGGCATGGGATGCCTAACAGAAAATGCCAGTAAATATGTGGATATTATTCTTAAGGAATTTGTTCCCACTCAAGCATCCTATGTAAAGGACACAAAAGATGTTTTGGCTAAGCTTAATGACATTGAAGTAAGAAGTGAAGCTCTACTAGTTTCTTTGGACGTGGAGTCCTTATATACCAGTATTCAACAGGAGAGAGGTCTAAATGCTATCCAATACTTTATTTCCAAAAGGGGAACTCTTCTTGCAAACCATAATGGATTTGTATTGGCGCTTTTAGAATTTGTCCTATCACATAATTACTTTGTTTTCATCAATAATTATTACCAACAAGTATGTAGGACTACGATGGGTACTGCCTGTGCTCCCACATACGCAAATCTTTATTTAGGCTGGTGGGAGGAACAAAGGATTTTTGATCGAAATGGATAAATACACTGAACATATTGAATTGTGGGTCCGTTTCATCAATTATTTTACTAGTATGGAATGGTACTCAGACAGACTTTAAACAGTTTATTCATTTATTAAATGATAATGAAATGGGGCTATACTTAACATCTGAAATCAATGAAAAGGTGATCACTTTTTTGGATTTAAAAATAGAGATGACAGACAATGGTAAACTCCAGACACAAACATATCGTTAACCTACTGACACTAATAGTTTGACAAAAGCAGACAGTAGCCACCCCAAGGCTCTGATTTCAGGAATCCCAGTTGGTCAATATTTAGGAATTAAAAGAAATTGTTCAAGGCCAACTGACTTTGAACAAGAAGCTAAGGAGCTTCAACTTTGTTTCAAAGAAAGAGGTTACAAGAATAAAGTTCTAACTAAAGCCTATAATAGAGCTAAAAGCATTGATAGAGAACATTTATTGATGGACCAAATGAAAAATCCTGATAATATGGTTAGGTGCATAGGTACATATAATGGTCATTGGCATGAATTGAAACAAATTCTTAGTAATCATTGGCTAATTCTACTTGATGATGAAGATCTATGACAGTACCTAAGTAAACATGCACAAATAACCAGCAGGAGGTCCAAAAACCTAAGGGACATGTTGTCACATAGCCACTTGGAAATAGAAAGGAAACATTAATCCAACTGGCTAAACAATACCATAGGATGTTATAAATGTCTACAATGCAAAGCCCACTAATTATATTCAGCAATATATACTTTTCTTTTAATGCACATCATATTGTTTTTATATTACTATAGCAACCAAAAGGCAAATTGGAAAATACTGAGGCCAGCAGGCCTATCGGTAACTCCTGATGAAAATAGGAAACGTGCGTCGGGTTGACGCCACGCTGTCCACGTCTAAGCGTCTCAGCCTGGTGACGTCACTATAGGACGACAGGAAGTACACGCGTTTAGCAGCTCCTTAGCTTCAGATACTAGCTCTGATTTTCTGATTCCCCCAGGCCGATCACCCTATGCTTGCCATATACATTTGAGTGTCATTATATAGTCACAGACTTATTTTGAGAAGGTTACATAAGAGGTGGTGAACAGGTGTTTTATAAGGGGATAACCAGCAAGAGAGTTTAGCTTTAAGGAGGTCCTCTATAAATTGGTGTTAATTTTATCTTGATATAAAAGTATTGGATGTTATATTTAACACATTTTTATTAATTTGAGTAGCCATATCAAGCACTTTCATAATTGGCAAATTAGGACTTGGAATATAGAATTTGCACAACTGTCACTTTAAGCCACTATCAATTTTCGCCTTTTACATTCCAAGCACCTTGCCTCTTTTTTGAGCACCTAAGCACAATAGTACTTTCATATTCTTTATCGCAGATACATCCAATATATTGATTCAATTGAATTTAGTAAATGCAATATTTACCAAGGGCCTCATTCTATTATCGGCCGTAGGAGATGAAGGGCCGCAAGGACCGGCCGCAAGCTATTTGCCTATTCTATTCCCTACCGGCCGAGGACTCCGGCAGGCTTGCGGCCGGCGCCTTGTTATCCCTTGCGGCTGCACGCGCCGGAGGAAAGCCTTTGATCTTAAACGGCCGCAAGAGTTTCGGCCGCAAGAAAATCCTGGTTGCTATTCAATTGCTCCGGGAACCCTCTCTGCAAGGCTAAAACCGAGCCGCAGCTTATTTGCAGCACAAAGGTCCCGCAGGCACACAATTAAGCACATTATAAAGCCATAATAAAGCCACCCTGCACTCTGAGGAGACTATAAAATGATTGTAGGTGTTAGGATTCATAGCACAACATTCCCCTACACTCAAATCCGTAAATACATTTTATTTGAATTTATATCAAATATCCATGGAAAAAGTCCAGAGGGCTTTGAGCACCTCAGACCCGCCCACGCTGCGGCCGGAAAATAAACAGTTAATGTAATCTCGGATTTGGGCTGATGTGCAAGCTTGAGAGGGGGTTGCTATTAATCCTCATGTCCCCCATTATGATCCCTAGCATTTACAGAGCTTTACAGTGCCGTCTTGAATTTATTTTTGCTTTTAAAGATTTCTGTGCTTACGGACGGTTGCAAGATATACGGCCGGCCGTAAGGGGATATCCTTGCGGCGCCGTATAATTGAATTGCAAGGTAACGGGAGCCCCGCAAGGAATCGCAGCTTTGCGGCCGATTTACGGCCGATAATAGAATGAGGGCCCAAGAGGGGCTATATAAAGCTTGGAAAGTTTATATTGACATGGACCATGTGACGTCTTGTTTTAGTTTTTATTATTGTTCATAGGTTTTAACATGATAAATAAATAAATGTTAAGTTTTAATATTTTGTTGCTGAAGTAACATTGGATTCTAATGGAGTGCACCACAACAAAAGGATCCCCTTTTCTGTCCTCTGTCTACTTATACATTTCATAGTTTGATCCCTGGTAGCACCTATAGATATTATTTCCCCTTGGTTTACAAGCCTAGAGCCATATATTTTTTTGTTGAATACATTTAAAAAGTGAAGTTTTATTCTTCACTGTAATTTGGGAAAAAATTCACATGCCTAAATATTAGATTTAAGAAAATAGTCTACCACTTAAGGTATATACATAGAGAACATAAAACATTAACCATATGTTAGTACACACAACAATTGTGAATGAAGCGCATAAAAAGGCTCTATGAGCCTTATTCAATTCGAAGGCCGCATCTAAATAAATAGGCCATATATCTGTGGGCCTGCTGCGGGCTTGCAGTTGGCTACAAATCCAGTTCTATTCAATTGAACAAGTTAGGGACGTTGCCTAAAGTCTGCAAACCCTGGTTTCACATGTAACACTTTTGAGTATCCGATCCGATGAGAACCCATAGTTTGAGATCCCGTCACAGGTCAATTAACCAATAGGACCCGGAGAACGCCAATTAACGCTGTGGAAACGTGTGTAATGATATAGGAATCACAAGGTTGTGGAGACCAGTAGCCAAGGTCAGCATTAATCCAGTTCAGCAATTTGTAGGTGAAACAGGAACAAGCTTTATTGAAGGGATCAGGAACCAACAATAATCTGGCAAGGATACAGAGACAGGAAGTGCCTTATATAGGCCAAGAACCAGACAGCTGACCAGACACAGCTAAAGAGAGTTGTCACTGATTGCATTGCTTTTAGAGTCAAGGTATCAGATCTCAGGTAAATCTGCAAGAGGCAGGCTGGCGTACCGGTAGGGAAGAGGTTTAGCAACATGCAAACCAGGGTTCGAATCCCAGCAGAGTCAATTCCTCACAACGTTTGAAAGGCCGCAAAAAACGTAACCCCCTGACTGTACTGTAAGTCAACACACAAGTCTAGGCGTTGGTGGAGGGAGAGATAGAGAGAGGTAGAGACAGTAGGCCCCAGGGAGAGAACAGGGAGGCAAGGAACCCCATGTACAGTTGAGAGGGCAAGAGGTTGTGCCAAAGCAGATGGCCCACAATTATAGCCTAGAGGAGACAGACATCCTCCTCAGGAAAATCCATGCCCGCTATAGCATCATACATGGTGGGAGGAATGTGAGTGCTGGCAATAAGACACATGCCTGGAGTGCTGTTGGTGCAACTGTTGCATCATTAGGGGTTGCAAACAGGGATGTGAAGTCTGTCAAACACCAATATAACAACAGCCGGATGAAGTTGAAGAGGATGATGGCAGCGGAGGCCAGAGCAGCTCGTGCAACTGGTGGTGGCCCACCAGTCAACATTACCTACTGTGGATGGGTGTGGACTCTGAAGGAGTGAATGGAGCCAGCAGCACTCTGGCTTTTAGGAAACCCTGCAATGTGAGTATCATATACACCATCACATCCTCATATGCACACACATGAACCACAAACTCATAGATAACTGACATACAATAGCACTGTAAGATCTCTGGTTGTGAATACAGATATATGAGGCAGGAATAACCATGTAAATCCAGGAAGCAAACATATTAATATCATACATTCCTGTAAAAATGATTAGCAGTTGCCAAATCAGTTTGTGTTAATGTTATGTTTGCTGTTTGTTTAAAGTCAATATAAACAAAAAAGTTAAAATTTCCTAATATTAAATTTTTGATGGTGTCATTGATTTCTTCTATGGTGATATTGACATTTCTAGGTCTTGAATTGAGATTGATGGGAGGGCATATTTATCTAAAACATTCTTGATCTTAAAAATTCCAGCTTTGGAGATAGAGGAGTATATTTTTCGGGATAAGTTCAGAAAAGTATCTTGTATCTTTGTTTGCCTTTTGGTGACCAGGCCCTCAGGGGTTTAATTTGAAAAATTTGGTTTTGGCTACTTTTAGGTCTTAACTTTCTTGCCAACATGGGGGATAATTTATTTGCTTGGCTAAAATATTTATGCTGCGTTATTCGTATTGCTTTTTCATTTTTTATTGTTAAAATGTTATTTAATCCAAGTCTTATTTTTTTAATTTAATCTTGGTAGTAGAGGAGAATTTAATTTGGTTTTGTCTTTCCAGTACATGTAGTTCCTTAAGGAGTTTTGTTTCTTTGAGGTTTAGATTTTTCATATGTGAAGAGCCTATTCCTATTATGGATCATCTAATAAATGCTTTATGTGTAAGCCAAAGCCAGCGTATTTTTGTTTCTGGATTATCGTTAGTGGAAAAGTATAGTTCTAGTTCTTTAGAAATGTGGGTAACAATGTCAGGGTTGGATAAAAGGGATTCATTTAATCTCCAGTGAAACCTAGTCTTGGGGTTCAGGTCAAGACCTAAATTAATGCTTACCTCTCCATGGTCTGACCAGGGGCATGGGACAATTTTGGCATTTTTAGAGTGATCAAATAAGCTAGAGTCTATCAGAAGGACATCAATTCTAGAATAGGAGCTATGAGTTGGTGAAAAATATGTATATTCTCTGTCTAGAGGATGATGCCCTCTCCGGGCATCTACTAAGGCAATTTTCATTAAGAGTGTGTTATTTTTTTGCATCTTCTGGGAATATCTAGTGCTCATATTTTGTCCTGATGTATCCAGATTTGTCGGCCCCCAAAATTATTTTTCCTGGGTCCAAAGGTTTAAGGTATGGAGACTGGAAAGGACCTGAAAACTCTTGTTGAACCATCGGGAGCTGGGATGGAGCCGTAAGCGTAGATGCAATTGCTCATAGTGTGAACAAACAAAAAATAGAGTGAACGTATTAAAAGTAGAAATAGAAAAACATTAATAATTAAATGACAAATCCTCTTTGCACTATAATAAGTGTATTCTTGTTCCAGGAAGGAGGATGGGCCTAGAGCGCCTGCTCTTTCCCCCTGGAAGAGAATAAGATGTAATTCTTTCCTGGATAAATCCAGTATCTCCTCTAACTGAGAAGTAGAAATAATAAAAAGGTGAAAGTAAACAAAACAGTGGTATATAATGGAACCAACGACATATCAATTAGGTAAACCATTATAAACCTTGAGGTGACTCAAATGTTTTAATAGATTGTCTAATAAACTAATAATCTAATTTGGGAATCAGTTAGTTGACGTAGATATTCTATTTTAATGTGCTAAAGGACTATACCTACTGTGCTGTAACTTTCTAATTCTATAAATGTGATAGGGTTTTAATAACAGTAGGTTGTGAATTGGCATGGTTTGTTGTCTACTGTCTGGTTGTCTGGTAGGTGTATGTAGTTTTTAACTTCCTGTAGAATTTTAGGAGTAGTGGTCTTATCAAGACTGTATATATTTATAGCCTAAAGTTAATTTTTTTTAAGGAAAACCTGCTGTAACAAGTATCGTCTGCCTGATATGACTAGGTGCATTTCCTATTATTTAGTTAGTATAATTAAGTATCATTCTACCGTATTAGACCAAGATAAAATGTTTTACTATATTCCTATAGAAAATGTAAATCTATATTCAAGATTGTGCAACAGTAGTCTTTTCATCACCTCTTGTTGGAGTGAGCACTTGTTTGGCTAGGGATTTCCAAGGCCCTTTGTTTTTTGTAGGTGTGAGAGCAGATTTTGTCCTTTGTCAGGAGTGTGGATCTTGTAAGAGTCTCCATTGTGTTGAAAGGTCCCAGTAAAAGGGAACCCCCAGCGATAAGAGATTTTGTTTTTGTTTAGGATTGCATGGATGGGTTTCATTGATCTGCGTTTTTTCTAGTGTTATTGGTGATAAGTCCATGTAGATCTGGATAGAAGAGCTGTCAGGCCCCTTAATCATGGGCAATTTCCTTGTAGCTGTAAGAATTAGGTCTCTTGTATTTTGTCTCAGGAACCTCACAATAACATCCTTGGGAAGTTCTGAGGCTTTTGAGGCTCCCAAACGTATTTTTCTACAAGCATCGCGATTCTGGAAGTATTGAGAGAGATATCCGACCTGTCTCTTTCTTGGGTTTCTTTTAATTGGTCTGAGATCTCTTCTAATAATTGAGTTCTCTGTCCCATGGAGAACAAGTATTTTCTGAGGTCATCCATGGCTTTTGTGTTGTATGCTTGTAGCAGTTTTTCAATTTTCACGTTGGTGATGAGATTTAAGAAGTTTAGCGTGGTTCACATGAACCGCTTCCAAGGGTTCATCCTGATAATAGCTTTTTTTTGCTGGAAAGTTTTCTTGTTTTGTAGATGTTAGCGTATCCTCCATTTTAAAATATTCTAGGTCAGCATATTTGACTGAGGATATACAAAGTCTTGAGTAATAAAATAAATGTGTAGCCTTTCTTTACAGTATTCAATATGTTATTTTTTTGTACTTTAAAAATGAAGTTGTTATCAGAATGCTTATTGTCAGGTAGTATAAATAGTGAGAGGTGTGATCCCTTATCGGACCAGTGGGTGGTGATGTTGTGTTGCAAAAGAAGAGTGATAATACACTGTAGATGTGGAGAAGCTCAGTTTTTTGTCGGTTGAATTTACTTTAAGTTAATTGTGAAGACCTCAATTAAATTAGTTTGTCTAAGTATAGTTGCTTCAGATAAATGTTCGACTTCCCTATATATAGTGTGAAAAAAAGAGATTAAGAGGGGTCTCCCTACTCACAGAAACCGGTCTCTTTTGCTGCTGTAGCTTTATTTTATAGGATATTGTGAGTTTTTTAAGGGGATGAAAGGGTGTGATGTTCCTTGTTTTTGTGGTCTATCACATCCGCAACTAGCCACCCTTTACTTGTATAAAATTGTGAGGTTTATTGGGGAACTAGGGTAATTGTTGTAGGATGTGGATCTAGCTTTGATATCTAAGAGCTACCAGTAGTAGCTACATGACATTCACTTTGCTCAATAGCAATTGTGTATTTTTTTTCATGAGTTCCCCTATCCTAATTGTTCAACAATTAAAGGACCATTTTATAGATGCTGAAATTTTAACTGGTACCCATAAAGGAGAGAGAGTTTTCATACCAAGAATAGATTTAGCACCAAGTGAAAGTAGTCTCCCTTTTATACTTCAAAGAAGACAATTTCCCATCATTATGGCATTTGCCATGACCATTAATAAATCACAAGGACAAACGTTCAAATCTCTGGGTATTTTCTTACAAGAACCAGTATTTGCACATGGCCAATTGTACGTTGCGTTATCACGGTGTAAAAATCCACAGGCTATTAAAGTTTACATTGAAAAGAATGAAAGTCAAGGTGATTTATTAGAAGATGGACGTATTTTTACTAAAAACATTGTCCACTATGAAGTACTTTAACTTTTCATTAAAGAAATAAAAGCCATGCAAAAAAAATGTAAAAGCAAATGCAAAAACATAAAAAAACAGAATATAGAGAACCACTTCTCCAAAGACAAAACTATATGTGCGATTTAAAACAATTACTATAGCAACAAACAAAGGTCAACCATTCAAAAATACAAATGAATAGTCAATTCAGTCATAATTAATGGAAGTACTGTTTATATATCATTAGCCTCAAAAAACACTTGCCTTGCATTACTTTCACAAATTATGTTAAAATGTTAATTAACTATGTCACTGTTTCTAATGTTACAAGTTTGAAACAAAAATTGTGAAGTTCCTTACTTAGAGAGATAAGAAAGTTCAAGTTTTAAAATATATACTTTCAAGTTTCTTAATTACAAATTATGTTAAAATGTTAATTAACTATGTTACTGTTTCTAATGTTACAAGTTTGAAAACAATATTTTCAAGTTCATTACTTAGACAGATAAGAAAGTTCAAGTTTCAAAACATATACTTTCAAGTTCTTTACTTCAACATATTACAAAGTTCATGTTAAGAGCTCAACCACGTTTTAAGTCACAATGGGCCTCATTCTATTATCGGCCGTAAACCGGCCGTAAGGCTGCGATTCCTTGCGGGGGTCCCGTTACCTCGCAATTCAATTAAACGGCCCCGCAAGGATCTCCTCTTACGGCCGGCCGTAAATCTTGCAACCGGCCGTAAGCTCTGAAATCTAAAAAGTCAAAAATAAATTCAAGACAGCTCTGTAAAGCTCTGTGAATGCGAGGGATCATATTGGGGGACATGAGGATTAAAAGTAACCCACTCTCAAGCTTGCACATCAGCCCAAACCCGAGTTCAAATTAACTGTTTATTTTCCGGCTGCGGCGTGGGCGAGTCTGAGGTGCTCCAAGCCCTATGGACTTTTTACATGGATATTTGATGTATATTAAAAAATATATATTTTACGGATTTAAGTATAGGGGAATTTTGTGCTATTTTTGCTAACACCGAAAATCACTTATAGTCTTCTCAAAGTGCAGGATGGTTTTATTTGGGCTATATTTCGTGCTTAATTGGTGCTAGCGGGACCTCTTTCCTGCAAGTAAGCTGCGGCTCGGTTTTAGCCTTGCAGAGAGGGTTCCCGGAGCAATTGAATTGCAAATAGGATTTTCCGATTTCATTGCAGCCGTTTTAGATCAAAGGATTTCCTCCGGCGCGAGCGGCCGCAAGAGATAGCAAGGCACCGGCCACAAGCCTGCCGGAATCCCCGCCGCAAGGGAATAGAATAGCAGAATAGCTTGCGGCCGGTCCTTGCGGCCCCGCAACGGCTGCGGCCGATAATAGAATGAGGCCCAATGTAAATATTGTCTTTTATGTTAAACATTAAACCAGGGAGTAATCTGATCGCCAGTTTATGGGGTCAGGAAGGAATTATTTTTTTCCCCTTTCTGATACAATTGGGTACGTTTCAAGGAGGGTTTTTACTGTTTGCCTTCCTCTGGATTCAATGTATATTTAAGTTAACAATTCTTGAGATAGAACTTGCATGTTAAAAAAACATTATCTTAACTTTACAATACGGATTCATTTAAAGTTCAACTGTTTTTACATTCAAATGGTAATACTTTTAATACAAAATTATGTTAAAATCTTAATTCACTATGTTACTGTTTATGTTCCAAGTTGGAAAAAAAAAATTCAAGTTTCTTAGTTACACAGATAAGAAAGTTCAAGTTTCAAAAAATATACTTTCATGTTTCTTACTTAGATATATTACAAAGTTCATGTTAAGAGGTCAACCACGTTTTAAGTCACAGGGGAGGGGGAGAACCTTAAAAGGAAATGATAATATTATCATATATATATATATATGTCTCTGTATATGCTAACACATATGCTTACAAAAAAAAAAACAGAGAACGCAACAGATGGTAGAAGATACTTAAGTGAGTCCAAGTAGAGTAGACGAGAAAGAAAGTTCACATGTTGATTGTAGAATCTTTGGGGATCTTCTTGTGTGGCGTTCTTGAGAGGGAGTAGAGGAAGTGGATAGAGTCTGGCTCTTAGGACAGTAGGGCAGCTGTTTCCCAAAAACTCTGGTCACCACAGAGTAATGCTGTAGAGAATGAAACAAAAAAGGAGAAGAGGGAGAGCGCACACCGAATCCTAGAGCAGATCAATAAATTTATTACAAAACAGGATTCACATAACAAATCGACACTCACATGTAGAACCCTCTAAAAAGAGGTATAGAAGGTCACTCATAAAAGGGATTCTTGGTCTTGGTCTTGTATAAATGTGGACAGAAAGGTAGTCACCAGGCTGTAGATTACTATCGATATAGTTGGTATGGTGGTTGCCAGGCTTACTAATCTGATATACTTAGCTGAGGGGTGCTAGGCCCAAAGCAAGTATCAGAAAATATGGCAAAAGCTCCGTTGGTAGGTGAACAAGTGAGCGAGGAGACCAAAAAAGTCCAAAGATCAATACTCCTTCTCTATTTACCCAGGATAACCCTGAATGCCCTTTTTATTCAAAAATATATCCAGCCCCTTGTTAAAGTTATTTATGGAATGCACTGTCACCACCTCCCTTGATAGAGAATTCCAAAGTTTAACCACCCTTAGTGTGAAGAACCCTTTTCTTTCTTTAAGGTGGGATCTTTTTGTGTCTAACCTCAAAGGATGTCCTCTTGTCAGTTGAAAACCTCTTGGTACAAAAAGTTAACTTGACTAAGCCTTATATTAAATCTGAATATATTTATATAAGGTGATCACTTTCTAGAGAAAGTACATTTAATTTGGTTCTTCTTTCTTCAAAACTTAGCCCCTCCATTCCCCTTATTCATTTTATTTCCGTTCTCTGTACTTTTTCCATCGCTAAAACTTCCTTTTTATGAAGGGGTGATCAAAATTGTAATCCATATTCCAAACTAGAGTGTACTAGGGATTTGTATAGTGGCAGAATTATATTTGCTTCCCTGGTTTCTGTACCCTTTTTAATACATGCTAAAAATTTACTTGCCTTTGCAGATGCTGCTTTGCATTGAGCACTGCTACCTAGGTGGTTGTCCACAAGCATACCCAAATCCATTTAAATATCTATCATTTAGCTGCCCATTTCTATAGTTTATGCAAATACATTTTGAGGGAAAGTACATAATTTTCTTACTTAATTACCTTGCACAACTTCGTGTCATCAACAAAAATGGAGGCAATATTTTCCAATCCTACTTCTAAGTCATTAATAAATATGTTAATGTTATGTTATGAGGAGACCTATCATATTGGACATTAGTCCAATATGAGTATGTTCCATTTACTACAACCCTTTGCTTCCTGACTTTTAGTCAGCTCTCAATCCATGAGGAGAAATTTACTGCAATTCCTGTAGCACATAGTTTGCACAATAGTCTTCCATGTGGCGCTGTATAAAAAGCCTTTCCAAAATCCAAAAAGACTACATCCACAGAGTTGCCTTAATCCATGTTCCTACTAACCTCCTCATAGAATCTAATTATGTTTATTTGACATGACCTATTCCTCATATATCGTGTTGACTCCTATTTGTAAGCTTGTTCAAACAGATATTTTCTTGCATATTATCCCTTATTAACCCTTCTAAAAGATTTCACACTACTAAAGTGGGGCATACAGGCCTATAATTACCTGGATTTGCTCTTGCACCCTTCTCAAATATAGGTATCACATCTGATTTTTTCCAGCCTCTGTTAAATGTCTTCTTGCATTAATAAATTATTTTGTTATTTATTAGGTAGTGTAGCCCCATGTTGTTGCAGTGTCTCAGCCACTAGCACCTCCCTTATGTATACAGAAGGAAATAACTTATTTAGTTAATCTGCTTTCTCCTGATCCCTAATTATAAGACGCCTGTTTCACATTTTGTTCTTATAAATGATCAGGCTATATGGTATAAACAGCACTTACTGGAACAAGAAACTAAAGTCAATAATACACATTGACACACGTATCACTCCTGTAAAAACATATCACAACTGTTCCAAAAAACACGATATTAATAAAAGTGTTCAATGGACAATTCTGACCAGTGACTTTTGCATTGCATGTTATACAAAGTGTAGTGAACACATTTAAGTTAAGTTAGAAGCTACCCCCTGTGTCTCTTTCCACTCTCTCCTCTCCTGTGCCTCTTCCCCCTCCCCTGTATCTTCACCTCCCCCTGTGTCTTCCTCCCTCCTCTCCCCTGTGTCTTCCTCACCCATGTCTTTCTCCCACTCTTCCCTGAGTCTTCCTCTCCCTCTCTCCTAAGCTGTCCTCTCCCCTGTATCTCTTCCCCCCTCCCCTGTGTCTCTTCTCCTCCTCTCCCCCTGTGTCTCTTCCCCTTTTCCCCTCGCCTGTGTCTCTTCCTCTCCTCCCCTGTGTCTCTTCCACCCCTCTCCCCTGTGTCTCTTCAATAGTGATGTCGCAAACATAAAATTTTCGGTTCGCGAACCGCGAACGCGAACCGCCGCAAATGTTCGGGAGCCGGCGAACCCGGCGAACCGCCATAGAATTCAATGGGCAGGCGGATTTTAAAACCCACAGGGACTCTTTCTGGCCACAATAGTGATGGGAAAGTTGTTTCAACGGGACTAACACCTGGACTGTGGCATGCCGGAGGGGGATCCATGGCAAAACTCCCACGGAAAATTACATAGTTGATGCAGAGTCTTGTTTTAAGCCATAAAGGGCATAAATAACCTAACATCCCCCTCCATCATCATCCTCCCCTGTATCTCTTTACCCCCTCCCTCATCATCCTCCCCTGTGTCTCTTTCCCCCCTTCCTCATCACCCTCCCCTGTGTCTCATCCCCCCTCCCTCATCATCCTCCCACCTCCCTCATCATCCTCCCCTGTATCTCTTTACCCCCTCCCTCATCATCCTCCCTGTGTCTCTTCCCCCCTTCATCATCATCCTCCCCTGTGTCTCTTTCCCCCCTCCCTCATCATCCTCCCCTGTGTCTCTTTTCCCCCTCCCTCATCATCTTCCCCTGTGTCTCTTCCCCCCTCCCTCATCATCCTCCCCTGTGTCTCTTTCCCCCCTTCCTCATCACCCTTCCCTGTATCTCTTTACCCCCTCCCTCATCATCCTCCACTGTGTCTGTTTCCCCCCTCCCTCATCAGGCCCCCCTGCGTCTCTTCCCCCCTCCCTCATCATCCTCCCCCTTCCTTGATGATAAGGGGGGAAGAGACATAGGGATAAGTGTGAGGGGTGTTAGGGTATGGGGTGTTAGGGATAAGGGTGAGGGGGTTAGGGTGAGGGGTGTTAGGGATAAGTGTAAGGGGTGTTAGGGTGAGGCATGTTAGGAATAAGTGTGAGGGGTGTTAGGTCTTAGGGATAAGTGTGAGAATGTTAGGGTTAGGTGTTAGGTTGATGGGTGTTATGGATAAGTGTGAGGGGTGTTAGGGTTAGGGTAAGGGGTGTTAGGGATAAGTGTGATGGGTGTTAGGGTAAGCGATGTTAGGGTTAGGTGTTAGGTTAAGGGCTGTTAGGGATAAGTGTGAGGGGGTATTATGGTTAGGTGTTAGGTTGATGGGTGTTATGGATAAGTGTGAGGGGTGTTAGGGTTAGGGTAAGGGGTGTTAGGGATAAGTGTGAGGGGTGTTAGGGTTAGGTGTTAGGGTGAGGGGTGTTAGGGATAAGTGTGATGGGTGTTAGGGTAAGGGATGTTAGGGTTAGGTGTTAGGGTAAGGGCTGTTAGGTATAAGTGTGAGGGGGTATTAGGATTAGATGTTAGGTTGATGGGTGTTATGGATAAGTGTGAGGGGTGTTAGGGTTAGGGTAAGGGGTGTTAGGGATAAATGTGAGCGGTGTTAGGGTTAGGTGTTAGGGTGAGGGGTGTTAGGGATAAGTGTGGTGGGTGTTAGGGTAAGGGATGTTAGGGTTAGGTGTTAGGGTAAGGGCTGTTAGGGATAAGTGTGAGGGGGTATTAGGGTTAGGTGTTAGGTTGTTGGGTGTTATGGATAAGTGTGAGGGGGTTTTAGGGTTAGGTGTTAGGGTGAGGGGTGTTAAGGATAAGTGTAAGGGGTGTTAGGGTGAGGCATGTTAGGAATAAGTGTGAGGGATGTTAGGTCTTAGGGATAAGTGTGAGGGGTGTTAGGGTTAGGTGTTAGGTTGTTGGGTGTTATGGATAAGTGTGAGGGGTGTTAGGGTTAGGGTAAGGGGTGTTAGGGATAAGTGTGAGGGGTGTTAGGGTTAGGTGTTAGGGTGAGGGGTGTTAGGGATAAGTGTGATAGGTGTTAGGGTAAGGGATGATAGGGTTAGGTGTTAGGGTAAGGGCTGTTAGGGATAAGTGTGAGGGGGTATTAGGGTTAGGTGTTAGGGTGAGGGGTGTTAAGGATAAGTGTAAGGGGTGTTAGGGTGAGGCATGTTAGGAATAAGTGTGAGGGATGTTAGGTCTTAGGGATAAGTGTGAGGGGTGTTAGGGTTAGGTGTTAGGTTGATGGGTGTTATGGATAAGTGTGAGGGGTGTTAGGGTTGGGTGCTAAGGTGAGGGGAAGATGATGACAAGGGGGGGAAGAGACACAGGGGTGTCCTTGCAGCAGAGATCAAAAGAGTCCTTCAGGACTGTATTGCACACTGTGTACAGTAGCCTAGCTATGGTTTTCCCTATTGATGCAGTATCACCTACACTAAGCCTCCTCTCAGTAGGACTGCAAGTTAGTTATGATTCCAAAATGGCTGCTGTCCATGAGGTAGAAGGGTCTGGAAGGCAGGGTATGATGCTGATTGGCTGGAATGTGTCTGCTGACTGTGAGTTGCAGGGTCAAAGTTTGCTCAATGATAAAGTATAGGGGACGATCGAACATCGCATATGTTCGCAGCTCGCCGCGAACATGCTATGTTCGCCGGGAACAGTCCACCTGCGAACTATTTGCGACATCTCTACTCTTCAACTTACCTCTCCCCTGTGTATTTTCCTCTTTTCTACCCTATCTGCTGTAAAACTGTTGCAATAGATGCTTTACAGATTTTCAAGTATGTAAACTGCAGATTTTAAATAGGTGTTATATGCACTCACAGCAAACTCTCTTCTATAAGTGCTGCTTATGCTTGCTAAGTATTATACAGCCTTAGCTCAGGTGATATCCCTGAAGCAATCACTCTTCCCCGCTTAGCGCTAGTATATGACTAGTTCAGGTCACTGGCTCTCATATTTATTTATTAAGTTATTTTGGTCGCATCAGTTATTTAAAAATGTGTATTTATTTTCTACCTCCTAGTCCCATGCCCCACCTAATGTTTCCCTGCAAACTGAAGCAGATTTCTCAAGGGATCCAACACCTGCATTATCTGAGAGTCGTCTTTTAAATCCTTAAAGCTCGTCCATTGAACCACCCTTTTACATAAGCTATTGTTTGATTTTTCATCAATGGAGATAGAATGAATGGCAGGATTGTTAGTATATACTGAATGTATGTATACTACATATAAATTCTAAAAGAATCTTAAATTATTTTTAAAATCTGAAGAAGCCGCAATTCATACTTTATGAAAAAGTATCTCTTTAAAATAACATTTATTCATTATGAATAAAAAATAAATAAAATTATAAATAAATAATTGTATTCATTATATCAGATTATATAACTGTATGGAATGGTTAACATTACAAATACAGATTACTAGAGTTACATTGTATATAGACTTTGTGATACTATTGTTGTTTATAAAGATAAGGATTTCAGAGATATTACAAAACTCTACATGAAAAATATGAATCCCGCAATACCCTGCTTAACTCTGTAGATGCTTTACTACATAGCGAAACGCTAAGTGAAACAGTGTTAAATGGGTCATTTTAAGATAGAAAAAAACGGATGGGAAACTCAATGGAAAAAAGATACGAAACCAATAGAGATTTCATTTTTATTTTGCTTTATATTAAATAATAGGAAACTGCAAACATATCCAAACATCAAAAATGACCCTTTTTTTAAATAAAGAAAGACATTTTAAAATAACACAAAAAAACAAACTGTCTAATTTAACTGGCAAATGTGAAAGCTTGGGCCTCATCCTCCAACCTGGCTTTTTGTTACAAAAAATTGGTCCATGGACATCTGTCTCTCCTTTCTGTGCCCATCTATGATGGTAGCAGAACAATGAGCCAAGAATGCTGCGTCTTACATTCCTGCTCCTCACAGTGAGCCCCAATCAATTGCTGTGATTTTCAGATCCAAGCTTGCAAGTGGTGATTGTCTTTTTGCAAGCTTGGATCGGGTTACGAGTTACGGTTATGCGAAAATGGCGGCCGGCAAACTCGTAGCCTACACCACTCTGAAGCCTTTGATTTGTCACTTTCAAAGCGCAAATCCCAATTCAATTGCCTGAGACAACCAAGTTAGCAAATATGCCCACACTCGCAAATCGCAAATGAAGGACGAAGTCCTACATGTGCTAGGAAAGACCTGCAAGGGCTTTAGAAGCCCTTGCGTATGCTCCCCTGAATGCTGCTCACTGCTCCTAACATTCCACCCCACACTCCTAAATGAAACCCCCATGATGCAGGGGTCCCAATTGGAACCCTTGCAGAGTCACCATATAAACCCCATGACTCAGGAGTCCCGATCGGGACCCCCGCAGTGTCACAGCACACTAATGCGCAATACATTAACCCCCTCAATGCTGGGGGGTCCCCACCCGGACCCCTGCAGTGTCCCCATATTAACCCTTTGCTGCAGTCAGATTGGGACCCCTGCTGCATTTAAAATTCAAATTTCCCTCCGCGGGTCCTGAAAGGACCTTAAAGGTCATTAAAGGACTCATGTTGCAATAAAAATTAACAATATCACTCATGGGGCTCTATACAGAGTCCCATGAGCCCCTAATTGATCCATCACTCATGGGGCTCTATACAGAGCCCCATGATCCCCTAATTAACCCCATCACTCATGGGGCTCTATACAGAGCCCCATGAGCCTCTAATTAACCACATCACTCATGGGGGCTCTATACAGAGCCCCATGGACCCCTAATTAACACCATCCATCCCGTAAGGGTCTATATAGACCCTTATAAAACAATAATTAACCCTCAAAATAACACTAAAAAAATCCATGAGGGTCCTCCAGTCTTTGGCCCTAGGCAAGGGCCCTTCAGTAGATGTCCACAGGTCCGGCAGCCCTACAAAAAAAATAAACATTACAATAAATGAACACATACAAGCTATAAGTAGTACACTTACCTGTACTAAATGCCCATCCATCAATGCATGTATCCTCCTAGAAGTCTTTGAAGGCAGGGCTCCTCCACAAAAAACTGATGGGCTAAAGCTCCTCTCTGGAAGAGCTCCCCGGTGCAAATGAGGGTTCTCTTGCCTGCTCCCTGAAATTTTGAAATGGCGCCTGATTGGCTGAAAACGCTGTCAATCATATTTCAGACAATCAGAAGGTGTGAGCCAATCAGAATGCAAAGGTGTGAGCCAATCAGAATGGGATACACCCCTATGTCCCATTCTGATTGGCTGATGGACCTGTCAATTAGATTGCAGCCACTCAGAAGACGCAGATGCTTGGAGCCAATCACAATGGGATACACCTGTGGGGTGTATCCCATTCTGATTGGCTAAGGGCAATAGCACCTTCTGATTGGATTACAAATGACTGACAGGTCAATTAGCCAATCAGAATGGGATGTAGGGTGTATCCCATTCTGATTGGCTCACACATTTGCGCATTTGCGATTGGCTGAAATACGATTGACAGCGTTTTCAACCAATCAGAACGCGCCATTTCAACATTTCAGAGGAGCAGTGAGGAGGAGCTCCATTTGATTTTTTTTTATTTTTAGCCCGTTGTTTTTTTTTTGGAGGGGCCCTACCGCTGAAGATTTCTAGGAGGATGGGGGCATCGATGGAAGGGCATTTGGGACAGGTAAGTGTACTATCTATAATGTTTTGTGTTATATGTTGTATGTATTTATTTATTAATTGTAATGTTTCTTTTTTTGTAGGGGTGCTGGACCTGTGGACATCTATGGAATGGCCCTAGCCCTTGCCTAGGGACGAAGCACAAAAAACTATTGTTGCTGTAGGGGCATTTGGGCATGGTAAGTGGTCTTATTTACCTTTATTCTAGGTTTAGTAAGGGGGGTTGTTTTAGGTGAAATGTAGGGGGTTTTATTAGTATGTATTTACGGGTCTTATTGTATATATTTAGGGGTTTTAATTGTATGTATTAAGGGGTTTTATTGTATATATTTAGGTGTTTTTATTGGATGTATTTTAGGTTTTTTATTGTATGTATTTAGGTGTTTTATTGTATATATTTAGGGTTTTTTATTGTATGTAATTTATGTTTTGATTTGGTGTAATATAGTCTTTTTTTATTTTCTGTAATTCTAGGTATTTTAGTTTACTGTAATGTAAGATTTTTTAAAATTTAATTTTTTTTTTTAATTATTTTATGTAATTTAGCTTTTTTTTAATTGTATGCAATGTTCTTTTTTATTTTATGTAGTTTTCTTTTTTATTTTCTATAGTGTTCTTTTTTATTTTCAGTAATGTTGTTTTTTTTATTCTGTGTACTGAGGTGTTTATTTATTTTTGTAAGTTATGTTTTTTTATTTTATGTAATAATGTTTTTTTTATGTTTAATCAGTGGTGTAATAGGGATTTTATTAGGGTGTTAGGTAGGTAGTGTACAGGTTATTAGGGTAGGAGGGGGGTTACCTAATAGGGGTTTACTGGGTATATTTGGGGTCAAATATGCCCAGTTAGGGTTAAATAGACCCAGTTAGGGTTAACTAGGTCCAGTTAGGGTTAAATAGATACAGATAGGGTTATTTGGTCCCGATAAGGTTAAATAGGACTAGATAGGGTTAAATAGGACTAGATAGGGCAATTTGGACCATAAAGGGTTAAGTAGGACTAGATAGGGTTGAGTAGGACTAGATAGAGTTATTAGGTCAGATAGGGTTAAATAGGATTAGATAGGGTTAAGTAGGACTAGATAGGGTTAAGTAGAACTAGTTAGGGTTATTGGGTCCAGACAGAATTAAATATTACTAGATTTAAGTAGGACTAGATATTGTCCCATAAGGGTCTATATAGAACCTTATGGGACTGATTGCATTAATTAGGGGTTTATGGGGCTTGGTATAGTGCCCCATGAATCATCGGGTTAATTATTATTGTAGCGCGGGTCCTTTAAGAGCCTGCGGCAGGAAATTTTAATTTTAAATGCAGTGGGAGTCCTGATCAGGATCCTGCAGCAAGGGATTAATGTGGGGACCCCTGCAGAAGGGTTATATATCGGGAGCTTACGGGAGCACTCGCAGGCTTCATTGTCGTCAAGATGACGGTCACAATACCTATTGGCTGACAGTAAGCAGTAGCTACAGGCTTGCATTCGCAAGCCCTGCTCTGCTTACGTTGGAAACCTGGGTTTCCAATTTCGGATCTCGGCTAGCGAGTTTCGGCCATGGGGAATTGAATAGCATCATAAACGGAAGGGAACGCGAGTCCACAACTCACTAGCAGACATACGGCCGTCAGCAAGCGAGTTGCAGGCTTCTAATTGAATGGGGATCAGTGTCAGGATCCTTTGCCACTACCTCATCCATTATGTCATGGATGGTAAGCAATCTCTTGCTGAGGAACTCTGTGGACAGTTCTTTAGTTTCCTCAATGCCCTGCTCAGCCAGCTGTTGGAGGTGCTCATTGGTCAGGCTCTCACCTGAAGCCTGGACTAAGTCCTCAATATCTTGAGTGTCTGCATCTCCCAGTCCAGTTGTGATAACAAGGTAGACTATCTCCGCTATGATGGGCACTTCTGGCTCTGACCATATCTTCTCCCAGACTCCTTATTTTGTAGTGATCATAATGATGTAAATTAATGCCACCACTTGGTAATCGTATTCCAAATTCAAGCAAGACTGTAACATATTTCCTATTTTAAGAGTTAAAAACTACTAATTTTTATTATTATACTAGAGAATTGCCTGTCAAAAATTGACGGCAAAAGATTTGTAAGTCAAGGAATCGTGTTTGGCACAGACTTTACAGGGAGTGCAGAATTATTAGGCAAGTTGTATTTTTGAGGATTAATTTTATTATTGAACAACAACCATGTTCTCAATGAACCCAAAAAACTCATTAATATCAAAGCTGAATATTTTTGGAAGTAGTTTTTAGTTTGTTTTTAGTTTTAGCTATTTTAGGGGGATATCTGTGTGTGCAGGTGACTATTACTGTGCATAATTATTAGGCAACTTAACAAAAAACAAATATATACCCATTTCAATTATTTATTTTTACCAGTGAAACCAATATAACATCTCAACATTCACAAATATACATTTCTGACATTCAAAAACAAAACAAAAACAAATCAGTGACCAATATAGCCACCTTTCTTTGCAAGGACACTCAAAAGCCTGCCATCCATGGATTCTGTCAGTGTTTTGATCTGTTCACCATCAACATTGCGTGCAGCAGCAACCACAGCCTCCCAGACTCTGTTCAGAGAGGTGTACTGTTTTCCCTCCTTGTAAATCTCACATTTGATGATGGACCACAGGTTCTCAATGGGGTTCAGATCAGGTGAACAAGGAGGCCATGTCATTAGATTTTCTTCTTTTATACCCTTTCTTGCCAGCCACGCTGTGGAGTACTTGGACGCGTGTGATGGAGCATTGTCCTGCATGAAAATCATGTTTTTCTTGAAGGATGCAGACTTCTTCCTGTACCACTGCTTGAAGAAGGTGTCTTCCAGGAACTGGCAATAGGACTGGGAGTTGAGCTTGACTCCATCCTCAACCCGAAAAGGCCCCACAAGCTCATCTTTGATGATACCAGCCCAAACCAGTACTCCACCTCCACCTTGCTGGCGTCTGAGTCGGACTGGAGCTCTCTGCCCTTTACCAATCCAGCCACGGGCCCATCCATCTGGCCCATCAAGACTCACTCTCATTTCATCAGTCCATAAAACCTTAGAAAAATCAGTCTTGAGATATTTCTTGGCCCAGTCTTGACGTTTCAGCTTGTGTGTCTTGTTCAGTGGTGGTCGTCTTTCAGCCTTTCTTACCTTGGCCATGTCTCTGAGTATTGCACACCTTGTGCTTTTGGGCACTCCAGTGATGTTGCAGCTCTGAAATATGGCCAAACTGGTGGCAAGTGGCATCGTGGCAGCTGCACGCTTGACTTTTCTCAGTTCATGGGCAGTTATTTTGCGCCTTGGTTTTTCCACACGCTTCTTGCGACCCTGTTGACTATTTTGAATGAAACGCTTGATTGTTCGATGATCACGCTTCAGAAGATTTGCAATTTTAAGAGTGCTGCATCCCTCTGCAAGATATCTCACTATTTTTGACTTTTCTGAGCCTGTCAAGTCCTTCTTTTGACCCATTTTGCCAAAGGAAAGGAAGTTGCCTAATAATTATGCACACCTGATATAGGGTGTTGATGTCATTAGACCACACCCCTTCTCATTACAGAGATGCACATCACCTAATATGCTTAATTGGTAGTAGGCTTTCGAGCCTATACAGCTTGGAGTAAGACAACATGCATAAAGAGGATGATGTGGTCAAAATACTCATTTGCCTAATAATTCTGCACTCCCTGTATTTTTTGTGGTGGTCTGAGATCTCGGCGGTGATTGCGAGCCTCTTGGTTGTTGTATTTTTTTTTATCAGAGGCGCTTTTGCTGTCATTGTAAGGTCGGCGCTGATCTGCTTTTTGCAATTTATTTTTTCTAAGTCCCGCGGCTGGTATATTATTGTGTAAGTCCGTAGTTAGTCATTGCGTGTTTATGTTTTTTTTTACAAGTCCCGCTTGTGTGGTGGTTTTTAACCGGTTGTGAGGCATTTGCGGTACGAAAGTCGTAGGGGGTCATAGGGATGAGCTCCTTGCCAGCAACTGCGGCCCTCGCTTTGTGAGGGCCACAGTTGTCGCGAGCCCGCAAGCGTTAGCAACAACCAGCTTGCTGACAACTATATATGTGATTTAATTTTCAATAATTTGTCAACCAATTGATACAGATTATTTTATTGCTAAATAGGAATCTTGGAGCATCAATTTTTGTTTGTAAATAATATCTTTCTATGATCACCTTCTTTGAAACAACCTATTCTCCTGTTGTTCTTAGCCTTCTATTAGACTGCTATTGTTACAGGATGATTGGGAAGAATCTATAGTTTCTTCCTCACTATTGCATGGTTGAGAATTATTTTTTTATCCCTTTTATTTTATCCTCACTTTAACTTACAGATGTTATTTGCCACTAAATTGCTACTGTATTAGTGTCTAACAAAATATTATATAAATGCTATATATGTAAAGCCCTATTTAGTCCATTTGGTGATAAACTGTCTATTCTGAAAATCCATTTTGCTACACATTGAAGTAAACGGTATTCCATATCTCCTTGTCTGGTGGAAAGTATGACCTTCTAGTTGTCGGCTCATTTTGCCTATGTGTTGTAGGCCACATTTGCACTGTATTAGGTCAATCCCCGCATTTGTTCTACAATTAATGCTGCTTAATTCTCTCCCTCACACTCCTTTCTCACACATCCTATCTGCCCCTCACTCCATGTTCCGATATTGCTTTCCTTTCCGTCTCACCTTGATCTGCACCAACCTCCCTGCTACTCTGGAGAAATCCTGAGACCCTGGCAACATCGCCCTATAGAAGGTATGGAGAAGACGGTGGAATTTGCCCCATCCCAAGAACCATTGTCTTTATCAATATTACTATTGTATGCTTATTATATCTTTGCAAATAGAATTATTTATGTCTGTATCTCAATCCTCTGAAATGTTACCTGTTTCCTATGGGCCACCCCCCTCCCCCAACCATTTATGGCCCACATAACTTACCTATATCCCCTCCCTCACACATGGCCTTCCCTGTCCTGCCTTCCAATTCCTCTTTCATTCTCTCCCTCACACTCCTCTCTCAAACATCCTCTCTGCCCCTCACTCCATTTTCCCATATTGCTTTCCTTTCAGTTTCACCTTGATCTGCACCAACCTCACTGCTACTCTGGGGAAATCCTGTGAGCACTCTCCAACCACCCCAATTTAGATTTAATTTATAGAGGCATGAAAGTCACCTGACCTCCTATTTTCTGACTATATTATCACACCACTAGGGGTCATTCAAAATTACACAATACAATCTTTCACCTTTCTGTACATCTCACACTTCCTTCCTGATCCTTGTTATTCCTTATCCTTATTCTTCCCCAGGCCTCTCCCTCTTTTCATACCCTTTAGATTGTAAGTAGTCAGCATGCAATCTTGTAGGGTGCTTTGGAAAAAAACACTTGCTATAAAAATACAAAGCTCAAAACAGGGCCCTTCATTTTCTGACGTTTAATATTGTATTTTTCCTGTTCTTATCTCCTGTACAACACTACGGAATATGTAGTAAATAAAAAAAAACAATTATAATAATATAGTTTTGTATGTTTTTAGCCCCAAAATTCCTTGGTTTCATACATTTGAATACATATCTTGCATCGACCACATTTTCTGGATCCTAGAGAACTTTCTGCTAGCCAATTTCTTTTTGTTCCTTGTATTGGTGAGTAGTGGTTATGTACTAATTTATCTTTTAGATTTGGGGCTCTTCTGCTGATGATTGATGGAATATGTGTTAATACTTTCTCCATATCTGGATACGCCAATAAAATATCCCAATATTTGTGAAAGATTTTATTGATGCCATTCCAAAATGGATTGAATGTGCCTATCATTCTCACAGGCTGTGGACCTTGCTTCTTTACATCATTTGTTAGCAACTGATTTCTTTCTTCTTGCTATACTTTTTGATAGGTCTTCTTCAAATGTTATGAGAATATCCACACTCTCTAAATCATTGAAAGAGATCTTTTCCCTACTCCTCATAATCTTGTTCTGTAGTACAGTTTATTTTGAGACGTAGATACTGACTATAAGGGATACTCAAGATCACTCGTTTTGGATGTTAACTCGTTCCTAGTAGTAAACTATTTGTAGATGCTTTTTTCCAGAATGTTTTACTAGAGTTAGAATTATCGCTATTTTTTGTAACAATGAAGTCCAAAAGTTCAATGTTCTTGTTACTTATGTTAAAAGTTAGTTTCAGAATTACTTATATTTAATTCACTGAAATATTATTCTAATAGTGTTTGTGTACTATTAGTCCCTAATCTGATTAAAGTCTCCACATAGAATAAGCAACCCTCCCTTTAATTTATATAGATCTTTCAGAAACGTTTTTAGATAGCTGATCTGATTTTTATTAGGCAGATAGACATTTGCAATGATAAACAGACTATTATTGATATACCCTGACCATATTATGTATCTCCCTAGGTGATCTATTTTTGAGAATAATTCAGAGACCTTCAATCTTTTGTTAAACATTATAGAAACTCCCTTAGATTTACTTATGAAGGTCGAGTGTATATTAAAGGGATATTGACTATCGAGTTTACAACATACATCCCCAACCCATGTTGGATATAGGGGTGCCTATAGAGCATAAATTTGCTCTTACAGACCCTCCTAAATACTCTCGACGGGTGAATACAGACAAAACAAATAACATTACAGTTAACAAAGCAACTACCTGGTAGTAGAAAATGGCTGGATAGGTTCCCCATAACAACATAGAGAACATGCGGGGATAAAGAGGCCCTCTAATTTACTGTAGAGTTTTGTCATTTACCAAATTTTAATATTGAGGATAATCTTTGACTTGCCTGACTAACTAATTCAACAAATGAGCCTTTCGACTCAAGGGGGCAGGGATAAAGAGACTAGTTGAGCCATCCATGTAGCTCCATACCGTGAATGCTATGATTCCTAAAAACAGGAAAAAAAAAAAAATAATAATAATAATAATTCTATGTGCCGAAACTAGGTTGATACAAATTTTTCTTGACTATGATCACCCGTGAGAAAGAGACATACAGGTATGAACAAAAACAGAATACAAGTATTGTCTCTTACATTGCTAAAGTGTTTTAAGAGGGACAAATCCCTAAATGAGATGAAGGAGGAAGCTTTATTCAATTAGTATTATAGCTAAGATTAGTACTTCCTTAAACTTGTGATATGCTAAGTATCCCCAATAACGCCCTCCTATTAATGCGGCATTGCTATAATATAGTTTTTTTTGTGTTTTTTTTTATTTACCCTCTATTATCCTTTTTTGTGTATTTCCCTTATCTATTATCAACCCACCCCCATTTTTCTTTTTTTTTTCCCCTCCCTTATTTTTCCCTTTTTTATTATTCTTCTCATTCTCTTTTATCCCATTCCCCTATTTTTTTTTTCCTTCCTTGTTTTCTTTCTTTTTTCCTTGTATCCTTTGGTCTTTTTCTCTAGAGATGCCAATCCGAGTCCCCAAATAACATTACTAAATCTTACACCTGCCTCAACCTCCACTCCCTAGATGGGCAAGGGGAGGAGCATCGAGGAGAGAGAACCCGGAGTAGGATACAAGTCCCCCCCTATCCACTCTCCGCGGTGTCTCCCCCCCCTCCCCCATACCTCCTATTTCTTTTGCCAAACACGCTCACTGGATAATAGGTTCGGCATACCAACCTCTTGCTCTAAGGCAGTTATTTCATAATTCCAAGTTTGTAACATTTTAGCCCCTTCCTGTACAGTTTTTATCCTATGCCACTGAGAGTCTTTATAAACAGAAAGACCTACTGGAGATAACCATTTGTATCTAACTTCTTTTTGTCTTAAAACCTGAGTGATTGTACTAAATTCTCTTCTCTTAGACAGAGTATATACCAACAGATCTGAAAAAAATTTGAGATTCTCATATGGAGGAGAAAATCTTTGCTTAATAAAGGACCTCTTCATTATCTCATCTTTATAAGAGCGATAGTGGACTCTTACAATAACCTCCCTGGGAACAGATTTATCTAAGTGTTTCGCAAGTGGTATTCTATGAATAACATCAATAGTGTTTTCATTAGATATAGCATTTGGAACCAGAGTTAATAGGAAATTCTCCACATAAGATTTCAAGTTACAGTCAAGTATTGATTCCGGGATGCCTCTGAAGTGGAGATTATTCATTCTACTACGGTCTTCAATTGAAGATATCTTATTTGTTAGATCCTCAATTCTGTTTTCCAGCGACTTGGTATATTTAAGAAGATTATTATTGTCCGTAATGAAATTGTCACAGATGTCTTCTACGGATTCCACCCGCAAATTTACCTCTTTAATTAATATGGAGTTATCAGCAATTTTTTTTGTCAGATCCAGAATTAGATTAGACTGGAAAGATTGTAGCATTTCCTGCATTTTAGAGCAGGTGAGAATTTCTTCCTACTCCACCCCCAAGTTTTCCAATCTTAATATCTGCGACGCTTTGTCTGGCGAAGGAGTTGCCGGTGATATAGATGTATTAGCTTCTACTTGGATGGTAGAGCCTGAGCCCTTATATCGTGGTGAAAACATTAGGGGTGTTTTTGTTGGCTCATTTTTAGCTCTGTCCCTTGATTTCATTTTAGTTGGCATAATTGTATATAAGAGTTGAACCCGGGGGTTCACAATTAAACCTCCTTGCTTAAATACCTAGGGGATAATGCCGTGTCCCCCTCACTTTAGAGTGATATTGGGATGGGATTTAAAGTTTTTGTCCTCTCTCAGTTATATATGAACAAATGTATTATAAGCAGGGGCAGAGCAAGAAAGAACGAAAAAAAAAAAAAAAAGTATATAAAAAAAAGTTCTAAACAGTTCCTCTGCAGGATCTTCACAAAGACAGAACTTTGTTTCACCATATGCCTGCAGAGTCCCCACCTTCTCCAACTCACACCAGCTCTATACAATCTGACCCCCCTACCTCAGTTTTCTTTGGCCACGGTCGGTTCTCTGGAGTTTCTTGAGACTTCTGGAGTTGATTCTCCTGTTATGAAGAGTAGACAGGGAGTGCTGGCTCAATGAGCCTCATGGTACCCTTTTACCAACGCCTGTTCCCATGGGTAATAGGCTCGCAGCAATTGTGTACCTGGGAAAAAAGGCTGTAAGTCTCCGTTGGTGCCACATAAGGGTAAGCAGCCGCCAGACAGGGTGCCTCCTCGGCCGCCTCGGGCTCTCTGGCTACACTGCTAGGTCCGGTACTCCAACCGGAGGTTGCTTCCAGAAGCAGGGGGCCACGTCCGGAGTCAGTGGGGGTCTTTACCTCCTACGCGCAAGGCGATGATGGCAGTTGGAAACTCCGCCGGGCTCAGTCGGATGAACAAGTCTTCCGATGCTGGCTGTGATGTATGGAGGTGGCAGGGCTGTAGGCCTCCGTAGGTGCCGTAGGTGCCAGGTATTAAGCAGCTACCTCCAGGCAGTGCACCTCCTCGGCCGCCTCTGACATTCTAGCTACGCTGCAGGTTCCGGAACTCCAGCCGGGGGTTGCATCCGGAGGCAGGAGACCACATCTGGAGGCAATGGGGGGTCTCCACCTCCTACTTCCACCTCCACCTCCTACGTGCAGGACATCAATGTCAGCATGGAACTCTGCCTGGCTCAGCAGCGCTTAGCAGCGTGAGCAAAATTACTACAGCAGGCTGTGGTATACGAAGGTATATGATGCTGGGGATGAGCATGTAATGGTCTATGGGGTATAGAGGGAGTTTGGGAGACAGGTTGGGAGACAGGTTGTGTTAGAGAGCCATCACCCCCGCCATCCAGTCGTCAGTTTACACTGACGCACCGTCCATTTCCGGTTGCCTCCTAGGATACTTTGGAATTTTTTGAGCTTAATTAAGACACAGTGACCTCCAGTAAGACACTATGGTGTTCCCATAAAGCCTATATAAGGGGTACCATAATCTCAAGGATGGCAGTTTTAAACAAGCAAAGGGGTAAACCCCTAAAAACCCTATACATCGAACTAGAGAAACTCCATCAGCTCAACAAAAGGAGTCCAAACTAAAATATTGGACACAAAATAAATACATTAAATAACCAAATAAATCTTATCTTACAATCCCAGGCAGACAACCTCCTTTGGAGACTGCAACAATCCAACTTTCTTTATGGTAATAAAACTGGCAAAATTCTCGGGAATAGATTAAAGAAACAACGAAATCACAATAGGATCTTAAAAATATTAGATAATGAGAAAAGAGTTCACATGAATCCAGATAAAATCGGTGAGCTTTTCCAGGGATTTTATGAGAATTTATACAATTTAGATAAAGACAAGAACCTGGTGGTACCAGACAGGGCTGCTATTGGTTCCTTTTTAGATAAGATTCAGATCCCTAGGATTACGGACCAAGAATCCATAGATCTAAATAGGGAAATATCTAGCGAAGAAATTATTAAAGTAATAAATTCCGGTAAAACAAATAAAGCACCAGGCCTAGACGGGTTTGATCATATGTTCTATAAGATGCTACAGTCTGAGCTCAAACCGTTTTTGCTTAGTTTATTCAACGAAATCAAACAATCAGGCCATATTCCGTTGGAAATGACTGAGACAAAAATTATAAATATTTGGAAGGAAGGGAAGAACCCTGAGGAGTACAGTAGCTACAGGCCAATCTCACTAATAAACACGGATGTTAAAATTTATTCAAAAATTCTAGCAAATAGACTAAAGAAAATCATTGTCAATCTGATCCATCCGGATCAAACTGGGTTTATCCCAGGACGCCAGACATCAGATAATTCAAGACGTCTTTTGAATATACTATCCTATGTCAAAGATAAAGATATACCGGTAATGATACTTTCACTAGATGCAGAAAAAGCCTTTGACAGGGTTAACTGGGAATTTCTACTGTGTGTATTGGTGAGATTTGGCCTGGGTGACTTCGCTTCCAAGTCAGTTAAAGCACTCTATAGAAACTCCTTCTCACGTGTTGTGAATCCGGATTTTAAATCTAAACAATTTAAAATTGGGAATGGTACCCGTCAGGGCTGCCCTTTATCTCCGCTTCTATTTACATTCTTTTTGGAACCATTGGCTATATATATTCGACAGTGTAATGAAATTAAAGGGGTGTGCATAGGTAAAGAAGAATTTAAATACATGCAGCCTTATTAAATTGCAATTCGGCAAATTCTAAAAAACTCTATATAAGCACATAGCATATTTTTTTTTACAGAAGTTTTTAGTCAGTGAACTTCTATCCAAAAGCAAGGTCTTCATTAACTAAAAACTTCTGTAAAAAAATGTGCTTTGTGCTTATATAGAGCCCTTTAGAATTTGCCGAATTGCAATTTAATAAGGCTGATGGCTTTTGCTGATGACATTATAGTTACCATAACAAACCCAGAATATGCGTGCTACAAACTCCAAGAAATAGTTGAGGGCTTTGGTGGGCTTTCATTTTTTAAAGTCAACCAGTTAAAGTCAGATACCTTAATCAAAGGTATATTATTGGAAACAAAGAATAAATTAATGGAAGATTTTAGGTTTAATTGGAACTCCAAATATATAATCCATCTGGGAATAAGATTCTCTTTTCGGGTGGATAAAATTCTCAAAGACAACATTAATGAGGTGATGAAGCGAATTAGACCTATATTAATTGATTGGAGCTATTTAAACCTCTCCTGGTCAGCTAGAATAGCCTCAATTAATATGTATATACTTCCCAAAATTACATACTGTATGAGCTCCATACCCGACGTCTTGGCTAACAATTATCTCAAGTGTGTACAGGATCAATTAGATAAATTTCTGTACGCAGCGAAAAAACCTAGGATCCGGAAAAGCATAACTTACAACAAATTAACTAATGGTGGCTTAAATGCACCAAGTTTAAAAGAAATCCATCTTAAGATAATTATTGCCCAACTTATTGGTTGGCACATTATTAAAGATAAGCCAAGATGGCTAATGTTGGAAGAAGCGCTAGTGAAGGACCATCCCATTCAAATTTTGATCTGGTTACCCGCATATGATAAAGCTTTGTCTAGCAATCTCCCAAAAAATTTAATTGATATCATTACATTTTGGTATAACTCTAGAAGAAATATACAACTATCAAATATACCCTCAATCGTAGCTCCGCTGGAATTTCTGAGTTCGAGGGCGCAATGTCCCACAATAAAGATGCTATCTGATAAGGGTTTAAGAAGTATCTTTCATTTATATAATAAAGGTAATCTTCTTACCATTCAGGAGTTCCAGCAGAATTTGGAGCCAAAAAAATTTAATTGGTTAAACTACAAAAGTCTCAAGCTAAACTTGATGGAGAGAGGATATAAACTCTCAGGGATGAATAGTTCAATTAAAATAGAGGAAATCATTTTAAAAGCAGATTTATCACATATAATCTCTAAGTGCAGTAGACTTATTGATGACTCCATCCCCTTTATTAAAAGCTTAGGGGTTAAAGGGTGGGAAATGGATCTTGGAATCTGCTTAGAAGATATAAGCTGGAGGGATAGTTTAAAAACCACAAAAAAGTCCTCTGTTAACATAATATATACAGAGTTATATTTCAAAATTATTCATAGATGGCATTTAACTCCAGTTAAAATGAGGAAAATCAACCCAGAGGAGCCAGATAGCTGTTGGAAATTATGTGGCTCACGAGGGACAGATTACCATATCTTGTGGGAATGCAATAAAATGCAGAAGTGGTGGTTAGACATCTTCCAATTAATTTGCAAGTTGCTTGACAAACAAATTTTACGGTCTCCTCAAGTAGCCATCCTCCATATGAATCTAGAGAAATTTCCGCCTATTGAGAGATATCTGATTTGCCACATCTTATTAGTGGCTAAATATCTTATTGTCAAATATTGGAAGCAACCTACAATCCCAGCATTTAGTAAACTGTGCAATCTTATCTCCATAAATAGAGAGCTAATGAATAATAGTAACTCCTTTTCATTGGAGCGTAATGTTTGCCATTTTAGCTGGCTGAAATGGGACAGCTACATGGAATCTTTATAACCATTGCAAATCTATTCTTATTTTCTGTATGGCGACCGTAACCTTTTCTACCTTATTATCACCGTCTACAGGTTAACTCTAGTAAAAAGGGGGTGGCCAGGGAGTTTTTGTTAGTGAGTTTTGCCCCTCATATTCATCAATGGTTCTATTGTATTTAAGAGTCGGTAGAGTCCTTTTAATTCCTTTTTTTTTATTTCTCTTTTTTTTTTTCTTATTTATGACGTGGTAAATAAGTTCCTCCCGTCTGGCTATGGAATGTATCAAGATTTGCTCCCACAGTGATGAGGGTTTAGGTGTGTTTGTATTTTATGTACTAATCCACATAATAATGTATTTATTGTATTTTGTAAGTTTTTTTGTTTGTCTTAAAAATAAATAAATTATTCTAAAAAAAAAAAAAAAACAATTGCTGTATTGCCAACCTGTAAGTAAAAAATCTTGTCATACATGAAATAGTTATGGGTTAGTACATATCTCAATAAATCAATCACAATCTTTTTTGCCCCTTTTTGCCAAGTAAAACTCAAATGCTTTAATATCTATCGTATGAGGTATTTAAGTCTTATAGAGATTCTACATCGAGTCCCACTAATATTGAGTTAGGTCCTATGTGAATGCCTTCCAACCTTTGAAGGACATTCTTAGTATCTTGAACATAGGATGACAAGCCAGTTATAAAAGGACGTAGGACTTGTTCAATGTATATACTTTGATTTTGGCTTACACTGTTATTTACAGAAATTATAGGTCTTCCAGATGGATTGTCCTTATTTTTATGAATTTTGGTATGAAATAAAAGGTGGCAATAGCAGGATGTTTACGTTTGAGAACATTTAGTTCTTTTTATATTATAAGTTCTTCACACAAGCCTTCATCTAATTGGACAATAAGTTCCTGTTTGAATTTTATAGTGGGATCAAATGTTCATTTTCTATAATATTGCTCATCACTCAAAATTTTCAAATTTTATTCATGGTATTTAATTTTGTCTTGTATTACTGTATAGCCATGTTTATCTGAAGGTGTGATTATGATTGTATTGTCTCTTTGTAATTCCATTAATGCTTTTTGTTCTTCATTTAGTTAATTGAATTTGTCAACCTTTTTCCCCAGTTAGTATTTTCTATTATTGATATAATATTTTTGTAAACACTTCTACATTTGATTATATGCCAAACTGAGGGGAAAAGGCACTTTTTGGTTTTATCTTTGTAAATGGGCCAGTTGCTGGTACAGTTTCTGGGTTACTTTCTTCTAAAAATGCTAGAAGGTCTTTAAAATAATTTGATTCATCCAGACTATGGGCCTCATTCTATTAATGGCCGTAGGAGCTCCGTGGCCGCAAGGGATGGCCTCAAGCTACTTAGCTAATCTATTCCCTGGAGGCTGTTGGATCCGGCTGGCTTGCGGACGGCGCCCTGCTTTCCCTTGCGGCCACCCCCGCCACAGGGAAAGCCTTTAATCCCACGCGGCTGTAAGAGATTCGGTCGCATGGAAGTACCCGACCCTAATCAAATCCTCCATCCAGCCCTCCGCAAAGCCCAAAAAAGGCTCAAAAGGGCCGTTACTTACTTGTACCCTGGAGCAGCCGCAAGGGCTATGAAGCCCTTGCGGCTGCTTCAACTAAGCCCCCCTTCAGGGGCCTTAAAAGTGACCCAATTGTGACACCTGCAGTGTCCCCACAATGTCCCCTCATCACCCCTAAAATGCAGAGGTCTGATGGAGACCCCTGCATAGATGCACACATTAACCCTATAATGAAGGGGTCTTAACAATACCCCTGCAGGGTGCACACATTAACCCCTAAAATGCAGGAGTCCTATCGGGAACCCTGCAGTGTGCACACATTAACCCTATAATGCAGTGGGCCACATTGGCAACCCTTCAATGTGCACATATTAACCCTTGCTGCAGGGGTCCGATCCACATTAGCCCCCTGCTGCAGGGCTCCCAATAGGGACTCCTGCAGGCTCCCCACATTAACCCCTTCCCTTGCTACAGAGAGCCCCTTTCGCTACCCTTGCAGCATCTATGGGATTTCAAACTTCAAGCCCGGGGAATTGCAGGGTTCGAATTTCCCGCCGTGGGGCCAGCGGCACATTAATGGTTACCCCCAAGCTGCGGATACTATAAGTACCTCCTGGCACCTAAAATTAAACCTATCACTAATGGGGGTCAATATAGCCATGAGACTAACATTAAACCCCTCTGTCCATAGCGGTCTACATAGACCCCTAAAGGACACTATTAACCCTTAGGTTAACCCTACAAGTGCAATGAGGGTCATCCAGGACCCTCTTGATAAAGTCTAAACACTACACTATTAAACCTAACTATATTCCATTCACCCCTTAACCCTAACTATACCCTATTTAACCCTAACTGCACCTATCTAACCTAACTGGGCCTAGCTAACCCTAACTGGGTCTATGTAACCCCTTCTGGCCCTATTTAACCCCATCTCTTATGGGGGTTTATACAGACCCCCATAAGCCTCCATCTAACCCATCACTTATGGGGTTCTATACAGACCCCCATAAACCTCCATCTAACCTCATCACTTATGGGGTTCTATACAGACCCCCATAAGCCTCCATCTAACCCTATCCCTTATGGGGATCCATACAGACCCCTGTAAGCCTCTGTTTAATCCAATCAGTCCCATAAGGGTCTATGAAGACCCTCATAGGGCAGTGAGAGCCCTATAATTAACCCCATAAGTGCTATGAGGGTCCTCCAGGATCCCCATGACACTAAGTACAAACACTACAGTACACTATCCCTCCCATAAACCACTAAATCTAAACTAACCCCTCTGTACCATAACCTATTGACCCCTACCTACCTAACACTACCTACCCCCTATTAAAACCCACACCCCACTAATTACAAAACATTTAAAAAAAACTGTCACCAAAAATAAAAAAAGTAGAATGCAACCCACCCACTACAAAAAATAAAAAAAGTACATTACAAACTCCACCCCAATACAAAAAATTCAAAAAGACATAACAAAACACCCACTACAAAAAAAAATTACACACTTGCAAAGAAAAGGCATTCACAAATATACATAACATTACAGTAACAAATATATTATAAATATACCCCTACTACAACACATTACCCCCATCTATACATGACCCCCTATCTATAACACATAACCACCTATCATACATTACCCCCTGTTTAGACAACATTACTCCCTATCTAGACTTCATAATCTCCTATCTATACATAACTCCCTATCTAACATTACACCTAACTATACATTACCCCTATCTATACATAACCCCCTATCTGTACATAATCCCCTATCTATACATAACCCCTATCTAACATTACCCCCTATCTATACATTACCCCCTATCTATACATAACCCCCTATCTAACATTAGACCGCTATCTATACATAATTCTCTATCTAACATTACTCCCTATCTATACATTACCCCTATCTATACATTACCCCCTATCTATACATAGCCCCCTATCTATACATTACTCCCTATCTATACATTACTGCCTATCTAGAATACATTAAACCCTAAATCTAAGCTAAAATAGTATCATTTAGACCACTTACCTTTGCAGATGTCCCTTCAGGAAAAATGGAAACCCCTTGGAAATAAAAATCATCTATTTAGTACAAAACACTTCATATAACAAATGAACATTGTAAATACAGTATTAAACTCACCTTGTCCCCGTCCATCCTTTCTGTTCCCCGGATCGGCATCTGGAAAAAAAGATACATAACATTAGTACAACATATAAACATAAACACAAAACATGATGAACATTACACATAAAATACATGAAACTTACCTGTCCGCAATGTCCCCGACCTTGTCATCTTCTGCCCCAGCTGGGCCCTTCAAAAACCTGTAGCAACCGGCAGCAACTCAAACTCCAAGCCTGGCGGACTGTGGCCACAAATGACAGTATTGGCTTGCGACAACGTGCCAGCTAGCCAATGTACTACATGTAATCCTTGTGGCCCCTATCAATTACAGCTCTGTACAGTGCTGCATTGAATTTAGTTCCCACTTGTTAGTTTGGCGGTCTTGGACTTTGATCGCCCGCGATCAGGTCCAAGCCCGCTAAAGCTAACGGTCAATTGCATGGCTTGCGATCGGCCGTAGGAATGGGTGTTCTGCAGCTTTCATTTAAATAGCAAAGTAGACATAGGGCTACGAGGGGCCGCAGCACCCTCACAGGGAATTTGGCTTTGTGGCCATTTTTCGGCTATTAACAGAATGAGGCTTTAAACCTTACGTTTTCATATTTCTTTTGTACCTTCTTAGTATGTTTATGTAAAAGCAAGTGCGTTGTAAAACGATAGGTGTCCTTGATCCACTCAAAGAGGTAACATTTATAAATAGGTAAAAAATGTAAGGGCTTATATAAAAACTAGTATATGTTCTTCTCTTATTTGAAACTTCAAAAGATGTATCACTTATAACTGTAAGTCAATCAATTATCTTGATTGTTGGGTCGATATGCCCATCTGCTCCTGTCGCTTAAATCTCTTTGTTCTCTTTGAACAAAGAGATTTAAAGCCTGTACTTATAAGTCACAGCATTGAAAACAAAGACTTATTCCTAGCAGTTTCTCTAATATCTGGGCTGCTATTTTAATATATATTCTGCTGTATTTATATATGCCAGCTCCTTTATGATTCAGTCTGCTCAGCTTCTGCAGCATTTATTTATGCAACATTTGTTTTCGATGCTGTGGCTTATAAATACAGGTTGAGCAAAATTGCATTCTGACAGACTAATATCTTATTATGCAGCATTAATTCATGCTGTAAACTGTAATGCACATACAGCATTATTGTAGCAGTTTCCCTGATATCTGGGCTGCTATTATTTTATTGTCTTTATACACACATTTTGTTCTTTATTTTCACTGATGCAGATCTATTAGTTATTCTGTTGTAAACTAAAAAGTATAACAGCACCAGTCACTTTAGATTCTAAAAAAGAGAAATTTACTCACTGACTGAATAATAGAAACCCTGGCATAAATAATATCAATATATAAAAAGGAGCGTCACTGCATGTCTATGATGTCATCCACCGGCGTCTAGATCACGGTGCGACATAGCAAGGAAGCCAGCTTTCTATCCAGAGGCCCATAGATAAAACCCCTTTCCCGATGAATACTAGACAACTAGTCAGATTTAGCCATAATAATAGGCATAATTGGGGATAATTTTGGGAGCACTATTGGTACGCTACTGGACAAAATACTCATTGGGATTAATGTTAGGAACTGGAGTGTCAATACAGGAAATGCACAGATAGGTGCTTTTGAAATCGTACACTCTGGTTAGACCTAGCAATTGTACAGGATAAATTGTTCTTTAAATTTAGAGGACATTATAGAGACTCTGCATATAATGTTTATTAACAGATGTACTATATAATTTGATTTTATGGTAGGTGCAATTACCACTCAGATTACTGATACCATCATTATAATATTCTCATTCTACAATCTGAAAGTATTGTTCCTACATTATCCTACACTGCCATATAGCACTAGTCACGTTTTTTTATCATTTTGAGATCAGCACTTTGTATATATTATCACTGCCACTATAGTACTTAATTCTAATTGCTCCAGAAGTGAGGTACCACTATTTGGTTTATACTTAAGAAGTGTCATATTATCTCCCACTCCTTGGATCCTGTGTTTACATTATTTTTAACATGGATTTTAATGATTACTAAAAGCTAAGTTTTATTATTAGTTTATTCTCTTTTTGAAATTTGATAAAACCAGGTGTGCACTATTAGAGGATCTTTTTTCTCTCCTTACTACTTTTGCTATAAAAAGAGCAGCCTTGATATCAGAGAAGTCAGAGAAGTCTTTTATGTGTCATTGTGTAGAGCACAAATAAATGTTGAACTACAAGATACCAGTTACATTAATATGACGGTCCAGAGACATACATACATTTATACCCAAAGGGTTTACTAAGGAAGTAGAAAGCTATATTTAAACTATAAATATAGCACACAACAATTGCTCAAATTATTAATTATTAGCCCCTACCCTACCTAATTTACCTGCCTCTACCTTATTAAACATAGCTATCCCTATTTAACCTGTCTATACCTATTTAACCCTCTCTACCCTAATAACCCTTATACTACCCTAATTAACCACCTCTAACCTAATTAACCCCTACATTGCCCTATTAACCCTCACCATACCTAATTAACCCCACTCTACCTAAAAACACTCACTAATATATATATATATATATATATATATATATATATATATATATATACTGTATATAAATATATATATATATATATATTTATATATATATATATATATATATATATATATATATATATATTGTGAGACAATGCCCCAGAGGATGGTGCAGGATACAGCACTTTGAAGAATTCTATGCAATTCTATGCAGGAATGACTGAGTTAAACTCCTGCATTTTCTTAATTGGCAACAGTATTTAAAGGTCTGGAAAGGAGAGATGAGGCCTTCCCAGTAAGTCCTGGCTGGCCTGAGCCAGTGAGTGCTGAGGCAGGAGTGGAGACAGTTTGATGAGAGTCTGTGGGACTGAGAGAGAGACAGACAATTTGCTGGGTGGAACTTTGAGTCACTGTGAGAAGAAGATTTTGCAAGAGCTGCAAACACAGAGAGAGATGTGTTAAAGCTGCTTGACACAAGAGCCAGTGAGTGAAGGCTATTTTAACTGCTGCAGTTCCCAAAAGCTGAGAGAGAGAGAGAGACCCATAGAGGTGGACACCCAGGCTAAGATACAGTTTAGTAAGAGTGTTCAGCCAACCAATTGGACCACCTGAAACAGAAAGAGCCAGGTTATTGCTCCTCTTAAATCATGGACACCAGGCAGTTTTTTGGACTGCAAAGTCAATTGTGAGGAAAAGTTGGAAGATAAACAGCTGAAAAAGTTGCCATCCTATAACGACTATAATGATGAAGATGGGGAACCTAATAAGAGAGAGTTGGAGACTCTACATAAGGTGCTGAGGAAGGGAGCATCTCAAAATGTCACAGAGCTTGACCAAGGCTTACACAGACTGGTAAAAGAGAATCAGAATGTCTGGAGTTGCCCCAAAGTGGTTTGAGAAATGGATATGGGACAGCCAGAAGTAGAGAACTCAAAGTTCTTGGGGAATGTAGAGACACCAACATGTGATAGGCAGACACTAAAAGAGACCAGCACGGACAGGACCATGACCTCGGGCTCAGATTCTAAAACAGATGTCCCCTCCACAGCAATGTTGAAATGGAAGTACCATCCCAATTTGTTAATTGTAGATGACGCTATCAATGAAGATAACAGCGTGGTGTTGCTGTTTTAGGCCAAGATGATTGAGCTTCAATTGTTCCGAGCAGACACAGTTCTGAAAGGGAAGAAAAGAAGGGAAGCTGTATGGATTGTTCTTTTGATTGACACCTGCTCAGATGAGTAGTTCCGAATGAACGGAGTTGTGTGTAATAACCTGAGGGTGTGGCTTGAAGATGTATCATTATCCAGCCATGTCCAGATGTGAAGTATAGCAAAGAAAAATGTGTGTTCCCCACAGATGACACTGTGAAAGAAAGCTCTGGTAATCGGTTCAAGATGTATCTCAAGCCTTACCTCTTGGAGGTCTACAGACCATTTTGAAAAGGGAACGTCCTCCAGGTTCGTGGAGGAATGTGTGCTGTTGGGCTCAAGATGGTGGAGACCGACCCGAGCCCATACTGTATAGTTTCTCTGGACACTGTAGTCCACTGTGGAGGGGAGCTCATTATGCGTGAGGAAGAAGAGGAGATGTTCCTCCAAGTGGCCATCCCATCTCTGCTGAATGCTTCCATGCAGCTGGCACTAATGAAAGAGGTGCATGATAGAGCGGTCTTGACGGGTGAGCAGTTGTACAGAAGGCTACTGGAAGTTGTGTGGCTAAGTTTTGACTTGGAACTACAGTACCATCAACACCATGTGGTTGCCATGCAGGGTTTTAACTGCCTCGACTCTTGTCGCTATACCCCATGTTGTTGAGCTGAGGGGGAGGGTGTGTGAGAAGATGCCCGAGAGGATGGAGCAAGATACAGAACTTTGAAGAATTTTATGCAGGAATGACAGAGTTAAACACCTGCATAGTCTTAATTGTCCCAGGTGAAAAGAATTTAAAGGTCTGGAAACGGGAGATGAGGCCTTCCCAGTCAGGCCTGGCTGGCCTGACATAGTGATTGCTGAGGAAGGAGTGGAGACTGCCAGTTTGATGAGAGTCTGTGGGACTGAGAGAGAGACAGACAATTTGCCAGTGTGGAAATTTGAGTCAGTGTGAGAAGAAGATTTTGCAAGAACGGCAACGAAAGAGAGAGCCTTGTTAAAGCTGCTTGACACAAGAGCCAGTGAGTGAAGGCTATTTTAACTGCTGCAGTTCCCCAAAGATGAGAGAGAGAGACCCAGCTCTAGTGATGTCCCGAACAGTTTGCTGGATAACTATTTGCAGCGATTTTCGCATGTTCGCGTTCGCATCGAACAGCGAACACATGCGCTTTTCGGTCCGCCCCATATTCTTTATCATTGAGGAAACTTTGACCCTGCACCTTACAGTCAGCAGACACATTCCAGGCAATCAGCAGCATACATTCCCTTCCAGGGACTTCCATCTGAAGGACAGCCTCCATTTTAGAATCATTCTGAAGCTACATTCATTGAGAGAGGACATATATTCTACCTGCTGCTGATTTAATAGGGAAATAGATAGCCAGACTGTGTATTTAGCTTTCACTACACACCTGAAGGACTCATTTGATATCTGCTGCAAGGACAGCAACCCAAAAATCCCTTTTTAGGGCTAGAACATCATTTATTTTATTTTATTATTTTTTTCTGCTGATTTAATAGGGAAATAGATAGCCAGGCTGTGTATTTAGCTTTCACTACACACCTGAAGGACTCATTTGATATCTGCTGCAAGGACAACAACCCAAAAAGCCCTTTTTAGGGCTAGAACATCATTTATTTTATGTTATTATTTTTTTCTGTGTAATCTAATTGCATATGCCTGCCTGCTAGCGTGTGTGTGAGGCCTATTGCATCTACTCTGCCAACTTTTGCCAGTGCACAGTGACACTCATATCTAGTGCAACCGTAGTGTACAGTGACATAAAACAACCCTTTTTTGACTGTAATCGATTGAATATCAGTTGCCTGCCTACAGGCGTGTGTGTGAAGCCTATTGCATCTACTCTGCCAACTTTTGCCAGTGCACAGTGACACTCATATCTAGTGCAACCATAGTGTACAGTGACATAAAACAACCCTTTTTTGACTGTAATCGATTGAAAATCAGTTGCCTGCCTACAGGTGTGTGTGTGAAGCCTATTGCATCTACTCTGCCAACTTTTGCCAGTGCACAGTGACACTCATATCTAGTGCAACCGTAGTGTACAGGGACATAAAACAACACTTTTTTAGACTGTAATCGATTGAATATCAGTTGCCTGCCTAAAGGCGTGTGTGTGAGGCCTATTGCATCTACTCTGCCAACTTTTGCCAGTACACAGTGACACTCATATCTAGCGCAACCGTAGTGTACAGTGAAATAAAAGAACCCTTTTTTGACTGTAATCCATTGAATATCAGTTGCCTGCCTACAGGCGTGTGTGTGAAGCCTATTGCATCTACTCTGCCAACTTTTGCCAGTGCACAGTGACACTCATATCTAGTGCAACCGTAGTGTACAGTGACATAAAACAACCCTTTTTTGACTGTAATCCATTGAATATCAGTTGCCTGCCTACAGGCATGTGTGTGAAGCCTATTGCATCTACTCTGCCAACTTTTGCCAGTGCACAGTGACACTCATATCTAGTGCAACCGTAGTGTACAGTGACATAAAACAAACCTTTTTTGACTCTAATCGATTGAAAATCAGTTGCCTGCCTACAGGTGTGTGTGTGAAGCCTATTGCATCTACTCTGCCAACTTTTGCCAGTGCACAGTGACACTCATATCTAGTGCAACCGTAGTGTACAGGGACATAAAACAACACTTTTTTAGACTGTAATCGATTGAATATCAGTTGCCTTCCTAAAGGCGTGTGTGTGAGGCCTATTGCATCTACTCTGCCAACTTTTGCCAGTGCACAGTGACACTCATATCTAGCGCAACCGTAGTGAACAGTGAAATAAAAGAACTCTTTTTTGACTGTAATCGATTAAATATCAGTTGCCTGCCTACAGGCATGTGTGTGAAGCCTATTGCATCTACTCTGCCAACTTTTGCCAGTGCACAGTGACACTCATATCTAGTGCAACCGTAGTGTACAGTGACATAAAACAACACTTTTTTTTACTGTAATCGATTGAATATCAGTTGCCTGCCTACAGGCGTGTGTGTGAACCCTATTGCATCTACTCTGCCAACTTTTGCCAGTGCACAGTGACACTCATATCTAGTGCAACCATAGTGTACAGTGACACAAAACAACCCTTTTTTGACTGTAATCGATTGAATATCAGTTGCCTGCCTACAGGCATGTGTGTGAGGCCTATTGCATCTACTCTGCCAACTTTTGCCATTGCACAGTGACACTCATATCTAGTGCAACCGTAGTGGACAGTGACATAAAACAACACTTTTTTGACTGTAATCGATTGAATATCAGTTGCCTGCCTACAGGCGTGTGTGTGAGGCCTATTGCATCTACTCTGCCAACTTTTGCCAGTGCACAGTGACACTCATATCTAGCGCAACCGTAGTGTCCAGTGAAATAAAAGAACCCTTTTTTGACTGTAATCCATTGAATATCAGTTGCCTGCCTACAGGCGTGTGTGTGAAGCCTATTGCATCTACTCTGCCAACTTTTGCCAGTGCACAGTGACACTCATATCTAGTGCAACCGTAGTGTACAGTGACATAAAACAACCCTTTTTTTACTGTAATCCATTGAATATCAGTTGCCTGCCTACAGGCGTGTGTGTAAAGCCTATTACATCTACTCTGCCAACTTTTGCCAGTGCACAGTGACACTCATATCTAGTGCAACCGTAGTGTACAGTGACATAAAACAACCCTTTTTTGACTGTAATCGATTGAATATCAGTTGCCTGCCTACAGGCATGTGTGTGAGGCCTATTGCATCTACTCTGCCAACTTTTGCCAGTGCACAGTGACACTCATATCTAGTGCAACCGTAGTGTACAGTGACATAAAACAACACTTTTTTGACTGAAATCGATTGAATATCAGTTGCCTGCCTACAGGCGTGTGTGTGAGGCCTCTTGCATCTACTCTGCCAACTTTTCCCAGTGCACAGTGACACTCATATCTGGTGCAACCGTAGTGTACAGTGACATAAAACAACACTTTTTTGACTGTAATCGATTGAATATCAGTTGCCTGCCTACAGCCGTGTGTGTGAGGCCTATTGCATCTACTCTGCCAACTTTTGCCAGTGCACAGTGACACTCATATCTAGTGCAACCGTAGTGTACAGTGAAATAAAATAAGCCTTTTTTGACTGTAATCGATTGAATATCAGTTGCCTGCCTACAGGCGTGTGTGTGAGGCCTGTGGCATCTACTCTGCCAACTTTTGCCAGTGCACAGTGACACTCATATCTACCGCAGCCGTAGTGTACAGTGAAATAAAAGAACCCTTTTTTGACTGTAATCGATTGAATATCAGTTGCCTGCCGACAGGCGCGTGTGTGAAGCCTATTGCATCTACTCTGCCAACTTTTGCCAGTGCACAGTGACACTCATATCTAGTGCAACCGTAGTGTACAGTGATATAAAACAACACTTTTTTGACTGTAATCGATTGAATATCAGTTGCCTGCCTACAGGCGTGTGTGTGAGGCCTCTTGCATCTACTCTGCCAACTTGTGTCACTCATATCTGGTGCAACCGTAGTGTACAGTGACATAAAACAACACTTTTTTGACTGTAATCGATTGAATATCAGTTGCCTGCCTACAGGCGTGTGTGTGAAGCCTATTGCATCTACTCTGCCAACTTTTGCCAGTGCACAGTGACACTCATATCTAGTGCAACCGTAGTGTACAGTGAAATAAAAGAACCCTTTTTTGACTGTAATCGATTGATTATCAGTTGCCTGCCTACAGGCGTGTGTTTGAGGCCTATTGCATCTACTCTGCCAACTTTTGCCAGTGCACAGTGACACTCATATCTAGTGCAACCGTAGTGTACAGTGAAATAAAAGAACCCTTTTTTGACTGTAATCGATTGTTTATCAGTTGCCTGCCTACAGGCGTGTGTGTGAGGCCTATTGCATCTACTCTGCCAACTTTTGCCAGTGCACAGTGACACTCATATCTAGCGCAACCGTAGTGTACAGTGAAATAAAAGAACCCTTTTTTGACTGTAATCGATTGAATATCAGTTGCCTGCCTACAGGCGTGTGTGTGAAGCCTATTGCATCTACTCTGCCAACTTTTGCCAGTGCACAGTGACACTCATATGTAATGCAACCGTAGTGTACAGTGACATAAAACAACACTTTTTTGACTGTAATCGATTGAATATCAGTTGCCTGCCTACAGGCATGTGTGTGAGGCCTATTGCATCTACTCTGCCAACTTTTGCCAGTGCACAGTGACACTCATATCTAGTGCAACCGTAGTGTACAGTGACATAAAACAACACTTTTTTGACTGTAATCGATTGAATATCAGTTGCCTGCCTACAGGCGTGTGTGTGAGGCCTCTTGCATCTACTCTGCCAACTTTTCCCAGTGCACAGTGACACTCATATCTGGTGCAACCGTAGTGTACAGTGACATAAAACAACACTTTTTTGACTGTAATCGATTGAATATCAGTTGCCTGCCTACAGGCGTGTGTGTGAAGCCTATTTCATCTACTCTGCCAACTTTTGCCAGTGCACAGTGACACTCATATCTAGTGCAACCGTAGTGTACAGTGAAATAAAAGAAGCCTTTTTTGACTGTAATCGATTGAATATCAGTTGCCTGCCTACAGGCGTGTGTGTGAAGCCTATTGCATCTACTCCGCCAACTTTTGCCAGTGCACAGTGACACTCATATCTAGTGCAACTGTAGTGTACAGTGACATAAAACAACACTTTTTTGACTGTAATCTATTGAATATCAGTTGCCTGCCTACAGCCGTGTGTGTGAGGCCTATTGCATCTACTCTGCCAACTTTTGCCAGTGCACAGTGACACTCATATCTAGTGCAATCGTAGTGTACAGTGAAATAAAAGAACCCTTTTTTGACTGTAATCGATTGTTTATCAGTTGCCTGCCTACAGGCGTGTGTGTAAGGCCTGTGGCATCTACTCTGCCAACTTTTGCCAGTGCACAGTGACACTCATATCTACCGCAGCCGTAGTGTACAGTGAAATAAAAGAACCCTTTTTTGACTGTAATCGATTAAATATCAGTTGCCTGCCGACAGGCGCGTGTGTGAAGCCTATTGCATCTACTCTGCCAACTTTTGCCAGTGCACAGTGACACTCATATCTAGTGCAACCGTAGTGTACAGTGACATAAAACAACACTTTTTTGACTGTAATCGATTGAATATCAGTTGCCTTCCTACAGGCGTGTGTGTGAGGCCTCTTGCATCTACTCTGCCAACTTGTGTCACTCATATCTGGTGCAACCGTAGTGTACAGTGACATAAAACAACACTTTTTTGACTGTAATCGATTGAATATCAGTTGCCTGCCTACAGGCGTGTGTGTGAAGCCTATTGCATCTACTCTGCCAACTTTTGCCAGTACACAGTGACACTCATATCTACCGCAGCCGTAGTGTACAGTGAAATAAAAGAACCATTTTTTGACTGTAATCGATTGAATATCAGTTGCCTGCCTACAGTCGTGTGTATGAGGCCTATTGCATCTACTCTGCCAACTTTTGCCAGTGCACAGTGACACTCATATCTAGTGCAACCGTAGTGTACAGTGAAATAAAAGAACCCTTTTTTGACTGTAATCGATTGAATATCAGTTGCCTGCCTACAGGCTTGTGTGTGAGGCCTATTGCATCTACTCTGCCAACTTTTGCCAGTGCACAGTGACACTCATATCTAGTGCAACCGTAGTGTACAGTGACATAAAACAACACTTTTTTGACTGTAATCGATTGAATATCAGTTGCCTGCCTACAGGCATGTGTGTGAAGCCTATTGCATCTTCTCTGCCAACTTTTGCCAGTGCACAGTAACACTCATATCTGGTGCAACCTAGTGTACAGTGAAATAATAGAACACTTTTTTGACTGTAATAGATTGAATATCAGTTGCCTGCCTACAGGCGCGTGTGTGAAGCCTATTGCATCTACTCTGCCAACTTTTGCCAGTGCACAGTGACACTCATGTCTGGTGTCACAGTAGCTTGCACGCATAGTACCACTAATCGGAAAAAAAATGACAGGCAGAGGCAGGCCACCCCGCAGGGGCCGTCGTGGTCGTGGTGCTGTGATTAACTTTGGCCCTAGAATAATGCCCAGTTTTCAGAGGCAACGTACCCTGAACTTGAAAAGTTCTGAGGACATGGTTGACTGGCTAACACAGGACACCCAATCTTCTACAGCTTCCGCTCGGAACCTAGATGCACCATCCTCCAGCTTAGCTTCGGGCACCTCTCCAGTTACCACTCGCTCGCCTGCCGCCACCACCAACACTAGCACCACAGCCGCTTCAGTTGATCCGTCAGCAGAGTTATTTACACATCCGTTGGAAGAATTGAGTGATGCACAAACATTAGTGCCAGAGGATGTAGATAACAGGGATTTGTCCAAGTCAGGCAGCATTACACACATGGACGTACGGTCTGATGATGATGATGATGTTGTACCCGGTACTGCTTCCTTTGTTGAGTTGTCAGATACAAGTGAAGCGGTTGATGATGACGATGCGTCCGTGGATGTCACGTGGGTGCCCGCTATAAGAGAAGAAGAACAGGAGGAAAGTTCAGATGGGGAGACAGAGAGGAGGAGGAGACGAATTGGAAGCAGGGGGAGGTCGTCAAAAGTAGCTAGTGGCACAGTCAGACAGCATGCATCGGCACCCTGGGTCAGCCAGACAGCAAGCCAGTCAACGCATGCTGTTGCCACCACCAGAATGCCGTCATTGCAGAGCTCAGCAGTGTGGCAATTTGTTCGTGTGTCTGCCTGTGACAACAGCGATGCCGTTTGCAACCTGTGCGAAAAGAAACTGAGTCGTGGGAAGTCCAACACCCACCTAGGTACAACTTCTTTGCGAAGACACATGATGTCACATCACAAACGCCTATGGGATCAACACATGAGTACAAGCAGCACACAAAGTCAAAGCCGCCATCCTCCTCCTGGTCCAGCATCTTCAGCCACGTCAACCACTGCTGCCCTGCTTGCCCCCTCTCAACCATCCGCCACTCCGTGTCTCGCCCTGAGCAGTCACTGCTCATCTGCCCACAGTCAGGTGTCTGTCAAGGACATGTTTGAGCGGAAGAAGCCAATGTCACAAAGTCACCCCCTTGCCCGGCAACTGACAGCTGGCTTGTCTGAACTCTTAGCCCGCCAGATTTTAACATACAAGCTGGTGGAGTCTGAGGCGTTCAAAAAATTTGTAGCTATTGGGACACCGCAGTGGAAGGTACCCGGACAAAATTTCTTTTCACAAAAGGCAATCCCCAACCTGTACTCGATTGTGCAAAAGGAAGTAATGGCATCTCTGGCACACAGTGTTGGGGCAAGGGTCCATCTGACCAAGGATACAAGGTCTGCAAAGCATGGTCAGGGCAGGTATATCATCTACACTGCGCATTTGGTAAACCTGGTGACGGCTGCCAATTATGGAATACGTGGCTCTGCAGAGGAGTTGGTGACACCACCACGACTTGCAAGCAGGCCTGCTGCCACCTCCTCTACTCCTCCTACTCCATCCTCTTCCATAACGTCCTCTTCCGCTGCTGCTATGTCTTGCTCCACATCAACGGCACCCCCCCAGCTCCACAGGTACTATTCCACATCCCGAATACGGCAGTGTCACGCCGTCTTGGGGTTGACTTCCCTGAAAGCAGAGAGTCACACCGGACCAGCACTCCTCTCCGCCCTGAACGCACAGGTGGATTAGCGGCTGACTCCGCACCAAATGGAGATCGGAAAAGTGGTTTGTGACAACGAAAGAAATTTGTTGGCGGCATTGAAGTTGACACATGTTCCGTGCATGGCACATGTGTGTAATCTGATTGTACAACGCTTTGTGCATAAGCACCCAGGCTTACAGGACGTCCTGAAGCAGGCCAGGAAGGTGTGTGCTCATTTCAGGCGTTCTTACACGGCCATGGCACACTTTACAGATATCCAGCGGCGAAACAACATGCCAGCAAGGCGCTTGTTTTTAGACAGCCCGACACGTTGGAATTCAACACTCCTAATGTTCGACCGCCTGCTCCAACAAGAAAAGGCCGTTAACGAGTATTTGTATGACGGGGGGCTAGGACTGTCTCTGCGGAGCTGGGGATTTTTTTGCCACGTTACTGGACGCTCATGCGCAATGCCTCTAGGCTTATGGTTCCTTTTGAGGAGGTGACAAACCTGGTCAGTCGCACCCAGGGCACCATCAGCGACATCATACCATTTGTTTTCTTCCTGCAGCCCGTAGAGTGCTGGATCAGGCCGTAGATGAGCGTGAAGAGGAAGAGTTGTGGTCACCATCACCACCAGAAACATCCTTATCAGCATCGCTTTTTGGACCCCCAGGGTGTTCATTGTCACCTATATGGTACCCGTGGTGTTGTACGTGGCTGGGGGGAAGAACATACCTTCAGTGAGATCACTGAGGACAAGGAACGGGACATGACTAGCTCGGCATCCAACCTTGTGCAAATGGGGTCTTTCATGCTGTCGTGCCTGTTGAGGGACCCTCATATAAAAAGGATGAAGGAGAACGACCTGTACTGGGTGTCCACGCTACTAGACCCCCGGTATAAGCAGAAAGTGCCTGAAATTTTACCGAATTACCACAAGTCGGAAAGGATGCAGCACTTCCAAAATAAATTAAAAAGTATGCTTTACACAGCATTTAAGGGTGATGTCACAGCACAACGGCAATCTAACAGCGGAAGAGGTGAACATAATCCTCCTCCTCCCACGACCACGCCAGCAAGGAGAGGACGCTTTACAGACGTGTTGTTGATGGAGGACATGCAGAGCTTTTTAAGTCCTATGCATCACCACAGCCCTTCAGGGTCCATCCTCAGAGAACGACTCGACCGTCAGGTAACAGACTACCTCGCCATAACTACAGATATCGACAGTATGAGGAGAGATGAACCCCTTGACTACTGGGTGTGCACGCTTGCCCTGTGGCCTGAGCTATCCCAATTTGCCATAGAACTTCTGTCCTGCCCCGCTTCAAGTGTCCTGTCAGAAAGGACCTTCAGTGCAGCAGGAGGTTTTGTCACTGATAAGAGAAGTTGCCTAGGTCAAAAAAGTCTAGATTACCTCACCTTTATTAAGATGAATGAGGGATGGATCCCGAAGGGACTGACAGTGGGCGATACATTCAATTAAAAAAGGCCTGATAGATGAGCTGCCTTGAGCTAATAATGGTCCACACGCTGCTGTATTTTATCCCTGAATGCCGGATGACTTGTGTGACTTATCCGCCACCAACTAGTGTTCAAGACGCAATGTTTTAGGGCACTTTCTGCCTGGCAAACTAACATCAATTTTTCTGGTCGCTGCAACAATACCTAATTTTTGCATTTACATTATTTTATTTTAGAAGGCGTACAGCATATAATGAAAAATAAAGCATTTTTGAACAGTCTTGCATAACAGTTGTGCAAAAATACATATTTACAATATTTTGAAAGTTAGCTGGCTATTCCTTCTTAATTTAACTTTTTAGGTTAATAATTTTTCTTATTTTTTACTGTGATTGCAATTTAAGAGATACCTAAAACATGGTAAAACAGACAATAGTAAAGAGTATATCTGCAGGAAACACCAAAGTCCTATTAGCTATCATCCCTCCAGCAGTATTAGCTTATTATTTACAATATCTAACCTTGGCAATCACCCTTGGGTTACCCTAGGGCAGGCTTCAGTAAGCAACCTCTCCTTTCCTGGGATGATTTTGCCACCGGTTGCTTCTGAAGGGTCTCCAGGGCTGCCCCACTCCGGTCCTTCCCCCAGTGTCGCTTCAACCAGTAACAAATGTTTTATATTTGTAAAGCGACCCAATGATCCCAATTGATAGAGATTTATCTTTACAAATTTTGGAGAACCAATTTAAGACCAGTGTCCCCTGTTTCTGGGTCAGGGAGTGTGTGAAATGCTTCAGCCTACAGTAATTGTAATGTTCTGACAGCGGTAGCTCATGCTTGTCCCTCAGTTCCTCATAGGTGAGCATCTGGCCCTTTAATAACCAGTCTCCCAGTCTATCTAGTTTCCTTGACCTCCACCAGTGTTGTGATGTTGTGCTCATGTGTTTCGGGGCCTGAGGGTGGTCAAGAATTGGGGTCATTTGGGTGGATCCAGGGAACAAACCCGAGTGTTTCTTGGCCCATTTCCAGTATGATAGTGAGTGTCTGATTAGGGGGTTTGGCAAGTTTTTAAGGTTTTGAGGCAATTCTGATAGCCAAGCCACCTTGTCCCAGGTTAAGGGCCTTAAAGTTCTCTAAATACACACAGGCCGGTTGATGACATATAGAATGTGCTATTGGGAGGAAAGATAGGTAACGTAACAGGTATTAAACTGATAGGAATGAATAGTACAACTTAATACACCACTCCTATCAAATTCGAAGTAGGAGGTCCGACCAAACATCTTTTTCCATCTCCCTGTTCCAAAAATCCATGCCATATACACGTCCCCTGATAGGTGACGTAACAGGTATTAAACTGATAGGAATGAATAGTACAACTTAATACACCACTCCTATCTGGTGGAACATTACATTGCACGCGCAGTGCCCCAAATTCGAAGTAGGAGGTCCGACCAAGTATCTTTTTCCATCTCCCTGTTTCAAAAATCCATGCCGTATACACGTCCCCTGATAGGTGACGTAACAGGTATTAAACTGATAGGAATGAATGGTACAACTTAATACACCACTCCTATCTGGTGGCACATTACATTGCACGCGCAGTGCCCCAAATTCGAAGTAGAAGGTCCGACCAAGCATCTTTTTCCATCTCCCTGTTCCAAAAATCCATGCCATATACACGTACCCTAATAGTGGACTTAACAGGGATTAAACCGATAGAAACAGTACTACTCAACAGTAGACACCTTATAATAACGCAGACAGAGGCAACGCAGAGAGAGGAGTCTGAAGAAGAGGAGTCAGAGGACGAAGGTGGCTTTGAGGAGGTGGAAGACCAAACACAGCAGGCATCCCAGGGGGCTTGTTGTCACCTTTCGGGGACCCTTGGTTGCTGGGTGGAGGAAGAGACCTTTAATGACATCAGTGAGGACAAGGAACGGGACATGGCTAGCTTGGTATCCAACCTTGTGCAAATGGGGAGTTTGCGGTTGTGCAAAGGGACTGTTTGCGGTTGTTTGCGGTGCATTAAACGGGGATATTGATCTGTTACTGTGAAGCGGGTGTAACCCTTACACTACCTGATCGATACAACATCATACCTGATGTTTTAAAGCATATTATTCCAAACAATTAAGGAATGTTAGGTGATTTATGCCCTTTATGGCTTAAAACCAGACTCTGCATCAACTATGTAATTTTCCGTGGGAGTTTTGCCATGGATCCCCCTCCGGCATGCCACAGTCCAGGTGTTAGTCCCCTTGAAACAACGTTCCCATCACTATTGTGGCCAAAAAGAGTCCCTGTGGGTTTTGAAATTCGCCTGCCCATTGAAGTCTATGGCAGTTCGCCGATGTTCGTCCGTTCGCGAACATTTGATGGAATTCGCGTCCGCGGTTCGCGAACCGAAAATTTGATGTTTGCGACATCACTACCCAGCTCACTTCCCAGAATGCAGTGTAATAACTTTTTTTCTCTGAAATCTAAACCAGAAGCAGTTTTTTTTACTTTAGACATTTAAATATGAACACAGATGTACTATTTATTTACTATATTTATATGTATATATAAATGTATGTATATATATATGTATGTATATATATATATATATATATATATATATGTATATACATATGTACATATATATATATATATATATATATATATGTATACTAGCAACTTGCACGTCAAAAATGACAGCAAGAAAATTTTAACTCTGGCTATGCTGTTTGACACAGAATGCGAGGCTCTGCCCCCTCTGATCACCTTTGGCACTCATTGCGAGCCTCTCGTTTTTTTCGGCCGCCATTTTTTCCCTCGCTTAGACGATTTTCTATCTCCGAAAAATGGCAAATAGGTTTCAAATTAGCTTGCAACCTCACTCACAGGCTCCCTGGCTGTCCCCCAGAGTTGTGTGTGAGGTGTTTAATTCATATTGTACATTATTTTATTTTTTGGGGCGGTCTTTCGAGTTACTTGCTTGATCAAATATCTGCCGGGCTTCGGCTAAGTGTTACTGGCTTCGTTTAAGTGTTACTGGCTTCGGTTAAGTGTTACTGCTTTGGCTATGGGCGTCTTCAATCTCTTTCCATCGTCCATCGGTGGATCGTAATCAGGCAAATTACATCTCTGACGGGACAGAAGACCCTTAGAGGGATCCTGAAAAGGCACTACTGCAAAAGGTACCCTCATGACCCAATGTGTAAGCACTATACCATTTTAACCCGGTCACTTATGGGGGTCTATCCAGACCCTCATAAGCCTCCATTTAACCCCATCAGTCCCATAAGGGTATATTACAACCCAACATTAACCACATAAGTGCTATGACAGTCCTCGAGGACCATCATGACACTAAGTATAAACACTACACTGCACTATACCCCCCGGAAAAAAATTAAATATCAACTAAACACCCTCTACACTAACCTATTAACACCTACACTACCTACCCACCTACCCCCTAATAACCCCCTCCCCACTACTTTAATTACAGAAATCAAAAAAATTAAATTCATCAAAAATCAAAAATCTACATTACATAAAATAAAAAAACTAAAATAAAAAATGTACATTACAGAAAGAAAAAAAAACTGTCACAAAAAATAAAAAAAGGAACATTACAGAAAATAAAAAAAATACATTACAACCCCCCCACCTGAAATGGATACATACAAATACATACAATATAATACAATACAATTAAATGCAATACAATACACCCCTATCTAATATACACCCCCTATCTAATATACAATACTATCTATCTAATATACATCCCCCTATGTAATATACAATACTATCTATCTAATATACATCTCCCTATCTAATATACATCCCCCTATGTAATATACAAAACTATCTATCTAATTTACATCCCCCTATCTATCTAATATACAATAAATACTATCTATGTACTATACATCCCCCTATCCATCTAATATACAGTACATGCTATCTCTAGATAGCAACCATAATTCTAAGCTACAATAAAACAATTAAGATCACTTACCTTTGAGATGTTTCTTCAGATCACCAACCTAGGGTAAAAAAGATTTAAAAAATTATTACAACACGTTTACATAAAATAACTAAACATTCTAAATATTCTAATTATTCTACTCACCTTTCCAGAATGTCACGTCCATCTTTGCTTCTGCGGCGCGGCCCCTGTAAAAAAAAAAACATTACATTAGTACACATACATAAACATGAAACCAAGTAAAATAAACACAATCTACATTGTACTTACCTCCGCGCGATGTCTCCGGCCTCCTCGTGTTGTGCCCCGGAAGTATCCGCGCTCTTAAAAAAAAACACACATCCGCCCTGGCGGATGTCTCCGACGTTAATGAGCTTCCTACGGAGTGTTCCAGAATAAAATTGGCAATGGCAGCTTCTGATTGGCTGAAAACACTGTCTTTAAAATTCAGCCAATGAGAAGACGACAATTGTGAACCAATGAGAAAGGGATACACCCCAAAATCCCACGCTGATTGGATAACGCACCTGTCAATCTTTATTTGAACCAATCCGAAGGCTTTATTGCCATCAGCGAATCACAATGGGATACACCCCCACATACTGATTGGTGAAGACATCTGCACCTTCCCATTGGCTGTAATACTGATTGACATTGGCAATAGCCAATGAGAAGGTGCAAATCCTTCACCAATCACTATGTGGGGGTGTATTCCATTGTGATTGACTATTGTCAGTGCATCCAATCAGAATGTGCAGATGCCTCCAGCAAATGACCCTGTGGGGGTGTATTCCATTGTGATTGGCTGAAGGCATCTGCTCCTTGTGATTGGTTTAAAGATTGACAGGTGCATTATCTAATCGAAGTGGGATTTTAGGGTGTATCCATTTCTGATTGGCTCACACATTGGTGCCTCCTGATTGGGTGAATTTGATAGACAGCGATTTCAACCAATCAGAAGGCGCCATTGCCTATTTTCTTCCGGAAAAGTTTCCGGGAGCCTCATTACCGCCGGGTATGTCCATGAGTGCGGATGTTTTTTTTTTTTTTTTTTTTTTTACAGGGCGGGGCAGAAGAGTAGGAGGACGGAGACATCGCGGGGAGGTAAGTACAATGTAGATTATGTTTATTTTATTTTGTTTTTATGTGTTTGTTTATGTATTAATGTTATATTTTTTAACAGGTGCCGCAACGAAGAATAAAGACGGGACATGCCGGAAAGGTGAGTATAATATTTAGAATGTTTAGAATGTTTAGTATTTACTGTAAACGTGTTGCACTATTTTTTTGTTTTTTGTTCCCTAGGTGCCTGATCTGAATGGACATCTGCAAAGGTAAGTGGTCTTAATTATTTTTTTTTAGCTTAGAATTAGATTTTTTTATATATAGATAGCATTTATTGTATGTTAGCTAGGGGTATGTGTTTTATATAGATAGCATAGCATGTATTGTATATTAGATTATGGTATTTATTTAGATAGATTGTGTGATGCATATTATATAGATAGGATGTATATTAGATTATGGTATTTATTTAGATAGATTGGGGGATGTATATTAGATATATAAAATGTATTGTATATTAGATAGGGGTGTATTGTATTATATTGTATTTAATTGCATTGTATGTAATTGTATTGTATTGTATTGTATTGTATGTATTATATGTATTTCCTTTTCAGGTGTGTAATTTTTTTTTCTGTACTGGGGGTAGGTTGTAATGTGTTTTTTTATTTTCTGTAATGTTCCTTTTTTATTTTTTGTGACTTAGGTTTTTTTATTTTCTGTAATGTAGATTTTTGTTTTTTTTTGTGACTTTATACTTTTTTATTTTCTGTAATTAGAGTGGTGGGGATTATTAGGGGTAGGTAGATAGATAGTGTAGGGGGTAAAAGGTTAGTGTAGAGGAGGTTTAGTTGGGGGGTATAGTGCAGTGTAGTGTTTATACTTAGTGTCATGATGGTCCTTGAGGACCGTCATGGCACTTATGTGGTTAATGTTGTGTTGTAACAGGCCCATTATGGTCTTAATATACCCTTATGGGACTGATGGTGTTAAATAGAGGCTTATGAGGGTCTGTATGGACCCACATGAGTGACAGGGTTAATTAGCGGTTTTTGGGGGTCTGTATTGACCTCCATGAGTGAGGGGGTTAATTAAGTGCTTATAAGAGTCTGTATTGACCCCCATGAGTGACAGGGTTAATGAAGGGCTTATGGGGGTCTATATTGACCCCCATAAGTGACAGGCTTAATGAAGGGCTTATGGGGGTCTGTATTGACCCCCATGAGTGACAGGGTTAATAAAGGGCTTATGGGGGTCTGTATTGACCCCCATGAGTGACAGGGTTAATGAAGGGCTTATGGGGGTCTATATTGATCCCCATGAGTGACAGGGTTAATAAGGGGCTTATGGGGGTCTGTATTGACACCCATGAGTGACAGGGTTAATGAAGGGCTTATGGGGGTCTATATTGACCCCCATGAGTGACAGGGTTAATGAAGGGCTTATGGGGGTCTGTATTGACCCCCATGAGTGACAGGGTTAATAAAGTGCTAATGTGGGTCTGTATTGACCCCCATGAGTGACAGGGTTAATGAAGGGCTTATGGGGGTCTATATTGACCCCCATAAATGACAGGGTTAATTATGGGTTTATGGGGGTCTGTATTGACCCCCATGATTGACAGGGTTAATGAAGGGCTTATGGGGGTCTATATTGACCCCCATGAGTGAAGGGGTTAATGAAGTGCTCATGGGGGTCTGTATTGACCCCCATGAGTGACACAGTTATTGAAGGGCTTATGGGGGTCTGTATTGACCCCCATGAGTGACAGGGTTAATGAAGGGCTTATGGGGGTCTATATTGACCCCCATAAATTACAGTGTTAATTAGGGGTTTATGGGGGTCTCTATTGACCCCCATGAGTTAGGGGGTTAAATAAGTGCTTATGGGGGTCTGTATTGGCCCCCATGAGTGACAGGGTTAATGAAGGTTTATGGGGGTCTGTATTGACCCCCATGAGCGACAGGGTTAATGAAGGGCTTATGGGGGTCTATATTGACCCCCATGAGTGAGGGGGTTAATGAAGTGCTTATGTGGGTCTGTATTGACACCCATGAGTGAAAGGGTTAATGAAGGTTTATGGGGGTCTATATTGACCCCCATGAGTGACAGGGTTAATGAAGGGCTTATGGGGGTCTATATTGACCCCCATGAGTGAAAGGGTTAATTAAGGCTTTATAGGGGTCTGTATTGATCCCCATGAGTGAGTGGGTTAATTATGTGCTAATGGGGGTCTGTATTGACCCCCATGATTGACAGGGTTAATGAAGGTTTATCGGGGTCTGTATTGACCACCATGAGTGACAGGCTAATGAAGGGCTTATGGGGGTCTATATTGACCCCCATGAGTGACAGGGTTAATTAAGGGTGTATGGGGGTCTGTATTGACCCTCATGAGTGACAGGGTCCTTTAAGGTGGGGGTTAATGTGGGGTTAAGGCAGGTCTGCGAACTTATCTCGGATCCTGTGGGGTTAATGCAGGTTTCCGAGCTTATCTCGGATCCCTTCTTGGGTAAGTTGTACGTGGCTGGTCTTTGAGCCTCTATTTCGATTTTTTTTCGGCTGTCATTTTTTCTCTCGCTTAGGGGATTTTCGTGTGTCTCAACTCGGGAATTTGGACTTAAACGGAGGTGTAACTTCACTTTCAGAGGTCCTGGGTGCCCCCCCTTGCTATGGGTAAGCTTTTTATGTATTTTTTGTATTTGGTGTGTTTTGACTGTTTTTAGGTGCGCGTTATGGTCGTATTTTTCGTTCGTGTGGGTGTTTGGTCCGTTAAGGTTGGTTCCGAGGTCGCGTGTGTGTGCAGTCCTGGGCTTTGAGCCTCGTTTTTGTTTTTTTGGCAGCCATTTTTTCTCTCGCTTAGGGGATTTTCGTGTGTCTGAACTCGGGAATTTAGACTTAAATGGAGGTGTAACTTCACTTTCAGAGGTCCTAAATGCCGCCCCCCCCCCCCCCTATGGGTAAGCTTTTTATGTATTTTTTGTGAGTATTTGTTGTGTTTTGACTGTTTTTAGATGCTCGCGGTTCGGCAGTTATGATCGTATTTTTCATGCGTGTGGGTGTTTGTTACATTAAGGTTAGTTCCGAGGTCGTTTTTTTTCTAAGTCGTGCATGTGTGTGTGTTTTTAACCGCATGTGAGGCGCCTTTGAGCCTCCACCCCCGCAAATGCGGCCCCTCGCGAAAACTGCATCCCTCGCAAAGCATGACGATGAATCGCAGTTTGACAACTATTATATGTGATATATATATATATATATATATATATATATACTGTATACACAACCATGACACCATGACATGGTTTAAGCCTATATAGGCCCACTTGGTATAATGTGTTTTTAGGTACTGTATGGGCCTCTATACACTTGCATGGTATAATGTGGGGTTTTAGGTACTGTTTGGGCCTCTATAGACTCGCATGGTATAATGCAGGTTTTTGTTTGGGCCTATATAGACCCGCTTGGTATAATGTGGGTTTTTAGGTACAATATTGGCCTATATAGACTTGCATGGTATAATGTGTTTTTGTTATGTACTGTATGGGCCTGTATAGACCCGCATGATATAATGTGGGTTTTCAGTTACTGCATGGGCTTATAAAGACACGCTTGGTATAGTGTGGGTTTTTAGGTACTGTCCAGGTTTTTATAGACCAGCATGTTATACTGTGGGTTTTTAGGTACTGTTTGGGTCTATATAGACTTGCATGGTATAATGTGGGTTTTTAGGTACAGTATGGGCCTATATAGACCAGCGTTTTATAATGTTATTTTTTTAGGTACGGTTTGGGCCAATAGAGAACCCTTTGGTATTTTTTTTTTTTTAGTACATTTTGGGCCTATAGGGACCAGCATGTTATTTAAAGGTTTTTATGTGTATAATGTGAGTTTTTAGGTACTGTATGGGCCTATATAGACCAGCGTGCTATTTAAAGTTTTTTATGCATATAATGTGGTTTTTTTAGGTACAGTTTTGGCCAAAAGAGACCCGAATGTTATTTAGAGATTTTTTAGATTTGGGCCTTTAAAGACAAGCTTGGCATTTTAAGTATTTTTAGGTACGGTTTGGGTCTATAGAGACCTGCATGTTATTCAAAGGTTTTGTAGGTACTGTTTGCGTCTACAGAGACCCGCTTGGTATTTCAAGGTTTTGTCGGTACTTTTTCTGCCTATATAGACCTGCATGTTATTTTAAGTATGGTTTGGGCAGCATGGTATAGTGACAGATGTTAGGTACCTATCTAAATGGTAAAGGGGACAGTAAAGGTGAAAGGGATGATGCACTCTGCAGCTGCAGACTTTTTTGGACTGGTTGTTCAATGACTACACTTGAAGAGACCCTGAGAAGGAGAACCAACTGTTGTTAAGTGTCTTTGCTGTCATCTGCCGCCCCACCAAATTTAAATCTCACCAGCTGCCACAGGGAAATACACTAGGGATCTAAAGAATTTTGAGAATAAAAAATCTATAGACATAAATATAAACAAGACAGTCTTGACTCAGAAAGAGATACTTCATATGAGTATGAAACCTCAGATCCTGAAGCAGACGTCACAGGGGGATAAAAAGAATTACATTTAGCAAGTGACCAAGCAAATTACAGAAAAAAGGATAGGCTTTTTTAGGAACACGGTGTCAACACAGAGAACAAAGAGATTTAAGCAACAGGAACAGATGGGCATATCGACCCAACAGTCAAGATCATTGAATTACTTACAGTTACAAGTACTAAATCTTTCAAAGTTTCAACTAAGAGAAGAACATATACAAGTTCTTAGAAAAGGCTTTTAATTTTCACCTACTTATAAATGTGACCTCTTTGAATGGACCAAAGACACCTATCTTTTTGCACGAAAATTGCTTTTACATAACTATTATACATAAGGTAGAAAAACAATGTGAAAATATAGGACTTAGTCCGGATGAAGCAAATTGTTTTAAATACCTTCTAGCATTATTAGAAGAAAATACAGCAGAAAATGTTAAAGAAACTGGCCTATTCCCAAATTTAAAACCAAAAAGTAATTTTGCCCCTCAGTTTGGCATATCAGCAAATGTTGAAGTGTTTACAAAAAAGGTATATCAATAATTGAAAATACTATCTGGGAAATAGGTTGGCAAATTCAATTTACCATAGGAAGAACAAAAAGCATTAATGGAATTACATAAAGACAACACAATCATAATTAAACCTTCAGATAAAGGTTGCAATACAGTAATACAAGACAAAATGAAATACCATGAAGAAAATTTGAGAATTTTGAGTGACGAGCAATATTATAGAAAATGAACATTTGACCCCGCAATAAAATTTAAACAGGAACTTAGTGTCCTATTAGATGAAGGCTTGTGTGAAGAAGTTATAACATAAAAAGATCTTCATTTTCTCAAACTTAATCATCCTGCTATTTCCACCTTTTATTCCATACCAAAAATGTATGAAATTGTGACAATCCACCTGAAAGGATAATAATTTCTGGCAATGACAGTGTAAGCCAAAAAACAGTTTATACATTGATCAAGTCCTACGTTATTTTATAACTGGTTTAGCATCCTATGTTCAAGATACTAAGAATGTCCTTCAACGGTTGGAAGGCATTCACATAGGACCTCACTCAATATTATTGGGATAAGCTGTAGAATCTCTTTATATCTCATTACCTTATATTATAGGTATTAAAGCTTGTGAGTTTTACTTGGCAACAAGGGGCACTGTTTGAAGAAGGCCTATCAAAAAGAAAAAGAGAAATACATTATGTTAAGAAGCAAGGTCCACAGTCTCTGAGAATGATAGGCATATTCAATCCATTTTGGAATGGCAGCAAGAAAATCTTTCACAAATATTGGAATATTTTATTGGAGGATCCAGATCTGGAGGAAGTATTCAATCACCAGCAGAAGAGCCCCATATCTGAAAGATAAATTAGTACATCACCACTACTCAGCAATCCAAGGAACAAAACAAATTGGCTAGAAGAAAGTTCTCTAGGATCCAGAAAATGTGGTTGATGCCAGACATGTATTCAAATGTATGAAACCAAGGAATTTTGGGACTCAAAACATACCCAGCCCCAGTAATTTGCCCCCATGATCTCCCCCAGCACCAGTGAATTGTCCCATGACCTCCACCAGCCCTAGTGAATTGCCCCATCACCTGCCCCAGCCCCAGTGAATTGCTCTGCAGCCCAAGTGAATTGCCCCGTGACCTACCCCAGCCCCAGTGAATTGCCCTGTGACCTCCCCAAGCCCCTGTGAATTGCCCCATCACTTGCTCCAGCCCCAGTGAATTGCCCCATCACCTGCCCCAGCCCCAGTGAACTGCCCCCTGACCTCCCCCATTGCCAGTGAATTTCCCTGATCACCTGCCCCAGCCCCAGTGAATTGCCCTCCAGCCCCAGTGAATTGCCCTGTTACCTCCCCCAGGCCCAGTGAAATGTCCCATGACCTCCCCAAGGTCTCCCAGCCCCAGTGAATTGCCCTCATCATCAGCCCCAGTGAATTGCTCCATGATACATATTAACTCAGGCTCACTCAAAGACACCCTCTCACACAGACATACACACTCACACAAATACTTACACTCACACAGAAACACACACACTCACTCATAGAGACACACTCACAAAAGCACAGACACTCACACAGACATACACACACAGGCATACATTCACTCACCCACTCACTCACACAGACATACACACTCACTCACTCACACAGACACACACTCAGACACACAGACATACACTTACTCACACAGACATCCACTCTCACACAGACATACACACTCACACAGACTCACTCACACAAACACACACTCACAGAGACACACTCACACAAACACACTCACACAGACATACACACTCACTCACAGAGACACGCTCACACAAACACACACACTCACACAGACACACACTTTCACTCACTCACACTCAGACACAAACACTCACTCACACTCAGACACACACTCAGACACTCACACTGAGACACTCACACTCAGACACTCACACAGACAAACACACTCACTCACTCACAAACACACACTCACTGACACTCAGACACTCACTTTCAGACACTCACACAGACAAACACACTCACTCACTCACACATACACTCACACAGACACATGATTGAGACACACTCACTCACACAGACACATGCAATAATTCACACAGACACACTCAGACACTCACTCGCATACTCAGACACACAGACATACACACTCACACAGACATACACACTCACTCACACAGACACACACTCACACATACATACAGACACACACACACACTCAGAAACACACACTCAGACACACACAGAGACACACACACAGACACTCACATGCTCACTTTCACACTCACACAGACACTCAAACACACATACACACTCACTCACACAGACATGCACTCACACAGACATACACACTCACTCACTCACACAGACATGCACTCACACAGACATACACACTCACTCACACAGACACACACTCACACAGAAACACCCTAACTCAGACAGACACACACATTCAGGCACACACAGACACAAACACAGACACTCACACACACACACACACTCACACACATAGACACTCACAAATACATACACACTCACTCACACAGACACTCAAACAGACATGCACTCACACACAGACATGCACTCGCACACAGACACCTATGCACACAGACATGCATTCACACAGACAAGCACTCACACACACAGACACACAGACACTTGCAAATGCATGCACTAACACACAGACACTCACACAGACACTCACTCAGACATGCACTCACAGAGACTCTCACTCAAACAGACATCCACACTCGCACAGATGTACACACTCACACACTCACTCACACAAACACACACACTTACACACACTCACAGAGACACACTTACACATACACACTCACACAGACATACACACTTACTCACTCACAGAGACACATTCACACAAACACACTCAGAAACACACACTCACTCACACTCAGACACACACACACTCAGACACTCACACTGAGACAATAACAATCAGGCACTCACACAGATAAACACATTCACTCACAGAGACACACTCACACACACACAGACACTCAAACAGACACACACACTCAGTCACACTCAGATACATGAGTGAGACACACTCACACATACACATGCAATAATGCACACATGCACACTCACACACTCAGACACTCACTCACACACTCAGACAAACAGACATACACACTCACTCACACAGACATACACACTCACACAGACATACACACTCACTCACAGAGACACACACTCACACAGACACACACACTCACTCACATAGAAACACACTAACACAGACACAGACCCACACAATTAGACACACACAGAGACACGCATACAGACACTCACACGCTCACTATCACACAGACACTCACACAGACATACACACTCTCTCACACAGACACACACTCACTCAGACAGAAACACACACACTCAGACGCATACACAGACACATGAGTGAGACAGACTCACACAGACACATGCAATAATGCACACAGGCACACTCACACACTCAGACAAACAGAAATACACACGCACTCACACAGACATACACACTCACATAGACATACACACTCACTCACATAGAAACACACTAACACAGACTCATACATACAGACACACACACACAAAGTCAGACACACACACAAACACTCAGAGACACACATACAGACACTCACATGCTCACTTTCACACAGACACTTACACACTCACTCACACAGACATGCACTCACAGAGACATGCACTCACACAGACATACATACTCACTCACACACTCACACAGACACACACTCACTTAGACAGACACACACACACACACAGACACACACACAGACACAAATACTCACTCACACAGACACACACACACATACACACTCAATCACACAGACATGCACTCGCACACAGACACCTATGCACACAGACATGCATTCACACAGACAAGCACTCACACACACAGACACACAGACACTTGCAAATGCATGCACTAACACACAGACACTCACACAGACACTCACTCAGACATGCACTCACAGAGACTCTCACTCAAACAGACATCCACACTCGCACAGATGTACACACTCACACACTCACTCACACAAACACACACACTTACACACACTCACAGAGACACACTTACACATACACACTCACACAGACATACACACTCACTCACTCACAGAGACACATTCACACAAACACACTCAGAAACACACACTCACTCACACTCAGACACACACACACTCAGACACTCACACTGAGACAATAACAATCAGGCACTCACACAGATAAACACATTCACTCACAGAGACACACTCACACACACACAGACACTCAAACAGACACACACACTCAGTCACACTCAGATACATGAGTGAGACACACTCACACATACACATGCAATAATGCACACATGCACACTCACACACTCAGACACTCACTCACACACTCAGACAAACAGACATACACACTCACTCACACAGACATACACACTCACACAGACATACACACTCACTCACAGAGACACACACTCACACAGACACACACACTCACTCACATAGAAACACACTAACACAGACACAGACCCACACAATTAGACACACACAGAGACACGCATACAGACACTCACACGCTCACTATCACACAGACACTCACACAGACATACACACTCTCTCACACAGACACACACTCACTCAGACAGAAACACACACACTCAGACGCATACACAGACACATGAGTGAGACAGACTCACACAGACACATGCAATAATGCACACAGGCACACTCACACACTCAGACAAACAGAAATACACACGCACTCACACAGACATACACACTCACATAGACATACACACTCACTCACATAGAAACACACTAACACAGACTCATACATACAGACACACACACACAAAGTCAGACACACACACAAACACTCAGAGACACACATACAGACACTCACATGCTCACTTTCACACAGACACTTACACACTCACTCACACAGACATGCACTCACAGAGACATGCACTCACACAGACATACATACTCACTCACACACTCACACAGACACACACTCACTTAGACAGACACACACACACACACAGACACACACACAGACACAAATACTCACTCACACAGACACACACACACATACACACTCAATCACACAAACATGCACTCGCACACAGACACCTATGCACACAGACATGCATTCACACAGACAAGCACTCACACACACAGACACACAGACACTTGCAAATGCATGCACTAACACACAGACACTCACACAGACACTCACTCAGACATGCACTCACAGAGACTCTCACTCAAACAGACATCCACACTCGCACAGATGTACACACTCACACACTCACTCACACAAACACACACACTTACACACACTCACAGAGACACACTTACACATACACACTCACACAGACATACACACTCACTCACTCACAGAGACACATTCACACAAACACACTCAGAAACACACACTCACTCACACTCAGACACACACACACTCAGACACTCACACTGAGACAATAACAATCAGGCACTCACACAGATAAACACATTCACTCACAGAGACACACTCACACACACACAGACACTCAAACAGACACACACACTCAGTCACACTCAGATACATGAGTGAGACACACTCACACATACACATGCAATAATGCACACATGCACACTCACACACTCAGACACTCACTCACACACTCAGACAAACAGACATACACACTCACTCACACAGACATACACACTCACACAGACATACACACTCACTCACAGAGACACACACTCACACAGACACACACACTCACTCACATAGAAACACACTAACACAGACACAGACCCACACAATTAGACACACACAGAGACACGCATACAGACACTCACACGCTCACTATCACACAGACACTCACACAGACATACACACTCTCTCACACAGACACACACTCACTCAGACAGAAACACACACACTCAGACGCATACACAGACACATGAGTGAGACAGACTCACACAGACACATGCAATAATGCACACAGGCACACTCACACACTCAGACAAACAGAAATACACACGCACTCACACAGACATACACACTCACATAGACATACACACTCACTCACATAGAAACACACTAACACAGACTCATACATACAGACACACACACACAAAGTCAGACACACACACAAACACTCAGAGACACACATACAGACACTCACATGCTCACTTTCACACAGACACTTACACACTCACTCACACAGACATGCACTCACAGAGACATGCACTCACACAGACATACATACTCACTCACACACTCACACAGACACACACTCACTTAGACAGACACACACACACACACAGACACACACACAGACACAAATACTCACTCACACAGACACACACACACATACACACTCAATCACACAAACATGCACTCACACACAGACACCTACGCAAACAAATGTGCATTCACACACTCACGCACACTCAGACAAGCACTCACACACACAGACACTCACAAAGGCATGCATTAACACACATACATGCACTAACACTCATACACTGACTTACACAGACATGCACTCACACACAGACACTCACACACACAGACACTCACATAGACATGCACTCCCACAAACATGCACTCACACACAGACACTCACTCACAGAGACATGCATTCACACACAAATACACTCACACAGACATGCACTCACTCACAGACAAACACTAACTCACACAGACACACTCATTCAGACTCACTCACAGACACTCTCATTCACACAGACATTCACACTCACATAGACATACACACTCACTCACACCCAAAGAGACACTCTCACACAAACACACTCACACAGACATACTCAGACACACACACACACTAGCTCACACTCAGACACTCACACTCAGACATTCAGACTCAGACACTCACACAAACACACTCACTCACAGAGACACACTCACACAAACACAGACACTCACACAGACACACACTCACTCACACCCAGACACACACACTCCCTCACACCCAGACACACACACTCAGACACTCAGACTCAGACACTTACACTCAGAAACTCAAACGAACAAACACACTCACTCACAGAGACACAGTCACACAGACACAGACACTCACACAGACACACACACACTCACACTCAGACATTCACACCCAGACACTCACCCAGATATACACACAGACATACACACTCACTCACACATACACACACTCATACACACAGATATACACTCACTCACACAGACATTCACTCACACATAGACACTCACTCACAGAGTCATGCATTCACATACAAAGACACTCACACAGACATGCACTCACTCACACAGACATGCCCTCACACTCATACACTCACTCACACAGACATGCAATCACACACAGATACTCACTCACACAGACACGCACTCACACAGACATGCACTCACACACAGACACTCACACAGACACTCAGACAGACATGCACTCACACACAGACATGCACTCACACACACTCACACAGACATGCACTCACACAGACATACACTCACTCACAAAGACATAGGCAAGATAGGGAGAGATACAGGGTAGGGGAGAGGGGGAAGAGACACGGTGGGAAGAGATACAGGGGAGGGGAGAGGGGGAAAAGACATGGGGGAAGAGACATAGGAGAGGGGATAAGGGGGGAAGAGTCACAGGGGAGGGAAAGGGGAGAGACACATGGGAGGGAAGCAGGGGAAAAGACACAGGGTGGGGGGGGAGACATAGGGAATGGAGAGGGGGAAAGAGACACAGGGGAGGAGACAGGTGGGGAAGAGACACAGGGGAGATGAGGGGAGAGACACAGGGGAGAGGGGGGAGAGAAACAGAAGTGGGGAGGAAGAGAAACAGAGGAGGGAAGAGGGGGAAGAGACACAGGTGTGGGAAGGAAGAGACACAGAAGAGGGGAGAGGGGGAAGAGACACAGGGGAGGGGAGAGGGGAAAGAGACATAGGGGAGGAGAGAGGGGGAAGCAACATGGGCAGGAAGAGACACAGGGGAGGGGAGAGACACAGGGCATGGGAAGAGGCAAAGGGGAGGGTGGGGAAAATACACAGGGGAGGGTGGGTAGAGACACATGGGAGGGAAGAGGGACGTGGTACAGGGGAGGGAAGGAGGGGAAGAGACACAGGGAAGGGGGAGAGAGACACAAGGGAGGAAGAGGGGGAGGGAGAGAAAAATTAAAAACTATACCATTATTTTTGATGGTCAATTTACTAGTAAAGGATAATAATAGAAGCAAATGCTGCACAAATTAATGCAGAGCAAAAATAAATGATGTAGAACAACACTAATCTGTAAGAAATCAGAATTGCTTAGATTGTATTTGATAATTACAACATTTAAAAATAATGCTACATAAATAAATGTAGCAGTGGCTGAACATATTAAAACACAGAGTGGTCAACACAAAAACCTGCAGTAGTGTCTGATTATATAAAATCACAGATGGGCTAATAAAGCAGTGCACAACTATACAAAAAAGTCAGCATAAAGTACAGCTAAGTTAAAGTGTACTGAGCTAAAAGATTAAAAGAATAATGCTGCTTAAGTAAATGCAGCGGTAGAAAAGCACTCAGAATCAAATGGAGATTACCTGAGATGCTACAAGCAAGAGCAATTCATAAAATGAGGAAACAACTGTATTAATATAAGTTCTTTGCAATATAGAACTTAGGTGGTGAGTAAAGTTCTATTTTTTTTTTTTAAATTTAAAGTGAGTGGCGTTTTATAATTTTAGTTTACATCAGAATAACAAATAGATCTGCATCAGCGAAAATAATGAAAAAAATGTGTGTATAAAGACAATAAAATAATAGCAGCCGAGATATCAGGGAAACTGCTACAATAATGCTGCATGTGCATTACAGTTTACAGCATGAATTAATGCTGCATAATAAGATATTAGTCTGTCAGAATGCAATTTTGCTCAACCTGTATTTATAAGCCACAGCATCGAAAACAAATGTTGCATAAATAAATGCTGCAGAAGCTGAGCAGACTGAGGGCCCTATTAAATTCTCCCTCGTAGTTCTCTCGGTGCTCGCAAAAGGCAGTTTTCCTGCTGTTTGCGAGAACCGAATCTCTTGCAGCCTGCTTTACGATATGACTGCGAGAAAATGGCCGAGAATAGGCTCCGAGAGAGCTACGTAGCCTTAAATCTATGCACGAGTCTCGCATATCGTAAGAATCCCTACGTGGACAAAAAGTCTACGCAAGGGATCCGAAAGCCTCTACGTGCTGCCTCGGAACAGCCCGAGACAGCAGTGTGAGGCTCCCCCCTGCACCCTATACACATCCCCATGCTGCAGGGGTCTCTATCAGGACCCCTGCAGCACCCCCACATTAACCCCTTGCAGCGGGGGTCCCCGATCTGCATAGATCAGGCCCCCCGCTGCATTTAAAACTTTTAAATTCCCCGCCGCGGCTCCTTAAAGGGACCACGGCACACTATTACCCAATCCCGGCCGCGGCACTTAAAATTAACCCCCCTCTATGCTGGGGGTCCCCATCGGGACCCCCGAAGTGTCCCCACATAAACCCATTGCAGGGGGGGGCCCCGATCTGCATAGATCAGGCCCCCCGCTGCATTTAAAACTTTTAAATTCCCCGCCGCGGCTCCTTAAAGGGACCGCGGCACACTATTACCCAATCCCGGCCGCGGCACTTAAAATTAACCCCCCTCTATGCTGGGGGTCCCATGGGGACCCCTGAAGTGTCCCCATATAAACCCCCTGCAGCGGGGGGCCCCGATCGGCACCGATCGTGACCCTGCTGCAATTCAATTTTAAATTTCCCGCCTCGCGGGTCCTCAAAGGACCGTAAAGGTCCTGAAAGGACTCGCACTAAAAATATTAACCCCAGGCAACTATAATTACCCCTTTAACTCATGATGGTCAATCCAGACCACCATAAGGCCTAAATTAACCCATTAACTCATGATGGTCAATCCAGACCACCATAAGGCCTAAATTAACCCATTAACTCATGATGGTCAATCCAGACCACCATAAGGCCTAAATTAACCCATTAACTCATGATGGTCAATCCAGACCACCATAAGGCCTAAATTAACCCATTAACTCATGATGGTCAATCCAGACCACCATAAGGCCTAAATTAACCCATTAACTCATGATGGTCAATCCAGAACAACCATAAGACCTAAATTAACCCATTAACTCATGATGGTCAATCCAGACCACCATAAGACCTAAATTAACCCATTAACTCATGATGGTCAATCCAGACCACCATAAGGCCTAAATTAACCCATTAACTCATGATGGTCAATCCAGACCACCATAAGACCTAAATTAACCCATTAACTCATGATGGTCAATCCAGACCACCATAAGGCCTAAATTAACCCATTAACTCATGATGGTCAATCCAGACCACCATAAGGCTCTATTTAACCCCATCAGTCCCATAAGGGTATATTATTACCATTATGGGCCTGTTACAACCCAACATTAACCACATAAGTGCCATGATGGTCCTCAAGGACCATCATGACACTAACTACAAACACTACACTATAACCCCCAATAAACCATTTAATCTAAACTAACCCCCCTCTACACTAATCTATTAACACTTACACTACCTACCTACACTACCTACCCCCTAATAAACCTCCCCAACACTCTAATTACAAAAAACAAAAAACCTACAGCACAGAAAACAAAAAACCTACAGTACAAAAAACAAAAAAACCTACAGTACAGAAAAAAAAAAACAATTACAACCCCACCCCCCCACTACAGAAAACAAAAAAATACATTACAACCCCACCCCCCACTACAGAAAATAAAAAAATTACACACCTGAAAAGGAAAGACAGATAAACACAATATAATACATACATATAATACATTAAATACATTACATACAATACATGACATTACATATAATATATTACATATAATATATTACATATAATATATTACATATAATACATTACATACATTACATACAATACATGACATTACATATAATATATTAAATATAATATATTACATATAATATATTACATATAATACATTACATACATTACATACAATACATGACTTTACATATAATATATTAAATATAATATATTACATATAATATATTTCATATAATACATTACATACATTACATACAATACATGACATTACATATAATATATTACATATAATATATTACATATAATACATTACATACATTACATACAATACATGACATTACATATAATATATTAAATATAATATATTACATATAATATATTACATATAGTCCTAACCAAATACCCCCTATCTATCTAACATACAATCTATTTAATTTAAAATAAATCCTAACTATATCAAATACATCCCCCTATCTATCTAATATACAAAAAATCCTAACTACATAAACAGACCCTTATTCTAAACTAAAATAAAATAATTACAGTCCTAACTACATACACAGACCCTAATTCTAAGCTAAAATCAATAAATTAAGACCACTTACCTTTAAGATGTTGCTTCAGATAACTAACCTATGGGTCAAACAAAAAATAAAAATTAGTACAAAACATTAACATCAAATAAATAAACATTCTATACATTCTAAATATTCAACTCACCTTTACAGCATGTCCAGTCACTGTTTAGCTCTTCCGGCGCGGCCCTGTTAAAAAAAAACACACAATACATGAATACATGAATACAATATATAAACAATAAATAAAATACACAAATAAACATCTAAATATACATTTAACTTACCTCCCCGCGATGTCCCCGGCCTTCTCTCCTTCAGCCCCGGCTGGGCCGCGGAACCATCCGCGCTCTAAAAAAAAAAAACTAACGGAGGTCTGCACTGGCAGACCTCCCCGACGCTACTGAACCTCCCGGAGTCGTTTCCGGGAGGAAATTGGCATTGGCGGCTTGTGATTGGCTGAAAAAGCTGTCTATCAATTTCAGCCAATCAAAAGTCGTCAATGTGTGAGCCAATCAGGATGGGATACACCCCAATATCCCACCCTGATTGGCTAAAACACTTGTCTATCTTTCTGGGAACCAATCACAACGCTCAGATGCCTTCAGCCAATCACTATGGGATACACCCCCACGGAGTGATTGGTAGAAGACATCTGCGCATCCTGATTGGCTCCTACATTGACGACTTTTGATTGGCTGACAGCTTTTTCAGCCAATCACAAGCCGACAATGCCAATTTCCTCCCGGAAACGACTCCGGGAGGTTCAGTAGCGTCGGGGAGGTCTACCAGTGCAGACCTCCGTTAGTTTTTTTTTTTTTTTTTTTTTTTTTTTTGAGCGCGGATGGTTCCGCGGCCCAGCCGGGGCTGAAGTAGAGAAGGCCGGGGACATCGCCGGGAGGTAAGTTAAATGTATATTTAGATGTTTATTTGTGTATTTTATTTATTGTTTATATATTGTATTCATGTATTCATGTATTGTGTTTTTTTTTTTAACAGGGCCGCGCCGGAAGAGCTAAACAGTGACTGGACATGCTGTAAAGGTGAGTTGAATATGTAGAATGTATATAATGTTTATTTATTTGATGTTAATGTTTTGTACTAATTTTTCTTTTTGTTTGACCCATAGGTTAGTGATCTGAAGCAACATCTTAAAGGTAAGTGGTCTTAATTTATTGATTTTAGCTTAGAATTAGGGTCTGTGTATGTAGTTAGGACTGTAATTATTTTATTTTAGTTTAGAATAAGGGTCTGTGTATGTAGTTAGGATTTTTTGTATATTAGATAGATAGGGGGATGTATTTGATATAGTTAGGATTTATTTTAAATTAAATAGATTGTATGTTAGATAGATAGGGGGTATTTGATTAGGACTATATGTAATATATTATATGTAATATATTATATGTAATGTATGTAATGTCATGTATTGTATGTAATGTATGTAATGTATTATATGTAATATATTATATGTAATATATTATATGTAATATATTATATGTAATGTCATGTATTGTATGTAATGTATGTAATGTATTATATGTATGTATTGTATTGTGTTTATCTGTCTTTCCTTTTCAGGTGTGTAATTTTTTTATTTTCTGTAGTGGGGGGTGGGGTTGTAATGTATTTTTTTGTTTTCTGTAGTTTGGGGTGGGGTTGTAATTGTTTTTTTTTTCTGTACTGTAGGTTTTTTTGTTTTTTGTACTGTAGGTTTTTTGTTTTCTGTGCTGTAGGTTTTTTGTTTTTTGTAATTAGAGTGTTGGGGAGGTTTATTAGGGGGTAGGTAGTGTAGGTAGGTAGTGTAAGTGTTAATAGATTAGTGTAGAGGGGGGTTAGTTTAGATTAAATGGTTTATTGGGGATTATAGTGTAGTGTTTGTAGTTAGTGTCATGATGGTCCTTGAGGACCACCATGGCACTTATGTGGTTAATGTTGGGTTGTAACAGGCCCATAATGGTAATAATATACCCTTATGGGACTGATGGGGTTAAATAGAGCCTTATGGTGGTCTGTATTGACCACCATGAGTTAATGGGTTAATTTAGGCCTTATGGTGGTCTGTATTGACCACCATGAGTTAATGGGTTAATTTAGGCCTTATGGTGGTCTGTATTGACCATCATGAGTTAATGGGTTAATTTAGGCCTTATGGTGGTCTGTATTGACCATCATGAGTTAATGGGTTAATTTAGGCCTTATTGTGGTCTGTATTGACCACCATGAGTTAATGGGTTAATTTAGGCCTTATGGTGGTCTGTATTGACCACCATGAGTTAATGGGTTAAATAGAGCCTTATGGTGGTCTGTATTGACCATCATGAGTTAATGGGTTAATTTAGGCCTTATGGTGGTCTGGATTGACCATCATGAGTTAATGGGTTAATTTAGGCCTTATGGTGGTCTGTATTGACCATCATGAGTTAATGGGTTAATTTAGGCCTTATGGTGGTCTGGATTGACCATCATGAGTCAATGGGTTAATTTAGGCCTTATGGTGGTCTGGATTGACCATCATGAGTTAATGGGTTAATTTAGGCCTTATGGTGGTCTGTATTGACCACCATGAGTTAATGGGTTAATTTAGGCCTTATGGTGGTCTGTATTGACCACCATGAGTTAATGGGTTAAATAGAGCCTTATGGTGGTCTGTATTGACCATCATGAGTTAATGGGTTAATTTAGGCCTTATGGTGGTCTGGATTGACCATCATGAGTTAATGGGTTAATTTAGGCCTTATGGTGGTCTGTATTGACCATCATGAGTTAATGGGTTAATTTAGGCCTTATGGTGGTCTGGATTGACCATCATGAGTTAATGGGTTAATTTAGGCCTTATGGTGGTCTGGATTGACCATCATGAGTTAATGGGGTAATTATAGTTGCCTGGGGTTAATATTTTTAGTGCGAGTCCTTTCAGGACCTTTACGGTCCTTTGAGGACCCGCGAGGCGGGAAATTTAAAATTGAATTGCAGCAGGGTCACGATCGGTGCCGATCGGGGCCCCCCGCTGCATGGGGTTTATATGGGGACACTTCGGGGGTCCCGATGGGGACCCCCAGCATAGAGGGGGGTTAATTTTAAGTCCCGCGGCCGGGATTGGGTAATAGTGTGCCGCGGTCCCTTTAAGGAGCCGCGGCGGGGAATTTAAAAGTTTTAAATGCAGCGGGGGGCCTGATCTATGCAGATCGGGGCCCCCCCCTGCAAGGGGTTAATGTGTGGGGGCTGCGGGGGTTCCTATGGACCCCTGCAGCAAGGTGTTCATGTGAGGACACTTCGGGGGTCCCGACGGGGACCCCCGCATTGAGGGGGGGTTAATTTTAGGTGCGGGGGGGTATTCGGAGTACCCCCACGGCAGGGCTTATGTGGGGGACTGCCGCGGAGGTCCCTTTTAGGACCCCCGTAGCAATTGATGAGGAGTGGGAGCCTGCGATATCATCTCGCAGGCTGTCACTCCTCATGTACATTTACGCAGTGTAGATACGTACGGCCCTGCTGCGTAGCTCATACGTTGCTCGCAGCAGGGCTAATTTAATAGCATTGTAAGTTAGAGAAACTTTGCAGTACGTAGGGCTTAAGTAGAAGCCTCTTATTTACGAGGCTGGAATTTAATAGGGCCCTGAATCATAAAGGAGCTGGCATATATAAATACAGCAGAATATATATTAAAATAGCAGCCCAGATATTAGAGAAACTGCTAGGAAGAAGTCTTTGTTTTCAATGCTGTGACTTATAAGTACAGGCTTTAAATCTCTTTGTTCAAAGAGAACAAAGAGATTTAAGCGACAGGAGCAGATGGGCATATCAACCCGACAATCAAGATAATTGATTGACTTACAGTAATAAGTGATACATCTTTTGAAGTTTCAAATAAGAGAAGAACATATACTAGTTCTTATAAAAGCCCTTACATTTTTTACCTATTTATAAATGTTACCTCTTTGAGTGGATCAAAGACACCTATCGTTTTGCAACGAAATTGCTTTTACATAAACATACTAAGAAGGTACAAAAGAAATATGAAAATGTAAGGCTTAAAGCCTCATTCTGTTAATAGCCGTAAAATGGCCACAAAGCTGCGATTCCCTGTGAGGGTGCTGCGGCCCCTCGTAGCCCTATGTCTACTTTGCTATTTAAATGAAAGCTGCAGAACACCCATTCCTACGGCCGATCGCAAGCCATGCAATTGACCGTTAACTTTAGAGGGCTTTGACCTGATCGCAACAGAATACAACAGAATATCTTATACATCTGCATCAGTGAAAATAAAGAACAAAATGTGTGTATAAAGACAATAAAATAATAGCAGCCCAGATATCAGGGAAACTGCTACAATAAAGCTACATGTGCATTACAGTTTAGAGCATGAATTAATGCTGCATAATAAGATATTAGTCTGTGAAAATGACATTTTACTCAGCATGTACTTCTAAACCACAGCATGGAAAACAAATGTTGCATAAATAAATGTAGCAGCAGCTGAGCAGATTGAATCACAAAAAAGCTGGTATATATACATGCAGCAGAATATATAAAAACTAGCGACTTGCCCGTCAAAAAATGACGTCAATGAGATGTGTATGTTTGTAAAGTTATTTAGTTATTAATATACATATTTGACACTTGTAAGGTTTTAGTTATGATGAAATAAGTACTATTGTGATATTAAACATGTTTATTTTATTTTTTTTAAATGTTGTTCAACAGTAACTGTTAAAGTGTTTTGTAGTAAAAGTATTAACATTTGAATGTAAGAACAGTTGAACTTTAAATTAATCAGTATTGTAAACTTGAGGTAATGTTTTTTTAACATGCAAGTTTTATCTCAAAAATTGTTAACTTAAATATACATTGAATCCAGAGGAAGGCAAACAGTAAAAACCCTCCTTGAAACTTAGCCAATTGTATCAAAGTGGGCGATCGGATTACTCCCTGGATTAATGTTTAACATAAAAGACAACATTTACATTGTGCCTCAAAACGTGGTTGCGCTCTTAACATGAACTTTGTAATATGTGTAAGTAAGGAACTTGAAAGTATATTTTTGGAAACTTGAACTTTCTTATGCGTCTAAGAAAGGAACTTCAAAAAAAAATTCAAACTTGTAACATTAGAAACAGTAACATAGTTAATTAACATTTGAACAGAATTTGTCAAAAAAATGCAAGGCAAGTGTTTTGTGAGGCTAATCATGCATAAACAGTACTTCCATGAATTATGACTGAATTCTTTAGTGATTTGTAGTTTTCAATGGTTGACCTTTGTTTGTTGGTGTAGTAATTGTTTTAAATGGCACATAGAGTTTCGTCTGTGAAAAAGTGGTTCTGTAAAAAGTGAATGCGAGAACTTAAAGTTGTTCCGCGATGTGTAACCACTGTTCTCTATGTGTTTGACAATTTCATGTAGTTTAATAGGAAAATATTGTTGTTGTAAACCTAATTTCTGTGGCGTAATAATGACCTTTTTAAGGAAACGGACAGTTGTGTGTAGTTTTTGTAAACATGTTGTGGTTATATTGTTGTTTTTTAGTTTTTTTTGCGTTTGCTTTTAAATTGGTTTTGCCTGGCTTTTGTTTGTTTGATGGAAAGTTAGAGTACTTCATAGCAGACAATGTTTTTAGTAAAAATGCGTCCATCCTCTAATAAATTACCTTGACTTTCATTGTTTTCAATGTAAACTTTAATAGCCTGTGGATTTTTGCACCGTGATAAGGCAACGTATAATTGGCCATGTGCAAATACTGGTTGTTCTAAGAAAATACCCACAGATTTGAAAGTTTGTCTTTGTGATTTATTAATGGTCATAGCAAATGCCATAATGATGGGAAATTGTCTTCTTTGAAGTATAAAAGAGAGACTACTTTCACTTGGTGCTAAATCTATTCTTGGTATAAAAACTCTCTCTCCTTTATGGGTACCAGTTAAAATGTCAGCATCTATGAAATGGTCCTTTAATTGTTGAACAATTAATCTTGCCCCATTGCATAGGCCTTTTTTGGGATTCATATTTCGCAGTAACATGACAATTGCACCTTTCTTTAGCTGCAAAATATGTGGTGGCATTCCAGAAGGAGTTAATGAGTTTATGAATTCAGTGGAAAAGTTTGCCTGACTTTCTTTGTCATCAACAAGTACAGAATCAGCACTGTGATAATGTCTTTGAGGTGCATTAATTTTTTTAAAGATTTCATTATTGAGGATTAATGCATCCTTATTTTCACAGGTTAGGATGACTTGGTTGGCAAGCTCTGAATATTCCTGGTTATTTATGGTACCTTGAAATATAGCCGATATAACATCTTGGTGACAAATCATATGAGGTGGGATCTGCACAGTGTCGTCAGGTAAATTTGGTATTATTTCTGTTCAGCCTTCTCCAATTTTAATAAGCCAATCATTGAAATCATTTTGGCCTTCTGATCTCATATTTTGTTGCAGTTGAAGATGGGTAAAATGTTTCCATAGTGTGCTTGACTTTATACAGGTTTCGATAATGTCAGTTCGATTTCCATGTACAACGACAGGTAATGTTTGTCTAAAATCGCCACCTAACAACATTACCTTTCCACCAAATGGAAAAGTATTATCCATGACTTCACGAAGCAAACAGTCAATACATTGGAGGGCATAGCATGACATCATTGTGGCCTCATGTATTATAATTAATTTACTTTTTTTCAATTTTTTTGCTTGTAATGATGTCATGCGAATATCTGACACTGAAGTTTGTAAAATAGGCACTGGCAGTTTAAACCCACTATGTACAGTTCTTCCACCTTCTAACAAAAGTGCAGCAATTCCAGTTGTGGCAAATGCCAGTGCTATTTGACCTTGTGCTTGTACAAAACTCATTAATAAATTATATAGATATGTTTTTCCTGATCCGTCAGGTCCATCAAGATAGAAATAACGCTCTTTGACCATGTCATCATGTAGTGCATTTTTGATGGCATTAAATGCTTGCAATTGTAACATATTTAAAGTTGCAAGTCTTTCTTCTGTCCTTTGTACTTGTAGCTGAATGTCATAGTCTTCAAAGTTTATGTCATCTATAAGACCTGGATCAGGCAGATTAAAACTTGCACAACTTAATCCATGAATTAAAAATACTTCTTGGATTTCCATTAATGCTTTTAAGTGTGCAATAGGTTCATTGTATCATTGCATAAAGTCTTCAACCATATTACTTTTAAATGTGTCCCACAAAGCTAATGCATTTGGAGCATTTGAGAAGATACAAATGAATGCAAATTGTTCCCTCATCTGCCGTGGCATTTGACATAGTGCTGCTTCTTCTAGACATCTTTCCCATTCTGTATCATCAGCTAGTAATTTTCTATGTACTGCAGCTAAATGGAAGGATTCATATACTATGTCATTAACAGTTCTTAAGTGTTCAAAACTTTGTGCTCCAGGAACATTTAAAATTAATATTAGTAAGCAGAAACGTTCAAGGTCTCTTGGACTGACTGTGTAAATTCTTGGGATTATGTTATTTCCTCTGCTTTTTCTTGGTCTCCATAATCCATTCACAAAATCATAGTGATATGGAATTTCAATATATAACAATTGTGTTGCTTGTGGATCTGTAGAATTTAATTCAAACCATGCAGTTAGTGTAGTGTGACGATGCTCACTTTGGGCCAATGCATTACTTTCATTTCCAGCATGGAAATACACTAAATGTCTTTGTGGCAAATGTACTGCTAATCTATCATGCATTTCAAATTTTAAAAGGCGCCACATAGCTTCTGGTGCACTTACATAGCGAGCATCTACATGAGATACAAGTTCATCATGTAGTAACTCCGTGATTTCGGGGTTGTCTGCAATTTTGACGACTACAGTAGCTGCATCATAGTCTTTGTAAATATATTTGTACACATATTTAATGGATTTGATGGAAGTGCAGGCTTCTACATTAATGTGTGCATTATACTTCATGATTAAATGTGGATTGTAGGGTACCAAATATCTATTGTCAAACTTTTTGCCACGAATAATGGCACTATCTCCTTCTCTTCTTCTATAAAGTGGATAGGCATCCCAATTGGCATAAGTTTTGTCTCTATAATCTTTTGGAAATTCTTTGAAACATTCATTATTTTTCATACATGGTGATTGTAGATTATTCTCGCCACAGGGTCCATGAATCATGCAATGAGTTACAATCTCATATCGTCTACCATATAGTTCTGGATCTGGTAGTTCAGCAACATTGACTGCATCCTCTTTGTCACCAGTATCTAATTTATCTTTTTCTTGAAGGATTATGAGAAGATGTGCATGTGGAAGGCCTCTTTTTTTAAATTAAATTTTATATACATAAGCAAGACATTTGCCAAATAAGTGACTTATAGTGATGTCACGTATTAATTCATTTAATTTAATTTTGAAAACTCTGGATACTAAATCGGAAGGTCTTTGACCAAGAAGTACATTTTTTGTAATTTCTGGCCATTGGGGATTACATGTAAATGTAATAAATAAATTGGGTTTTCCAAATTTGGTGACAATAGCCATGACATCATTGCATCTTTCTCTCATATTTCGAGGAGATCCCTGAAAAGAAGATGGTAAAATTATGGCTTTGCCAGCTGTCATGTCTCTGCTTGTAGTCACCTCAGCAACATAGTCCATTAATCCACAATATTGTTCTACACGTAGTTTATCTTGTTGATATTTTATGAAGTTTAAATTATTGGCCTTAACTTGCAAATAGGAATCAATAATCCATTGTTGTGTTAGTTTTCCACCACATAAAATTGGATTAAATGTATTTCGAATGGCAATTTGAGCTACTTTAAATTCAAGCATAGAAACATTATTTCGTATTCTGGCTTTAGCATTTGGGTAACTTGGAAGGGTTAATTTTGGTACCAACCTGCTTCTCTGTGTGGGAAAAAGATGGGATATGTTATTGAATCTAAATTTGGACTTAAGATACTGACATTAATGAATGGTTGCTCCTCATTTCTGGGATATATTCTAATGTCTCTTTGAAATGGTGGTTCTCCTTCATCATTTTGAAACACCATTGCAACCTCATTTGATGTTGGCAAGTTATAACGGCGTTTATCAGTATGTCTATCTCTTTTAAGCACCATTTTGACCTTTGGGATTGGTAATTGATGTGTTTCTGCATGAAATTGTTGTTCATTTTCTACTTCTGCCAATTTTTTATAAGCTTTAGTGTAGGGGTTATTGGCCATAATGTTATCTAGCTCTATAAAACAGTGGTTAAGCATTTTTTATTTTCTTCGATCTGCATACGTTGGTCAACAGCTTCCATTGTATCTAGGACATATAGTTGAGCACATTTTCTTTTCTCTCCTTACTCTCGATGTAAATGGGAAGTCAGATGGTAAATTTGGTCTTGGACTTTAAAACAGTAAGGACCATGTCCTGGTACATTAGCAGCTAATGTTGCCCCCATAGATGCAAAGGATATGGCACTATTGTAGGATCTTATGTTTGTCTTGAAATTTTTGTAGTTTGGAAAAGTAGGTTCAGTCATAATGTTTTGTAAATAGATTGGGAATTTGTTTTTTTTCTGGAAGTTTGACCTTGCCTTTTTGACAGCAACTAATGAATTGGCCATCTCTAGGTATCTCCTGTTTAAAATAATAAGCCTCACAAAACTGACATTGAGTATTCATGTCCCCACAATTATAAACCTCTACTGCTAAAGATTTGAGTAAAGGACAATTTGCAAAGCATATATCAGTTTCAGTTTGAAATTCATCATTTGAAATGTCATGCTTTGTTTTTTTAGGGATTTTTTTTGTTGTAACTTTTATTTTTGCAGGTGAAATGTCATGTGATGTTTCAGGAACAGGTTCAAATGCTTTATTTTTTTTAGTGGCTTTTTTTGGTGTATCTTTTATTTTTGCAGGTGATAGTCTTTTGCTTGCAATTCTTTTGAGTTCTTTTTCTCGTCGAATTTCCTTCTGCTCCGGTGTCTGCTGCTTTGCCCATCTTTGTTGTCGTTCTCTAGCTTGACGTCTTATCTTTTCTTGTTTGGTGTCGTTATCAGCCATCTTAATCTGTAAAAGAAAATAATGTATCATTAGTTTAGTTTGAGATATTAAGTTGGTTTATGAAATATTTTATTTGCAACAGTTTGTTTGTATGTGATTGTAGTTAATTGTAGCTGAACTTTCTTTCTATTGTTAAATGAGTGTGTTTTATTTTTTTGCTCTTACTTTCTCTCTTGTAGGTTGTAATTTTTGCCTTACATGCATAGCACACTCAAGGTAATTGCATTATATCTTATTGTAAATGTAGTAGGTGTATAGTGTTAATTTAAATTTAGTTTTTGTTTTGTTTGTTAATTGCTTTTTATGTTGTAGTTTTGGCTTACAGCCATAGTAGAGGGCAAAAATTGGTCTGTGTAATTTGTCTTGCAGGGGATTGTTGTAATTGTATTCTTATAATTTACTTAAAGGCTTATATGTTGTGGCTGTGAAAAGAAGGTCTGTATTGTTGTTTGTTTGCTGTTAGTAGTATTTGTTGTAGTACTCTATTTTATGTGTGTGCTTAGGTTTTATGCTTAATATTGTACATTAGGGCTGGTAATTGAGAATTAAAAATGTTATTTAGTATGTGTTTTCGCTATTTCTTGGAGTATGCTGTTTTAGTTTTTTCTTTTCTTTGATAGATTAAAGTTTGGGTTAATCTAGAAGTTGACTGGAGCATTGTTTCCGTTTTGCGAGTCACTGTAGTATTTTTGCGTCTTTAGCCTCTTTTTCGTTTTGTTTCGGCGGCCATTTTTTATCTTGCTTAGATTATTTTCAGGTGTTTAAACTCCGATTTTTTGACTTAAATCGAGGTGTAACTTCACTTTTAGAGGTCCAGGGTGCCCTCCCATGCTGTGGGTAAGCTTTTTATGTGTTGGTTTTGTGTATTTATTTTGTTTGTAATGGTTTTGGGGTCGCACGGGTGCGTCATTCTTTTCGTATCTCGTACTTCTTTTTTGGCCAATCCGTAGGTGTTTGGTGGTGTTTTGCATTTTAGAGTGCTGTAGCCTTGCTTTCGTTTTTTTCGGCGGCCATTTTTTCTGTCGCTTAGGGGATTTTCAGAGTTCTAAACTCTTTTATTTGGAGTTAAATAAAGGTGTAACTTTAGTTTTCGAGGTCCTGGATGCCCCCCCCCCCCCCCCCTTGCTGTAGGTAAGCTTTTTATGTATTTGTTGTGCTTATTTATTGTGTTTGTCATGTTTTCATTTGCACCGGTTTCGGACGTTTTTTGCGTGTTCGTAATGGGTCGTTACGCGTCCCGTATTTTTTGCGAGGGCCACAGTTGCCAGTTACTGGCATGGAGCGCCTTTGGTGCTCCATGCCAGCAACTGCGGCCCTTGCTTCACGTTAGCAACAGCTCGCATGCTCACAACCATATATGTGATAGCATCCCAGATATTAGAGAAACATTTAGGAATAAGTCTTCTATGTGTCATTGTCTAGAGCACAAATAAATGTTGTACTACAAGATATCAGTTGCTACGTTAACATGACAGTTTAGAGACATACATACATTTATACCCAAAGTGTTTACTAAGGAAATAGAAAGTAAAGTATAAATATAGCACAGAACAAATGCTCAAATTATTTTCTGGGTTTATATCATCTCATTAAATTATTATTTGCACAACACATCATTTAAAAAAATATTCTCTACTTAGTTAATTCCCCAGTTTATTAAAGGTTTATTAAAGGTTAAAAGATAAGATTATATTTTAGTTAGACAATTTAAGTAGAGTCTACTGTGACAGATGTGGATTTCTTTAGAGTTTTCTCATTTGTCACAAATTGGAAACAATCATTAGTACCAAGACAATAACGTTTTGGAATTGACTATTCTATAAATGAAGACAATGGTCTCTCTACTTATACCTTTAGGAAATAAATAGCCACCAATAATCTTTTGGTGGTAGACAGTGATCATCCCGAAAAACTCATCAAGAGCATCCCTTAGGGAAACAATGTATCAGTTAAAGGTGAAGGAAGTATATGCTCAGTTAAAAAATGGTGTATAACAAAGTGCAGCAAAAATAGAGATCAGTCCCATATCACCTAATAAACAACCGGTGAGAATGATAGGGACATATAACTGTCAGTAGCATAATATCTAGTTAAAAAAAGACACACATATCCTGAGAGCAGCCTGACTTACAAGAGATAAACCCAGTTAGTCCACTTATAACAAATGAGCACCCAATTAAAGACAAAGTGGCAAAAGCGTGGCATAAATAAGAGATTCCCGGGATAACAACCATGTAAAAAATGCAAAGCGTGCATTCATATGACATCAATAAATGTTTTTTTCAGATTCTGACCATCAAAACATCTATAAAGTATGAGACAGCACGGACTTCTGAACTACAGCAGTGATTTACTATTTTAACTGTAAATGTGGCCTAAGTAATGTAGGCAAAAGGAGTCGCTGACTGCACAGAAGGGTCTTGGAGCATATTAATTCCACCTTTAAAAAGAAAGATGTACCGGTGGCGACATTTTTAAACACAGTACATAATGTCGCTAAAATTCACGGGCATTGAAATAATCGCAATCACTCCACGTAGAAAGAAGCAAAATGGATGTTTAATCACAAAACCATGGCCCCTACTGGACTAAACAAGGGATTTACCTTCACCCTCTTCATCTGAAATGTCTATAGGATTCTCATTTATTCCCTAATGATATATTCTCTTCATTAGTTATCTGTTGAAATTGGACACAATTGTCAGTTTTCCTCAGAATACTTTGTGATTTCAACTGTTTCTTTCTAATATTGCTATTCAGTTAGCTAAATATTTATAGTCTCAGGTATCACATTAGTATTCTCTTTTTTGAAAAAAAATATATTTTGCTGTGCATTAGCTCATTAAATCCATTATAAAGATGTGAGTTTTATATTCAAACTGGTATTAAGACTAGGACTGTATTTGTGCCATAGTATTTAACCATATTTTGAAAGAAGAGGTTTATTATGACCTCTTAATTTGTGTAAATATATTTTCAATATTGAGGTATAAATTCTTAAATATTTTTAATAAATCAATTTCATTGCACATAATAATAGGCATGTGTGTTAATCTAGTCAAACTGTATATTATCATCATCATGCACACATGTAGAATTGAGCAGGGATCATTATTTATAAGCATTTAAGCAATATCATTAGTGCATTTATTTGGATTTTAAATCCTGTTTAATTTAGCAATTTACCTTATGTGAGCACCTCAGCCCAAACTCTAGTTTATACCACCCTAAATTAGGAAGCGATCATTTGTAATAATTACCTTTCCATATTATCCTGGTGTCAGAATTTTGTTTGTATACCAACCGTGATGTGAACAGTTTACCTAATTTACAGTTCCTCTGTAAAAGGAAGGACCGCCACCTGACCAATCAGGATGAAGATGGTCCTCTGTAAAAGGAAGAACCGCCACCTGACCAATCAGGATGAAGATGGTCCTCTGTAAAATGAAGAACCACCACCTGACCAATCAGGATGAAGATGGTCCTCTGTAAAAGGAAGGACCACCACTTGACCAATCAGGATGAAGATGGTCCTCTGTAAAAGGAAGGACCGCCACTTAACCAATCAGGATGAAGATGGACAAAGTTTCCACCTTTAAATAACCTGTGATTTGCAGTGTTGGTTTACCCTGAAAAATCTGCTATAGACAGGGAAACAAAACTTCTCTTTATTGATCCATCAGATTAGGACAATAAATTGTCACCCATCATGCAGCTAACCCACAGGGACATACAGCCTGGTTAGTCACAGGGCACAGTTAAAGTGTTAATAGCTAGAGTTAAGTATTAGTGTCAGATTGGTTTTGCAAAATATATATAAGAGCAATATATAAGAGCTGTCTTGTTGAGCCTTTTGGAAAAGTTATCCTGATTAGTAATATCTCCTTAGGAATTAGTATATATGGAACAGCTCTGTGACAAGTTATGGATGATAGACTTTATTTGCAAAATTGCAAAAATTTTACTTATATCCAGGAGCAACAGCTTATGTATCCTTCATTGACACTTTTTTACAGTGTGATGGTGTGTTGGGGATATAAAGAGTTATGCATAAAGGAATTATTGTAGCAATTCATAACAACATTTGACACTGATACATGTTTAAAATAATTACTTAATCAAATAAAAGGAACAGTTGTAGCAATTAACAGCACTATTTGATATTGATACTCACAGGACACAATAAGAGAGTTTTAGTCATTTTCTTTTAATATTCCTTTTTTTTTTTTAAATCCCAGATTTTAGCGCATACCAATAAAGATAGGTAATTTTCATTTGACTACTTGTATATAAGCTAACTTAGGGTTATATTCATTTGGAAGCCAGTAACTCGATCGCTGTAGGCCGAATGTCTGTGAGTGTGTTGCGGGCTCCCATTGGTCTCCCATTGCGATGCTATTCAATTGCTCAAGGTCGCGGTCCCGAAGTCAAAACTGTAAACCATGCACTGGTTGGGAGTAGTTCAGGGCGGGAACATGATCAATTAAGCAAGTCCATAACCTCCCCTTTCGAATCAGCCAACAGAAAATGATTATGGCAGTAAAACATGGAGTGTACATGTCATTCAATTAGGTTCGGGGGTTCGATATGCGATCAGACTCGCAAACCAGCAAAATAAAGAATAATGAAAATTAATGCCAGTACTTTTCTAGTCCATATGGTTAGCCTGATATGTATTAACTCATTGACAGCCAAGATCAATTTAACCCCAAAATGACACATAAAAAATAAATCCTATTTCCTGCCAATTTTCGAGCTTGAGACTGTTGTGCAAATAATTCTAATGTCTGTCATCGCTTTCCCCGCTATTTACAGTGCAGTAGTGATTTTTTTATTTGCATTTACAGTGCTACAAATAGGTGTTTAACTCCCTTGACGGTCCTCTCTAACACTCATAGGATTTTCTCCTTCATTTGCCATTTACGGGTGTGAGAACATTTACGGGAATGGGGAAAATTGAGCAATTGAATAGAGATTTGCGATTATAGCCTTGCAAAAGTGCAAGATCAAAGGCTTCTGGAGGTTGTAATTTACGAGTTTAACATCACCATTTTTTCAAGCTCGTAACTCGGAAGCTAATCCGAGCCCGCAAAAAGACACCAATTGAATAGCAAATTAGCTTGCAAGCTCACTTACAGGCTACCGGATCTCAAAATCGCTCAATTGAATGTGGCTCATAGATTCTTTTTGTACTGGTCATTCACAATTTTTGTGTTTGACAACATATGGTTAATGTTATGGTTAATCTGAGATTCAGAAATTAGTTCCGAGAAGTGAGGCATAAAATTGAAAGCTTAAATAACTGATAAATAAATGTAGAGTAGAATGTTTTATTTAATTGCAGCATAAAAAATTGGGATTACAGAAGATGTTTATAAATAATTGAAAAAATGCATAAACAACAGTATTTAATAAATGTCTAAATAATAGAGTTCATGGTTTATACATTTTAAAGGCTATACTCCAGCAACACAGCAATGCGCATTGGAAGCAGCCAGAGAAATATCACAAGGTAGTGTGTGAAGAACCCCAGCAATATTTAATCAGTGCACCAAGATCCCGGTCATTTTTTTAAATGGTCATCAAAAACTAGTTATGGAACTATTGCAATACTACATTTGCTATGTCATTCATTTACTATTAACTTAATATTATATGCTGAATACAGTAGCAGACTAGATGTAATTAATGTTAATGATTACTTAAAAGCAGGCTACACTGACATGGCAGTTTGTATGTGTGTATTTTTCTAGTCTCTCTTCTCTATTACACCTGACAGGTGTAAATCCAAAAACTTTGTAAAATTCTTTGTGGAAATACATTACATATTTTAAAAAAATCGAATTGTTCCTGATGTTTAATGTTAGACAGATTGCCAAAGGATGTACTGTAGATTCTAAATTAACTTAAATGTAATCACACCACTTTGTATAATGTGCAATGCCAAAGTCACTGGTCAGAATTGTCCATTGATCACTTTCATTAATATCACGTTTCTTGAAACAGTTGTTATATGTTTTTACAGAGGCACTTATGTCAATGTGTATTATTGACTTTAGTTGGTTGTCCCAGTAAGTGCTGTTTATACCATATAGCCTGATCATTTATACAAGTAGGACGACCTTTAAAATCTATAACTGTGATCAACCAAAACAGATGACCACACAAAATGATGATGATAAATCAGAGCATACTGGAATTGCTGTGGTCTGTAAGGGGTAGGATTGGAAAATAATTATCAGTGGGAGTGTCTGTTCAGTATTGAGTTTGTATATAAATAGTCATTTTCATGGGTATACCTGTACACACATTGTAAGAATTCACAATGATATACCTGGCACTTTTAACTTTTTATCTGCAACATCTTTTCACAGCAGGGAATGGACAGTCAAATCCAGAAATCATCAGTGTTCCAAATGGAGCTGGTTGGGGCAGTTGGGGTTCAATGGAATTTTGCCCCATTGGTTACAAAGCCAAAGGATTCTCTGTTAAGGTGAGATATATTGGCATAAACATATATCATGTCTTGTTGTTTTAACATACTATTTATACTCAACATTGATTTTCTGGTATGGTAACAATCTAATATTGACAGAATTTAAATATCCTTAATGCACCTATGAAGTATGTTAATTTACTTAAATAACAACTGTTGTTGGTAAAAAACTTCCCACTTGTGATTTGCTTGTTGAACAAAAATTTTTTTACTTTTAACAGATTTTAGTTCTGGGCTTCCATTGTTACCATCTTCAGCATTGATAGCAAACATGGAGTTTGATGAGGGATGTTCTGAAAAAAATTCTGTTTAGAATTGGAAGTAGGTAAGATTTGTAGTAAGTAAGGTCAGTTATTAGCAACTAACGGCTCTCCTCAACACATACTCAGAAGCAGGAGATTGCAGTGCAAACCTCAAATTTTGTGCTTTCCCTGTTCTGTACCTGCCCTTCAGGCTTTGAACAGGAAGGATCATCATCTTGTCACCTTCTAGACACTAGCAGAACATGCTAAAAATAGATTCTCACTAAAATGCTTTATACTCTTGGTTGCTAATGTTATTATTTACAGTGGCTCTTTAAAATTAATTTGTGATTGGTTGTTTTTCTGGTTTGCAAATATTTCATAAGATTTTTTTACAGAGAGTTGTCCAACCTGTGGTGTTGCAACAGGTCGCCAATGCATTTTGTTGATGGCACCCACCATCCCAGAACACTGTACTATATGTGTCTGCACCAATAAAACTGCAACCCCTTTAAAGGAAATTAGAAAGCTCCAGTACAATTTTATTACCCTATCATTCTCCTTTCCCATGCATTGCTCTTACTTAACATGGAGGATACAGAGCAGGCATGTCACATATGACAATTAAAGCAGTTATAAAGTTGTGTACGTCACTCTGTTAAGCTCTTTCTAATTGAGATAGCACTTAACTGAAAGTCATTTAGAAAATTATCGAATGACTATGCTTGTGATATCATGACTTGAATGCAAGTCATGCTGCTGAGCTCATCTGAGGGGGAGAATTGGCAGATCCACTTTAAATGTTTTTTAGAAAGTAAAATTAATGTAATATATTACTACATGCAGTTATTATTTACTGTGAGACATCATTGCTTTATTTGCTTTCCGGATCTGTCAAATAGGGTGACCTTCTTGCCAATTGCACTCCATTGTTAACCATTTAATCCTATTGTAAAATGCATATTATTGTGGATTTTTTTTTAATAGAACTAAATGGAAATGTCATCTATATCCAAGGTGACAAATCAGGTTACGGAAAAAAAACAGTGTCTGCACACAATAAATTATAATTACATAAAAGAACTTTTGGCTGATTGTCAAGTTACATTAGTCACAATTCCATAGCAGAACACAGCAGAAGTTCCAAATGTTGTTTGATTCAGCAGCTAAATATTGATTACACCTACTTTCACAGAATCCAAACCAGATATTTACTACTTTCATGGAAACCATACCAAAAATCTACCAAAAACATAACAAAAAGAGCAGTATTGTCTGGTGCCATCATATTGTTTAACACAAACACCATAGGATGGGATACCTTGAAATAAATCATCAGGTACACTTAAAAGAAAAGTGACTTAATGAAAACGTACATTTAAATATGAATTCATTTATAGTAAGTAAAACCATCTTATATAATTACTAATAAATTATCTTGTTTTAATCTCCTGATCCAGGTGGAAGCTTATCAGGGCAGAGGTGATGATACAGCCTTGAACGGCATCCGTCTGCACTGCGTTAGTACTGGAAACAAAAACCAGGAGCACAAAATTATCAGTTCTGATGAAGGAGAGTGAGTCAAATCTATTGCAATATTTCAAATATCATAAGTTTCTTTACTGTGCCTTCTAAAAGTATTATGTACCGTTCTAAGGATGTTTCGAGATAGTAATACAAAGTATGAGATTACAGAGAGAGATATTATGGGTAAAAATGTGAAAGCAAATATCTTGAGGCCTTATTCAATTGCAAGCCCGCAGTTAGCCTTATACAGGCAGTAAGCCTCAGACTTGAGATTTGCTACAATTACAGAGTGATTCAATTGAAATTCAAGACCGTAAACCCTTCCCACGCCCGCAAGCTGTTAGGGGGCTGGAATAAAAGCAGTCCGCAGTTACAATCCAATCCCATAATCACGGAGTGTGACACAGACCTCTCAGGCAATAGAAGGAGGGATAGCCGAAGATGATTGACAGAGATTATAAAGTTGCATTCCACCCGCCCATGCGTTAACTGTGTTACAGATTTTCCCGAAGTAGGTCCCGGAGTTGGTGGTTGGTGATAGAGAGAGAGAGAGAGCAGATGATTTATTGAAGCAGGAAGTTACGTTGTATTATTTTACATTATTCTAACAACTATTTTACACTTAAAGTTTGATTACACATATTTACAGATTACACACAATACAAATACACATATATAGATCTAGGTCACTCCATATCCATACCCCCATCCTATACCCCACACCACATCCCCCAACAGTTAATAAATACACATAAACATACATTTTTTCCCTCATATATATATATACAGTAATACTTATTTTGATTTATCCTTATATTATTTTTGGGATAATTATGGAGGGAGGGGAGAGGAGTGGAGAACTGGGGAGAAGGAGAAGAGGAGAGGCAAGGAGGAGTGAGAGGTGGCCCTGGGGAGTAGCAGAGGAGAGGATAAGGAGGTGGTGAGAAGTGGTGGAGTAGAAGAGGAGGTGGAGGAGGTGGGAAGTGATGGAGGAGAGGAGGAAGAGAGTGGTGGAGTGGAGGAGGAGGAGACTAGAGAGGTGGAGGAAAAGGAGAGTGGAAAGGTAGAGAAGGTGGAGGAGGAGAGGGGAGAGGTGGAGGAGGAGAGTGGAGAGGTGGCGGAGGTGGAGGAGGAGAGGAGGTGGGTGGTGACGATAGGTTGGACAGGCACCCAAAGCTCAGGGTCAGAGAGGGAGGAAGGGGTCTGAATCTGCGGGGGGCAGTTTGTAGGAGGGAAAGGCCTCAGCAGCAGACAATGGAGCAAAGGATCCCCATTTACAGTCGGGAGTGTAAGAGACTGGGGGCAGGCACAAGTTCTGGCACTGCACGCACAAGGAGAATCTGATCCTCCTTTGTGTGTCCGTGGAAACATCGCTAGGTAGAGAAGTTAGGTAGAGAAGTTAAGCCCCGGACTAGGGCCCAGGCATGGAAGGAGGTGGCGGCCAAAGTCAAAGCAGTGGACACATCGAAAAGGAATGTGAGATCTGTGAAGCTCCACATTGATGACATCCTGGCCAGGGTGAGGAGGCTGATGGCCAAGGAGGCCAGTAAAGCTGCAGCACCAAGCGGTGGCCCCAAAGTGACAGTCAGTGACAATGAGTGGGAGAAGGTCACCAAGGATCTACTGAGTCAGTTGCCCACCACTTGAGCTTCAGGCCTGTTGGACCAGCAGGATCCAGCCTCCATGCCAGGTGAATATCACATACACCAACATGCCACCACATGTACAGCACACACACTACACATGATGATATGGGATGACCAACAAAGACACTGACATGTAGGCTCTATGGAATAAACAAGGGATAGATGGATGCATCAGTAAATCCATGAAGCTGACAAATCCCTGTCATTCATGGGCACAACGACAGTAATCAACCAATAAAGAGTCAATATATGGGTTTGCCGACGGTAGTGTATGCAGTTACAGACTGCAGCCAGAATCCAAATAGTGTTAGGAGCCAAGAACAATCAAGAACAGGAACCAAAGAATAGAGCACATCTAGCAAATGATAGCTACTCATAGTTCATCCAGATCCAAGGCTAGATGTCAGATAGTTAGGAATGAACACAAAACAATGTATTATACATCATACTTAACACATATACCTTTCTTTTTTCTTTTTCAGCTTCCAGTAGGTCTGGGTCCAGTGGTGAGTCAGAGGCGGGGGTGTGGGCTTCATCAGAGCAGGACGTAGGGGACCGAGCCATGCCCAGCAGCAGTGGCTGCAGTGGGAGGAGTATAGAAGAGGAACCAAGGGCCCTTGGTTCGGAGTAGGAGCATATCATCTGGACAGTGAGGTCACCAGCAGGACCATTAGCCGCAGCAGTGGCATTTGACCCCCCTGACCACTTCCTCCAGAGACTAAGACTATCACTAGGGCCCTCCTACAGTGCATCTGACTTGCCCCCTCCACCCAAGGCACTACCAGCACCTGACTTATGGAGCCAGGCTTCAGCTACGCCCCAGACCCTCCCCACTGGGCCATGCTGGCCATCATGCATCAGTAACTGGAGTGTCTGCAGGGGATTAAGGACAGCATCTCTGCCAATCATGCCGAGGTCATGTGCAGCCTGGCCAGGCGAAATAGGGAGGAGAGGAGGAACCATCTAATGGCAACCTACCTTGCTGCTCAGGATGGGGTTGGACCAGAGTGCAATCCAGCAAGTCCCTGCAGATGCAATGCACCTCACTCTGGTCCCTAGCCCTGACTCCTCCACCCCAGAGGCCTCCCCCGCACACTTGCAGCCCAACCTCTCCTCTCCATTCCCCATGCCTCCACCACGACCACGGCCACCAGCACCGCCACTTTATGTCCCACTGCCTCCTGGAGGGATGCCTCCCCATGTTGTCAGCTTAAATGTAGAGTAATACCGCTATGGTAAAGGACTTGCAAAGTCTCACAATGGCATGTTAATGAAAGCCAGCATTAATACATGCACTAGTGAAGCATGTGATCCTGATCTCAATATCAATATGAGAACAGATCCTTGTGTCTGATGTAAGTAACAGTGAATCTGGCTGCTGACCTTTGTGTCCTCTCTGTATTAATGACTATTTGTCCCATATTGCTGATATCATGAGTATCCCTTAACATGTGCTAAGCCTTCTTGCCCTTCTGGGATCCACCCACACCATACCCAAGAAATGAATGCACAGTCTTTTACATTTCTGAGTTTGCTCTGTGTATATATAATAGTATATAATAATATAGAGTTAATACACATGACAGGTCCAATTTGTGATACTGTGGAGTAGCAACATTCTCCTGAAGGCCTGATAACAATATGACAGGTGATAATGTGAATTAATTGATAGCAAAACACGTGATGGGATTGCATCAAATGATAATGGGTATACATCTTGGCACATGGCACCCAGCAATGGCGTGGGACTTTCCAGGATGGGAGTAGTGGAGATTATCCCTGATGGAGGTGAGTTAGCTGCTGCTCCACGTATCTCTGCACAGCCTCCATGTGTGTTTGCCCCTGTTCCCCTTCTGGATCACTACCTTATGGTGGTGAAGGGGCTTGTGTACTTCAATGAAGCTTTGAGCTGTACAATGTAGGGTCACTCTTGGTGGGCAGGTCATAGCATAGAGGTGAGACAAATTGCAGTCCACTGGAGAGGAGAGGCATTCCACTACAGTACCTTTGTCATGCAAACCTTGTGGATAAGCACATACTTGATATATGTCATGTGGCAGTGTAATTTGGCCACTATTTATTTTCCAAATGTAGAACTAATGAGTGATATGTATATAAGATGATCTTTGTATTTTTTGGGTCCACATTAGAGCCACTGTGATTGAGAAAGGGATTATATGGCAGGCAGTTTCATGTTTCTGTGTTACAATTTAATCAGGTAGTGTCTCTTTAATTGCTTTCATCATCTTGCAGCCACACTTTTCATATTGGCATATGCATGACCATTCCAACATATGAAAAAAATAAATATTTTGTAAGGCGTATTTGTTCCTTGGAAATTGTTGTGCAATGAATTTTAATGCCTTTCATTGTTTTCCCTATATTTTAAAGTCCATCGATGTGTTTTAATTGTCTTTTGCAGTGTTAAAAACAAGTCTGTAAACCCTCTGCTGGTCCCATTTGAAACCTGTAATATTTTTGGTTGCATTTGCCAATTGCAGGTTTTAAAACAATTGGGTCCTTGGGGAATTATAGCAATTGAATAGCAATTTGCGATTTTAGTGATCTGTTCTGTGATTTCTCCTGAACAGTAAAGTGTATTTAGGTACTTGACCAGTGATTAGTGGACAGCAGAGAGTGAGTGTGGTTTTGCCTGTGTGAAGCTTTATCATTGTGTGGCTTTTTGTGGTCTGTTTGCCTCTGTTTTCTGTGATTTTTCCTGAACAGTAAAGTGTGTTTGGGTACTTGTGCATTGATTAGTGGGCAGGTGAGTAGTCAGAACCTAATATAAACAGGAAAAGGAGCAAACTTGTGACCTTGCGAACACTTCTAGTACAAGTGCAGTTCTAGTATACGTGTAAGAGTTTAAAAAAAGGAGTGAGTTCAAAGAAAAGGGGAGCACATTGTAGTGCTTTTTCCCCCTTTTTTTCCCCACTGTAATTAGTAATTATGAGTCAGTCCAGTGACAACCTCACTCAGTGAGCATCCTGGGTGATAAATCACCCTGTCTACCTTCCTAATAATAGAGCCCCCTACAACCAAAACCTTTCTTTTGCTCTGCCTATGCTACCCTCCCTCTCTTCCAGTAGAACTGTTCTCCTTGCTGTTAGAGGGAACAGCTCTATCTGACATTGCCGTTCCTGAATTGACATCCCCAACCTTTTCACTCAATCTGGCAAATCTGTGTTTGCCAACTCAGAACTGGCCCACCTCCTCCTACCGTTCCCCTGCTTCCCCTTGTAACTGTAACCCAGCTACATCTCCCTGGACATCCTCATTAGCCCCAGCTCCACCCCCCATGCTAGGCCCAGCTAAACTGTGCTCCATGAGCATCAACTCCCTTTTCAGTGGAGCAATATCACTAAATGCTGCAATTCTCCCCTCCCATTGTCCAATTTGAGCTTCATGATAGGCAACATGCTCACTCATTTCACAGAGGTATGGACTCTGGATAATCTGTTCCAGCAGTTCATACATGTGGTAGGAGTATGCTATAAACCCCCAAATATAATTGAAAGTGTGGAACTTCAATTATTGTTATAGGTTGGAAATGCAGCTAAGCATGCTCAGGTTCTAATAATGGGAGATTTTAATTACCCTGAAATGAACTAGATGAATTAGACCAGCCGTTCAGCTAAGGGGAGCAGGTTCTTGAGTACACTCAGAGATCATTATATGGCCCAGCTTATACACAAACCTACTAGAAATGAAGCTATCTTGGATTTAGTCATCACAAATAATATTTACAGTATTTTTCCGTCTATAAGACGCTACCATGTATAAGACAACGCCTATTTTCTGTGCCTAAAATTAAGAAACAAATATTTTAAACATCAAACAGTAAATATTCAAAGCCAGAAAGACTTTACCAATATTTTTGGACAATCTTTTTTTTATTTTTTGACATTCTTATGAGCTAGTGCTAAAAAAAACTGTTAATGCAGTACTCTGTGAAGTTACAGTAATGGCTCCACAGTTCAAACAGCAACATCGCCATCTAGCGACCACTTGCAGTTTTGCTGCTGGCTTTGCATGGTGTATTCTGTTTATAAGATGACCTCCTATTTTAAACTTAAAAATGTTGGTAAAAAATATAGTCTTATCCATGGAAAAATATGGTATATATTATCAAAAGTTGAAAAAGGGCAACCTGTGGGAAACAGTGATCACAGCACAGTCTCATTTTAGATTGAATTGAAAAAACAAAACTGTAATGGGCCAAAAATACTCTCAATATTAAAAGGGCAGATTTTGATGGTCTAAGGGCAACAATACAAAGTATAGACTGGGACAGAGAACAGACAGGTAAAAATACTGAACATAAATGGACAACGTTCAAACTCTTACTAAAAATACATACTTAACACCATACACCATGTGGAAATAAAAGTAGGAGTAAATCCCACCCCATGTGGCTTAACAATGACTTAAAGAGGAAGACGAGGAGTAAAAAACAGGTATTTAAATTATACAAAAAGATGGGACATAGACTGATTTACGTGAGTAAAAGAAAGTCAACAAGGCTTGTAAAAGGGCTATTAGACTGGCTAAAATAGAAAATTAAAAGTTAGTTGCAAAAGAAGAATAAGACTAACCCCAAAATCTATTTTAAATATATTCATGGAAAGATGGCCCGGAAGGAAGCTATAGGAACATTAAAATGTGAAAGAGGCCATCTGATAATTAGTGACCAGGAAAAAGCAGATGAGCTACAAATAGGTTATTTTCTTCGGTATAAAGAAACAACAAAATATGGTGGCTCAAGGTGTGACAAGATTCTGGGAGAAAAGGGGTGCTACTAAAGATAAAAAATATGTGAGAATCAAAAAGAGAACAAAGGTATCATTTTGTATGATAGTGCACACCCTCTGCCTAATCAACAATATAGAGGAAAAAACAAATATTAAAACTTAACATTTAATGATAACATTTAAAATAACTGGTATAAAACATAGAAAAAGAAAAAAGATTCTATTATAGGGCACACCTAATAGTCCTAATCTCAGAGAAAAAGAGAATAAACTAAATTATAAAACTTAACTTTTATTAATTAGTAAAATCCATATTAAAATATGTAAACATAGGCTGCAGAGAAGCCACAAGGATATTGGATTGACCATTATGGTATCTCAAAAATGTAAAATCTGCCCCTTATAGACAAACCATATAAAGTGCTAAGTGACAATGAAATCACAAAAAAAAAGTGACTAGAATATGAAATAAAGTGCTTGAATATAAAGTGACAAGTGCTATAATTCATATAGTATATAACTATATGGTAGTGAAAACTATAAATTGATGCAGTATATGGAAAGCTGCAAAGGTGCAGAAAATTCTGTTGTCCAGCTGTATGCTGATGGTATAAAAAGATACCAAATGTCCTACCAAAAAAGTGTTAACGTTGATCATAGGAATATAGCGAAATTGCTAAATTGTTGAATATGGGGGATATCGGTAAGTGTATTCAATAAGTTAGGTGGTAGGCCAGTATAGTTAGACACTAAGGCTCATAGCTACCCGCGCGTCGTCTATGCGCCTACGTATGACGTCATAGGTTGGCGTTGAGGCGTAGCAAAGCGTGCAACCAGACGCACGTTTCTAAAAATTTCATCAGGGGTTACCGATGGTGTGCCAGAGAGGCTATTTAAGCTAATTTAGTTGCTATGGCAACTATTACATAAGTGGACTTAAATAAAACCAAATAATGCTAAAACTTCAAATAGGAATAAACTGTGAGAAACAAAGGGATGCTACATATCAAATTAATATGGTTAAAGGCCTCAAAACCTTATGATTCACAATAAATAGATGGGTAATAACCCCTAATAGAATATAGCATACAATGTGATAACACCTAATTATATAAAATGAACAAAATGCATTTGTTTATAAATATATGTATAATATATTGATACCCTAGATCTTAATACTGTACAGTTACTGAGAAGTTCACTAGGAGAAGAAAGTTATAAATATGTATATATAATAGGTGATATTATTATTATTGATCACCCATTTTATAGGGTACTTGCATATATCTTGATTGTCAGTATAACAAATATCACATAAAATGCTGTAAATATACTAATCCAGTATTTGGAAAAGTTCAAACACACAAAGTATAGATATTTCTATTTTGTACATCACAATCAGAGATATGTAATGATTGTATGCTTAACTCTTTGTATGACTAATATATTTAATATCCCTTATATAGCTATTGTATATTACTCCATAACAAAGGTATTTTATGTGGAATGATATCACTATATATCCAATTTGATTTTACAATATACTAAGGACACATTTAAAAGTTTTCTATCTATTAATATTATTCCTAATTCATTGGGTAATAATTGTATATGTATATAATAAAACTATCCTATAGGATGTGATACAGTAGAAAGGGTCAATTAAGGAAGATTAAATAAATGGTGTAAAAGTAAAGCCATCATTAAGGCCCCAAGGTTTTTTGGTCTTAAGTGTATAAATCCATTGGGCTTCCTTTTTTAAGAGTTTCTTATCAATATTGCCTCTTCTAATATTATGCTTCACCCCATCAGTAGCTATAAAGGATATATTATTGAAATCTCCATTGTGTTTTAAATTTACATGGATAGCTACCGGTGTCTCATATTCTTTGGTTATACTATATATATGTTCCAGTATTCTACGTCTAAGCTCCCTGCAGGTTTTACCCACATAGCTCATACAACATTTGCAAAGCATAAGGTATATCACCCCTACTGGCTTGCATGTCAGCAGTTGTTGAATTTTAAAATTACTAGTTCCATCCTTAGAGGGAAATGTTTTGGTGGTATTTACATATTTACAAGCTTTGCATGATAGACATTAAAAAGCAGCCTCTAGTTTTGTTTAACCAAGTCTTACTTTTTTCAACTTCCAAATGACTTCTAGATAGCATATACCTTAGGTTTGTGGACCGTCTACAGGTAATTTGTGCCTGGTTACTTAGAAAAGTTCTTAGATCTTCATCGTCTAGGAGAATTTTCCAGTGATCATTGAATATTTTTTTAATATCAGGCTACTTTCCATTGTATGTGCCTATGCACCTGACCACTTCATCTGACTGTTTATTTTTTTATTATCAACAGTTTGTTTATATGTGCTTGTAGTTCATTGTAGCGGTACTTTCTTTGTATTGTTAAATAACAGTTTTTCTTATTTTGGATATGATCGCAATGTTTTTAGCATTATCCTGTTTTGTGTGCACCACTTTTGGGATGCTTATTTAGGCTTCTTTGTAAGGCTTATAGGTTCTTAAACAGTAAAGAAAAATATTATTTAACTTTTCTATCTGTTTCTGTGATTTTTGGTACAATCCTCTTTTGTATGCACCATATTTTGTCTACTTTATTTGTTCAATTAGTGTTCTTTATGAGTATTCAATCATGATGGGCAGTACAAATCAATGTTAATTGCCTTTTCTATATTATGTTGTGTTTTTTTTATCCTGTTTAGTGTTCACCAGTTTTTGGTTGCGGCATTTGGTTTGTGGGTGATGGTTGAAGGTTATTTTACAGTAAAGAGGAGGAATAGTTTTGTTTTATGTATATTGCTAATGTTTCAGATGCTATTCTGTTTTGTGGCCACCTCTTTTTTTTTTTGGTTTCTGTGAAACTCTCTCTCTTCCTAAATTGTATAGGTCTTTGTGAAGTTTGATGAACTGTGTTTTGTTCCTTATTCAATTTATATGTATTTTTTATTTTATTTTACTTGAAATTGTTATATTGGCGGCCATAAAACATATATAGTTCCTTTATTTTTTCAACTTGTTATACTTTACCTTGATTGAAGTGTTGTTCTTGTCCGAATGACAGAGGGTCCCCTCCTGCCAATCTTAATCCGCCAGTCTTCTTGTAGTGTCTGTTTGAAAAAGAAAGTGAAATGTCTAATTGTATATTTCTTCTTTTTGATTAAGCAAAGCATGGTCTTTTTCAGCATGTAATGTATTTTTCGATCTTACCTCTTCTTCTTTCTTTGTGCTCTTTAAAAGGGATTCTCTCTCACAGTCCACGGTGCAAATCCTTGAGTGACGCTGTTGATGGAGAGTCTGTTTGAATAGTAAAAAAAGGGCAAAGATTAAGCTTTAGGTTCCATATGTATTAGAGTCATATTATTTTTTGCTATGAGTTGCAGTAAATTAATGTCATTTAAATATACTTGTTTAGTTTTAGTTAACATTAGGTTGTTTTAGGGCCTACACACATAAATGTGCGTGTCACATATCACTATACATGAATCGCTTCGCCAGGGTCCGCATTTGCGGACAAACACAGCCGAAGTTGGAGCCTCCACCTCCGCAAATGCGGACCCTCGCTTCATGAGGATCCACATTTGCGGGGACATTGGAACACTCCACCACCGCAAATGCGGCCCCTCGGCCGGCTCACAACTATATATGTGATTGCCCCACAGGTATCCCTGAAATTCGGGCTTTTGGATGGCTGCTATTTGTTTGTAATAAACTATTTGTAGCTGTAGGTTTTCTATATGTTGTGGTTTGAAGTTTGTCATTTTCTAACTTTTCCATTTTTAAGTCCAAGAAAGTAATATCAGTCTCATTAATTTCTGATGTTAAGTATAGTCCCATATCATTTCTATTGAGTATATCAATGAAATCTTTCAAATCTTTATAATTACCATTCCCTACTAACAGGATGTCATGGATAAATCGTACCCCCAATTAAATGTGTTTGGTGTATTTATCCAAATGGTCAGCAAAAACTACCTGTTCTTCCCACTAGCCAAGATATAGATTTGCATATGTGGGGGCACATGCTGTGCCCATAGCTGTGCCACATATCTGCTGGTAGAATTTATTGAGAAAAACAAAATAGTTGTGAGTCAACACAAACTCCAATAATTTTAATATGAACTCATTATGTTTGAGGTATTGGGCACCTCTTTTTGACAGAAAGTATTAAACTGCTTCTACACCTCTTGTATGTTGGATGTTAGTGTATAAGGATTCAACATCAAGTGACACCAGTAATGCTTTATTGCTGATCGAAATGTCATTTAGTTTAAATAGAACATCCTTTGTATCTTTAACATATGATGCTAATGTAATTACAAAATCACGTAGCATAGAATCTACGTATTTGCTAGAATTTTCTGTTAGACTTTCAATGCCTGACACTATCGGTCTGCCTGGTGGTTTCTTGGGATTCTTGTGTATTTTGGGAATGGTATAAAAAGCTATTTTTGGATTCAAATTAATAAGGAAATCAAATTCTGGTTTATTTATAACCTTAGTTTCTAGGCCACTTTTTAGGATGTCTTGGAGCTCTTCAATAAAATCCTCTGTTGGATCTTTTTCGAGTTTTTTATAACTCTTTTTATCTTTAAGGAGCCTTTCACATTCTAAAATGTACTCTGCCTTGTCAACTATGACTATGTTACCTCCTTTGTCTGAATTTCTAATGACTATATTACTATCTTGTTGTAGTTGTTTTAAAGCCATTTTTTCAGTTTTCGTTAGGTTATAACAGATGTTTCCTGTATTTGAAACTTTTTCCATGTCTCGAACCACATTGTTGACAAAGAGTTCAATGTTGGGACTTATACTTAATGGTGGTGTATATATTTACTTTTTGGTTTGAAAGCAGAATAGGGGCCTACTGATTGGAATTCTTCATTCTCTGCTAATAGGCTTTCAAGATCTCTCAGAGTCCTGGAGTACAAAGGTTCTGATGGGGTTCTATTACCATTTTTAGAAAAAAACTTTTTAAGGCCAGTTTTCTAGCAAACAAATGTGTGTCTTTTACCCATTCAAAAAGGTTAAAATCCCCTGTAGGTGAAAAGTTTAAGCCTTTTTTGAGAACTGATAAATGGTCATTAGATAGGATGTTCTTGGATGAATTGAATATTTGTAAGGAGTCTAAGTTTTGCGTATCCTTTTTTGAGGTTTGTACGTGTCCTTATTTTTTCTTACCCCTCCTAATCCTGTTTTGGATTCTAAAAAAAGTTTTAGTTGATCTCTTCTCCATTGTGGGGGGGGGGGGGGGGGTTAATTTGTCCTGATGTATCATTTGCTTCCAAGTCAGACCACTCAGATTCAGAAGTGAGTATATTATCAGAGCGTATTTTGGGGGCATGTTGTTTCTTAGATCTCCTAAAAATATTCCCATTTTGGAAGTCATTCAGATCCCTTTGGAATTTATTTTGTTTCCTATCTACCAACATTTTCTTAAAGTTTTCTATATCTTTTTGGAGTTTATTTTCAAGTTCTATGAAACTTGGATCTGTGTTGTGTTCTCTTATTTTTTCCACTTCTTTTCTCAATTGTGGATCAATTTCCTTAAATTGTGTTTGTCATAAGTTCTTTGAACATCTTAACAACACAGAATCCCATTGTTTTACAAATTCCTCAGATAGGCCTTGAATAGTGGGGAATAAATTAATTTGTAACCCCTGGGTACCAGATTGTTAGCCAGATAGTTTTCCAAACTTGCAATCTCCCACCATACTCTATATTGTTTTTTATACATTTTATTCAGTTCAAAGAACTGATTTCTTAAATTAGGCTCATTGCGTTGACCCAGATTTAAATCTTTGTTAAATATACTTTTAGCTTCTTTAAACCAGCTTTCTTGATTCCAATTTTGAGACAGGAATCCTATTGAGGAATCCATGCTGTTAATAGAAATGTATGTATATATACACCGAGCTTAACACCTCCAGATAGAACCAGATTCATAAATAATCAGGGATAAAGAAACAACAAAATATGGTGGCTCAAGGTGTGACAAGATTCTGGGATTTCATGGATACATGTGGGGCAATATTTAAGAATTAAAAGAAATTGCTCCAGCCCAACTGACTTTGAGATAGAAGCTACAGAGCTTCAACATTGTTTCAAAGAAAGGGGATATAAGAACAAAACCCTTAAAAGAGCATATCAAAAAGCAAAAGCAGTGGGCAGAGACTCACTGTTGATGGAGAAAAAAAAACAGTCGGATGAAGTGGTCAGGTGCATAGGCACATACAATGGAAAGTGGCATGATATTAAAAAAATATTCAATGATCACTGGAAAATTCTCCTAGACGATGAAGATCTAAGACCTTTTCTAAGTAACCAGGCACTAATTACCTGTAGACGGTCCACAAACCTAAGGGATATGCTAACTAGAAGTCATTTGGAAGTTGAAAAAAGTAAGACTAGGTTAAACAAAACTAGAGGCTGCTTTAAATGTCTATCATGCAAAGCTTGTAAATATGTAAATACCACCAAAACATTTAAATTCAACATGTCAGTACGGGTGATATACCTGATGCTTTGCAAATGTGATATGAGCTATGTGGGTAAAACCTGCAGAGAGCTCAGACGTAGAATACTGGAACATATATATAGTATAAAGAAAGAATATGATACACCGGTTGCTAACCATGTAAATTTAAAACACAATGGAGATCTCAATAATATATCCTTTATAGCTATTGATGGGGTGAAGCATAATATTAGAAGAGGCAATATTGAAAGGAACTCTTAAAAAAGGAAGCCCAATGGATTTATACACTTAAGACCAAAAAACCTTGGGGCCTTTACTTTTACACCATTTATTTAATCTTCCTTAATTGACCCTTTCTACTGTATCACACCCTATAAGATAATTTTATTATATACATATACAATTATTACACAATGAATTGGGAATAATATTACTAGATAGACAACTTTTAAATGTGTCCTTAGTATATTGTAACATCAAATTGGATATATAGTGATATAATTCCACTAATAATATATTTGTTATGGAGTAATATACAATAGCTATATAAGGGATATTAAATATATTAGTCATACAAAGAGTTAAGCATACAATCATTACATATCTCTGATTGTGATGTACAAAATAGAAATATCTATACTTTGTCTATTTGAACTTTTCCAAATACTGGATTAGTATATTTACAGGATTTTATGTAATATGTGTTATACTGACAATCAAGATATATGCAAGTACACCATAAAATGGGTGATCAATAATAATAATATCACCTATTATATATACATATTTATAACTTTCTTCTCCTAGTGTACTTCTCAGTAACTGTACAGTATTAGGATCTAGGGTATCATTATATTATACATATATATATATAAACAAATACATTTTGTTCATTTTATATAATTAGGTGTTATCACCATTGTATAAATGCTATATTCGATTAGGGGTTATTACCCATCTATTTATTGTAAATCATTAGGTTTTGAGGCCTTTAACCATATTAATTTGATATGTAGCATCTATATTTCCCTTCGTTTCTCCAACTTAATTCCTCTTTGAAGTTTTAGCATTATTTGGTTTTATTTAAGTCCACTTATGTAATAGTTGCCATAGCAACTAAATTAGCTTAAATAGCCTCTTTGGCACACCATCGGTAACCCCTGATGAAATTTTTAGAAACGTGCGTCTGGTTGCACATTTTGCTATGCCGCAACGCCGACCTATGACATCATACGTAGGCGCATAGGCGACATGCGGGTAGCTAGGAGCTTTGGGGCCTCATTCTATTAATGGCCGTAGGAGATGCGTGGCCGCAAGGACCGGCCGCAGGCTATTTGCCTATTCTATTCCCTTCCGGCCGAGGGCTCCGGCAGGCTTGCGTCCGGCGCCCTGTAATCCCTTGCGGCCGCACGTGCCGCAGGAAAGCCTTGTATTTTAAACGTCCACAAGAATTTGGGCCGCAAGAAGGCCCCGGTTGCTATTCTATTGCTACGGGAACCCTCTCTGCAAGGCTAAAACCGAGCCGCAGCTTACTTGCACCAAAAAGGTCCCGCAGGCACACAAATAAGCACATAATATAGCCATCCTGCACTCTGATGAGACGATAAAGTGATTGTAGGTGTTAGCATTCATAGCAAAACATTCCCCTACACTCAAATCTGAAAATCATTTTTATTTTAATTCATGTCAATTATCCGTGGACAAGCTCCCGAGGGCTTGGAGCACCTCAGACTCGCCCAGGCTGCGGGACGGAAAATAAACCGTTAATGAAATATCGGATTTGGGCGATGTGCAAGCTTGAGAGGGCGTTGTTATTAATCCTCATGTCCCCCATTATGATGCTCATCATTTACAGAGCTTTACAGTGCCATCTTGAAATTATATTTGCATTTAAAGTTTTCTGACCTTGCGGCCGGTTGCATGATATGCAGGCCGGCCGTAAGGGGGATATCCTTGCAGTGCCGTCCATTTGAATTGCAAGGTCAAGGTAGCTCTACACGGGGCCGTAAGACGGCCGCAAGGAATCGGAGCTTTGCGGCCGTAAGACGGCCGATAATAGAATGAGGCCCTTGGTGTCTAACTATACTGGCCTACCACCTAACTTATTGAATACAGTTACCGATATCCCCCATATTCAACAATTTAGCAATTTCGTTATATATATTCTACACTAGGGATATGATAACATGTACTAAGGCTCCTTGGTTTGAGAAGTGGAAGTGGTGATAATCATATAATTCATTGTTGGGCTTATACGTAATATCTATTAATTTGTTCATAGACCCTTATATCCTTATGTTTAGCACTAGCACTTGGTTATATCAAACAAAAATGTATCTGATATAACTTTGCAATTCGCACTTTAATACAAATTTTTTTAATATGTGATTTCCTATGGTCAACGTTAACACTTGGCACTTTTTCTTTGGTTACTTAGTGCAATATATATAGATAAATTGCCATCTATTCATACTTTGTCATTAGACACTATCACAGCATACCACATCTATTTCATGGATATATAGTATCTAATATTATAAGTATTTACCAATATATGGTAGCCTCAAGATTTATACACTTCCCAATATTCTCTTTATTACATCAGAGTTTCAGGATTTTATACCAGTTATTTTAAATGTTATCATTAAATGTTAAGTTTTAATGTTTGTTTTTTCCTCTATATTGTTAAATAGGCAGAGGGTGTGCACTATCATACAAAAGGATACTTTGTTCTCTTTTTGATTCTCACATATTTTTTATCCTTAGTAGCACCCCTTTTCTCCCAGAATCTTGTCACACCTTGAGCCACCATATTTTGTTGTTTCTTTATACCGAAGAAAATAACCTATTTTGCTCATCTGCCTTTTCCTGGTCACTAATTATCAGATGGCCTCTTTCACATTTTAATGTTCCTATATAGTGATGTCACGAACATCAAATTTTTTGTTCGCGAACAGTGGACACGAACTTCCATCAAATGTTCGCCAACGGGCGAACCCGGCGAACCGCCATAGACTTCAATGGGCAGGCGAATTTCAAAACCCACAGGGACTCTTTCTGGCCACAATAGTGATGGGAAAGTAGTTTCAAGGGGACTAACACCTGGACTGTGGCATGCCGGAGGGGGATCCATGGCAAAACTCCCACAGAAAATTACATAGTTGATGCAGAGTCTGGTTTTAAGCCATAAAGGGCATAAATCACCTAACATTCCTAAATTGTTTGGAATAACATGCTTTAAAACATCAGGTATGATGTTGTATCGATCAGGTAGTGTAAGGGTTACGCCTGCTTCACAGTAACAGACCAATCTCCCCGTTTAATGCACCGCAAACAACCGCAAACAGTCCCTTTGCACAACCGCAAACTCCCCATTTGCACAAGGTTGGATACCAAGCTAGCCATGTCTCGTTCCTTGTCCTCACTGATGTCATTGAAGGTCTCTTCCTCCACCCAGCCACCAAGGGTCCCCGAAAGGTGACAACAAGTCCCCTGGGACGCCTGCTGTGTTTGGTCTTCCACCTCCTCAAAGCCACCTTCCTCCTCTGACTCTTCTTCTTCAGACTCCCAGAGTCTGGGGGCTTCCACTGCCCAGCATGGAAGATTATACACAGGTCAGAGTCTGGGGGCTTCCACTGCACAGCATGGAAGATTATACGCGTTGCCTCTGTCTGCGTTATTAAAAGGTGTGTACTGTTAAGTAGTACTATTCCTATCGGTTTAATCCCTGTTACGTCCACTATGAGGGGACGTGTATATGGCATGGATTTTTGGAAGCGGGAGATCGAAAAAGATGCTTGGTCGGTCCTCCCACTTCAAATTTGGGGCAATGCGCGTGCAATCTAAGGTGCCACCAGATATGAGTGTCACTGTGCACTGGCAAAAGTTGGCAGAGTAGATGCAATAGGCGTCACACACACGCCTGTAGGCAGGCAATTGCTATTCAATCTATTACAGTCAAAAAAGTGTTTTATTTCACTGAGCACAATATAAACTGTGAGCCTGACACAGGCAGGCAACTGAAATTCGATTACAGGAAAAAATGGTTGTATTCAATGTATGTTACACCAACAGGTATGAGTAGTGAAAATAAGCACAATATAAGCTGTTAGGTGTTAGCCTTTGTTAAGCCACATGGGGTGGGATTTACTCCTACTTTTATTACCACATGGTGTATGGTGATAAGTATGTATATTTAGTAAGGATTTGAACGTTGTCCATTTATGTTCAGTATTTTTACCTGTCAGTTCTCTGTCCCAGTTTATACTTTGTATTGTTGCCCTTAGACCATCAAAATATGCCCTTTTAATATTAAGAGTTTTTTTTGGCCCATTACAGTTTTGTTTTTTTAATTCAATCTAAAATGAGACTGTGCTGTGATCACTGTTTCCTAAAGGTTACCCTATTTAAAATTTTGATAATATATACGTATTTTTCCATGGATAAGACTATATTTTTTACCAACATTTTTAAGTTTAAAATAGGAGGTCATCTTATAAACAGAATACACCATGCAAAGCCAGCAGCAAAACTGCAAGTGGCCACTAGATGGTGATGTTGCTGTTTAAACTGTGCAGCCATTACTGTAACTTCACAGAGTACTGCATTAACAGTATTTTTTAGCACCACATCTATTTGATGGATATATAGGGTCTAATATTATAAGTATTTATCAATTTGCAAAATGGAGCACAATCTTGGGCACCACTTCATAAAAAATATATTTTAGATCTGGAAAAATTACAGAGAGGGGCAACAAAACTAATAAGGGGAATGGATGGGGCTAAGTTATGAAGAAAGACTAACCAAACAAAAAACTTTTTTCCGCTAGAAAAAATCCATCTAAGAGGGGATATGTTTACCTTATATAAATATATCCAGGGTCAATACAAGGCTTTGTACTGACAAGAGGACATCCTTTGAGATTGGAAGTAAAAATAATAGATAACTTTAAAAAAGGATTGGATATATTTTTTAATAAAAAGGGCATTCAGGGTTATCTTGGATAATTAGAGAGGGAGTATTGCTCCAGGGAGGAATCTGATCGCAAGTATCTGGGGTCAGGAAGGAAAGTTTTTTTCCCCTTTTGAGGCAATTGGCAAAGTTTCACTGTTTTTTTTTCAGTTTGCCTTCCTCGGGATCAATTAACAATTAACAATTAATCTGCATATTGCAGATCAGAGGAGATCTAAAATGTTGAACTTGATGGACTAAAAGTCTTTCCTCAACCTCAATTAGGGCCTCAGTCAAATGCTACTTATCTTGTAAAAGTCGCTGCAAGGGCCTCAGTCAAATGCTACTTATCTTGTAAAAGTCGCTGCAAGGGGAGGCCACAAGCTACCTAATTATCGAAATGGCGGCCTCTGGCAGCTTACGGTCGTAAGCTGCGGTCCCTTGCGGCCCCTTCAATCGCTGCTTACTTCCGACAAAGCTGTTGATCTTGCATGGCCGCAAGAAAGCCCAATTCGATATTCAAATGCTACGCTCACCCATCCGTCAATCCCGTAAATGGTTAAAATCGAGCCGCAGCTTACTTACACCAAGGAGCAGTTGCAAGGGCTTGTTAAGCCCTTACATAGCCTCCCCACTGCTCCCAATCAACCCTCCCCTTGCTGCAGGGGTCATGATCGGGACCCCTGCAGTGTCCCTACATAAGCCCTATAATGCAGGGGTCCCAATTAGATCCCCTGCAGTGTCCCCACATTAACCCTATTATTATTATTAACTTTTATTTGTAACGCACCAGCATATTCCGTTTCCTTGTACAGGGGATAAAAACAAGAAAAATATAGTATTGACAAATTTTTAAAAATCGAGAACCCTGTTTTGAGGTTAGAATCTTTGCAGAAAGAGCTTTTCCCCAAAGTATCCTACAAGACTAGAAAATTACTACTTACAATCGAAAAGGAATGGAAGAGACAGTAATGGTGTGGAAGGGTAGTACTCCCAGAATAAGCAGTGAGGCCTAGTGAGACCTGGATGCCGGTAACAATTGGGGCTAAATAAAAAAACAATGAAAATACAGTGTGAGGGACAGATAGGGGGAGATAAGAGAGAGAGAGAGAGAGCAAGAGTGTGCAGTTAACAGAAAGGAAATGCTAAGACATATGGGAAGGAGGAGAACTAGGCAAATTATGCAGGCCATAGAAAGGGGAAGGGGAAGGAGAGTCAGGCAAGATAACATAAAGATTTGTAAGAGTTTGAACTAATGTTAGAAATATTGTATGTCATCAAATATAATAACAAGCATACAGTAGAAATATTATTAAAAGATATTGGCTCCTGGGAAGGCACAGCTTTCAAAGTCTTCTCAATACCTGCTGGTGTGTATGAATCTCCCATAATTCAGAATAAGCAGCGAGGCCTAGTGAGACCTGAATGCAGGTAACAATTGGGGCTAAAAGTAAAACAATGAAAATATGGTGTGAGGGACAGATAAAACAGGGAGAGATAAGAGAGAGAGAGAGAGAGGGAGAAAGAAAGCAATCAGGACCCCTGCAGTGTCCCTACATTAACTCTATCCTGCACGGTCCCTACTTTAACCCCTTGCTACAGGGGTCCCGATCAGGACCCCTGCAGCATTTAAACATTTAAAATTCCCTGCCGCAGGTCTTTAAAGGGCCTGCGGCACACAAATGGTTACCCCAAGCCTTGGGAGTACTGTAAGTACCCCCGCGGGCACCAAACATTGACCCCCCAATGCTGAGGGTCCCCGATGGGGAGCCCCACTGCATTTAAAATTTAAAATTTCCTGCCGCATCCTGAAAGGATCTTAAAGTTCCTTAAAGGACCTGTGATAAACAAAACAATTAACGCCTGTCACCTAATATTAATCCCATCACCCATGGGGCTCTATACAGAGACCCATGAGCCCCTAATTAACCAATTACTTATGGGGGTCAATATAGACCCTTACGAGACTAAAATTACCCCCCCCCCCAGTCCAATAGGGGTCTATATAGACCCCTTTAGGACACTATTAACCACTAGCTTAACCATATAAGTGCCATGAAGGACTTAGGAAGTGGTAAGTGTGTACGCTCCCACAATTATTATAGTTAATAAGCACAGTCTGGGCAGTTCTGTATTCTCATGGGCTAATGTTGTTATGCACCATTTGTTTGTGCTCTACACATTAACACAGCTACAGTGTGCAACTTGTAGTTTCCCAAACAGTTGGGCTGCTGTTCGTATGTTATCTTTGTGAATGCAATTTATTATTTATCTTTATTTATTTAAATGCACATTTTATTCCAGTCTGAGCTAAAAGGTATAGCAGCACTGATACTTATAGCAATTCAGCTGATTTTTCTTTAAAACTGTGTGCTTAACTTATGCTGCCCTTGCTCACTCAGCGCTTTTCTTTCAATGCTCGGTTTGATACACTTATTTTTGTGCTCCTGTGTACCATTTGTTTTTATTATCTGCTGTAAAACTTTTGCAATAGATTCTTTACAGATTTTCAAGTATGTGAACTGCAGATTTTAAATAGGTGTTATATGCACTGACAGCACACTCTCTTCCATAAGTGCTGCTTATGCTTGCTATGTATTATACAGCCTTAGCTCAGGCGATATCACTGAAGCAATCACTCTTCCCCACTTAGCGCTAGTATATGACTAGTTCACGTTACTGGCTCTCATATTTATTTATTTCGTTATTTTGGTCGCATCAGTTAATTCTCCTAGTCCCATGCCCCAACTAACGTTTCCCTGCAAACTCAAGCGGATTTCTCAAGGGATCCAACACCTGCATTATCTGAGGGGAGTCTTTTAAAACCTTAAAGCTCGTCCATTGAACCACCCTTTTACATAAGCTATTGTTTGATTTTTCATGAATGGAGATACAGTAGAATGAATGGCAGGATTATTAGTATATACTGAGTTTATACTAAATATGAATTCTAAAAGAATCTTACTGTTAAATTATTTTTAAAATCTGCAGAAGCTGCAATTCATACTTTATCAAGGAGTATCCCTTTAAAAATAATCTTTATTCATTATTAATAAATAAAATTATAAATACATATTTTTTTATTATATCAGATAATTTAACTGCATGGAATGGTTAACATTAAAAATATAGATTACTAAACTAACATTGTATATAGAGTTTGTGATATTATAGTTGTTTATAAAGATAAGGATTTCAGAGATATTACAAAACTTTACATGAAAAATATGAGTACAGCAATATCCCGCTTAACGCTGTAGATGCTTTCCTACACAGCGAAGTGCTAAGTGAAACAATGTTAAGTGGGTCATTTTAACATCGAAAAATAGGGATGGGAAACTCAATGGAATAAAGACATGAAACCAATAGAGATTTCATTTTTATTTTGCTTTATATCAAATAATAAGAAACTGCAAACATATCCAAATATCAAAAATAACCCTTTTTTTTAAATAAATAATACATTTTAAAATAACAGAACACAAAAAGAAACCTGTCTAATTTAACTGGCAAATGTGAAAGCTTGGGGCTCATCCTCCAATCTGGCTTTTTTTCTCCTTTCTGTGCCCACCTAGCAAATAATGGTAGCAGGACAATAAGCCAAGAATGCTGCATCTTACGTTCCTGCTCCTCACAGTGGGCCTACATTCAGTTGCTGAGATTTTCAGATCCGCGTTCGCAAGTGGAGATCACAATCAAATTTGCTATTCAATTGGCGTCTTTTTGCGAGCTTGGATCGGGTTACGAGTTACGGCCTTGCGAAAATGGCAACTGGCAAACTCGCCTACACCACTCTGAAGCCTTTGATTTGTAACTTTTGAAGCGCTAAAATTGCAAATCCCTATTCAATTGCCCGATTCCCCCAAGGGACTCATTCAAATGCGATTTGAAAGATTGAATAGGGCTCTGTATAAGCACATAGCATATTTTTACAGAAGTTTTTAGTTAGTGAACTTCTATCCAAAAGCAAGGTATTCACTAACTAAAAACCTCTGTAAAAAAAATATGCTATGTGCTTATATAGAGCACTATTCAACTGGCCAAATCGCATTTGAATAAGGCCCCAAGTTAGCAAATATATCCACACTCGCAAATCTCAAATGAAAGACAAAGTCCTACATGTGCTAGGGAGGACCCGCAAGGGCTTTAGAAGCCCTTGCATATGCTCCCCTGAATGCTGCTCACTGCTCCTAACATTCCACCCCACACTCCTAAATGAAACCCCCATGATGCAGGGGTCCCAATTGGGATCCCTGCAGCATTTACAAATGTTAACTTCCCAGCTGCGGGTTTTTAAAGGGCCCGCGGCACACAAATGGTTACCCCAAGCCGCAGGGTACTGTAAGTACCCCTGCGGCACCTAACATTAACCCCCAATGCTGGGGGTCCCCATTGGGACCCTACCTTAACCCTTGCAGCGGGGTCCCGATCAGGAACCCCGCTGCAATTAAAATGAAAAATGTCCCACCACTTTAAAGGTCCTTCATGGACACGCGATAAATAAAGCAATTAACGCCTGCCGCGGGGGCACTATAAGTATCCCACCAGGCACCAAAATGTAACCCTGTCAGCCATGAGGCTCTATACAGAGCCCCATGAGCCCCTAATTAACTTTATCACTTATGGGGGTCGATATAGACCCTTGCGGGACTAAACCCCCCCCCCCCAGTCCAATAGGGTTTTATATAGACCCCTATAGGAAACTAACCCTATAAGTGCCATGTTAACCCTATAAGTGCCATGAGGGTCCTCCAGGACCCTTATGACACGGTCTTAGCACTACACTACACTATTAACCCTAATTGTACCCCATTAACCCATTAGCCCTAATCAAACATTGTTAACCCCAACTGTCCCCCTTTAACCCTAACTGTGCCGATTTAACCCCATCTAGGCATATTTAACCCCATATAGGCCTATTTATCCCCATAAACGATAATAATAAATAATAAGTTCCATGAGGGTCATCCAGGACCCTCATGACACTAAGTACAAACACTACACTACACTATTCCCCCCAATAAAGCACTAAATCTAAACTAACCCCCTCTCACTAATTAATCCTCCCCCTCCCTATCCTTTTAACTCCCCTCTACCCTAACCCATTAACACTCACCTAACCCCCTATTTACCCTAACTACATACATTAAAAACCCTAAATCTATCCTAAAATAGAATAAATGAGACCACTTACCTTTCCCAAATGCCCCTTCAATGACGACGGTTTTCCTTCTGCAGGTTGCATCCTTAGGAAAAAAAGGAAACATAAAATGAGTACAGAAATAAACACAACATAAAATCTAAACATTCTAAATATTAAACTTACCTTTCCGCAATGTCCCCATCCTTCTTCCTCTCCTCCTGGGACCCTGTTTTTTGTTTTTTTTGTTTAATGTTATTTTTTTATTTTTGTAATTTTTATTTTGTGTAACTTAAGTTTTTTGTACTTAGTGGGGTGCGGGGGGTTAATAGGGGCTTAGGTAGGTAGTGTAGGTTTTAATAGGTTAGGGTAGGTGTTAGGTAGGTAGGGGTTAATAGGTTAGGGTAGAGGGGGGTTAATAGGAAAGGGAGGTGGGGGATTCATTAGTTAGAGGGGTTAGAGGGGATTTAGTGGTTTATTGGGGGGATAGTTTAGTGTAGTGTAGTGTTTGTACTTAGTATCATGAGGGTCCTGCATGACCCTCATGGCACTTATGGGGTTAAAGTTAGGGTTCTAGTTGTCCAATGAGGGTCTTTATAGACCTTTATGTGACTGATGGGGTTAAATAGGCCTTGATGGGGTTAAATATTCCTAGATGGAGTTAAATAGGCACAGTTAGGATTAAAGCGGGACAAGGGGTTAATGGAGTTTATTTGGGGCTAATGGGTTAATGGGGTATGGTTATGGTTAATAGTGTAGTGTGCCTCATGGCACTTATAGGGTCTATATAGAGCCCTATTGGACTGATGGGATTAATTAGAGGCTTATGTGGCTCTGTATAGACCCACACAAGTGATGGGGTTAATTAGGGACTCATTGGGCTCTGTATAAAGCCCATGAGTGATGGGGTTAATTAGGGGCTCATGGGGCTCATTTACAGTGCTTTACATTGCTTGCTTGAAGATTTATTTGTCTTATAGTATTGTCCCGATTTGGCGGGATCTACAGGCTAGCGGTTGCAAGCAGGTTCAAGCCCGCCAAGGCTAACGGCCGATTGCATGGTTTACGATCGGCTGTAAGAGAGACCTCCTTGCGGAACCATCCCTTTGAATACCAGCGCAGACATATCGCTACGCAGGCCCGTAAGCAAGGTATCACAGACTTGCAGCCGTTTTGCAGCCCCGATTAGAATGAGGCCTCTACTATATAAGTTTTTGCGGCTTTGATAGATCAAAGACTTAGATGGGTTGTAAGTTGCGATTTTGGCAACTGCAGTGATTTTCACCTTCTAACCCATAGATCATTTGCGGCTCGCTTAAAGACGTCAATTGAATAGCAAATTAGTTTACTGCTACATTATGGGCTCCGGTAAACAACAATTGCTCAATTGAGTAGGGGCCTTGGTGTTTAAAGTACAGTCTAAAATGGTAGTGAAAAAAAAAACAGCAGAATCCTTAAAGTGATCCTGAAGTCACCATATTTACTCTGCACCATCAAAAAAGCATATGGTGAAAGTAATTCCTTCTTAGAATTACTTTAAAATACAGTAACTGAGTTATGACTGTTTGAAGTCAGTGGTTTTCTGCTGCCTCTGACCTGCCTCCCTTATTGCTATGGATACATAATAAGATGCACTGGCTGGTTGAACTAATTAAAATCAGCTGTACATGTGAAGGGGTGAGTTCTGCAATATTTAGTTGTTCATTAGATATATTATTTTCACCACTGTCAATTCATGTAAAGAAATAGCCTAGTGGTTGGAACGCTGCACTGTGATTATGTAAACCTGGTTTCAAGTCCAACCTTGTTTTTTTATGTTTTTACCAAAGTAAAATTTACTTTTTTTTTTAAATAAAAGCCTTGGTGGGCTAGAACCAAGGACTACATGATCACACAGCACTGGGATATTTCTTTACATATGTTAAAATTGTGAAATATAATATATTTAATGCACAGCTAAATAAGTCATTCTATCACCTAAACAGCTGATTCTAACAAGTTTCAGTGACCAGTACACTTAGTTATGTATTCAAAGGATACAAAGTCAGGTTAGAGGCAGTAGAAAACCAGAAGCACCTTTTTCCATATGCTTTTATACCCTCTAACTCATGGTGCAGATCACATATAGTGACTAAGTGTACAGAGAGTGACAAATCAAACAAAAAAATAATAATTTTACATACTACAAAGCAGTGTACAGAAACAGAATGAGCAAGGTGGAGATAAAAGAGCATAGGAAGGAGAAAAACAGATGTTTAGGGTGTATGCTGAGAAGCATTATTGCAGCCAGAAGGACTCTAGTTGGGTTGTCATATTTCCTGTGTCACTCTCCACCACTAACCATAAACTTTTTCTCCTCTCTTACAGTTGGGGTTCCTGGTCTGCCCCTTCTTGGTGTCTTGATGGCTTTCTCATGTCCTTTGTTTTGAGAGTTGAGCCAAGTCAAGGACAAGATGATGACACTGCTGCTAACAACATCATGTTTAAATGCTTAAACAACGATTACCTACAAGGATCTGGACTCACATGGGGTACTTACGGTCCTTGGAGCTTGTCCTGCAGCTACGGTATCTGTGGAATTCAGATTAGCGTGGAAAGCGCCCAAGGAAATGGAGATGACACAGCCCTCAATGATGTCCTGTTCAGCTGCTGTTCAAACTGAATCTTTTGCTAGGAATACAAGTTAAAAATATAAATGTGTGTCAATTGTTAGAGGTATCCAAGATATCTGTACAAACAGCAGGGATTTTTCATAAAGTGATGAGTGACATTTAATAAAGCCAGTGTAATCGCTTATTCTTCATTCTTGTATTTTTTTTCAGTAAATTTGGACGGTATTTTTGTGTACACTAAAATATTATTAGAAACACATGAAAATATACATGAGCATATCCTGTTCCTAGCGCTAAAAATAATATAGAAATAATATTAGATAAAGAGCTTGACACAAACCACTAGAGTAGAGGCACAGTGTAATGGAGATTAAAAATCTGTGTGTCTCCTGTAAATAAGCAATAGAAGTCTATTTGATACAATGCGGGTTGAAAACTGAGAATAACATGTTGCAGGAAGACTCAATACAATGATTTGATACATAGTGTATTGATAGACAGAGCAAAGTTAACTATAATCAATGTGTTACAGCACTGCAATGCTGTTAAAAAGATCTGGCAACCTGTAGAGGTCCTTTGACCGCAATGTAAATACAAACGTCTTAAATGTATAGCAGAAATCAACAAGGAAAGCTAACTGAGAGTAATATGTTACAGCATGATTTCATCTAATTGCTAGACACACAGGGTCTCATTCAATTGCGATTTGGCCAATTGAATAGGGCTCTAGATAAGCACAGAGCATATTTTTTTACAGAAGTTTTTAGTTAGTGAAGACCTTGCTTTTGGATAGAAGTTCACTAACTAAAAACTTCTGTAAAAAAATATGCTCTGTGCTCACTTAGGCCCTCATTCAATTGCAATTTGGCCAATTGAATATGGCTCTAAATAAGCACATAACATATTTTTTTAAAGAAGTTTTTAGTTAGTAAGAATCTATCCAAAAGCAAGGTTTTCACTAACTAAAAACGTCTTTAAAAAAATATGCTCTGTGCTTATTTAGAGCCCTATTCAATTGGCCAAATCACAATTGAATGAGGACCTTATAGAGTAAAGCAAATTAAAATCAGCGTGCTTCAGCAGTGCAATATTGTTAAAAAGACTGATAAATTGTAGCGGCTTTGACCGTGAGGTAAATCCAAGTGTTTCATATGTATCAAAAAGCAGCAATTTATTTGATATAATGAGAAAAATTATATGTTTAAACATGACCTGATATGATTCAGTATATAGAGACAAACTGATTAAATCAATGTGTTGCAGAAGCGCAACATTATTAAAATAGTTTTTGGTATATTGTAGCAGTCTTTTAACTGCAAGGTAAATGGTCCAAATTTAGATTAGACAGTGGCAATAGACACCACAAGTAACAACTTAAACAGTAGCACTTCAATTTAGCTAAAAGGAATATGTAAGTGAGCAGGGTTTCAAATGTTTCTTAATAAACAGCTACTGATTAGTAGAAAAATATGTATTATATTGAAAAGTTGAATGTACTTACATATTTATATGCTGGATACTGATACCTGGATGTGCATACCCCTAGGAAGCATATATAAAGTGTACCTGCAGGGTACAGTGTGTGACCCCTAAAGGAAATGTTGGTGGGGTCACAGCTAAAATTGTGAATAAAGAGACAGGCAGAGATAAAAAAAAAAACAGACAACTGCCAGATTGTGATACAAATGTTTGTCATTACTTCCTCCTGATTGGCCAAAACAAGTTTTCAAATTGTATACAAGTTTAGCCTGGGTTTGAAGGGTGTTAACCCTAGGTTTCAACTGACAGAAATTAAAAGATATTTTGCTAACTTCAAGGTAAGAGGTTTAAATGATTATTTTGGTATATTTTCATGCAAACAAATTTTTTTTTCATACACTACAATTTTTTTTCTATCAGATGCACTCATAATCCAGCTCACTTACATATCCCTTTAACAATAAAGAACATAACCATAAAGGATCTGGTTAATGGTAGCTGTCAAACAGATTGCGAGGTAAATAGTTCCACTTGATATAAGAAAAAAGTCAATTTGGCATTAACAATAGCAGCAACAGCAATGTTTAATGGTAGCGATCAAATGATCGTGAGATTAACAATTTACATGAAGTGATAAGATCAGATAAATAGTAATGGTCAAATAGACCGTAAGGTAAATATTTTGAGTATATATAAAAAAGTACATCTTAGAATCGATGGGAATAATTCTTTTTTTCAAAACACTTTTGAAACTTTATTATATATTGTTCACAACTGAAATAGATAAAAACATACTTTAAAAAATCCAGGATTGGAAGGAAAGTTTTAAAGGTAAGGCCACTTACAAGAAATGTTTAAAAAAAAATATATATTCCTTTCAGTTCTACAATGTATTTACTATAGGTGGTATAATAGCAATCCTCAGTATATATTATATATAAGAGCCAATTGGTACAGTTGAAGTTGTTAAGCAACAGCAATGCATACTGAATAATAGAACAATATCTGGTAAAAAAATAATTGTTATAAAATCTTGAGATAAATTGAAAGGTACAAGAAAGTATTTGACAAATGGTAACGGTCAAAGAAGGTTTGAACTTCCATGAAAGAGAGTCAATAGAAATGGATGTACTTAAGAAGTTTTACCAGTATGAAAAGTTTAAAGAAAATCATATCTAGAAAATAGGAGATGTCATAAGACAGTAAGACAAAGGAAAGGTCACAGAAATATGATCATATTTACTAAAAGTTTAATATGTGACCGTATAACATGTACATTTCATGGATAAAACTGAGTGAATAATCATGAGATAAATATGTTTCAATACTCTCTAAAGAGTATCTTGCCACTGATTTCTAATAATATTGGAATAGTCTTAAACATAAATATTTTAGTGGTATAATATTGTTGTTTGGTTTTGATAGGTTTTTTTTTAGATGCTTTTAAACAAGTGCTCAATAAAAGTTAAATATTAAAATAACAATCAGGATTTTTTTTTAAATGTCTGATTTTTTTTTCGGTCATTTATATGTAAATAATATAGAAACAATACCAAATATAGATAAAAGAAAACATTTGGTAAAATAAGGTGACATTAGTTTACAAAAGGCAGCACTAGTCGGATAAATTAGCAGCCCCGATAAATTCCCCCATCATGTAAAACCGTAGCCTGTAACAGGCGGAAAACCCTACGGGGTGTCAAAATCTGAACTCCGTTGCATCAAATCCTTTGACCTGTCAAGTCCATAACTGAACGCCATGGCGTTCAAGCCTGTAACCCGCAAATGGAGGCAAAAATATTACGGCCTCCAAATAGGACCCACAAAGGGTTTACAGGCAATTTCTCAACACTGTAAAAGACAATATAAACACACCAGTGGACTTTAAAATATGGTAAAGCACAAAAAGGCATTACAATTACTTGCACAGCAATCCCCAAATAAAAAATAGGCATTAAAATAATATTTTATTTCATCATATGGTCATGCATATGCCAATATGAAAAGCCATGCTGCAACATGCATAAAGCAATTAAAGACACACTACCTGATTAAATTGCAACACAAAAACAAGAAACTGATGCCATATTAACCCTTTCTCACTCACAGAGCCAGTCATGTGTACCCTGAAATATAAATAGGACCCCCAAAGGGTTCTCACAGAGATTTAAGAGTGCCCTAGTAGCCATTAAAAAGACAGTAAACCACTTTTAAACAAAACAAAAGCAGGGAAGTTCATCAGCTTGTCATGCTCAACATTTCCATTGCCACATTAGTGTCAAAATAAAACATGTGCCCTCAAGTGACATTCATCATATAAACTTCATATACCAGTGGTTTAAAAGCCTTTCCTCCAGACAGGCCAGATATAATCCATAACCATTACAACCCAGGTGCCCAAATCAGAGGCTCCTGTTGAATAATAATTGCCTCACCTGAAAATCTGACCTGTCTGGCTAGCCTTGAAGAGTAGCTTGTGAAACACTGCGATACACATTAACAAAAATAATTGATGCAGCATTTAAAGATATAGCACACTTATATAAAACCATGTACAAGCATTGAACTAAGGGAGATATTACCACTTAGCAAACACTGAGGCACAAAATAGCAATGTAATATATCAATCCAAATGAAAACCACAGATCAAGAAATACATGTGAACAGGAAAGTCCATGTTGAGGCCTGCCACAACAGTAAAACAAACATGAAAACATTAACGATAGCAATGCAATCAGAGAAATTCTGCATCAATCAATAAATAATCTGATAACGTTGTCACTAACATCATTTGTTTACCCTGCATCAAACAGTGAGTGTGATCTATATATGGAGCAGAGCAATTATCATCTGGAATGCCAGATAAGTTCCAGATACACAGGTGAGCAATTCCAAACCTGAAATCCACCTGCCTATTAACAAAGTGCTGTAATCCACAAAGTGCTCACCATGCCCATATCCTGCGTCAATCATCCACCCATGATTTGGGCAATTTCCATTCGGATGGCTATTGGGTGAGTACACAGAAGTAATCACAGGCAACCATATCTTACTAACACTGGATACAATAACATTTACATCATGTTTCCCTCTATTGCTCTGATGTTCCCATGTGCATAAGGGAGTAATACTTCCTGAGCCATAACATAATTGCTCACTGCTGTGCCTAACCCTGTGTTAGCTTGCCCAAACAGTATAACGTTCACAACAACAGATACAGAAAAGAACAATAGATTAATCATTAGGTATACATGCATATGCTTTGATAAACATAACACCATCCTATTAATATCAACATCTCCCATTTTGTTTACATCAGGTGATGCAAGATATGAGTGTTTGACGTGTTTGTTGACCCCTGCGAGCAATCCACAGACCCAGGCAGAGGAGAGATATAATGCTGCGCATTAGACATGTCGTAATTGAGCGCACCTTCTGTGTACTCAAGATGCGCTTCAGATGCTTGCATTCATCTGGTGGTGCTCTACAATATAGCCCAGACAAGTTTGTTGGCTCATAGCTGCCTGCTTTTGTCTGCATAATATAGCAGTACAGGCCAACTGTCTGGGGGACATTGATGCGGCTCTGCTACATGGGGAGGAATGTAGCGGATAATCTGCAGGGGTCACAACAACGTGCCCACATCATACGTGAGTACTTCACATGTAAGTACAAACTCAATAAGAAATAACTATAATGTAGTTTGATTATGCATAACTCTTAAAAACTATTTTCTTCATCCCCATTGTCATATAGAATATCAAACAGTCCATAGTAGATGAGAGTTCCCTGATATGATGTATGTCTCACTATTGATTACTATTGAATACACTAGAACATGCCACGCTATCAGTTACAGGTAAGTAAGCACACATTCCCATACACATCATAAGTACTGACAATTCAAAACAGCAATAGCATAGATACATGGAGTGGATTATACATCCCACAATGTCAATGTATATATGCCCCACATTTGTATATGAAAACCTCAACACACTATAGACCAGTAAAGTTCACATCGTCTGATCATGGCAATCCACATCCAATAGGGATCAATACAATTAATATCAATCTGGAAATAGGAACATGCCTGCAGATATGTAATGATAATATTTGTAATGCATGAGATAAATATATGTGATCATTAATCATATTTTAACTCAATGTTGAAAGCAAAATGATTGCAATGGATAATTTAACTCCAATAATCACATCATATTGCCATTACAGAACTGCTGCCGTGTGTCAACTCAACTTTTAACAACATAGACAAAAAAAAATCAACATGTACAGCAACAGAACAACTGCTACATCAATGTGAACTACATAGTGAGTATTTCCTGAATAGCATGGGCATTTATGCTGAATGACACATAAATCACATATATAATTCTCAGCATTATGGGTTGTTGCTAATGCTTACCGGGGCTCTCGCAAAGCGCTCACTGCTCTGGTGGATGGCGCTCACTGCGCTGGTTGAGATGAGCACCATAGGCCCTCATCCCTAAGACCCGGCACGACTTAGGCAGAGAGCGCTGAAGGAGCTCACTGCACTGGGGTGAGATGAGCTCCATAGGCGCTCATCCCTACAACCCGAGGAACTACACATCAACACAAAACTCAATTAGTGCGAGACCCATAGCAGTTTGAAAAAATCGGCTTAAAAAATTACGGCCCGTAACACTTGCAACAAGGAAAGCGAGAAAATATGACCGGCGGCACTTAGAAAAAAATATGCGGTCAAAAAAATACGAAGTTAACAGCTGAACCGCGCACATACAAAAACCACAATAACACCACCAAAATTAACAAAAATACAAAAAAATATCAGTCACAGCACAGGGGAACAGCCATGACGCCTGGGACATAAAAAAAAATGAAAACGAGGCTCCACGACCAATAAACACGCAATAACACACCAGACACATAAGACTTCTACACAAGATACACTAAATAAATAAAATACACTATTGGGGAGGACGCAAAATACTCCACACCCGCCTAACACATACACAATCGCCGCCATTTTACAATGCTAACTTGCAACTAATAACATTACTATTCAAAAATGCAGAATTACACACCTAAACAAACGCTTTGTGCTCACACTCACGCAGCCTACACAGGCTACACGACCAATAAACATGCAAAAAAACGCCAGACACATAAGACTTTTACACAAGCCCTTACGGGGTATAAAATATACTATTAGGGAGGACGCAAAATGTTCCACACCCGCGTAACACATACACAATCGCCGCCATTTTACAACACTAACTTGCAACTAATAACATTACCATTACATACTGCAGAAATACACAGCTAAACAAACGGTTTGCGATTGTGCACGCAGCCTACTTATATTACACACTTCACACATTGCTGACACTTACACCTCAGCTCAGCAAGAGTGCAAATGTACATTGTATGCTGCAGGAACATGATAAAAGATTGCTAGCTCTTCAGGATATTGCTAGATGCATATATTAATTACAAATAGGTAAAGTATATTTATTTATGATTTTATTAATTCATTAATTATCATAAAAAAATACATATAAAGAAAAAAAAAGGAACTGAGGGTGCTTCAGAGGAGCAAAAGTAACCCAGGGGAGAGGCACGCAATGAACGCCAAAGGCGCCCAGCGCTGCCCTTTCAATGACCAAAAGAACACCAACTGAGAGGCTCGCAATGGGTGCCGAAGGCGCTCATTGCAAGCCACTAGATGAGCGCCAAAGGTGCTCAGCGCGAGGCTCGCAATGAGCACCAAAGGTACTCAGACGACCAAAAGAATTACTTTGTGTGCCAAACAGCATTACCTGCCTTACAATTTTATGACCGTTCAATGTCCAGAATACATCCCATACATCATCTGCCAGCGATCAAAAACAATAAAGATCCAAAGCACACGTGTCCTGGTAGAACAAATCACCTTGTGGATAATCTCGGTACCACATCCAAGGTAAAACACCAGATGTGGCTCTAAAATGATGCATTAATGTGTAATAGGTGTGATATTCCTACATCATTAGTAATCAGAAATATCCTTCCTCATCATCTGCCAGATGAGTAGCTTGTTTAATATGTAAGAAAATAACAGTGAAAACATATGTTTTAAATTACCAGCATATCTTGGTATTTGATGAAGTAGGCGCTCATATAGCATGTGTAATGTTCATATTAACATGTTCCTTGTATGATTCTTACAGATCGCAAAGATGTGTCACATTCCTCACAGTCAAAACAAATCATGATGATGAGCATCCCCACATTCCATGACCATGCTATTGTCACATTGCATCATGTATGTTCATGTGCCATAATCGTTCATATGTTGCATCTGGTGAGAGATCTGATTCTTACAACTGATTATCTAATATATGTAAAGCTTCAATTGCAGACTACAACGCAGATATCATGTGATGTATGTCACATGATGTTCCTTGCATATCCACAGTGTATGCTCACATACTCTACATACTGTAGATTTATATGTACCTATTGCTTTAGACATGCTTTTCTCTCCTCTACTTGGACTATTGTGAAGGCTGCATCATACTTCCTTCCAGATCTCTTCTTTAGTGCTGATGTAAAGGGGGGGGATGTGGAAGAAGGGTAAGAGTAAAAGGGAGGAAAGGAGAGGGGAGTAAGGATAGGGGTAAGAGAAGGTGAGAAGTTAAAGGAAAAGAAGGGGATTACGAGGAAATTTAAATTATAATAAATACTTATCTAGTTCAATAATAAGTTATATAGCATGGGATATAAGGAGGGATGGAAAGGAAAAAAGAAAGAAAAGGAAAGGGGAAATAGATTAGAGAAAAGGAAGGTAAAGGAAGAGGATAGGAAAACGAGTTAAACTAGGAAGAAAACTAGAAGGGGAAAAAGGAAAACATGAGGTCCCAACCAACCAGATTTCCTAAAATCGTCATAAAGGCACTAAAATTAAAGTTGGACCTAAAATTCAAGTCCAGCTCAGAATATTTTTAACAGGTGTATGAATGCGAGAGTGAATGTGCTTCCCAATAATTAGAGGCATCTGAGTAAAACAACAAGAAATAATATGGCAGAAATACTAGTGAGAAAAAATAAATAAATCTGCTACATTAAATGAGGATCAAGATAGAAATTTAAAGTTTTAATGGGAAAATACGCCGACCAAGAGGAAAGACAGACCAAAAAATATATCAAAAGTAAAGTAGAAATGTTATAAGTGAGTAAAGATAATAAGTAAAGTAATTCAATTAAAATAATAACCCATAATGTAAATGGATTGAATTCACCAGCAAAGAGGAGAATTGCCTTCAATAATTATACAAAAATTAAAACTGATGTCCTGTTATTACAGGAGACACATTGGAGCAAAGACTCACAATATGTATCCAACCGGAATTCTAATATTAGGATCGACTCGACATATAACAAAAAATCACGAGGAGAACCAATTATTTTTAGTTATAAGTTAAAAGTATATGAGGAAGTAAGAATCATATATCCTCTAGGAAGATGTATAATATAGTGTGGCTCTATTAATGAGAAACTTATGACAATAGTTCATCTTTATTTGCCAAATGTCAACCAAATTAGCTTTTTGAAGAAGATACTTAAAGAAATAAAAAAAATCAGAAAGGGTTTGATAATTATTGAAGACGATTTTAATATGCTGATGGATCCTAAAAATGATAGAGTTGGTAAATTGAAAAAAAAAATCAGAAAATCAGATCAATAAGATATCTAAAGAATTTATAAAGGAAATATCTAATTACGACCTTTTGAACTCTTAGAGAATATTACATCCTTATGATAAGGACTATACCCATTTTTCTAATCGTTTCAATTCCTATTCTAGACTGGACTATTTTTTTTTTCTGGATATATATATACTCTAAGATTAGTTAGGGTATAGAAATTAGGGTATCACCTTGGTCAGATCATTCTATGGTATATATTATAAAAGATCTAATTGAAAATAGAAATATAAAAAAATGGAAATTAGACCCGATATTGTTTAAAAATGAAGAAATATTGGAATCTTTAAAGAACAAAACTAGGGAATTCTTTAAAATAAATAAAAATACAGTTGATTCAGCCACTACTCTCTGGTGTGCATATAAGTCTGTAATAAGAGGTCAAATGATATCCCAAATGGCCAAATTACATAAATCAAGGGGGAAACCTCTGAGACTTTTGTATATAGAATTAGAGAAACAGCAGAGAAAAAACAAATTGTTTCCCAGTGGGGAGGGAGCATTGCAGATCTCTAAACTGAACGCTCAAATAAATAAAATCTTACAATATCAGGCAGATTCTTTGGTTTGGAGATTTCAGGGGTCCCATTTCCTACTGGGAAATAAAACAAGTAAATATTTGGCAAATAAATTAAAGCAAAAAATTCAGAATAAAATTCTTAGCCTCAGGGGTATGGATAATACCATTTATACACATCCAGATAAGATTAGAAAAATTATGATGGAATTTTATAGTTCTCAATAGTAACCCAGAATTTAAAAAAACTAGTATAGATGAAATAAACCAATTTTTGGGTAAAGCTAATTTCCCTAGACTAGATGAAGAGGATCAAAGTTCATTAAATAAAGATGAAATAAACCAATTTTTGGGTAAAGCTAATTTCCCTAGACTAGATGAAGAGGATCAAAGTTCATTAAATAAAGATATTACCCTGGATGAAATAGATGAGGTAATTAAAAAAGCAAAATTGAATAAAGCTCCAGGCCCAGATGGGTTTGACCATTTATATTATAATTTCTTCTTAAAAGAAATTAGGGAACATTTGCAAGGTATGTTTAATGAAATTAAAAACACAGGGAATATAGTACCAGAACTAGCGGAGGCTAAAATAATCAACATTCTAAAACCTGGGGAAAACCCAGAGGAAGTTATCGTCCCATCTCACTTATTAACATTAATTTAAAAACATATGCAAAAATCAAGGCCATTAGGCTAAATTATATTTACCTAAACTAATACATCTAGAACAGTCAGGAATTGTTGGGGGCCGTCAGGCCTCTGACAATACCAGACGCTTAATGAATTTGATGTTTATTGTAAAAAAAGAAAGAACTCCCACACTGATTTTTTCACTTGATGCAGAGAAAGCATTTGACAGGGTCAGTTTAGAGTTTCTAGAGGCAGTGCTGCTGAAATTTGGCTTTGCCGACTTTGCATTAAAAGCAATCAAAGCTTTGTATAATGAATCTTCAGCTCATATTGCTGGTCCTAATTTTGAGACCGAGAAATTTGCAATAAGTAATGGGACCCGTCAAGGGTGTCCCCTTTCTCCATTGCTATTTTTGCTATTTATGGAGCCTCTAGCCGCAATAATAAGGGCATCAGAAAATATTAAAGGAATAAAAGCCGGCAATATTGACTATACAATAATGTTATTTGCAGACAATATTATAGTGATTTTAACGGATCCAATAAATTCTTGTGCCAATTTACAACATCACTTGGCAGAATTTGGTAGAGTATCATACTTTAGAATAAACTCTTTGAAATCTGATATTATTCATAAAGGTCTAAATATGGAAATTCTAAATACATTAAAGGAAGCACATACATTTAATTGGCATTGTAAATGTATTACACATCTGGGTATAAGATTTAGTTTTTACAATAAGAAAATAATAATAGACAACATAACAGAAATAATAAAAAAATCAGAATGCTACTCTATGACTGGCGTACAATAAGATTCTCTTGGTCGGCTAGAATTGCCATTGTTAAAATGAATATAGTTCCCAAAATTACCTATTTATTCAGATGTATTCCAGAAAAAGTACCAGTCTATATTATCAAATCTATTTAGAAAACAATAGATACGTTTATATATTTAGAGAAAAAAGTGAGAGTTAAAAAAATAATGGCTAATACATTTTTTTAGCTAGGAGGCCTTGGATCTCCTGATATAAAAGAAATGTGTGAAAACATTGCTTTATCTCATATAATTAATATGAATAATCATCATAGGACAACTTGTTGGAAAACAATTAAGGAAGATCTTACAGGAGCTATGCCAATTAGAGCATTACTAGGAAAATTTAAAAATGAGGATGGAATTTGGGATAGACTATCAGAAGTGATTAGGTCCCTAATAAAAAGATTTTTGGAAAAATTTAATTAAGTCACAGCTATTTCATACTCCATCTTTGTCTGCGCCTATAGATATATTAAGGGAAGAGTCATATAAATTAGTAGTGGATCTGAGGAAGTTAGCCAAAATACAATTTATTTCTGACCTATATCAAGAAGGTTCCTTAATAAAACAAGGGGAGCTCCATAGTAATTATGGCTTAAAAAAAAAATCCTAGTTGAAATATAGATCACTGGTGGAAAAATTAAAGCAAAAAGGATATGTACCCTCAAAAATGGAATAAATTTACGAATTAGAAGAAATCTTGATCAAAGAGACAGTCATACATCTTATTTCAAAGATTAGCAAAATAAGAACAAAATCTACGAAATTTACAAAATCAAAGAGTATAAAAGATTGGGAAAGTAACGTTAATTTAATATATGATGACCAAGTCTGGTCCAGAGCTCTAATGTTAATAAGGAAATTCTCCAGAATTAATACATATAGGGAGCTATACTTTAGGTGAAAGCAAAAATGGTATTTATTCCCTGTAATTATGAATAATATAGATCCTCAAATATCTCCATTATGTTGGAAAGGATGTGGTAAAGAGGGTACTGCCCATCACATCTGGTGGGAATGTTGTATAATTAAAACAATTTGGGAAGAATGCTGTGAACTTTTAACCTCAATGTCAGGAATATATTGCCCGTGCACCCCGGGAGTAATCTAATTTTATATAGAACTAGACAAAATATTCCCTAAAGATAAACTATTGATATCACATATATTATTGATCATCAAATCATTATTAGTTAAAAAATTGAATAAACTAACAATTCCTTCCTAGAAAGAAGTAGTTAACAAAATACATTTTAATAGAGAGTTGATGAAGGAAGATTACATATGGGGTCCCAAAAGAAATAGATCTATTAATTGGAATATCTGGGACCAATATATGGAGAATTATAATGAGATTTAAATTATAGGGGGGATTCAAATGTTAGGAAAAGTTGCTTGTTAATCAACTCACTATCTTGATTATGTTGTTGTATTAATTTTTCTTTATTTGTTTGTTTACCAAAACTATATTTATATGATGCGTATTATGTGGCAAGATTGTGTGTAATGTTTTATATGTTATATTTGTACATTATAAGAAAAAAAAAAAAAAAAGATGGTTCAAACCATAGAGCTGTCCCTGCTTCCAATGCACACACAGTCAGGGACTTTCCCCCTGCCATCAGTTCTGCTATAAACTCTCCTGCTGTCTCACTATACAGACACATATCCATATTTGCTTCTTCTCTGCTCAGAAAATGTCTCAGCTAACAGGGAGGGCACTGCAGACACAAATTAGTTTTATGCAAGTTGAACTATAATGCAACGTTTAAGAAAAATGGCTAAGTAGCTTTGAAGACGATGCATTCAGTGTACCCTTAGGTGGATTTAGTGGGACTAGCTCTCTGACTCCAGCTAACATCCAGCAAATACCTTTGTTTATTAATACTATCCAAATTAAAGAGCCATTTATCTCACTGTAAGTGCTCTTCGTGGTGTAAAAGAGCACGAAATGTTTAAGTATAAGTATGTTAAAATTATCTTTTTTTTAATTACACAAATAACAGCTAAAAATCTGATGTTTTAAATGTCTGTCTTTAAAGAAGTTTATGCTGCCTACTCCCTCTTGAATGAGTAATAACAGATTGCATGGGTGTGCTGTGAGTCTGTATGTTGAAGGCTGTGATTGAAAGCACAGCCTCCCCGTACCTCCCCATTTACACTGCACTGACCAGTTAACCCATAGCTGACATGTTTAGGTAATTTCAGCATTCTATGCCTGCACAGGTGTTTTTGTTAAGGATTATTTTTCTTCTTTTAATCTCTACACAGACAGCACCAGAGTTAGAAACGCACTGGTCTGCATTGTGCAAATTACAGAGAGGCAAGAGAACAGAAACATGAATTTTCTACCATAAGAAACTATGAAAATGACATGGTCTATTCCCTTCAACCTGGAAATATAAACAGTCTTACAATTTACTTGAATGGGACATACACACCTGCAACGTGACTGGCTGCAATAATGCAAAAGCATGTGGGCAGTCTATAGCACATTTTATATTATTTCATTTGTCAGTGAAAAATGCATGTATTTAAAAAAAATTAAAAAGTATTCCAACATGCTTTATGGGATATTTACAGTGATGTGGTCCAAATTGTGCTGAATAAAGTGGCCTCTAATACTGCGGAATTCCATCTTTTAACTACACTGAAGGTCCAGGAGTCTGGATCGCCACCTGAGACACAGCCATGTGTAGTCCAGCGCTTGTATACTACTATTCATGAATATGCAGCAAAGTACTATTTTTGACACATCCTTTTTATAAGTTTGCTCAACCAGCATTGGTTGTCTTGGCTCCCAGAAATATAAAATAGTCTACACCAACATCAACAGACTTATTACAGTGAGAAAGCTGAATCCGGGCCTGCATTCATCCTAAACACTTCCATGATTGACTATGGCTGCTGACACGGAGGATCCAGTGGTCTGAGAGGTCAAACACAGAGGGCAACTAGGAACAGGCTCTTGACAACAGGATACCACCCTCCGGTACTCTTACCAACTTCAACATATCTATGAGTTCAAGTGCATTTCGTTTAGCGAGATTTTGCTTTGGATACTTACCAGCCTGTTTGTATATTACTTTGAAAACCCTTTTCAATAATAACCCTTTTCAATAATAACTTTTTTGGGTGATGTATCACTATTCAACTGGAGGTAAAGTTTATGGTTGTGCCTTTTGAATTCTATGTGATATATAACTTTGACTGTTATTATCTTTGCTAATTTTGTATGTCATGAATCTTTTACTCACCATTACGTGTCTTTACACAATACCCAAACTAACCACCTTGTTTCCAAGAACAGAATATATTCTACATAAATAAGTGACTTTTTTGTGTAATACACCTTACTGTCTGCTTGTAATATAATTAACATTATAAACCCAGCGGGCTATAAGCTATAGGTTTGAAGTGACCGAATACGAAAATCTTTGTAATACCTAATATTCAGACTCATGCTGGGCATTCTATTTTAACTTAATTGATATTTCTTAAAGTACCATGTATCAAACATTATTATAGTAATACAACTTTTTTACTACTGTCATTTTTAGAACAGTGCATACATTTACATTATACTTGATAGTTAGCCTTCCTTGACCTATCTATCAAACTACAGGTGTTGTGTAAACTGTCTGTATCATGTATTTATCATTGACACAGAGTTGTCTAGGTAAATTATTCAGATAAAAAGTACATTAAGGTACAAAGTTTTTTTATCTCATATAAGTTTTATAGTACTATAACTACTTGTTTGGTGCCGTTGAATCTTAACCACTGATTTGTCAACTACTACTGCTAGCAAGTGGATAAAAAATATTACTACACCTGGGTTTACATTAACATGTGGTTTGCAGATATCAATATGTTAAATTGGCGATCCATTATCCTTTTGTTTTCTTTGAGCGCAGTGTAAGATGCTGAGAAAGAATTACAACTTGTTAATATGTTCCTGGGTGAAGGGAAATAACTGCATCTAAAATTACATTGTAATATCCCAGATCACAGGATATATGAACAATTGTGTGTCTTTACTATGATATAAAGGATTTCGGCTTACCCTAACAATGGATATACAATATTATTAATTTAATATCAGTTAACTATAGAAGAACTACTCACATTACTCATCCATATTTTTCTGCTCTCTTTCCATTTGTTTGCTACTAGCTACTCACTTTACCAAGTAGAATATCAGCCCCCAATTTTTAAGTAAACCCCCCATACTGACACCAGAATTATGCCAAGTTCCAAAAGTAACTTTAAAGGAGCAATCTTTATTGCTCGTCGTTCACCTGAGGTATATGTGCCTCAAGTGACAAATATTTGAAATATCTCTCTCTTTTTAATTTAATATCATATAGACAGTGAATTATTTAGGAAGTTTGTACTTTGAAACATTATTTAATTTATATTATTAACACTAGCAATTAGTGATGTCCAGAACAGTTCGCCCGCGGACTATTCACGGCGATTTTTAGATGTTCGCGTTCACACACACGCCTGTAGGCAGGTAATTGCTATTTAATCCATTACAGTCAAAAAAGTGTTGTTTTATGTCACTGTACACTAGGTTGCACCAGATATGAGTGTCACTGTGCACTGGCAAAAGTTGGCAGAGTAGATGCAATAGGCTTCACACACACGCCTGTAGGCAGGCAACTACTATTCAATCTATTACAGTCAAAAAAGTATTGTTTTATGTCACTGTACACTACGGTTGCACCAGATATGAGTGTCACTGTGCACTGGCAAAAGTTGGCAGAGTAGATGCAATAGGCTTCACACACACGCCTGTAGGCAGGCAACTGCTATTCAATCTATTACAGTCAAAAAAGTGTGGTTTTATGTCACTGTACACTACGGTTGCACCAGATATGACGTATCACTGTGCACTGGCAAAAGTTGGCAGAGTAGATGCAATAGGCTTCACACACATGCCTGTAGGCAGGCAATTGCTATTCAATCTAATACAGTCAAAAAAGTGTTGTTTTATGTCACTGTACACTACGGTTGCGCCAGATATGACTAGTGATGTCCCGAACAGTTCGCCGGAGAACTATTCGCGGCGATTTTCGTCAGGTAACAGACTACCTCGCCTTAACTACAGATATCGACACTATGAGGAGCGATGAACCCCTTGACTACTGGGTGTGCATGCTTGCCCTGTGGCCTGAGCTATCCCAATTTGCCATAGAACTTCTGTCCTGCCCCGCTTCAAGTGTCCTGTCAGAAAGGACCTTCAGTGCAGCAGGAGGTTTTGTCACTGATAAGAGAGGTTGCCTAGGTCAAAAAAGTCTAGATTACCTCACCTTTATTAAGATGAATTAGGGATGGGTCCCGTTACATTCGATACATTCGATTAAAAAAGGCCTGATAGATGAGCTGCCTTGAGCTAATAATGGTCCACACGCTGCTGTATTTTATCCCTGAATGCCGGATGACTTGCGTGACTTATCCGCCACCAACTAGGGTTCAAGACGCAATGTTTTAGGGCACTTTCTGCCTGGAAAACTAACATCAATTTTTCAGGTCGCTGCAACAATACCTCATTTTTGTATTTAAATTCTTTTACTGTCAGAAGGCGTACAGCATGTAATGAAAAATAAAGCATTTTTGAACAGTCTTGCATAACAGTTGTGCAAAAATACATATTTACAATAAAGACATTTTGTGAAAGTTAGCTGGCTATTCCTTCTTAATTTAACTTTTTAGGTTAATAATTTTTCTTATTTTTTACTGTGATTGCAATTTAAGAGATACCTAAAACATGGTAAAACAGACAATAGTAAAGAGTATATCTGCAGGAAACACCAAAGTCCTATTAGCTATCATCCCTCCAGCAGTATTAGCTTATTATTTACAATATCTAACCTGGGCAATCACCCTTGGGTTAACCTAAGGCAGGCTTCAGTAAGCGACCTCTCCTTTCCTGGGATGATTTTGCCCCCGGTTGCTTCTGAAGGGTCTCCAGGGCTATCCCACTCCGGTCCTTCCCCCAGTGTCGCTTCAACCAGTAAAAAATGTTTTTATATTTGTAAAGTGACCCATTGATCCCCCTTGATAGAGGTTTATCTTTACAAATTTTGGAGAACAAATTTAAGACCAGTGTCCCCTGTTTCGGGGTCAGGGAGTGTGTGAAATGCCTCAGCTTACAGTAATTGTAATGTTCTGACAGCGGTAGCTCATGCTTGTCCCTCAGTTCCTCATAGGTGAGCATCTGGCCCTTTACTAACCAGTCTCCCAGTCTATCTAGTTTCCTTGACCTCCACCAGTGTTGTGATGTTGTGCTCATGTGTTTCGGGGCCTGAGGGTGGTCAAGAATTGGGGTCATTTGGGTGGATCCAGGGAACAAACCAGTGTGTTTCTTGGCCCATTTCCAGTATGATAGTGAGTGTCTGATTAGGGGGTTTGGCGAGTTTTTAAGGCTCTGAGGCAATTCTGATAGCCAAGCCACCTTGTCCCAGGTTAAGGGCCTTAAAGTGTGGTTCTCTAAATACACCCAGGCCGGTTGATGACATATAGAATGTGCTATTGGGAGGAAAGATAGGTATTAAACTGATAGGAATGAATAGTACAACTTAATACACCACTCCTATCTGGTGGCACATTACATTGCACGCGCAGTGCCGCAAATTTGAAGTGGGAGGATCGACCAAGCATCTTTTTCCATCTCCATGTTCCAAAAATCCATGCCATATACACGTCCCCTAAAAGGTGACCTAACAGGTATTAAACTGATAGGAATGAATAGTACAACTTAATACACCACTCCTATCTGGTGGCACCTTAGATTGCACGCGCAGTGCCCCAAATTTGAAGTGGGAGGACCTACCAAGCATCTTTTTCCATCTCCCTGTTCCAAAAATCCATGCCATATACACGTACCCTGATAGGTGACGTAACAGGTATCAAACTGATACGAATAAATAGTACAACTTAATACACCACTCCTATCTGGTGGCACATTACATTAAACGTGCAGTGCCCCAAATTCGAAGTAGGAGGTCCGACCAAGCATCTTTTTCCATCTCCCTGTTCCAAAAATCAATGCCATATACACGTCCCCTGATAGTGGACGTAACAGGGATTAAACCGATAGGAATAGTACTACTTAACAGTACACACCTTATAATAATGCAGACAGAGGCAACGCAGAGAGAGGAGTCTGAAGAAGAGGAGTCAGAGGAGGAAGGTGGCTTTGAGGAGGTGGAAGACCAAACACAGCCGGCGTCCCAGGGGGCTTGTTGTCACCTTTCAGGGACCCTTGGTGGCTGGGTGGATGAAGAGACCTTCAATGACATCAGTGAGGACAAGGAACGGGACATGGCTAGCACGGCAACCTTGTGCAAATGGGGTGTTTGCGGTTGTGCAAAGGGACTGTTTGCGGTTGTTTGCGGTGCATTAAACGGGGAGATGGGTCTGTTACTGTGAAGCGGGTGTAACCCTTACACTACCTGATCGATACAACATCAAACCTGATGTTTTAAATCATGTTATTCCAAACAATTTAGGAATGTTAGGTGATTTATGCCCTTTATGGCTTAAAACAAGACTCTGCATCAACTATGTAATTTTCTGTGGGAGTTTTGCCATGGATCCCCCTCCGGCATGCCACAGTCCAGGTGTTAGTGCCCTTGAAACAACTTTCCCATCACTATTGTGGCCAGAAAGAGTCCCTGTGGATTTTGAAATTCGCCTGCCCATTGAAGTCTATGGCGGTTCGCCGATGTTCGCGAACATTTGATAAAATGCGCGTCCGCGGTTCGCGAACCGAAAATTTTATGTTCGCGACATCACTACTAGCAATAAATAAATGCTTTACTTTTGTTTTTTTTCCCCACTATGACTGTAAACAGTGAGATTGCAAATTGAAATGTTGGTGGTATACACTCACCAACTAAATGCTGTTATGTGTTTACTCAGCTTTCCAAAAAAAAAAAGATGTGTTGTGTTGAATATAGTTCCTTTAGTTATGAAAAAAGAACATTTGCTATTATTCTCCACAAAAATGTATTCTCTATAAATCCATACTGTACAGATGTAATATAAATATATTTACAGATATGGATATAAATGAATATTCAGAATTTGTCTGTAAACAAGGAACGCCTTTAAATAATGTATAAAGATATATACACTTCAATACTAAGGGCTTGTCCAGTAGGATCTCCGGCAAGGGTCTTACATAGCTAAGGAAGTTCTTTTAGTTCTTTCACTGGCTCACACCCACTGGTATTGCTATTAGTTCTTTAGTTCTAATGTGTGCTTGCGGATCTGCCTAACATATATCCGCAGGAGACTGTGTGTATGAAACTCTGTAATCTACATAACAATGCCATACAACTCAACCAATAACTAATGTGAACACACGACATTACCCTAACAACCTCTCATATCCCTATATACAACGTATGTATCTACAGTACATAAACCCCTTCCCGTGACAGTAGAAGGGTTAAAATAGATAAAAATGTATGTGGGGAGTTAATGAGTTCCCCACATAAGTCCCAATACCCTGTATGAACCCAGGGACCTCCTTAATATTGGGAGGGATTGCTCCCTCCCTTTTCCTTCATGCCCTTGTGCTTTGGGTGATACCATTATTGCCTATGTGGCCTTTACTTAAAATTACACCCCTTTATTAATTTGTTATACCATACTATATTGTGTTTTAAACATTCCTGTATGTAATTTCTTGCAATAATAATATTTAAAAGGATTTAGTTAGAAAGCTGCTCACCGGTTTGTGTAAGCTGACAACATTACAAATCAGTTGTGGATCTGCTTAGCAAAACAGACTATAAATGGAAGTTACTATTTCCCTGGAAATGATCTAATGTTAACTTAATGAAATAAAAGCGAACATGGATTATTTTTCTTTTTAGTTTTCTTTAACTATTAATTGGCTCAATTGATCTTTCAAAAATTTCCCAACAAAACTCCCTAACATTACTTTTCTGACCCTCAATTAAAAACTTGGGCCTACATTCAATTGCAAGCCCATTTGTCTCTGATTGCGATGCTATTCAATTGAGCAAGTGGGGATGGGGAGGAACCCCAGGCACAGTTGGCAGGGCAAGAAGAGACAGAAACCCTCCTTAAATACAGACCCCATGAGCACTTCATTAACTCTGTCACTCATGGGGGTCAATACAGACCCCCATAATACATTAATTAACCCGGTCACTCATGGGGGTCAATACAGACCCCCATAAGCACTTAATTAACCCCGTCACGCATGGGGGTCAATACAGACCCCCATAAGCACTTAGTTAACCCTGTCACTTGTTTTGGAGAAAAAACAAAATAGTTCTCGGAGATATCTGTCCCTGGCCAAATTACCAATATACAGATAGTGTGCACACCTTAAAGAAATAATACACCAACACAGAGTTCTGGTATAAAGCTTTCTCTCGCCCCTTTCTTTATTAAAATCAGCTGTCATATTTATAACATTTTTAACAATCAGATAAATGTTGCATCTTGGTGAACACCAGTCTAAGTAAGGCCTCTGATTGGTTCCGGAAGGCGGCGGGGCACATATCCTTATTAGGTTTCGGATCTTATGTCATTATGGCCAGTTTAAGTGAAACCTCTGATTGGCCCCGGAAGGTGGCGGGCCTCACATCCTTATTTGGTCCCGGATATGAATGCCATCTTACTGCTCTCAGGATATGATTCAGTAACCATCTTTGGTATAGGGAGACTTCAAGTATCATCCCACAGGGGAAGAGTCTTTCTTCCCATTGGTCAAGAGGTCAGGACAAAGGTAAGATAGCATTATCCTTATAATGTTTGAGGTGTGGTAGCTGTCGTCATCCTAGATAAATTGGACATAATGTTACCGACATCTTGCATGTGGAAGTGATGAATCCTCCATCTTAGAGTTCCCAATGTTTCAGCAATATTATTAAAACTTTGGTTACGTGATAATACTGCAAAGATAAGATATATAAGTAGGACACAAACATAAATGCATTTTATACGGATTTCAGTTCATAACGATTCCCTCCTAAAATGTCATGCAATGTTTATGTTACCCTTACGTTCTTAACTATGGTTCCTCCGGAACACTATTCTTTGTGGTTTCTATTTCCGGTTGTTGTGAGCATTGCGTGTAATTAAGACATAGGTACATATCTTCGTTCGATCGGGCTTGCCATGATCTGACGTCACACCTACCCTATGTCCTATGCGGCATGGGAAAACCTAATAAGCCTCTATTAACTAATAGTGTATCTGGTCTAGAACAAGGACCATAATGCTTAGGTATAATACCTTTACAAAACACTCTCCGTAGAGCCAGTTACTGTCTGTATTAGACTGTGAGACGTTTTGCATATATCATTCTGTCCATAAAGATCTGTGTCTAGGTTCTGGGGGCACCACCAGGGGGAAGCTTTTTCCATTGCATTCTGCAAATAAGTACGCATACAGGGAATAATACAGCATAGGAGGAAGGCAAGTAGAATTATGACAACAAGGATAGCCATCCCAGCTTGTAACAAAACCTTTTGCCAACCATTCATCCAACTAAACCATGAATCCCAGTTATCTATAGTACCAGAATTTTCTTTTAGTTCTTGGCCAAGTTCAGCTAGTTTCTTTATGGCCAAGGTGATCTTATCGTTTGGTCCTGTATTATCAGGAATATATGTGCAACATGCACTAGTGGCAGGAAGCATTTTACATACTCCTCCTTTCTCTGCAAGAGTCATATCTAATGCCATACGATTCTGGAAGGTCATGTGTGATGTAGCTTCTAACTGTTCTGCAATACCTTTTAAGGCATCCTTGGTATAATTAACAAACCGTTGCTGATTATAGTAAATGTAATTAATCCAAGCAACATTCTTATTTACTCCAATCATTGGTATGAGTGACTCAAAACCTGCTGCTACTTGATTGCGAGCTTTAAATTCATTCGGCACCCCCCTTGGGACTCCTATGGTATCAATATATACATGTGGGTCAAAACTTTCTCCAGGTTCAGATGATAATGATGTATGTCTCTTCTTTCTAGATTGTGTTGGAAGAATGCTAGATGGATCACCATAATAAGTTGAGACAATATGGAGTGGCATAATAACCTTAGCTAAGGTACACTCTCCCTGCCATACTCCTGACATTCTGACTCTCAGCTTCATGTCCCCACATATCCAATATATATCTCCCAAGGATTGTGTGTGATTAATCAATAATGTGGATGATCCATCTCTGTAAAAACACTTGGGAACCTCTGTAAGTTAGTTCCATAAGAAACATTCCTATGATAACATGGATAATTTCCTGGATATATAGTTATACCTAGAGATGTCGCGAATAGTTCGCCGGCTGACTTTTTTCGGCGAACATAGCATGTTCGCGTTCGCGGCGAACAGCGAACATATACGAGATTCGACCCGCCCCCAATACTTTATCATTGAGCAAACTTTGACCCTGCATGTCACAGTCAGCAGACACATTCCAGCCAATCAGCAGCATACACTCCCTTCTACACCCTTCTACCTCATGGACAGCAGCCATTTTGGAATCATAATTAACTTGCAGTCTTACAGAGAGGAGGGACAGTTTGGATGATGCTGCATCAATAGGGAAAACCATAGCTAGGCAAGTTTATTCAGTGTCCAGTGCAGTGCTGAAGGACTCATCAGATCTCTGCTGTAAAAACAGCACCCCAAAAAGCCCTTTTTAGGGCTATAACATCATTTTTTTTTCTGTGTAATCTAATTTCATTTGCCTGTCTCCCTGCTAGCCCCTGCTTGCAAGTGTGTGTCAGGCTCACAGCTTATACTGTGTGTGCACAACGCATACAATATAATATTGTTTACTAGTTGTCTACTTTAAAAAAAAAAAAACACTTTTTTTTTCTTAAATGTAAGTGCATTTGCCTGACTGACCGTCAATCAAAGTTCATTTGCTTGACCGCTACCCATAGTGTGTGTCCTGCTTACAAGTACTGTTCAAGAGAGCATGTTGTGTGCATGCTTGAGCTCCAAACAAAAGGCTTTTTAGGGTCTTAGTCCCTCAAATACAAGTTTTATTTTAACACTTTTCTGTTTATAAGCACTTTGTGCACGGTGTTGTTAATTTTTGGGAGTTTTTGTGGTATTTTTCTTAGTTTAATTTAAGTTTTAGTTTTCTGGGAGCCAGGCTCAGCCCTCTATCCCAGGAGAGTGAGCTGTCTCCTGGATACTTTGCCACACCCCTCCCTTAGCACTACACCTTCATTCCTGGAGCTTTGTTACTTTGACTTTTTTTTTCTTTTAAAAAGTTTATTAGGTTTTGTTGAAGTTTTGTTTGTTTGGTGTTGGGTTTTATGTTTTGGGGGAGAGAAGACAAGTAACATCTTTGTAGGCAGTGGGGGGGAAAACAATTAGAATTTTTGTTGAAAAAGGCTTTTTTTTTTTTTAACATCTGACACAGAGACACAGAGGGGTTAAAAAGCCTCTGTGTTCTCTGTGTTGTTGCAATTAGACACCTTGCAACAGGCCATTAACCCTTCCACTGCCAAGCATCACCTCTCTCTCTCCCTTAGTTTTGTCTCCCTTAGTTTTGTATTTTTGTTTCCTTTTCACACTTTTATATAAAAAAAAAAAAAGAAAACAGTAAAAAATCATAAAACAAAAAATAAAAATAAATAAAACAAATAAACTAAAAAAAAATGGGTCTAAACATGAGGGATAAGACCATTAAGAAGCCTCAGGGGTCAAAAGGGGGAATAATGGCCCCTGAAAATCCTAGCTGCAGCACTGCACAGCATAGGCCCCAGGCAGATAAGGCAGCCCCAGCTCCTGGTGGTTCTGCCAGCAGACCTACCCCTGTGGCTAATACCTGGTCACAGGTGGTTTCTGCTGGCCCCAGTAATACCACCGCTGGGGCTGAGGGGCAGATCACCAGGAAGCATGGGGTTAAATGTCAGATGTCTGGGGTCTACAGCATTGATATCTATCTGCGTGCTGCAGCTAATGTCATCAGCCCCTCTGTTATAGTAGCAGCCAGCAAAATGTACAGGAAAGCAGTTTTCTTTACCCGTACTCTGGCTGCTGCACACATTCTTATACAGAGAGGCATCACAGTGGGGGGATTATATGTCCCAATAGAACCCCTGGAAGGGTTGGGCACAAAAGTAACACTCTCTAATGTGCCCCCCTTCCTACCAGACTCCCTCCTGCGCCCCCACCTGCTAACCCTAGGGGAAGTAAAAACACCATTTATTAAAATTCCCCTGGGGTGCAGAGAGAGAGCACTTCGTCATGTGCTCTCTTTCAAGAGGCAGGTACAAATGTGCCTGCCTCAGGGCGCAGAAAACATAGAGGGGTCTTTTGGGGTTCCATTTGAGGGGGTGCTGTACAGGATTTTTTACAGCACTACGGAGGTGCAGTGCTATCATTGCAAGGGGTTGGGGCATACACGTAGGAATTGTCCTAATGTAAAGTATCATGCCCCAGCCCCAGCAAATGGCACCTCCGTCAGTACGGCACCCATCCCCGCTGAGCCCATAACAGCGGGGACCTCAAGGGTCATAGCCCCCCCACAGAGCTCAGGCAAGGAGGCCGTTCCTCAAGCCACCACCACGGCCTCCAAACCCCCTTCTTCCCCAAAAAAGCCATCTGTGTCTGTGGTCTCCAGCAAGACTGCAGACACAGGGAAAAAGGGGAAGAATGTCACCGGTCCTCCCAGTGTCACAGCTGCATCTCCCAAGTCCCAATCTGCCCCCACCATAATTACATCAGTTAGTGTGGGGGCACAGTGTATGCAGAGGGATAATAAGCCCTCTGCAGGGGAGGCAGCTAGTGGCAGCTCCTCTTCCAGGAGTGACACCCCAGGAAGAGGAAGCATAAAACCAACAGGGAGGTTGCTGATAAGTGGGAAGTGCTCTATAGTGGAGCACCTCCCTCTAAAAGCAAGAAGAGGAACAAAACATCTCCTCCTCATCCGGTGACATTGTCTGGCCCGGTTATTAAGCTCAGCCAGCCGGTGCCAGACCACACATCTCTCTCTCCAGACCCTATAGGGGTTAATGTGGAAAAGGGTCTGGAGGAAAAGCAGGGGCAAGAGGGTCTCCCAAGTGAGGCAGGGGTAGACAAGAAAGATCAGGTTCTGCCTCTGACCTTTGAGGGGGGTCCCAACAAAGCCCCTGCTGAATGGGTAGTCAGTGTCCCTGAGGTGCTGAGCTTCAAGGGCACCAGTCAGTCTCCTCCTCCAGTGTCACTCTCTAGTGACGTACCTCGGGCTTTGTTAGAGCCCCAGGCCGAGTCACTACTGGAGGGGGGGAATATAGGCATGACCCCCATACAGGACCCCATGGATTTGTCTGTCAGGGGGGATGTGGCACAAGGGGAAGTGGAAATGGGGGAGGGTGATAAAACAGGTTTTCCTGTTAACATCATGGGAGAGCCTGTCTACCCTCCTCAGCCGTCCACTGACCCTAACATCGGTGCCATCCAAGCTGAGCAAGCAGCGGTGGAACTGGCAGAGGAGGCATATAAAGCCTCCAAGGCTTCCATTAAGGAAGCCATGCCAGCCACTGCTGTCCAGCCAGCTACCCCTGAATGCACTCCTGAAGCTACAGGGGTGCAGCAGCAATCCAAGGGTCCATTATTTACCTTGAAGGGTGCTAAAGGGACTCCTTCTGTATCATCTAAGCGGGGGTCCCTGAGAATAAAGCTGAGGAAACTGACTCCAGCCGGGGAGGATGGAGTAAAAGCCCTCAACCAAGAGGAGCCCAGGGGTGACCCACTAGAAGGAACATCAGATTCTGGGTGGGTTATCCCTGTGAAGGAAATAGATCTATTCCTTGAGAGCACCCTTCATGGACAAAAGAAAAGGAAGGTGCGGCTGGCCTTGGAGAGGTGGAAGAATATGTCGTTTATTCTCCACTCAATATCTAGTGGTCAGCACTAGGGCCAAGAATTCTGGGACTGCGGAGCATCTCCGCGTCCGGAAATTCTATAAAATGTGCGTGTCCTATCAGCAGTCTCAAGGGTCTGAGGAACGCACAATTCCTGACACGCAGTAATGGCTTTGCACATCAGCACGCTAAATACCAATGGCTGTCAAGACAGTTTCCGCAGGTTCCAGGTACTCTCCTATTTATATCAGGGAGGGTACTCTGTGAGCTTCCTGCAGGAAACTCACACCACTCCAGAGGCTGAGGCCTCCTGGCAACTGGAGTGGAGAGGCAGGGTCTTCTTCAGCCACTTCACATCGGCGTCATGTGGAGTGGTGACCCTGTTCTCAGAGTCTTTTCAGCCAGAGCTGCTGCTTGTGAAAGCTGTTATCCCAGGCCGTCTAATCCACCTCCGGGTCCGAGAGCAGGGTAGCATCATTAACCTAGTTAATATATATGCCCCTGCTGGAGGGCCCGAGAGAGTGAGGTTCCTCGCCAGACTGTCCCAGTTTTTGGAGACGGTTGACGCAGATGAGTGTTTGGTACTCGGGGGTGATTTCAACTGCACCCTCGATGCTCTGGACCGGAATAGTCCAGAGCCGTACCCGCCTTCTGCGTCAGCCCTGCGGGAGATCATCGCCCGCTTCTCCCTGGAGGACATCTGGCGAGAGCAGAACCCAGGGGCATCAGACGGTTTCACCTACGTCAGGGTGAGAGCCGGTCTGGTGTCCCACTCCCGGATCGACAGAATATATATATCTAGTCACTATATGTCACAAGTCGGTTCTTGTGCCATTAGGCTGGCTCCGTTCACAGACCACAACTGTGTGTCTGTGACAGTGGCGCTAACGCCAACAGCGCCACGAGCCGCCTATTGGCACTTCAACAATGCTTTGTTGAAGGACCAGGGCTCGTGACATTGATCCGGGAGTTTTGGACGGACTGGAGGGGTTGCAAGGGGGACTTTGCCACGTTAAAACTGTGGTGGGACGTGGGCAAGGTTCATTTGCGACTTCTGTGTCAGGAATATACCAAGGGTGTGAGTGGGCAGCGCGAAGCTGAGTTGGAGTCACTCCGGGGGGGGGGTACTCCATCTGGAGCAGAGGCTGTTCACTTGTAGGGACCAATCCCTGCAGAGCGAGTATGTAGAGAGGAAGGGTGTCCTCTGTGACCTGGAACGACACCAGGCCAAGGGGGCATACGTGCGCAGCCGCTTAGGTTTTCTCAAAGATCTAGACCGCGGCTCGCGCCTCTTCTACTCACTGGAGAAAAAGGGGGGTAACAGTAGGCACATCACCTGTCTTCTAGATGAAGACGGTGCCCCCCTTACAGATCCGGAGAGTATCCGGGATAGAGCCCGGAACTTTTATAAAGATCTTTACTCTACGGATCCCATTTCTCCAGACGCCTGCAGGGTGCTATGGGAGGGGCTCCCCACAGTCAGTGAGGGTGTAAGAGAGCGGCTTGATATACCACTATCTTTTCAAGAGCTCTCTGAAGCCCTCCGTGCCATGTCCTGTGAGAAGTCTCCAGGACTGGACGGACTGACTGTAGAGTTTTTCCAATTTTTCTGGGAGACTCTGGGACCTGATTTCCATCTGGTCCTTGGGGAAGCCCTGGAGACCGGGGAGACGCCCCTGTCTTGTCGCAGGGCAGTACTTGCCCTGCTGCCCAAAAAGGGGGATCTCCGGCTTATTAAGAACTGGCGACCGGTCTCTCTGCTCAGCACGGACTACAAGATTGTAGCTAAAGCCATCTCGCTTAGACTTGGGTCTGTGCTGGCAGAATTGGTTCACCCTGACCAGTCCTATGCGATCCCGGGCCGGACTATCTTTGATAGTATCTTTCTGGTCCGGGATCTATTGCATTATTCTCGCAGGACTGGTCTGTCACTCGCCTTTCTCTCTTTAGATCAAGAGAAGGCGTTTGACAGGGTGGACCATGGTTACCTCATAGCCACTCTGCAAGCGTACGGCTTTGGCCCACAGTTTGTGGGCTTTATAAGAACGCTGTACGCCTCTGCAGAGTGTTTACTTAAAATCAATTGGTCCCTAACAGCACCTTTGGTATTTAGACGAGGGGTGCGTCAAGGATGTCCCTTGTCTGGACAGTTATATGCACTGGCCATTGAGCCTTTCCTCTGCCTACTGAGGAAAAGGCTCACAGGGCTGGTGCTAAAAGATCCAGACATGCGGATTGTCCTTTCAGCTTATGCTGACGATGTGCTCCTCGTGGCCCGGGATCCAGTTGATCTTGAGCTGGCAAAACAGTGCCAGGAGGTATATTCAGCTGCCTCCTCCGCTCAGATCAACTGGTCCAAATGCACAGGCCTTTTAGAGGGTAATTTACAGGTAGACTCTTTGCGTCACACGTTTCGTGACATCACGTGGGAGGCAGATGTCATTAAATATCTGGGGGTCTACCTGTCCGCTGCGGACGCTTCCGTCCCAGACAACTGGAGGGAGTTAGAGGGCAGTGTCCTCTCTCGTCTGGGACGATGGAGGGGTCTAGCAAAAATGCTTTCCCTTAGGGGGCGGACTCTAGTGGTGAATCAGCTGGTGGCTTCTCAGATCTGGCACCGGCTGATTTGTCTGAGTCCGACCCCCGAGTTTGTCACCAATATCCAGAGGAATTTGTTAGATTTCCTCTGGATGGGAAGGCATTGGGTCTCTGCAGGGGTGGCAAGTCTGCCTTTGGTGGAGGGTGGACAGGGAGTAGTTTGTGTGTGCTCCCAGTTGTCCACCTTCCGCCTTCAGTACCTGCAGAGATACCTATATGCAGATCCCTCTCCGCAGTGGTGCGCACTGGCATCCAGCTTTTATCGCCAGTTGCGCAACCTGGGGTATGACCGGCAATTATTTCTGATCAGGCCCGAGGGGTTTGAGAGAGACCTCTCTGTGTTGCCGGCATACTACCAGGAAACCCTCAAGGCCTGGAGCATGGTCTCCGTGACCAGGCAGGGCGTGTCTTTGGGGGATGAAATATTCACAGAGCCCCTGCTATTTAATCCAGCAGTGGGGGCTCCAATGTTACAGTCCCCCAGTATCATCCGCCGCCTTAGTCATGCACGGATGACCCGAGTCGGGGATCTCCTGGAATACGGGCCTTCTGATTGGGTGTCACCCCAGGAGCTTGTGCTCCGTTTGGGATATGTGACGCCCAAAGTCTCAGGGCGCTTGCTCCAGGAGATTAGGGATGCCATCTCCCCCGACTCGCGCACCTTCCTTCGCGGGGCTTTGCAGGCCGGAGTGCCACATGCACCTTTCAACACCCCTGCTCCGGCTGTTTGCATTGGACCCAAGCCCCGTGTTTCCCCTCAGGCTCCTCCTGTCCCCAACCTCTCGAGGTTGAGGGACATACCCTCGGCATGCTTTCGCGGCATGCCGTGGAAGAGCTTATATTCTCTCGTGCTCCATACAGTGCACTTCCTTGCCCTCGTGACCCGTCCCGATACCATCTGGAGGCGGGTCCTACCAGCTGACGAGGGCAAGAGGCCCCCGTGGAGGGAACTTTATTCTGATTTAGTTCCACGACCCACCGGGGACTTGAGTTGGAGAGTGCTCCATGGTGCACTGAGCACGGGAGAGTACTTAGCTAAATTCACGGACTCTCCCTCCACTTGTCCATTCTGTGGCAAGGGAGAGTCCGTGTATCATATTTATTTTAGTTGCGCCAGACTGCAGCCCCTCTTGTCACTCTTGAGGGGCCTCCTCCTGCAGTTCTGGCTGCATTTCTCCCCTCACATTTTTATTTTTGGGCGCCCAGTGTCCCGGGGCAATAAGGCCAGGGACCTCCTCGTCAACCTGCTTCTGGCATTAGCCAAGTTGGCTATATATAAGTCCAGGAAGCAGTGTTTGATAGGGGGGGGTTCCCTTGTCACCTGAGGCCATGTTCCGGGTGCTGGTGCGCTCCCGTATCAGGGCAGAGTACCACCTGGCTTTGTCCACTGGGGGAATGGATGAGTTTGTCTCCCAGTGGGCTGTAGATGGTGTGCTCTGCTCGGTATCCCCCCATCCGGTTTCTTTTTCTTTCAACCTCCTAATATGATTTTTATTTAGTTTACAGAACATGTTTTCTCATCATTTTAAAATACACTTGCAAGAGAGCATGTTGTGTGCATGCTTGAGCTCCAAATAAAAGGTTTTTTAGGGTCTTAGTCCCTCAAATACAAGTTTTATTTTAACACCTTTCTGTTAATAAGCACTTTGTGCGTGGTGTTGTTCATTTTTGGGAGTTTTTGTGGTATTTTTCTTAGTTTAATTTAAGTTTTAGTTTTCTGGGAGTCAGGCTCAAGTCTCTATCCCAGGAGAGTGAGCTGTCTCCTGGATACTTTGCCACACCCCTCCCTTAGCACTACACCTTCACTCCTGGAGCTTTGTTACTTTGACTTTTTTTTCTTTTAAAAAGTTTATTAGGTTTTGTTGAAGTTTTGTTTGTTTGGTATTGGGTTTTATGTTTTGGGGGAGAGAAGACAAGTAACATCTTTGTAGGCAGTGGGGGGGAAAACAATTAGAATTTTTGTTGAAAAGGCTTTTTTTTTAACATCTGACACAGAGACACAGAGGGGTTAAAAAGCCTCTGTGTTCTCTGTGTTGTTGCAATTAGACACCTTGCAACAGGCCATTAACCCTTCCACTGCCAAGCATCACCTCTCTCTCTCCCTTAGTTTTGTCTCCCTTAGTTTTGTCTTTTTGTTTCTTTTTCACACTTTTATATTTAAAAAAAAAAGAAAACAGTAAAAAATCATAAAACAAAAAATAAAAATAAATAAAACAAATAAACTAAAAAAAAAAAAGGTCTAAACATGAGGGATAAGACCACTAAGAAGCCTCAGGGGTCAAAAGGGGGAATAATGGCCCCTGAAAATCCTAGCTGCAGCACTGCACAGCATAGGCCCCAGGCAGATAAGGCAGCCCCAGCTCCTGGTGGTTCTGCCAGCAGACCTACCCCTGTGGCTAATACCTGGTCACAGGTGGTTTCTGCTGGCCCCAGTAATACCACCACTGGGGCTGAGGGGCAGATCACTAGGAAGCATGGGGTTAAATGTCAGATGTCTGGGGTCTACAGCATTGATATCTATCTGCGTGCTGCAGCTAACGTCATCAGCCCCTCTGTTATAGTAGCAGCCAGCAAAATGTACGGGAAAGCAGTTTTCTTTACCCGTACGCTGGCTGCTGCTCACATTCTTGTACAGAGAGGCATCACAGTGGGGGGGATTATATGTCCCAATAGAACCCCTGGAAGGGTTGGGCACAAAAGTAACACTCTCTAATGTGCCCCCCTTCCTACCAGACTCCCTCCTGCGCCCCCACCTGCTAACCCGAGGGGAAGTAAAAACACCATTTATTAAAATTCCCCTGGGGTGCAGAGAGAGAGCACTTCGTCATGTGCTCTCTTTCAAGAGGCAGGTACAAATGTGCCTGCCTCAGGGCGCAGAAAACATAGAGGGGTCTTTTGGGGTTCCATTTGAGGGGGTGCTCTACAGGATTTTTTACAGCACTACGGAGGTGCAGTGCTATCATTGCAAGGGGTTGGGGCATACACGTAGGAATTGTCCTAATGTAAAGCATCATGCCCCAGCCCCAGCAAATGGCACCTCCGTCAGTACAGCACCCATCCCCGCTGAGCCCATAACAGCGGGGACCTCAAGGGTCATAGCCCCCCCACAGAGCTCAGGCAAGGAGGCCGTTCCTCAAGCCACCACCACGGCCTCCAAATCCCCTTCTTCCCCAAAAAAGCCATCTGTGTCTGTGGTCTCTAGCAAGACTGCAGACACGGGGAAAAAGGGGAAGAATGTCACCGGTCCTCCCAGTGTCACAGCTGCATCTCCCAAGTCCCGATCTGCCCCCACCATAATTACATCAGTTAGTGTGGGGGCACAGTGTAAGCAGAGGGATAATAAGCCCTCTGCAGGGGAGGCAGCTAGTGGCAGCTCCTCTTCCAGGAGTGACGTCCCCAGGAAGAGGAAGCATAAAACCAACGGGGAGGTTGCTGATAAGTGGGAAGTGCTCTATAGTGGAGCACCTCCCTCTAAAAGCAAGAAGAGGAACAAAACATCTCCTCCTCATCCGGTGACATTGTCTGGCCCGGTTATTAAGCTCAGCCAGCCGGTGCCAGACCACACATCTCTCTCTCCAGACCCTATAGGGGTTAATGTGGAAAAGGGTCTGGAGGAAAAGCAGGGGCAAGAGGGTCTCCCAAGTGAGGCAGGGGTAGACAAGAAAGATCAGGTTCTGCCTCTGGCCTTTGAGGGGGAATCCAACAAAGCCCCTGCTGAATGGGTAGTCAGTGTCCCTGAGGTGCTGAGCTTCAAGGGCACCAGTCAGTCTCCTCCTCCAGTGTCACTCTCTAGTGACATACCTCGGGCTTTGTTAGAGCCCCAGGCCGAGTCACTACTGGAGGGGGGTAATATAGGCATGACCCCCATTCAGGCCCCCTGGATTTGTCTGTCAGGGGGGATGTGGCACAAGGGGAAGTGGAAATGGGGGAGGGTGATAAAACAGGTTTTCCTGTTAACATCATGGGAGAGCCTGTCTACCCTCCTCAGCCGTCCACTGACCCTAACATCGGTGCCATCCAAGCTGAGCAAGCAGCGGTGGAACTGGCAGAGGAGGCATATAAAGCCTCCAAGGCTTCCATTAAGGAAGCCATGCCAGCCACTGCTGTCCAGCCAGCTACCCCTGAATGCACTCCTGAAGCTACAGGGGTGCAGCAGCAATCCAAGGGTCCATTATTTACCTTGAAGGGTGCTAAAGGGACTCCTTCTGTATCATCTAAGCGGGGGTCCCTGAGAATAAAGCTGAGGAAACTGACTCCAGCCGGGGAGGATGGAGTAAAAGCCCTCAGCCAAGAGGAGCCCAGGGGTGACCCACTAGAAGGAACTTTAGATTCTGGGTGGGTTATCCCTGTCAAGGAAATAGATCTATTCCTTGAGAGCACCCTTCATGGACAAAAGAAAAGGAAGGTGCGGCTGGCCTTGGAGAGGTGGAAGAATATGTCGTTTATTCTCCACTCTCTCCAGCAATATCTAGTGGTCAGCACTAGGGCCAAGAATTCTGGGACTGCGGAGCATCTCCGCGTCCGGAAATTCTATAAAATGTGCGTGTCCTATCAGCAGTCTCAAGGGTCTGAGGAATGCACAATTCCTGACACGCAGTAATGGCTTTGCACATCAGCACGTTAAATACCAATGGCTGTCAAGACAGTTTCCGCAGGTTCCAGGTACTCTCCTATTTATATCAGGGAGGGTACTCTGTGAGCTTCCTGCAGGAAACTCACACCACTCCAGAGGCTGAGGCCTCGTGGCAACTGGAGTGGAGAGGCAGGGTCTTCTTCAGCCACTTCTCATCGGCGTCATGTGGAGTGGTGACCCTGTTCTCAGAGTCTTTTCAGCCAGAGCTGCTGCTTGTGAAAGCTGTTATCCCAGGCCGTCTAATCCACCTCCGGGTCCGAGAGCAGGGTAGCATCATTAACCTAGTTAATATATATGCCCCTGCTGGAGGGCCCGAGAGAGTGAGGTTCCTCGCCAGACTGTCCCAGTTTTTGAAAACGGTTGACGCAGATGAGTGTTTGGTACTCGGGGGTGATTTCAATTGCACCCTCGACGCTCTGGACCGGAATAGTCCAGAGCCGTACCCGCCTTCTGCGTCCGCGCTGCGGGAGATCATCGCCCGCTTCTCCCTGGAGGACATCTGGCGAGAGCAGAACCCAGGGGCATCAGACGGTTTCACCTACGTCAGTGTGAGAGCCGGTCTGGTGTCCCACTCCCGGATCGACAGACTATATATATCTAGTCACTATATGTCACGAGTCTGTTCTTGTGCCATTAGGCTGGCTCCGTTCACAGACCACAACTGTGTGTCTGTGACGGTGGCGCTAACGCCAACAGCGCCACGAGCCGCCTATTGGCACTTCAACAATGCTTTGTTGAAGGACCAGGGGCTCGTGACATTGATCCGGGAGTTTTGGACGGACTGGAGGGGTTGCAAGGGGGACTTTGCCACGTTAAAACTGTGGTGGGACGTGGGCAAGGTTCATTTGCGACTTCTGTGTCAGGAATATACCAAGGGTGCGAGTGGGCAGCGCGAAGCTGAGTTGGAGTCACTCCGGGGGGAGGTACTCCATCTGGAGCAGAGGCTGTTCACTTGTAGGGACCAATCCCTGCAGAGCGAGTATGTAGAGAGGAAGGGTGTCCTCTGTGACCTGGAACGACACCAGGCCAAGGGGGCATACGTACGCAGCCGCTTAGGTTTTCTCAAAGATCTAGACCGCGGCTCGCGCCTCTTCTACTCACTGGAGAAAAAGGGGGGTAACAGTAGGCACATCACCTGTCTTCTAGATGAAGACGGTGCCCCCCTTACAGATCCGGAGAGTATCCGGGATAGAGCCCGGAACTTTTATAAAGATCTTTACTCTCCGGATCCCATTTCTCCAGACGCCTGCAGGGTGCTATGGGAGGGGCTCCCCACAGTCAGTGAGGGTGTAAGAGAGCGGCTTGATATACCACTATCTTTTCAAGAGCTCTCTGAAGCCCTCCGTGCCATGTCCTGTGAGAAGTCTCCAGGACTGGACGGACTGACTGTAGAGTTTTTCCAATTTTTCTGGGAGACTCTGGGACCTGATTTCCATCTGGTCCTTGGGGAAGCCCTGGAGACCGGGGAGATGCCCCTGTCTTGTCGCAGGGCAGTACTTGCCCTGCTGCCCAAAAAGGGGGATCTCCGGCTTATTAAGAACTGGCGACCGGTCTCTCTGCTCAGCACAGACTACAAGATTGTAGCTAAAGCCATCTCGCTTAGACTTGGGTCTGTGCTGGCAGAATTGTTTCACCCTGACCAGTCCTATGCGATCCCGGGCCGGACTATCTTTGATAGTATCTTTCTGGTCCGGGATCTATTGCATTATTCTCGCAGGACTGGTCTGTCACTCGCCTTTCTCTCTTTAGATCAAGAGAAGGCGTTTGACAGGGTGGACCATGGTTACCTCATAGCCACTCTGCAAGCGTACGGCTTTGGCCCACAGTTTGTGGGCTTTATAAGAACGCTGTACGCCTCTGCAGAGTGTTTACTTAAAATCAATTGGTCCCTATCAGCACCTTTGGTATTTGGACGAGGGGTGCGTCAAGGATGTCCCTTGTCTGGACAGTTATATGCACTGGCCATCGAGCCATTCCTCTGCCTACTGAGGAAAAGGCTCACAGGGCTGGTGCTAAAAGATCCAGACATGCGGATTGTCCTTTCAGCTTATGCTGACGATGTGCTCCTCGTGGCCCAGGATCCAGTTGATCTTGAGCTGGCAAAACAGTGCCAGGAGGTATATTCAGCTGCCTCCTCCGCTCAGATCAACTGGTCAAAATGCACAGGCCTTTTAGAGGGTAATTTACAGGTAGACTCTTTGCCTCCCACGTTTCGTGACATCACGTGGGAGGCAGATGTCATTAAATATCTGGGGGTCTACCTGTCCGCTGCGGACGCTTCCGTCCCAGACAACTGGAGGGAGTTAGAGGGCAGTGTCCTCTCTCGTCTGGGACGATGGAGGGGTCTAGCAAAAATGCTTTCCCTTAGGGGGCGGACTCTAGTGGTGAATCAGCTGGAGGCTTCTCAGATCTGGCACCGGCTGATTTGTCTGAGTCCGACCCCCGAGTTTGTCACCAATATCCAGAGGAATTTGTTAGATTTCCTCTGGATGGGAAGGCATTGGGTCTCTGCAGGGGTGGCAAGTCTGCCTTTGGTGGAGGGTGGACAGGGAGTAGTTTGTGTGTGCTCCCAGTTGTCCACCTTCCGCCTTCAGTACCTGCAGAGATACCTATATGCAGATCCCTCTCCGCAGTGGTGCGCACTGGCATCCAGCTTTTATCGCCAGTTGCGCAACCTGGGGTATGACCGGCAATTATTTCTGATCAGGCCCGAGGGGTTTGGGAGAGACCTCTCGGTGTTGCCGGCATACTACCAGGAAACCCTCAAGGCCTGGAGCATGGTCTCCGTGACCAGGCAGGGCGTGCCTTTGGGGGATGAAATATTCACGGAGCCCCTGCTATTTAATCCAGCAGTGGGGGCTCCAATGTTACAGTCCCCCTGTATCATCCGCCGCCTTAGTAAAGCACGGATGACCCGAGTCGGGGATCTCCTGGAATACGGGCGTTCTGATTGGGTGTCACCCCAGGAGCTTGCGCTCCGTTTGGGATATGTGACGCCCAAAGTCTCAGGGCGCTTGCTCCAGGAGATTAGGGATGCCATCTCCCCCGACTCGCGCACCTTCCTTCGCGGGGCTTTGCAGGCCGGAGTGCCACATGCACCTTTCAACACCCCTGCTCCGGCTGTTTGCATTGGACACAAGCCCCGTGTTTCCCCTCAGGCTCCTCCTGTCCCCAACCTCTCAAAGTTGAGGGACATACCCTCGGCATGCTTTTGCGGCATGCCGAGGAAGAGCTTATATTCTCTCGTGCTCCATACAGTGCACTTCCTTGCCCTAGTGACCTGTCCTGATACCATCTGGAGGCGGGTCCTACCAGCTGACCAGGGCAAGAGGCCCCGGTGGAGGGAACTTTATTCTGATTTAGTTCCACGACCAGGGAGAGTCTGTGTATCATATTTATTTTAGTTGCGCCAGACTGCAGCCCCTCTTGTCACTCTTGAGGGGCCTCCTCCTGCAGTTCTGGCTGCATTTCTCCCCTCACATTTTTATTTTTGGGTGCCCAGTGTCCCGGGGCAATAAGGCCAGGGACCTCCTCGTCAACCTGCTCCTGGCATTAGCCAAATTGGCTATATATAAGTCCAGGAAGCAGTGTTTGTTAGGGGGGGTTCCATTGTCACCTGAGGCCATGTTCCGGGTGCTGGTGCGCTCCCGTATCCGGGCAGAGTACCACCTGGCTTTGTCCACTGGGGGAATGGATGAGTTTGTCTCCCAGTGGGCTGTAGATGGTGTGCTCTGCTCGGTATCCCCCCATCCGGTTTCTTTATCTCTCAACCTCCTAAAATGATTTTTATTTAGTTTACAGGACATGTTTTCTCATCATTTTAAAATACACTCTGCCAAGTTTAACCAATCCAGTCTAGTTGGTGTACCAACAGTCCACATTTTAAAAAAAATGACAGGCAGAGGCAGGACACCACGCAGAGGCCGTCGAGGTGCTGTGATTCCCTTTGGCCCTACAATAATGCCCAGTGTTCAGAGGCCAGTTACCCTGAACTTGAAAAGTTCAGAGGACGTAGTTGACTGGCTAACACAGGACACCCAATCTTCTACAGCTTCCGCTTGGAACATTGATGCACCATCCTCCTCCAGCTTAGCTTCGGGCACCTCTCAAGTTACCACTCACCCGCCTGCCGCCACCACCAACACTAGTACCACAGCCAATTCAATTGATCAGTCAGAAGAGTTATTTACACATCAGTTTGAAGAAATGAGTGATGCGCAACCATTATTGCCAGAGAATGTAGATAACAGGGATATGTCTCAGTCAGGCAGCATTACACACATGTACGTACGATGTGATGATGATGATGATGATGTACCCGCTGCTGCTTCCTTTGTTCAGTTGTCATATACAAGTGAGGCGGGTGATGATGATGACGATGCGTCCGTGGATGTCACGTGGGTGCCTGCTAGAAGAGAAGAAGAACAGGGGGAAAGTTCAGATGGGGAGACAGAGAGGAGGAGGAGACGAGTTGGAAGTAGAGGGAGGTCATCGCAACGAGCTAGTGGCACAGTCAGACAGCATGCATCAGCACCCGGGGTCAGCCAGACAGCACGCCAATCAAAGCATGCTGTTGCCACCACCAGAATGCCGTTACCGCCGAGCTCAGCAGTGTGGCATTTTTTTTGTGTGTCTGCCTCTGACAACAGCGATGCCATTTGCAACCTGTGCCAAAAGAAACTGAGTCGTGGGAAGTCCAACACCCACCTAGGTACAACTGCTTTGTGAACGCACATGATGTCACAGCACAAACGCCAATGGGATCAACACATGAGTACAAGCAGCACACAAACTCAAAGCCGCCAACCTCCTCCTGGTCCAGCATCTTCATCCACATCAACCACTGCTGTCCTCCTTGCCCCCTCTCAACTCTCCACCACTCCGTCTCTCACCTCTTGCTGTTCCTGCTCATCTCCCCAAAAGTCAGGTGTCTGTCAAGGGCATGTTTGAGCGTAAGAAGCCAATGCCACAAAGTCACCCCCTTGCCCGGCGTCTGACAGCTGGCTTGTCTGAACTCTTGGCCCGCCAGCTTTTACCATACAAGCTGGTGGAGTCTGAGGCGTTCAAAAAGTTTTTAGCGATTGGGATACCGCAGTGGAAGGTACCCGGCCGAAATTTCTTTGCCCAAAAGGCAATCCCCAACCTGTACTCAATTGTGCAAAAGGAAGTAATGGCATCTCTGGCACACAGTGTTGGGGCAAGGGTCCATCTGACCACTGATACCTGGTCTGCAAAGCATAGTCAGGGCAGGTAAATCACCTACACTGCGCATTGGGCAAACCTGCTGACGCCTGCCAAGCATGGAATGCGTGGCTCTGCAGAGGAGTTGGTGACACCGCCACGACTTGCAGTCAGGCCTGCTGCCACCTCCTCTACTCCTCCTACTCCATCCTCTTCCATAACCTCCTCAGCTGAGTCCTCTTCTGCTGCTGCGTCTTGCTCCACATCAACGGCACCCCCCCAGCTCCCCAGATACTATTCCACATCCCGGATACGGCAGTGTTATGCCGTCTTGGGGTTGACTTGCCTCAAAGCAGAGAGTCACACCGGGCCAGCACTCCTGTCCGCCCTGAACGCACAGGTGGATCAATGGCTGACTCCGCACCAACTAGAGATTGGCAAAGTGGTTTGTGACAACGGAAGAAATTTGTTGGCGGCATTAAATTTGGGCAAGTTGACGCATGTGCCGTGCATGGCACATGTGTGTAATCTGATCGTACAACGCTTTGTCCATAAGTATCCAGGCTTACAGGACGTCCTGAAGCATGCCAGAAAGGTGTGTGGCCATTTCAGGCGTTCCTACACGGCCATGGCGCACTTTTCAGATATCCAGCGGTGAAACAACATGCCAGTGAGGCGCTTGATTTGTGACAGCCCCACACATTGGAATTCAACACTCCTAATGTTCGACCGCCTGCTCCAACAAGAAAAAGCCATTAACGAGTATTTGTATGACCGGGGTGCTAGGACAGCCTTTTGCCACGTTACTGGACGCTCATGCGCAATGCCTGTAGGCTCATGCGTCCTTTTGAGGAGGTGACAAACCTTGTCAGTCGCACAGAAGGCACCATCAGCGACATCATACCATTTGTTTTCTTCCTGGAGCGTGCCCTGCGAAGAGTGCTGGATCAGGCCGTAGATGAGCGTGACGAGGAAGAGGAAGAGTTGTGGTCACCATCACCACCAGAAACAGCCTTATCAGCATCGCTTGCTGGACCTGCGGCAACGCTGGAAGAGGATTGTGAGAAAGAGGAGTCAGAGGAGGAATGTGGCTTTGAGGGGGAGGAGGAAGACCAATCACAACAGGCATCCCAGGGTGCTCGTTGTCACCTATCTGGTACCCGTGGTGTTGTACGTGGCTGGGGGGAAGAACATATCTTCAGCGAGATCACTGAGGACGAGGAACGGGACATGACTAGCTCGGCATCCAACCTTGTGCAAATGGGGTCTTTCATGCTGTCGTGCCTGTCGCAGGACCCTCGTATAAAAAGGCTGAAGGGGAACGACCTGTACTGGGTGTGCACGCTACTAGACCCCCGGTATAAGCAGAAAGTGCCTGAAATGTCAGAAAGGATGCAGCAGGTCCAAAACAAATTAACAAGTATGCTTTACACAGCATATAAGGGTGATGTCACAGCACAAGGGCAATATAACAGGGGAAGAGGTGAAAGTAATCCACCTCCCACGACCACGCCGGCAAGGACAGGACGTTTAAAAGACGTGTTGTTGATGGAGGACATGCGGACCTTTTTCAGTCCTACGCATCGCATCAGCCCTTCAGGATCCACCCTCAGAGAATGACTTGACCGACAGGTAGCAGACTACCTCGCCTTAACTGCAGATATCGACACTCTGAGGAGCGATGAACCCCTTGACTACTGGGTATGCAGGCTAGACCTGTGGCCTGAGCTATCCCAATTTGCAATTGAACTTCTTGCCTGCCCCGCTTCAAGTGTCCTGTCAGAAAGGACCTTCAGTGCAGCAGGAGGTTTTGTCACCGAAAAGAGAAGTCGCCTAGGGCAAAAAAGTCTAGATTGCCTCACCTTTATAAAGATGAATGAGGGATGGATCCCGAAGGGACTGACACTGGGCGATACATTCGACTGAAAAAGGCCTGATGAGATGAGCTGCCTTCGGCTATAAATGGTCCACACGCTGCTGTATGTTATCTGTGAATGCCGGATGACTTGCGTGAATTATCCGCCACCAACTAGGGTTCAAGAAGAGGCAATGTTTTATGGCACTTTCTGCCTGGGGAACAAAGGTCAATTTTTCTGCAACAATATCTAATTTTTGAATTTCAATTTTTATGCCAGAAGGCGTACGGCATGTAATGGAAAAGAAAGCATATTGAACAGTCTTGCATAACACAACAGTTGTGCAAAAATACATATTTACAATGAAGACATTTTGTTAAAATTAGGTGGCTAGGCCTTCTTTTTTTTACTTTTTTGGTTAATACATTTTTTTTTTTTTACTGTGATTGCAGTTTTTAAGAGAAACCTAAGACATGTTAAAACAGACAATAGTAAAGTCCTATTATCTATCATCACTCCAGCAGTAGCTTATTATTTACAATATCTAACCTGCTCAATCGCCCTTGGGTTACCCTAGGGCAGGCTTCAGTAGGCGACCTCTCCTTTCCTCGGATAATTTTGCCGCTGGTTGCTTCTGAAGGGTCTCCTCCAGGGCTCCCCCACTCCGGTCCTTCCCCCCGAGTCGCTTCAACCATTAACAAATGTTTTATTATATTAGGGGGGCACTAAATGGGGATGTTATCCAGGGATCCCAAATTGTCTGGAACTGGGTGATTCTATCCAAGACTACATGGTTAAATCTCTCGTTGAGCAGTAAATAGTTGATTTTTTTTATTAATTCCTGAAAGTTTTAATTTGGGGTTTTCCAACTACTAGCTATGTGTATTTTTTCTTTCAAAAAATATTTTATTAGGTCAATCTTAAACATTTTAGAAGCTAGTAAGCATGTTTCTTCCCATAGTCTTATGACTGCCGAACACTCCCACCAGACATGAATAAATGTAGCCTCATTACCACTGTTCCTAAAACATGAGCTGCTCCATTTTCGATCCCATTTATTAGCTTAAAAGGAGTAATATATGTCCTGTGTAGGACCTTTATTGAAGTCTCAAGCAGACTATAATTTAAAGATCCCCTACTTAAGCCTTGCCAACTTTTATCCCATGTGCTATCTGCCAACTTGGTGCCCAAATCCCTCTCCCAGGCTTTGGTATAGTCTGGTTTGTTTGCCCATGAGTTTTTATTAAATAGTTCATACATGAGGCTAATAATACCAGGCTGAAAGGGCGAATCCCTACATTTTTTGAGTAGCCAGGTGTTTCTTTGGGGGGTTCCCCTACCACTTATCGTATATATAAAATGATGTATCCTGCAAAAATTATAGTGTTCAGCCAGGGGTAATTTGTATCTATCTCTCACCCACTCAAAGGTCATTATTTTGTCGTCATGCCACCATGGACCAACCCTTAGTAGGTTCTGAGACTTCCACCAACTGAGAGAGCTTTCCGGAAGATGTATCTTCAAGTGGGGATTGGGTACGATAGGGGTAAGATCTGATACCCGAGTGTCCAGTTTTTGTGTCCAGTTCATCTCCGTCCATATTTTTAATGAGTGCTTAATCAATGGGTTTTTCAAGTTTCTCAAAAAAGTATACAGTACTGGAATCCATATTACTGTATCCCATGTATAAGGTGACATGACATGAGGTCGACCTGATTCAATTAAGTGGGCATAGGTTCTCCATTTAGTATAGCGTTAAACAAAGATGTTAGGTGCGGGGGTAAGCAAGGGCTCAAATTTCTTATAGTACAGATGAGTAAAACCGTCTGGCCCTGGGGACTTGCCAAATTTAAGATCTTGGATTGTAGATTTAACTTCCTCTTGGGATATGTCTAGGTTCAAGCTGTCCAATTGAGGTACAGGTATTTTGTGGACTTCTTGCTGTAGTAGGAAGGACTCTATGTCAGATCCGCTGCAGCGGGATTGGGATGAATATATGGTCTGATAAAAGTTTTAAAATGTTTCTTGGATAGCAGTGGGGCTAAAGGAGGTTTGGCCATCAGGTAGTCTAAAGATACCGTATATTATGTCCTCTCTTGGGGGGTAAAGAGACTAATAATTCCTCCAATAAAATTCTGCTTTTTTTTTGTGGGCAAGGTCCCTGATTAGCCCCTTGGGTTATCTGTTAAAAAGAGTGGTGCAGAGACTGTGGGGGCTGTTAGCCTCCTTGTCCCTGTGTGGCCGTTTAGAATCCCTGCTGCTGCATGTTTCAGCTTTATTAAGGTGTAATTGTACAGCGTTTGACTCAAGTAGCTGCCTGTGCTGGGTCAGTTTGGCTTAATTGCTGGGCCCTTTTCCTGCCAAGATGGCGACCGTCAGTCCATGGGCCTCTATGTCCCCTTCACTACCTTTGTCCCCGCTTGTGTGCTTATTTGGGATGGCCCCCCTTTATATCTCCGGCCCGTGGCCTTGTAAGGGTCGCCCCCTCAATCTCTGAGTGTGGATATGCAGGGATGGGGCGTTGAATCAGGCCTACCTTCTTCTCTGCTTGCTGCAAGATAAACAATACCTAATTTTTCAGGCATGTGTACATGCCTAATTTTTCTGGCCTCTGGTGCTGCACTGTGGCTTCAACAACCAAACCCCAAAAAAAGGCACATAACAGGGATTAAACTGATAGGAGTAGTACTACTTAACACACCACTCATTTCTGGTGTAACAGTAGTGTACATTTAAAACCAAAAACATTTTTTCTACTGTAATAGATTGCATAGCAGTTAGTTGTCTGCAAGCAAGTGTGTCAGACCTACAGCGTCTACTCTATCCAACTTCTGCAAGTGCACAGTGCCACTCATATCTGTTGTCACAGTAGCTTGGACGCATAGTACCGATCTGTCAAAACCTGTAATGATGAATGAGGTCTAGAGTAGCCTGGTTCCCTTATCCTCTACAGGTTGAGAGCTAATGTTTGGGTGACTCCAGACCAACACTTCAGTACAAGCAGCACAAAAACTGAAAGCCGCCATCCTCCTCCTGGTGCAGCATCATAAGCCACATCAACCACTGCTGACCTCCTTGCCCTCTCTCAACCATCCGCCACTCCGTCTCTCGCCTTGAGCAGTTCCTGCTCATCTGCCCATAGTCAGGTGCCTGTAAAGGACATGTTTGAGCGTAAGAAGCTAATGTCACAAAGTGCCCCAAAAATGAAGTGATACGGTTCTAAAAATCCAGGCCTTATACACGCCCCCTGATAGGTAACGTAACAAGTATTAAACTGATAAGAGTAGTACTTACAAACACGTCACTCCTATCTGGTGGCACCTTTGACTGCACGTGCCGTGCCCCAAAATTGAAGTGATACGACCAACAAAGCATCTTTTTCCATCTCCTGGTTCTAAAAATCCAGGCCTTATACACGCCCCCTGATAGGTAACGTAACAAGTATTAAACTGATAAGAGTAGTACTTACAAACACGTCACTCCTATCTGGTGGTACCTTTGACTGCACGTGCCGTGCCCCAAAATTGAAGTGATACGACCAACAAAGCATCTTTTTCCATCTCCCGGTTCTAAAAATCCAGGTCTTATACACGCCCCCTGATAGGTAACGTAACAAGTATTAAACTGATAAGAGTAGTACTTACAAACACGTCACTCCTATCTGGTGGCACCTTTGACTGCACGTGCCGTGCCCCAAAATTGAAGTGATACGACCAACAAAGCATCTTTTTCCATCTCCCGGTTCTAAAAATCCAGGCCTTATACACGCCCCCTGATAGGTAACGTAACAAGTATTAAACTGATAAGAGTAGTACTTACAAACACATCACTCCTATCTGGTGGCACCTTTGACTGCACGTGCCGTGCCCCAAAATTGAAGTGATACGACCAACAAAGCATCTTTTTCCATCATACCTGATGTTTTAAAGCACGTTATTACAAACAATTTAGGAATGTTAGGTAATTTATGCCCTTTATGGCTTAAAACCAGAATCTGTATCAACTATGTAATTTTCCGTGGAAGTTTTGCCATGGATCCCTCTCCGGCATGCCACAGTCCAGTTGTTAGACCCCTTGAAACAACTTTCCCATCACTATTGTGGCCAGAAAGAGTCCCTGTGGGTTTTAAAATTCGCCTGCCCATTGCGACTGTTCGCGTTCGCGGTTCGCGAACCGAAAATTTTAGGTTTGCGACATCACTAGTTATACCCTCACCTGGATGCGGGTTATTAGTTATCATAGGATATGTCTTTTTCCATTTTTTACATCTACTTACATCACTAAGTGTGTTTTTAAACAGGCTCAGGAAACATTTTTTCTTCTAATAGTATAGAAGAATAGTATAGTGAGTGGAACAGTACCCAAATGTGGCCTAGCATGACCACACACATAACAATTAGTTTTGTTATTTTCTTGGACATATATTTCATCCATTCTAACCATACATTGAGATCTGAATACCCTGTTTCAGTAGCTAAAGTATCTTCATATATTGGATCACCATTAGCAGTCATTGTTCCAATGATCTTGGGACCTGGTTGTAATATCTGTAATACAAGTGGTAAGATATGATAATTGTATAAGTCTGCTAACTTAAATTTACCTGAGAACTTTGTAGTCTCCGCCTTACTCCATGCTCCCATCAAATATGTGTCAGCATCTATGGGACTAGGATTTTGTATAGTCAGAGTTAGCTGCATGCTAGAACTAGTCTTGCCGCTATTTAAACATCTACCAGTCTTTAGTAGAGTCATACGATCTAGTAGAAATCTACCTAGGTCATCTTTCTTGGCTACAGCGTTCTGAGGTCTATACTCCAAGGGTGTTCCAGTAGTCCATTCTACCATATCCCATGTAGGACAATCTTTCCCATAAGCATTCCCATAAATCTTTCCATCAACGCATATGTATATAGCCTTATTAGGGGAAGATATATACAAGTCACACTGTTCATGGACAGTAGGACATCTAACGATATCACAGAAGTCAAAGGTGTATGTAGCAACAGTAGAAAGTGAATTATACCAAAATGTGACTCCATCTTCACATTTTGTAATAGTTACATGTTGTGCACTGTTCAAGAACACTGTAAGAAACAAGATAAAACACTGAGTTATACTCATTGTGTTGGTTCCTGTTCATCAGGGGGAGCAACCTTGTGACACGTGGACCCAAGTAGGTTTCCCTTCCAACTTAACCAAAGTGGTTGTGATCAGTAGGACTTGGAAAGGACCTTCGTATCTGGGTTCCAGTGGGGTTTTCCTCACAAACCTCTTGACCAGAAACCAATCTCCAGGAAGTAGTTGGTGTGTGCCAGTATCTACCTCCGGATCTGGAATAGAAGAGAACACTTGTGCATGGATTTTAGTCAGTGCTGTGGACAAGGCTATCACATAGTCAACAAGTACATCAGATTTCAACTGCAATTGCTGAGGGAAATAACATCCTAATCTAGGAGCAGACCCAAATAAGATCGGGAGATTGTGACGTCATCAGTAAGCGTGATCACAGCGCAGACCACGCCAATATAGCGTGGAGCATGATAGATACAGCTCAAAAGCTCCAGGTCCACTACTAACTTAAAAGAAAGATAGAGAGCCAATTCCTTCACCACAAAGTCTCAATATAGTAACAATAGAGTAATATACAAGAATAAGGAAATAGAAAAGCAAGAAAAAGGAAAAAGGAGTAAAAGCATAATTAAAGCAAAAAAATGGATGTAAAAGGAGGACACAACCTCCTTCTATAAAACAATAGACAGAAGCATTAAGGAAATATATAGTTTAAGAAACAGCATAATCAGAAGTGCATACATTTTTTAATAAATAGCACAGCATTAGCACTATAAATGAATAAGGTAAAGTAGTGACTGTGATAGACTAACAGTCACGAGGTAAAAGGGTAATATAAGAAGAAATAAGCACTAAGTCAAATATCACAAGCACTTTAAGATAAAAAAATTTGAATAACACAACTTGAATTATAATGCACTTTAAGTAATAGAATTCCGAATTAACATAAATAAAAAGGATAAAAGATTAACACAAAAGAAATGCAAAGGCACTTAAAACATATACTCCAGTGAAGTGCTGTATGAATAAACAAAACTATACAACAGACAAAAGGATTATAAAACCTTATCTTAATCTTATGTAAAAAAATTTAATCTTATGTAAATTAAAATCCAGGGTACCTGATAAGGATTTGACTAAGGAAACATAACCAAAAATACACAAATACAATTGAATTGAAAAACCAAATCTTTTATTGACTTGAGCATAATAAATTAATTAAATAAAAAAGCTGTGATCAAAGCAAAGAATATAATAACAATAAAAATAAAACTTAAATAAACCTCTAATAATTTGCTGGACGTCAAAAAACCCAAAGGATTAAACACCTTGGGTTTAACATGATTTTTTTAATCGTTGCATTTTTAACAACATTTTAAATGTACAAATAAAGATTGAATTTTTTAAAATTAGTATGTGGCAATAATAATTAAAATAAAGGCTGCATAAAAGGTGTTTCTGTACAACCTTGGTTGGTTGTTCAAGGATTTCTAAATAGAATCCACAGGACAATATTTTGGTACACAGACCCAAATAAGATCTCATGAGGAGATAAAGCATGTTTTCCCCTAGGGGTATACCTGACACTGAACAAAGCTATAGGAAGGCTCTCAGGCCACGGCATACCAGTTACTTGTGACATTTTTAGCATTCTAGACTTCAAAGTCCCATTCATACGTTCCACCCTCCCACTACTCTGGGGATGGTAGGGTGTAAGAAAAGATAGTGTCACTCCTAGAGCTTTCCATATTTCTTTAGCTAAGATTGCAGTGAAAGCTGGTCCCTGGTCACTTTCAATTACTTCAGGGACCCCATATCTGCAGATGACCTCTGTTAGTAACCGCTTCACTGTGGTCTTTGCAGTCATATTTGTGACTGGGTACGCTTCTGGCCATCCTGAGAACATACCTACAATGACCAATGCATATTCAAACCGACCACTTTTTGGCATTTGAATGTGGTCAATTTGTATCCTCTGGAATGGGTACAATGATTTTGCTAAATTTTTCTGTGGAGTTTTCTCAGTTCGACATACATTACATTTGGCACAGATGCTACATGACTTACAATAGTTATTTGTAAGAGTGGTGATGCCTGGAGCCACATAGTACTTGTCTATTAAATCATTCATGAGAGTCTTTGACAAATGTGCTGGTCCATGGGCCCATTGTACTGTTGCTTGATATAGGCTTTTTGGTAAACACAATCTCAAATTATTAACATATAGTCCATCTTTAAGGGTTGCTCCCTTTGTATTCCATTTGTTTATTTCTTCTGGATTTGCAGTTTTCTGTAGTTCCTTGAGTAACTTCAAATCAGTAGGTAGAGTTTGTATTGTATTGAGTTTTACATTTTCATTCATCTCTTTCTTATTCATTTCCTGTGATATCATTGCTGCCTTTTTAGCCATTTGATCTGCTAGATGATTTCCTCGTGCTTCATCTGAGTTTAGCTTCTAATGTGCCTTCACCTTCAGTATGGCCACTTCTTCTGGGAGTGCTAGCGCATCCATCAGTTCACGTATGGCTTTATCATGCTTCACTGGAGTACCTGCAGCTGTCATAAATCCTCTGGCTTTCCAAATTATTCCAAAGTCTTGAGTCACTCCTAGAGCATATCTTGAGTCTGTATAGATGTTAGCTCGCCTTCCTGCTGCAATCTCACAGGCTTTAGTCAATGAAATCATCTCTGCTTCTTGTGCTGACATGGTGGGAGGTAATGAGAAAGCTCGCATCACATCTTTTTCCGTAGTCACAGCATATCATGTGTGATATTTTCCATTCTCATCAGCATACCTTGATCCATCCACATACAGAGTGATATCTGGGTCTGTCAGGGCAAGTTCTTTTACATTCGCAAGGTGTGAGGTCTCCATTTCCATTTGCTGAAGACAGTCATGAGGTGGGTTTACTGATCCTGGAACCGCATATGGGTCTTCAGCCTGTACTTTGGGAAAGCTATTCACATGCCAGTTGAGGGTTTGTTTTGTTATCCCTTCTGCTTCTAGTTCATCTTCATCTGCGGACTCCCACCATTTCAGCGCAGTCCCCAATGAGCTCCATGTACTCTGTGCAGACTTTGTTAGTGCTATGTGTGGGACAGCTGTATCCCAATGTTTATAGAGCAATTCTGCTTCAAAGGGAAGCTCTACCGTGAGTGCGCTATCCCCTATTGCATCATTATACAATGTCATCAGTTTTAACGTAACTTGCTTCAATTTCATAAGCTTCGCTTCATATTGAAGATCCCGTCCTGGTGTTTGTTTGTTCCACAGCATACAATGTAGAAAGTCTTGTGTTTCATCTGTTTCTGTTTTCTTGACTAGGCGTCCCAGTAAATGACTTTTTACATCCTAACTTATGTTTGACTCCTGATCCAAGTTCAAACTATACCAGAAATGTCCTTCTTCCTCATCTCCCCCCTCAGGAAATGGCAAGAGAGTGGCTGGATTAAGTACATAACACCTCTGTAAGGTGACATTATCTGGCATGAGCAGTGAACATTGGAGACGGAGGTGTCTGGCTGCTGTTAGGTGCTTTGGCTGCGTCTGATTTATGATAACAGCAATGTCATGTGTAGCAAGAACTGTCAAGGGATACCCAAGGACTATGTCACTTGTCTTATCCAGTAAGGCATGAGCTGCAAATACTGCCCTAAGGCAAGAAGGGCCTCCTCTTGCTACAGCATCCAGATGACATGAGAAGTAGCCAATGGGGCATTGTCTGTTTCCATGGGACTGTGTCAAGACTCCTATTGCATGTCCTTCCCTTTCTGATATAAACAGTTTAAACGGTAAGTCATAGTTGGGTAGCCCTAATGCAGGGTCTGAGGAGATAGCCTGTTTCAAAGCGTAAAAGTTATTTAGGGCTATCTGTGTCATCCGAAAGGGTTCAATCTTCAGAACATCATACAAGGGATGCATCAGGAGAGAGGCTTCTGGGATCCATGCTCTGCAATAGGATATGAGACCTAGGAAAGCGTGGAGGGGTCTGTCTCCTTCTGGTACAGACATTTCTTCTATTGCCCTAACAAGGCTGCGTGTGAGATGACGCACTCCTTGACACCACTGTAACTTTTCTCTGGATGCTTTGCACCCTTGTTCTGCCAGATGTCTCAATAAACTCTCTCTTGTCCGTGTAGCTGTAGGAAGGTCTTCAGCACAGAGTAAGCGGTCATCAACATATTGCAGAAGTACAACATCAGGGTTTTCCTGTTGCCAAGAATCAAGGATTAGACCCATGGCCTTAGCAAACTGACTAGGAGAATTCTGTGCTCCTTGGGGCATGACAGTCCATGTAAATTGATTATGATCATGTGTAAATGCGAAGAGGTACTGACATGAAGGATCTAGAGGAATGCTAAAGAAGGCATTTGCCAGATCCACTACAGTAAAGTATGCTGCTGTTGGAGGTATTCCAGAGAGGAGAGTGTGTGGGTTAGGTACTATGGGAGTGTCTAATATAGTTGCTTCATTGACTGCTCGCAAATCTTGTACCATACAGTATTTTACTGGCTCTCCTTTCTTGGATTTCTTTTTCACTGGGAAGAGGGGCGTGTTACATGGTGATGTACACCGCACTAATGCCCCCTGTTTCAACAGGCTCTCTATCTGCTGTGAGATTGCATCAATCTGCGCTGGCTTCAGAGGGTATTGGGATCTTCGTGGTAATTCAGCTCCAGGCTTCAACTTTACTATGACTGGAGGCACCTTTAAATGCCCAATATCTTCCGGACCACGTGACCAGAGAGTTGCCTGAATCATATCCAAGATGTCGGCCGGGCCTTGTCTATTGTTACTTTTCGCATCTAAATGAAGTAATATTGGTAATGAGCAGAGTGCTGACGTGTCAGTAATTGTTAAAGGCGATGACACTTGTATAGTCCCATCCGGGGTAAACAAGATGGATGCTTGCAAGCGGGAAAGCACGTCTGCACCTAACAAGTTCATTGGGCATGTGGAGGACACTACAAATCTAGCAAGCAGGTCTGGGAGTGGGCCTATTTGTAGTGGCTGAGTCAACTGGTTGGATGAGGGGATACCGTCAACTCCTACACAAGCAACATCAATGTCAGACAGGTAAGATGAGTCAGGCAGATCTTGTTGTCTTAGGACACTTCTGGCTGCACCTGTGTCTATTAGGAAGGTGGTAGGGATCCCTTATATTGGTAATGTGACAATAGCTTGAGGTCCTAATCCGCTATCCCCTGAAGATACTGCCATAACAGGAGATAGTGACACAGGCTCACCACTGTTCTATGCTGTGCTTTGGCCTCCCCTGCTCCTCATTAGTGCCATCCCCATGCTGCTATGTCCTCGATTTTCTAGGCATCATACAATTCTTGCTGATGTGCCCAAACTTGTTACAATTGAAACACCGCCGTGTTTCCTTCTTCTCTCCTTTATATGCCGGCTCCTCAGAGGTTACCATGAGAGCGGCAGTCTTTTTGGACGTTGATGATGTAGGGCGTGCATTTTCTACAGACTCCAGCCCTTTTTCAACAAGTAGTAGCGTATCTAATGGTAACACTCTATATTCTGGTCTGGAAGTCAATAGACCTTTCTTTATAGATTCCTTTAGTCCTATCACAAAAGCTGTGCTTAACATCTGTGTGTGTGTCTTCTTGTGTAGGCTGAAGCCGAGGTCTGTGAACACCTGCGTGAGCCGTGAGTGAAACTTTTCTATTGACTCGTCTCTGTCCTGTTTAATATCCTGCAGATTAACAGCCTGGTCTGCCAATTTATCCTTCGCCCAGTCTCTTAGTAGTTCACAGAATATTTCACCTGATTCATAGTCAGTTGTCTCACGTGGCAGATCATATGGTTCTATTGTCTTTTGCATTATGGGCCAGTATGAACCTCCTGCTCTGCTTTCGCACAAACTAACCAAGTCTCTCCAGGCTGCAGCATATGTCTTCTGTATTTGTGATATCTTTCTGTAGAAAGGTATGGGCTGCTTCTTAGGATAGGGTAGTGTGTTTATGACGGAGGTGGCTTGTGTCGGTGTGAATGCAACATACATTGGATTCGCTCTACTGTTTCTGTTACGCCCTCTATGTTGGCTTGTTCCTGAGCCCAGGGTCTTACTCCTCCACTCCTTCACACTCTCTCCTACTTTTATCTCATCCTCCTCTTTTACATTGTCATTTTTATGACGGCCTGCGGGAGTAAAGAGTAATGAGGAGTCCGAGCTAACATCCATGTTTGACTGTCTCTGAGAAAGGGGAGAAGTGGTAGCGTCTGTCTCCAGTGTCCTTGTCTGTGGGGCGGCCCATGGTGACGTGTTATCTGGGAGTGGCACGACTGGGAACATCGAGTATGGAGTATACATAGTTCCGTTAGCAGTCAATACAGGATAAAGGGGCGTATTCACAATCTTGTAACTGACCTCTATTATTTCTCAACACTTTCTGCCACTCTTCTGCCCTCAGATGTCCTCCCACAATATTTGTGAATCCACACACTTAAAAAATCTTCTTAGATTTATTTACCACGGCCTCTCCCCCTCTTTTCTTTACCACATCCCGAGCCAACATGCCCTCAATATTCAATTTAGTCTGTTTCTGTCCCATTCTCCTGTCCTAAGTATAGCACAAGCTAGTTTTAGAAGGCAGACAAGATGAGGGAGAGAGGTGAGAGAAAGAGTAACAAGCAGACCAGTTGTCTGAGAGGGAGAGAGGTGAGAGAAAGAGGAACAAGCAGACCTTTTTGTCTGAAATGCTCGACTGCTATGAAGTGAGAATCACTTCACACGTCTTCCCTAAACTCAGACAATAGTTACCGCCCTCCGGGGGACCACTAGGTTGTAGTGTGTAACCACGCACTACTGGCAAAGGGATAGCAGAGAGTGCAGTGTATAGTGACAAGTGATTTAGATAGACACAAGATTACGGAAGAGAATAACATCACATTTCATTATTAAACATACATCTTAGCCGGCAATATCACAACATAGCAGTATATGATACAGAAATTGTCTCAGAGTAACTTTCTAAAAAAAAAAAAAAAAAAAATATCCTAAAGCAACGTTGTGTTTACTTTTTCTTTTATAGTAAAGCTTAATGAAACATTGAATGTCTCTTATATCTTCCTGTTAATAAGGATTAGTATTGCCAGGAAGTAGTGGATACAGGGCACTGACTCCAGCAGATGTAGTATAGTAGGTGCTGTTTGCCTTTAAGATGGGTGTCAATCTCCTCCCGGGACACTCCTACTTTTACATAAACATTACTTCACGTACTGTAAGCAAAATCTAACAACATCATGAAAACATGAACAGAAACATGACAGTTATTTCACATACTGTACAAACTCATACGACCTTAAGCATTGGCATAGAAAGAATTCTCTCAACTAAGATATGTCCTTAAGAGAGTTAACGAGATGGGAGCGGGAGGAATTTCTTTACGCAGCTTGTGCTCTGACCTTGGTGTCACACAGCTGTAGCAAAATCAGCTTTCAGCTTCAGTGTACAGGGAGAGAAATTCTAAGCTACATTTCTCATTAAAATATGCATCACAACCAGCAATAACAGACCATAGAAAATTTCTGACTCTTAAGACATTTTAATCCAGGGTCTCACACCGTCGTGTGCTAAAATTGACGCCTTCACAGTTATTGTGCTATCCGGGCACAATTAATCCGTCCCTGAAGTCTGCATCCCACATACATGCCTTTACACCTTAGTGTGTGATAGATATCTCCCGGGGTTATCACGCTACCAAGGCACGAACATCATGACCCCCAAGAGATTCTCGGCTATCCAACATGCATAGACCCTCCTTAGGAAAGGTATGTATATGCACGTCTGTACGTACGGCTCCTTCAGGGCTATAGTGCTATCCGGACACTACCCAATCCGTCCCTGGAGCCTGCCGCACACACACATGTATGTCCTGGACCACAATATCTAAGAAATCACAATCACTCGACCCACAGTCTCAACAGTCATACACAGGTGACAGATATCACTGGTACAGGGTTTGTAATGGACTTGAGGCAAGTTATTTACCTGTACTTTTGACACCTCCCCAAACAGCGGGTCTGGATGACGGGCTGAGTCCCAGGAACAGGTTTTACGTGCTCAAGGTGCTAACTGTGTCCTTACCGTGTACCGGAGGTGATCAAGCTCCGCCCGTTCCTGTAGGCTCCATCCGGATCCCTTGCGTCCCGCTGCAGGTTCAGTTAAACCTCAAGCCCCACAGTTGGGAGTCAATTGTTTTAGAGAAAAACCAAAATAGTTCTCGGAGATATCTGTCCCTGGCCAAATTACCAATGTAAAGATAGTGTGCACACCTTAGAGAAACAATACACCAACACAGAGTTCTGGTATAAAGCTTTCTCTCGCCCCTTTCGTTATTAAAATCAGCTGTCATATTTATAACATGTTTAACAATCAGATAAATGTTGCATCTTGGTGAATACCAGTCTAAGTAAGGCCTCTGATTGGTTCCGGAAGGCGGCGGGGCACATATCCTTATTAGGTTTCGGAATCTGATGTCATTATGGCCAGTTTAAGTGAAACCTCTGATTGGCCCTGGAAGGTGGTGGGGCTCACATCCTTATTTGGTCACGGATATGAATGCCATCTTACTGCTCTCTGGATATGATTCAGTAGCCATCTTTGGTATAGGGAGACTTCAAGTATCATCCCACAGGGGATGAGTCTTTCTTCCCATTGGTCAAGAGGTCAGGACAAAGGGAAGATAGCATTCTCCTTATAATGTTCGAGGTGTGGTAGCTGTCGTCATCCTAGATAAATTGGACATAATGTTACCGACATCTTGCATGTGGAAGTGATGAATCCTCCATCTTAGAGTTCCCATTGTTTCAGCAATATTAATAAAACTTTGGTTACGTGATAGTACTGCAAAGATAAGATATATAAGTAGGACACAAACATAAATGCATTTTATACGGATTTCAGTCCATAACACACTCATGTGGGTCAATAAAGACCCCCATAAGGACTTAATTAACCCTGTCAATCATGGGGGTCAATACAGACACCCACAAACCCCTAATTAACCCCATCACTCATGGGGGTCAATACAGAAACCCATAAACCCCTTATTAACCCAGTCACTCATGGGGGTCAATACAGACCCCCATAAACTCATAATTAACCCTGTCACTCATGAGGGTCAATACAGACCCTCATAAGCCAATAAATAACCCTGGCACTCATGGGGGTCAATACAGACCCCCATAAACCCTTAATTAACCCTGTCACTCATGGGGGTCAATACAGACCCCCATAAACCCTTAATTAACCCTGTCACTCATGAGGGTCAATACAGACCCCCATAAACCTATAATTAACCCTGTCACTCATGGGGGTCAATACAGACCCCCATAAGCAAATCATTAACCCTGTCACTCATGAGGGTCAATACAGACCCCCATAAACCCATCATTAACCCTGTCACTAATGGGGGTCAATAAAAAAAAACATAAGCCAATAAATAACCCTGGCACTCATGGGGGTCAATACATTAATTAAATCTGTCACTCATGGGGGTCAATACAGGCCCCCATAAGCACTTAATTAACCCTGTCACTCATGAGGGTCAGTACAGACCCCCATTAAACTATAATTAACCCTGTCACTCATGGGGTTCAATACAGTCCCCCATAAACACCTAATTAACCCCATCACTCATGAGGGTCAATACAGACCCCCATAAACCTATAATTAACCCTGTCACTCATGGGGGTCAATACAGACCCCCATAAGCAATTAATTAACCCTGTCACTCATGAGGGTCAATACAGACCCCCATATACCCATCATTAACCCTGTCACTCATGGGGGTCAATAAAAAAAACCATAAGCCAATAAATAACCCTGGCACTCATGGGGGTCAATACATTAATTAACTCTGTCACTCATGGGGGTCAATACAGGCCCCCATAAGCACTTAATTAACCCTGTCACTCATGAAGGTCAATACAAACCCCCATTAAACTATAATTAACCCTGTCACTCATGGGGGTCAATACAGTCCCTCATAAGCACTTAATTAACCCCGTCACTCATGAGGGTCAATACAGACACCCATAAACCCATAATTAACCCTGTCACTCATGTGGGTCAATACAGACACCCATAAGCCAATAAATAACCCTTTCACTCATGAGGGTCAATACAGACGCTCATAAGCCTCTATTTAACCCCATCAGGGTATATTATGACCCTTTTGGGGCAGTTATAACCCTAACATTAACCACATAAGTGCCATGACGGTCCTCAAGGACCATCATGACACTAAGTTCAAACACTACACTGCACTTTAAACCCCAATAAACCATTAAATCTAAACTAACCTCCCTCTACACTAACCTATTAACACCTACACTACCTACCTACACTACCTACCTACCCCTAATAACCCCCCACCCCACTCTAATTACAGAAAATAAAAAAAAACTGAAGTCACAAAAAATAAAAAATCTACATTACAGAAAATAAAAAACCTAACTCACAAAAATAAAAAAATCAACATTACAGAAAATAAAAAAAACCTAAGTCACAAAAAATAAAAAAAGGAACATTACAGAAAATAAAAAAGTACATTACAACCGCCCACCCCTGGCCCCCACATAAAGAAAAAAATTACACACCTGAAAATGAAATACATAGAATACATACAATACAATACAATACAAATAAAATGAAATAAATAAAATACAATACCCCCTATCTAACATACAATCAATACTATCTATCTAAAATACATCCCGCAATCTATGTAAAATACAATAAATCCTAACTATCTAAAATACATACCCTAGCTAACATACAATAAATAATATCTATCTAAAATACATCCCCCAATCTATCTAATATACAATAAATCTTTGCAATGTATGACTCTTTAACTTGTCATTGCCTGTAACTTAACTTATGTATAGCGCTACGGAATATGTTGGCGCGTTACAAATAAATGATAATAATAATAATAATAATAAATCCTAACTATCTAAAATACATAACCCTATCTAACATACAATACTATATAATATAAAATAAATCCTAACTATCTAAAATACATACCCCTATCTAACATACAATAAATGCTGTCTCTATATACAAACCCTAATTCTAAGCTAAAAAAAAATAATTAAGACCATTTACCTTTGCAGATGTTCCCTCAGATCAGCAACCTAGGGGAAAAGGAAAAAGAAATAGTACAACACATTTGCAGAAAATAAATAAACATTCTAAATATTCTAAATATTCTACTCACCTTTCCAGCATGTCCCCGTCCTTCTTCATTTCTTCTCCGGCGCGGCCCCTGTAAAAAAAAGAACACATTACAATACTACTAAATACATAAACATAAAACAAAATAAAATAAACATAATATACATTGTACTTACCTCCCCACAATGTCCCCGGGCCTCCTCCTCTTCTGCCCCACCCTGGAACCGCGCTCTAAAAAATCAAAACTAATGGAGATCCGCACTCACAGACCTCCACGACGCTAATGAGCCTCCTAGAACTCCTGAAGAAAACAGGCAATGGTGCCTTCTGATTGGCTGAAAACGCTGTCTATCAAATTCAGCCAATCAGAAGGCGCCAATGTGTGAGCCAATCAGAAAGGGATACACCCCAAAATCCTACTCTGATTGGATAATGCACCGGTCAATCTTTATTTAAACCAATGACAAGGCGCAGATGACTTCAGCCAATCACAAAGGGATACACCCCCACAGGGTGATTGGCTGGAGGCATCTGCGCATTCTGATTGGTTGAAGTGAAAATAGCCAATCACAATGGGATACACACCCACGTGGTGATTGGCTGAAGGCATTTGCGCCTTCTAATTGGCTGTTGTCGATGTCAATCAGTATTACAGCCAATGAAAAGGCGCAGATGTCTTCAGCCAATCACCCCATGGGGTGTATCCCATTGTGATTGGCTGATGGCAATAAAGCCTTTTGATTGGTTTAAATAAAGATTGACAGGTGCATTATCCTATCAGAGTGGGGTATATCCCTTTCTGAATGGCTCACACATTGGCACCTTCTGATTGGCTGCATTTGATACAAAGCGTTTTCAGCCAATCAGAAGCCGCCATTGACAATTTTCTTCTGGAAAACTCTGTAGGAGGCTCATTAGCGTTGGGGAGGTCCGCAAGTGCGGATCTCTGTTAGATTTTTTTTTTTTTTTTTTAGAGCGCGGATTGTTTCAGGACGTGGCAGAAGAGGAGGAGGCCGGGGACATCGCGGGGAGGTAAGTACAATGTATATTATGTTTATTTTATTTTTTTTATGTTTATGTATGTTCGAGTAATGTAATGTTTTTTTTTTAACATGGGCCGCGCCGGAGAAGAAGAAAAGAAGGACGGGGACATGCTGGAAAGGTGAGTAGATTTATTTTACTATCTTTATTTTCTGTAAATGTGTTGTACTAATGTATTTGTTTATTTTCCTCTAGGTTGCTGATCTGAAGGGACATCTGCAAACTTAAGTGGTCTTAATTATTTTATTTTAGCTTAGAATTAGGGTTTGTATATACAGATAGCATTTATTGTATGTTAGATAGGAGTATGTTTTTTAGAAATTTAGGATTTATTGTATGTTAGGGGTATGTATTTTAGTTAGTTAGGATTTATTGTATGTTAGGGGTATGTATTTTAGATCGTTTTAGTTCATTAGTGTGTTATAGGGGTCTATATAGTTGAGGCACACAGTACACTCACATTGTATGACAAACAGCATTTCAACACTTTTTTATTGCCCGGTTATTTTTGACGGGCAAGTCGCTAGTATATATATATATATATATATATATATATATATATATATATATATATTGATATAAGCCATGATCCAGAATGATCATGATACAGTTAATGTTTATCTGCAGGAAACAATCACCACAGCCAATTACAAGTGACCTTGATGTCAGGTATATGGAAACACACAGCAAATAATTATTCAGAGAATCAATATTCAAATACTATTGTCCTCTCATTTCAGTATCCAGGAGGCGTATTCCGCCCACAGAGACAGGAGGCAGTGGCTCCACCAGAGGCACCACTATCACCAACGCAAGTTGTGGTGGAGGAAGCCCAGGCCCATCACAGGAGCCTGGAAAATAAGCAGCAGGACCATTGTGGGAATCACCCCTTGGGAGCTCACACACATCACGAGCACATTCCCAGCTCTTTAAAATAACTGGCAGATATCAGCAGGGATGTCGAGTTCATGGGGACCACTCTCAACAGGTCCACTACTGCCACCTGGTGACATTCAAGCAATACGTGTGCCGGACCCCAATACCCTCCCACTCCTGACTGGGCCACAACAGATGTTGCCACAGCAGTGGTTGTTCCAGCAGTTGGCCCAGCAGATGTTGCAGCCATTATTGCCCCAGCAGATGTTACAGCCATTGTTGCCCCAGCTCATGTTGCAGTCATTGTTGCCCCAGCTCATGTCGCAGCTGTTGATGTCACAGCCATTGTTGCCACAACAGACCGGTCAAACACCATACGAATGGGCAACAGCTCCACCTCCATTGGCAACAGCACCCTTTCCATTGGAAACAAAATCCCTACTGGCAACATCATCCCTATCCCTACAGGGTACACCTCCACAACGGGCAACACCTCTGGCCTCACTACAGCACATCCAGAGTCCAACATCATCCAGAGACGGAACTCATGTCCTCACACCAGGCACCTTGAGTGACATATATCAGCACATCCGCTTGGCTGATGAGTGCGAGATTGGGGCAGTTCAACAGCTGACAGCTCAGCTGGCACGTCAGGATGAGGTGGTTATCGGGTAGGTGGTAAGCATCCGAGCAATATATGGTGATGTGAGGAGGTATAATGTTCGAATGGAGAGGTACGAGCAAATGGCTCATAGGGACAGACAAGCCCAGACACATCACTTGGCGCGGTTGGTGCAGTTGGCTGAAGCGCTTGTGCCTGCACTCCACCCTTCGGTTCCACAGGCTCCACCACCACCACAGCCAGAGCCTACAGCCTCCTCATCTCACACCTTACTGTGAACAACAGCTGCTACACAGCCACCCCAGTTGGATGCACCCCATAATCCAACACCTCGTGGCCGTGGTAGAGGGAGGAAGCTTGTGGTTCCAGAAGGTGTGGGCCCAGTGCTCAGAAAGAGGAAGTAGGTGAGAACGTCCCCCAGTTCAGTGGTTGTCAAACCTCTCCCCAGGACCCACCACACAGACCATGATTTCGGTGAAACACTGTCTGAATACACATGTGAAGCAATTCGAGGCTCCACTACCTGTTGAATACTATTTGCCTCATTTATTGTTTCAATGCAAAAACAAGGGGATATGTTAAGACTAAAAAGTTTATTTGGACTCTATAAAGATATTTTATTATTTATACAAAACAGCAACGAATAAAAATGTTTTAAAAACCAAGGAAAACAGGGAAATAGAAAAAGGCAAATATGTGCAATACAGTAATCCTATTAACACACAAGGATTTCGTGTTATAAATGTTCCCCAATTGGAGGGATACAAATATTCCAACCTTCAGTCAAGATTTAATTTATTCATATGGTAAGTCCATATATATAGGTGTGCTATCCCGCTAGAGCGAAAATTATTTTGATGTGGCTGTATTTTCAGCAAACATGTACTAGGGTATATAGAGTTTTGGCTTCCTTAATGAAATAAATAAACTGGAATGTCCTGAAAGTAAACCTATGAATATAAATTCCTCATTGGATAATGAGACCCCTGTGGAGATGTGAAAAGCACATATTTAAAGGTCCTTATGATGTTGGTTTAAGATGCTATTGATCATAATTGGAGACACGCTCCTTTCACTACATAGCAAATAGTTCGCCGGAGAACTATTCGCAGCGATTTTCGCATGTTCGCGTTCGCAACGAACGGCGAACATATGTGCTTTACGGTCCGCCCCCTATTCTTTATCATTGAGGAAACTTTGACCTTGCACCTTACAGTCAGCAGACACATTTCAGCCAATCAGCAGCATACACTCCCTTCCAGAGCCTTCCATCTGAATGACAGCGTCCATTTTAGAATCATTCTGTAGCTGCATTCGTTGAGAGAGGACATATATTCTACCTGCTGTTGATTTAATAGGGAAACAGATAGCCAGGCTGTGTATTTAGCTTTCACTACACACCTGAAGGACTCATTTGATATCTGCTGCAAGGACAGCAACCCAAAAAGCCCTTTTTAGGGCTAGAACTTCATTTATTTTATTTTATTATTTTTTTCTGCTGATTTAATATGGAAATAGATAGCCAGGCTGTGTATTTAGCTTTCACTACACACCTGAAGGACTCCTTTGATATCTGCTGCAAGGACAGTGACCCAAAAAGCCCATTTTAGTGCTAGAACATCATTTATTTTATTTTATTATTTTTTCTGCTGATTTAATAGGGAAATAGATAGCCAGGCTGTGTATTTAGCTTTCACTACACACCTGAAGGACTCCTTTGATATCTGCTGCAAGGACAGCAACCCAAAAACCCCTTTTTATTTTATTTTAATATTTTTTTCTGTGTAATATAATTGCATATGCCTGCCTGCTAGAGTGTGTGTGAGGCCTATTGCATCTAGTCTGCCAACTTTTGCAAGTGCACAGTGACACTCATATCTAGCGCAACTGTAGTGTGCAGTGAAATAAAACAACACTTTTTTTACTGTAATCGATTGAATATCAGTTGCCTGCCTACAGGCGTGTGTGTGAGGCCTATTGCATCTAGTCTGACAACTTTTGCCAGTGCACAGTGACACTCATATCTAGTGCAACCATAGTGTGCAGTGAAATAAAACAACCCTTTTTTTTACTGTAAACGATTGAATATCAGTTGCCTGCCTACAGGCATGTGTGTGAGGCCTATTGCATCTAGTCTGCCAACTTTTGCCAGTGCACAGTGATACTCATATCTAGTGCAACTGTAGTGTGCAGTGAAATAAAACAACCCTTTTTTTACTGTAATCGATTGAATATCAGTTGCCTGCCTACAGGCGTGTGTGTGAGGCCTATTGCATCTAGTCTGACAACTTTTGCCAGTGCACAGTGACACTCATATCTAGTGCAACTGTAGTGTGCAGTGAAATAAAACAACCCTTTTTTTACTGTAATCGATTGAATATCAGTTGCCTGCCTACAGGCGTGTGTGTGAGGCCTATTGCATCTAGTCTGACAACTTTTGCCAGTGCACAGTGACACTCATATCTAGTGCAACTGTAGTGTGCAGGGAAATAAAACAACCCTTTTTTTACTGTAATCGATTGAATATCAGTTGCCTGCCTACAGGCGTGTGTGTGAGGCCTATTGCATCTAGTCTGCCAACTTTTGCCAGTGCACAGTGACACTCATATCTAGTGCAACCGTAGTGTGCAGTGAAATAAAAGAACCCTTTTTTGACTGTAATCTATTGAATATCAGTTGCCTGCCTAAAGGCGTGTGTGTGAGGCCTATTGCATCTAGTATGCCAACTTTTGCCAGTGCACAGTAACTCTCATATCTAGTGCAACCGTAGTGTGCAGTGAAATAAAACAACCCTTTTTTTACTGTAATCGATTGAATATCAGTTGCCTGCCTACAGGCGTGTGTGTGAGGCCTATTGCATCTAGTCTGCCAACTTTTGCCAGTGAACAGTGACACTCATATCTAGTGCAACCGTAGTGTGCAGTGAAAGAAAAAAAACCTTTTTTTACTGTAATCGATTGAATATCAGTTGCCTGCCTACAGGCGTGTGTGTGAGGCCTATTGCATCTAGTCTGCCAACTTTTGCCAGTGCACAGTGATACTCATATCTAGTGCAACCGTAGTGTGCAGTGAAATAAAACAACCCTTTTTTTACTGTAATCGATTGAATATCAGTTGCCTGCCTACAGGCGTGTGTGTGAGGCCTATTGCATCTAGTCTGACAACTTTTGCCAGTGCACAGTGACACTCATATCTAGTGCAACTGTAGTGTGCAGTGAAATAAAACAACCCTTTTTTTACTGTAATCGATTGAATATCAGTTGCCTGCCTACAGGCGTGTGTGTGAGGCCTATTGCATCTAGTCTGCCAACTTTTGCCAGTGCACAGTGACACTCATATCTAGTGCAACCGTAGTGTGCAGTGAAATAAAAGAACCTTTTTTTGACTGTAATCTATTGAATATCAGTTGCCTGCCTAAAGGCGTGTGTGTGAGGCCTATTGCATCTAGTATGCCAACTTTTGCCAGTGCACAGTGACTCTCATATCTAGTGCAACCGTAGTGTGCAGTGAAATAAAACAACCCTTTTTTGACTGTAATTGATTGAATATCAGTTGCCTGCCTACAGGCGTGTGTGGGAGGCCTATTGCATCTAGTCTGCCAACTTTTGCCAGTGAACAGTGACACTCATATCTAGTGCAACCGTAGTGTGCAGTGAAAGAAAAAAAACCTTTTTTTTACTGTAATCGATTGAATATCAGTTGCCTGCCTACAGGCGTGTGTGTGAGGCCTATTGCATCTAGTCTGCCAACTTTTGCCAGTGCACAGTGATACTCATATCTAGTGCAACCGTAGTGTGCAGTGAAATAAAACAACCCTTTTTTTACTGTAATCGATTGAATATCAGTTGCCTGCCTACAGGCGTGTGTGTGAGGCCTATTGCATCTAGTCTGACAACTTTTGCCAGTGCACAGTGACACTCATATCTAGTGCAACTGTAGTGTGCAGTGAAATAAAACAACCCTTTTTTTACTGTAATCGATTGAATATCAGTTGCCTGCCTACAGGCGTGTGTGTGAGGCCTATTGCATCTAGTCTGCCAACTTTTGCCAGTGCACAGTGACACTCATATCTAGTGCAAAAGTAGTGTGCAGTGAAATAAAAGAACCCTTTTTTGACTGTAATCTATTGAATATCAGTTGCCTGCCTAAAGGCGTGTGTGTGAGGCCTATTGCATCTAGTATGCCAACTTTTGCCAGTGCACAGTGACTCTCATATCTAGTGCAACCGTAGTGTGCAGTGAAATAAAACAACCCTTTTTTGACTGTAATTGATTGAATATCAGTTGCCTGCCTACAGGCGTGTGTGGGAGGCCTATTGCATCTAGTCTGCCAACTTTTGCCAGTGAACAGTGACACTCATATCTAGTGCAACCGTAGTGTGCAGTGAAAGAAAAAAAACCTTTTTTTACTGTAATCGATTGAATATCAGTTGCCTGCCTACAGGCGTGTGTGTGAGGCCTATTGCATCTAGTCTGACAACTTTTGCAAGTGCACAGTGACACTCATATCTAGTGCAACTGTAGTGTACAGTGAAATAAAACAACCCTTTTTTTACTGTAATCGATTGAATATCAGTTGCCTGCCTACAGGCGTGTGTGTGAGGCCTATTGCATCTAGTCTGCCAACTTTTGCCAGTGCACAGTGACACTCATATCTAGTGCAACCGTAGTGTGCAGTGAAATAAAATAACCCTTTTTTTACTGTAATCGGTTGAATTTCAGTTGCCTGCCTACAGGCGTGTGTGTGAGGCCTATTGGATCTAGTCTGCCAACTTTTGCCAGTGCACAGTGACACTCATATCTAGTGCAACCGTAGTGTGCAGTGAAATAAAACAACCCTTTTTTTACTGTAATCGATTGAATATCAGTTGCCTGCCTACAGGCATGTGTGTGAGGCCTATTGCATCTAGTCTGCCAACTTTTGCCAGTGCACAGTGATACTCATATCTAGTGCAACTGTAGTGTGCAGTGAAATAAAACAACCCTTTTTTTACTGTAATCGATTGAATATCAGTTGCCTGCCTACAGGCGTGTGTGTGAGGCCTATTGCATCTAGTCTGACAACTTTTGCCAGTGCACAGTGACACTCATATCTAGTGCAACTGTAGTGTGCAGTGAAATAAAACAACCCTTTTTTTACTGTAATCGATTGAATATCAGTTGCCTGCCTACAGGCGTGTGTGTGAGGCCTATTGCATCTAGTCTGCCAACTTTTGCCAGTGCACAGTGACACTCATATCTAGTGCAACCGTAGTGTGCAGTGAAATAAAAGAACCCTTTTTTGACTGTAATCTATTGAATATCAGTTGCCTGCCTAAAGGCGTGTGTGTGAGGCCTATTGCATCTAGTATGCCAACTTTTGCCAGTGCACAGTAACTCTCATATCTAGTGCAACCGTAGTGTGCAGTGAAATAAAACAACCCTTTTTTTACTGTAATCGATTGAATATCAGTTGCCTGCCTACAGGCGTGTGTGTGAGGCCTATTGCATCTAGTCTGCCAACTTTTGCCAGTGAACAGTGACACTCATATCTAGTGCAACCGTAGTGTGTAGTGAAAGAAAAAAAACCTTTTTTTACTGTAATCGATTGAATATCAGTTGCCTGCCTACAGGCGTGTGTGTGAGGCCTATTGCATCTAGTCTGCCAACTTTTGCCAGTGCACAGTGATACTCATATCTAGTGCAACCGTAGTGTGCAGTGAAATAAAACAACCCTTTTTTTACTGTAATCGATTGAATATCAGTTGCCTGCCTACAGGCGTGTGTGTGAGGCCTATTGCATCTAGTCTGACAACTTTTGCCAGTGCACAGTGACACTCATATCTAGTGCAACTGTAGTGTGCAGTGAAATAAAACAACCCTTTTTTTACTGTAATCGATTGAATATCAGTTGCCTGCCTACAGGCGTGTGTGTGAGGCCTATTGCATCTAGTCTGCCAACTTTTGCCAGTGCACAGTGACACTCATATCTAGTGCAACCGTAGTGTGCAGTGAAATAAAAGAACCTTTTTTTGACTGTAATCTATTGAATATCAGTTGCCTGCCTAAAGGCGTGTGTGTGAGGCCTATTGCATCTAGTATGCCAACTTTTGCCAGTGCACAGTGACACTCATATCTAGTGCAACCGTAGTGTGCAGTGAAATAAAACAACCCTTTTTTTACTTTAATTGATTGAATATCAGTTGCCTGCCTACAGGCGTGTGGGAGGCCTATTGCATCTAGTCTGCCAACTTTTGCCAGTGCACAGTGACACTCATATCTAGTGCAACCGTAGTGTGCAGTGAAATAAAAAAAACCTTTTTTTACTGTAATCGATTGAATATCAGTTGCCTGCCTACAGGCGTGTGTGTGAGGCCTATTGCATCTAGTCTGCCAACTTTTGCCAGTGCACAGTGATACTCATATCTAGTGCAACCGTAGTGTGCAGTGAAATAAAACAACCCTTTTTTTACTGTAATCGATCGAATATCAGTTGCCTGCCTACAGGCGTGTGTGTGAGGCCTATTGCATCTAGTCTGACAACTTTTGCCAGTGCACAGTGACACTCATATCTAGTGCAACTGTAGTGTGCAGTGAAATAAAACAACCCTTTTTTTACTGTAATCGATTGAATATCAGTTGCCTGCCTACAGGCGTGTGTGTGAGGCCTATTGCATCTAGTCTGCCAACTTTTGCCAGTGCACAGTGACACTCATATCTAGTGCAACCGTAGTGTGCAGTGAAATAAAAGAACCCTTTTTTGACTGTAATCTATTGAATATCAGTTGCCTGCCTAAAGGCGTGTGTGTGAGGCCTATTGCATCTAGTATGCCAACTTTTGCCAGTGCACAGTGACTCTCATATCTAGTGCAACCGTAGTGTGCAGTGAAATAAAACAACCCTTTTTTTGACTGTAATTGATTGAATATCAGTTGCCTGCCTACAGGCGTGTGTGGGAGGCCTATTGCATCTAGTCTGCCAACTTTTGCCAGTGAACAGTGACACTCATATCTAGTGCAACCGTAGTGTGCAGTGAAAGAAAAAAAACCTTTTTTTACTGTAATCGATTGAATATCAGTTGCCTGCCTACAGGCGTGTGTGTGAGGCCTATTGCATCTAGTCTGACAACTTTTGCAAGTGCACAGTGACACTCATATCTAGTGCAACTGTAGTGTACAGTGAAATAAAACAACCCTTTTTTTACTGTAATCGATTGAATATCAGTTGCCTGCCTACAGGCGTGTTTGTGAGGCCTATTGCATCTAGTCTGCCAACTTTTGCCAGTGAACAGTGACACTCATATCTAGTGCAACCGTAGTGTGCAGTGAAATAAAATAACCCTTTTTTTACTGTAATCGGTTGAATTTCAGTTGCCTGCCTACAGGCGTGTGTGTGAGGCCTATTGCATCTAGTCTGCCAACTTTTGCCAGTGCACAGTGACACTCATATCTAGTGCAACCGTAGTGTGCAGTGAAATAAAACAACCCTTTTTTTACTGTAATCGATTGAATATCAGTTGCCTGCCTACAGGCATGTGTGTGAGGCCTATTGCATCTAGTCTGCCAACTTTTGCCAGTGCACAGTGATACTCATATCTAGTGCAACTGTAGTGTGCAGTGAAATAAAACAACCCTTTTTTTACTGTAATCGATTGAATATCAGTTGCCTGCCTACAGGCGTGTGTGTGAGGCCTATTGCATCTAGTCTGACAACTTTTGCCAGTGCACAGTGACTCTCATATCTAGTGCAACCGTAGTGTGCAGTGAAATAAAAGAAGCATTTTTTTACTGTAATCGATTGAATATCAGTTGCCTGCCTAAAGGCGTGTGTGTGAGGCCTATTGCATCTAGTATGCCAACTTTTGCCAGTGCACAGTGACACTCATATCTAGTGCAACCGTAGTGTGCAGTGAAATAAAACAACCCTTTTTTGACTGTAATTGATTGAATATCAGTTGCCTGCCTACAGGCGTGTGTGTGAGGCCTATTGCATCTAGTCTGCCAACTTTTGCCAGTGAACAGTGACACTCATATCTTGTGTAACCGTAGTGTGCAGTGAAAGAAAAAAAACCTTTTTTTACTGTAATCAATTGAATATCAGTTGCCTGCCTACAGGCGTGTGTGTGAGGCCTATTGCATCTAGTCTGACAACTTTTGCAAGTGCACAGTGACACTCATATCTAGTGCAACTGTAGTGTACAGTGAAATAAAACAACCCTTTTTTTACTGTAATCGATTGAATATCAGTTGCCTGCCTACAGGCGTGTTTGTGAGGCCTATTGCATCTAGTCTGCCAACTTTTGCCAGTGCACAGTGACACTCATATCTAGTGCAACCGTAGTGTGCAGTGAAATAAAATAACCCTTTTTTTACTGTAATCGGTTGAATTTCAGTTGCCTGCCTACAGGCGTGTGTGTGAGGCCTATTGGATCTAGTCTGCCAACTTTTGCCAGTGCACAGTGACACTCATATCTAGTGCAACCGTAGTGTGCAGTGAAATAAAACAACCCTTTTTTTACTGTAATCGATTGAATATCAGTTGCCTGCCTACAGGCATGTGTGTGAGGCCTATTGCATCTAGTCTGACAACTTTTGCCAGTGCACAGTGACACTCATATCTAGTGCAACTGTAGTGTGCAGTGAAATAAAACAACCCTTTTTTTACTGTAATCGATTGAATATCAGTTGCCTGCCTACAGGCGTGTGTGTGAGGCCTATTGCATCTAGTCTGACAACTTTTGCCAGTGCACAGTGACTCTCATATCTAGTGCAACCGTAGTGTGCAGTGAAATAAAAGAAGCCTTTTTTTACTGTAATCGATTGAATATCAGTTGCCTGCCTAAAGGCGTGTGTGTGAGGCCTATTGCATCTAGTATGCCAACTTTTGCCAGTGCACAGTGACACTCATATCTAGTGCAACCGTAGTGTGCAGTGAAATAAAACAACCCTTTTTTGACTGTAATTGATTGAATATCAGTTGCCTGCCTACAGGCGTGTGTGTGAGGCCTATTGCATCTAGTCTGCCAACTTTTGCCAGTGAACAGTGACACTCATATCTAGTGTAACCGTAGTGTGCAGTGAAAGAAAAAAAACCTTTTTTTACTGTAATCGATTGAAAATCAGTTGCCTGCCTACAGGCGTGTGTGTGAGGCCTATTGCATCTAGTCTGACAACTTTTGCAAGTGCACAGTGACACTCATATCTAGTGCAACTGTAGTGTGCAGTGAAATAAAACAACCCTTTTTTTAATGTAATCGATTGAATATCAGTTGCCTGCCTACAGGCGTGTTTGTGAGGCCTATTGCATCTAGTCTGCCAACTTTTGCCAGTGAACAGTGACACTCATATCTAGTGCAACCGTAGTGTGCAGTGAAATAAAATAACCCTTTTTTTACTGTAATCGGTTGAATTTCAGTTGCCTGCCTACAGGCTTGTGTGTGAGGCCTATTGGATCTAGTATGCCAACTTTTGCCAGTGCACAGTGATACTCATATCTACTGCAACCGTAGTGTGCAGTGAAATAAAACAACCCTTTTTTTACTGTAATCGATTGAATATCAGTTGCCTGCCTACAGGCATGTGTGTGAGGCCTATTGCATCTAGTCTGCCAACTTTTGCCAGTGCACAGTGACACTCATATCTAGTGCAACCTTAGTGTGCAGTGAAATAAAAGAAGCCTTTTTTTACTGTAATCGATTGAATATCAGTTGCCTGCCTACAGGCATGTGTGTGAGGCCTATTGCATCTAGTCTGCCAACTTTTGCCAGTGCACAGTGATACTCATATCTACTGCAACCGTAGTGTGCAGTGAAATAAAACAACCCTTTTTTTACTGTAATCGATTGAATATCAGTTGCCTGCCTACAGGCATGTGTGTGAGGCCTATTGCATCTAGTCTGCCAACTTTTGCCAGTGCATAGTGACACTCATATCTAGTGCAACCGTAGTGTGCAGTGAAATAAAAGAAGCCTTTTTTTACTGTAATCGATTGAATATCAGTTGCCTGCCTACAGGCATGTGTGTGAGGCCTATTGCATCTAGTCTGCCAACTTTTGCCAGTGCACAGTGACACTCATATCTAGTGCAACTGTAGTGTGCAGTGAAATAAAACAACCCTTTTTTTACTGTAATCGATTGAAAATCAGTTGCCTGCCTACAGGCGTGTGTGTGAGGCCTATTGCATCTAGTCTGACAACTTTTGCAAGTGCACAGTGACACTCATATCTAGTGCAACTGTAGTGTGCAGTGAAATAAAACAACCCTTTTTTTACTGTAATCGATTGAATATCAGTTGCCTGCCTACAGGCGTGTTTGTGAGGCCTATTGCATCTAGTCTGCCAACTTTTGCCAGTGCACAGTGACACTCATATCTAGTGCAACCGTAGTTTGCAGTGAAATAAAATAACCCTTTTTTTACTGTAATCGGTTGAATTTCAGTTGCCTGCCTACAGGCTTGTGTGTGAGGCCTATTGGATCTAGTCTGCCAACTTTTGCCAGTGCACAGTGACACTCATATCTAGTGCAACCGTAGTGTGCAGTGAAATAAAATAACCCTTTTTTTACTGTAATCGGTTGAATTTCAGTTGCCTGCCTACAGGCTTGTGTGTGAGGCCTATTGGATCTAGTCTGCCAACTTTTGCCAGTGCACAGTGACACTCATATCTAGTGCAACCTTAGTGTGAAGTGAAATAAAAGAAGCCTTTTTTTACTGTAATCGATTGAATATCAGTTGCCTGCCTACAGGCATGTGTGTGAGGCCTATTGCATCTAGTCTGCCAACTTTTGCCAGTGCACAGTGACACTCATATCTAGTGCAACTGTAGTGTGCAGTGAAATAAAACAACCCTTTTTTTACTGTAATCGATTGAATATCAATTGCCTGCCTACAGGCGTGTGTGTGAGGCCTATTGCATCTAGTCTGCCAACTTTTGCCAGTGAACAGTGAGTGACACTCATATCTAGTGCAACCGTAGTGTGCAGTGAAATAAAACAACCCTTTTTTTACTGTAATCGATTGAATATCAGTTGCCTGCCTACAGGCGTGTGTGTGAGACCTATTGCATCTAGTCTGCCAACTTTTGCCAGTGAACAGTGACACTCATATCTAGTGTAACCGTAGTGTGCAGTGAAAGAAAAAAAACCTTTTTTTACTGTAATCGATTGAAAATCAGTTACCTGCCTACAGGCGTGTGTGTGAGGCCTATTGCATCTAGTCTGCCAACTTTTGCCAGTGAACAGTGACACTCATATCTAGTGCAACCGTAGTGTGCAGTGAAATAAAACAACCCTTTTTTTACTGTAATCGGTTGAATATCAGTTGCCTGCCTACAGGCGTGTGTGTGAGGCCTATTGCATCTAGTCTGACAACTTTTGCCAGTGCACAGTGACACTCATATCTAGTGCAACAGTAGTGTGCAGTGAAATAAAACAACCCTTTTTTTACTGTAATCGATTGAATATCAGTTGCCTGCCTACAGGCGTGTTTGTGAGGCCTATTGCATCTAGTCTGCCAACTTTTGCCAGTGCACAGTGGCACTCATATCTAGTGCAACCATAGTGTGCAGTGAAATAAAACAACCCTTTTTTTACTGTAATCGGTTGAATATCAGTTGCCTGCCTACAGGCGTGTGTGTGAGGCCTATTGCATCTAGTCTGCCAACTTTTGCCAGTGCACAGTGATACTCATATCTAGTGCAACCGTAGTGTGCAGTGAAATAAAACAACCCTTTCTTTACTGTAATCGATTGAATATCAGTTGCCTGCCTACAGGCGTGTGTGTGAGGCCTATTGCATCTAGTCTGACAACTTTTGCCAGTGCACAGTGACACTCATATCTAGTGCAACCGTAGTGTGCAGTGAAATAAAAGAAGCCTTTTTTTACTGTAATCGGTTGAATATCAGTTGCCTGCCTACAGGCGTGTGTGTGAGGCCTATTGCATCTAGTCTGACAACTTTTGCCAGTGCACAGTGACACTCATATCTAGTGCAACAGTAGTGTGCAGTGAAATAAAACAACCCTTTTTTTACTGTAATCGATTGAATATCAGTTGCCTGCCTACAGGCGTGTTTGTGAGGCCTATTGCATCTAGTCTGCCAACTTTTGCCAGTGCACAGTGGCACTCATATCTAGTGCAACCATAGGCCCTCATTCAATTGCGATTTGGCCAATTGAATAGGGCTCTAAATAAGCATATGGCATATATTTTTTAAAGAGGTTTTTAGTTAGTGAAAACCTTGCTTTTGGATAGATGCTTACTAATTAAAAACTTCTTTAAAAAAAATATGTTATGTGCCTATTTAGAGCCCTATTCAATTGGACAAATTGCAATTGAATGAGGGCCATAGTGTGCAGTGAAATAAAACAACCCTTTTTTTACTGTAATCGGTTGAATATCAGTTGCCTGCCTACAGGCGTGTGTGTGAGGCCTATTGCATCTAGTCTGCCAACTTTTGCCAGTGCACAGTGATACTCATATCTAGTGCAACCGTAGTGTGCAGTGAAATAAAACAACCCTTTCTTTACTGTAATCGATTGAATATCAGTTGCCTGCCTACAGGCGTGTGTGTGAGGCCTATTGCATCTAGTCTGACAACTTTTGCCAGTGCACAGTGACACTCATATCTAGTGCAACCGTAGTGTGCAGTGAAATAAAAGAAGCCTTTTTTTACTGTAATCGATTGAATATCAGTTGCCTGCCTACAGGCATGTGTGTGAGGCCTATTGCATCTAGTCTGCCAACTTTTGCCAGTGCACAGTGACACTCATATCTAGTGCAACTTTAGTGTGCAGTGAAATAAAACAACCCTTTTTTTACTGTAATCGATTGAATATCAGTTGCCTGCCTACAGGCGTGTGTGTGAGGCCTATTGCATCTAGTCTGCCAACTTTTGCCAGTGCACAGTGACACTCATATCTAGTGCAACTGTAGTGTGCAGTGAAATAAAAGAACCCTTTTTTGACTGTAATCGATTGAATATCAGTTGCCTGCCTACAGGCGTGTGTGTGAGGCCTATTGCATCTAGTCTGCCAACTTTTGCCAGTGCACAGGGACTCTCATATCTAGTGCAACCGTAGTGTGCAGTGAAATAAAAGAACCCTTTTTTGACTGTAATCGATTGAATATCAGTTGCCTGCCTACAGGCGTGTGTGTGAGGCCCATTGCATCTAGTCTGACAACTTTTGCCAGTGCACAGTGACTCTCATGTCTAGTGCAACCGTAGTGTGCAGTGAAATAAAACAACCCTTTTTTTACTGTAATCGATTGAATATCAGTTGCCTGCCTACAGGCTTGTGTGTGAGGCCTATTGCATCTAGTCTGACAACTTTTGCCAGTGCACAGTGACACTCATATCTAGTGCAACTGTAGTGTGCAGTGAAATAAAACAACCCTTTTTTTACTGTAATCGATTGAATATCAGTTGCCTGCCTACAGGCGTGTTTGTGAGGCCTATTGCATCTAGTCTGCCAACTTTTGTCAGTGCACAGTGACACTCATATCTAGTGCAACTGTAGTGTGCAGTGAAATAAAACAACCCTTTTTTTACTGTAATCGGTTGAATTTCAGTTGCCTGACTACAGGCTTGTGTGTGAGGCCTATTGGATCTAGTCTGCCAACTTTTGCCAGTGCACAGTGACACTCATATCTAGTGCAACTGTAGTGTGCAGTGAAATAAAACAACCCTTTTTTTACTGTAATCGATTGAATATCAGTTGCCTGCCTACAGGCTTGTGTGTGAGGCCTATTGCATCTAGTCTGCCAACTTTTGCCAGTGCACAGTGACACTCATATCTGGTGTCACAGTAGCTTGCACGCATAGTACCACTAATCGTAAAAAAAATGACAGGCAGAGGCAGGCCACCCCGCAGGGGCCGTCGTGGCCGTGGTGCTGTGATTCCCTTTGGCCCTAGAATAATGCCCAGTTTTCAGAGGCAACGTACCCTGAACTTGAACAGTTCTGAGGACATGGTTGACTGGGTAACACAGGACACCCAATCTTCTACAGCTTCCGCTCGGAACCTAGACGCACCATCCTCCTCCAGCTTAGCTTCAGGCACCTCTCCAGTTACCAGTCGCCTGCCTGCCGCCACCACCAACACTTGCACCACAGCGGCTTCACTTGATCCATCAGCAGAGTTATTTACACATCCGTTGGAAGAAATGAGTGATGCACAAACATTAGTGCCAGAGGATGTAGATAACAGGGATATGTCCCAGTCAGGCAGCATTACACACATGGACGTCCGTTCTGATGATGATGATGTTGTACCCGGTGCTGCTTGCTTTGTTGAGTTGTCAGATACAAGTGAAGCGGTTGATGATGACAATGCGTCCGTGGATGTCACGTGGGTGCCCGCTATAAGAGAAGAACAACAGGAGGAAAGTTCAGATGGGGAGACAGAGAGGAGGAGGAGACGAGTTGGAAGCAGTGGGAGGTCGTCGAAAGTAGCTAGTGGCACAGTCAGAAGCATGCATCGGCACCCGGGGTCAGCCAGACAGCACGCCAGTAAACGCATGCTTTTGCCACCACCAGAATGCCGTCATTGCAGAGCTCAGCAGTGTTGCAATTTTTTCGTGTGTCTGCCTGTGACATCACCACCAGAAACAGCCTTATCAGCATCGCCTGCTGGACCTGCGGCAACGCTGGAAGAGGATTGTGGCTTTGAGGGGGAGGAGGAAGACCAATCACAACAAGCATCCCAGGGTGCTCGTTGTCACCTATCTGGTACCAGTGGTGTTGTACGTGGCTGGGGGGAAGAACATACCTTCAGTGAGATCACTGAGGACGAGGAACGGGACATGACTAGCTCGGCTTCCAACCTTGTGCAAATGGGGTCTTTCATGCTGTCGTGCCTGTTGAGGGACCCTCGTATAAAAAGGATGAAGGAGAACGACCTGTACTGGGTGTCCACGCTACTAGACCCCCGGTATAAGCAGAAAGTGCCTGAAATGTTACCAAATTACCACAAGTCGGAAAGGTTGCAGCACTACCAAAATAAATTAAAAAGTATACTTTACACAGCGTTTAAGGGTGATGTCACAGCACAAAGGCAATCTAACAGCGGAAGAGGTGAACATAATCCTCCTCCTCCCACGACCACGCCGGCAAGGAGAGGACGCTTTACAGACGTTTTGTTGATGGAGGACATCCAGAGCTTTTTAAGTCCTAAGAACTTCTGTCCTGCCCCGCTTCAAGTGTCCTGTCAGAAAGGACCTTCAGTGCAGCAGGAGGTTTTGTCACTGATAAGAGAAGTCGCCTAGGTCAAAAAAGTCTAGATTACCTCACCTTTATTAAGATGAATGAGGGATGGATCCCGAAGGGACTGACAGTGGGCGATACATTCGATTAAAAAAGGCCTGATAGATCTGCTGCCTTGAGCTAATAATGGTCCACAAACTAACATACATTTTTCTGGTCGCTGCAACAATACCTAATTTTTTAATTTAAATTCTTTTATTGTCAGAAGGCGTACAGCATGTAATGAAAAATAAAGCATTTTTGAACAGTCTTGCATAACAGTTGTGCAAAAATACATATTTACAATAAAATCATTTTGTTAAAGTTAGCTGGCTATTCCTTCTTATTTTTACTTTTTAGGTTAATAATTTTTCTTATTTTTTACTGTGTTTGCGATTTAAGTGATACCTAAAACATGGTAAAACAGACAATAGTAAAGAGTATATCTGCAGGGAACACCAAAGTCCTATTAGCTATCATCCCTCCAGCAGTATTAGCTTATTATTTACACTATCTAACCTGGGCAATCACCCTTGGGTTACCCTAGGGCAGGCTTCAGTAAGCTACCTCTCCTTTCCTGGGATGATTTTGCTGCTGGTTGCTTCTGAAGGGTCTCCAGGGCTCCCCCACTCCGGTCCTTCCCAGTGTCGCTTCAACCAGTAACAAATGTTTTATATTTGTAAAGCGACCCAATGATCCCCCTTGATAGAGGTTTATCTTTACAAATTTTGGCGAACCAATTTAAGACCGGTGTCCCCTGTTTCTGGGTCAGGGAGTGTGTGAAATGCCTCAGCCTACAGTAATTGTAATGTTCTGACAGCGGTAGCTCATGCTTGTCCCTCAGTTCCTCATAGGTGAGCATCTGGCCCTTTACTAACCAGTCTCCCAGTCTATCTAGTTTCCTTGACCTCCACCAGTGTTGTGATGTTGTGCTCATGTGTTTCGGGGCCTGAGGGTGGTCAAGAATTGGGGTCATTTGGGTGGATCCAGGGAACACACCCGTGTGTTTCTTGGCCCATTTCCAGTATAAAAGTGAGTGTCTGATTAGGGGGTTTGGCGAGTTTTTAAGGCTCTGAGGCAATTCTGATAGCCAAGCCACCTTGTCCCATCTTAAGGGCCTTAAAGTGTGGTTCTCTAAATACACACAGGCCAGTTGATGACATATAGACACTACAAACTCTACTATAAACACTAAACTGCACTATACACCCCCAATAAAACATTAAATATCAACTAAACACCCTCTACACTAACCTATTAACACCTACACTACCTACCTACCCCCTAATGAACCCCACCACTCTAATTACAGAAATCAAAAAAACTTAAATCACCAAAAATAAAAAATGTACATTACAGAAAATAAAAACCTAAGTCACAAAAAATAAAAATAAGAACATTACAGAAAATAAAAAAATACATTACAACCGCCCCCCCCCCCACTACAGTTAAAAAAAATTACACACCTGAAAATGAAATACATATAATACATACAATAAAATTTAATACAATAAAATACACCCTTATGTAATATACATCCTCCTATGTAATATACATCCCCCTATGTAATATACATCCCACTATCACATATATAGTTGTGAGCGTACGAGTCGTTGCTCACGCTTGCGGGCTCGCGAAGCGAGCCGCGGCCCTCGCGTAGCAAGCCGCGGGCCTCGCGAAGCGAGGGCCGCGGCTCGCGCAGCGAGCCGCGGCCCTCGCGTAGCGAGGTCACTGGGCAAGGGCCTCAGTTGCTGGCATGGAGCGCCGAAGGCGCTCCATGCCAGCAACTGAGGCCCCTCGCGAAGCGAGGGCCTCAGTTGCTGGCGAGGTCACTGGCCACGGGCCTCAGTTGCTGGCATGGAGCGCCATGGGCCTCAGTTGCTGGCGAGGTCACTGGGCAAGGGCCTCAGTTGCTGGCATGGAGCGCCGAAGGCGCTCCATGCCAGCAACTGAGGCCCCTCGCGAAGCGAGGGACTCAGTTGCTGGCGAGGTCACTGGGCAAGGGCCTCAAACCCTCGCAAAATTCACGTCGCTACTCAAAAAACACGACACACAAATTACGACACTCGCTAAATTTTACGAGGAACGCAAACAACGTACGAAACACGTTACCACACATTACGACCTCGCAAACATCGGACGCAACACGCCGACATACAAACATTTAAAACACAATACATACACACAGCACATACATAAAAAACTTACCTACACCAAGAGGGAGCACCCAGGACCTCAAAAATGCAACTTACACCTCGATTTTACTCGAAATAAAACAGTTTAGAGACTAAAAAAAAATCTAAGCGAGAGAAAAAATGGCCGCCGAACAAAACGAAAACGAGGCTACAGCACTCTAAACTCGCAAAACACCACAAAACACCTACGGATATTCCGATACAGACCTATACCACACATTACTCGCCATTTTACACCAATGCGGAAGTACACGACTACGCTAACGGTTTGGTCTCGCGCACGCACAGTGTTACACTGCACACATTCAGCATGCTTATACAGCAGCTCCACACCACTAATGCTGCAGCAACATCAAACAAGGTTCACAGATCTTCAACACAATGCATACAAATAGGTCAAGTATATTCATTTATTCATTTGGATTATATATTTTAGTATTACACACAAAACAACATTACCTACCTTACAATTCAATATGTATATTAATAACTAAACAACTTCACAAACATACACATCTCATTGCCGTCATTTTTTGACGGGCAAGTCGCTAGTGTAATATAAATCCCAGTATGTAATATACATCCCACTATGTAATATACAATACTATCTATCTAATATACACTGCTCAAAAAAATAAAGGGAACACTAAAATAACACATCCTAGATCTGAATTAATTAAATATTCCTATGAAATACTTTGTTCTTTACATAGTTGAATGTGCTGACAACAAAATCACACAAAAATAAAAAAATGGAAATCACATTTTTCAACCCATGGAGGTCTGGATTTGGAGTCACCCCCATTATGAAAGTGGAAAAACACACTACAGGCTGATCCAACTTTGATGTAATGTCCTTAAAACAGGTCAACATGAGTCTCAGTAGTGTGTGTGGCCTCCACGTGTCTGTATGACCTCCCTTCAATGCCTGGGCATGCTCCTTATGTGGTGGCGGATGGTCTCCTGAGGGATCTCCTCCAAGACCTGGACTAAAGCATCTGCCAACTCCTGGACAGTCTGTGGTGCAACGTGACGTTGGTGGATGGAGCGAGACATGATGTCCCAGATGTGCTCAAATGGATTCAAGTCTGGGGAACGGGCGGGCCAGTCCATAGCATCAATGCCTTTGTCTTGCAGGAACTGCTGATACACTCCAGCCACATGAGGTCTAGCATTATCTTGCATTAGGAGGAACCCAGGGCCAACCACACTAGCATATGGTCTCACAAGGGGTCTGAGGATCTCATCTCGGTACCTATTGGCAGTCAGGCTACCTCTGGCGAGCACATGGAGGGCTGTGTGGCCCCCCAAAGAAATGCCACCCCACACCATTACTGATCCACTGCCAAACCTGTTATGCTGGATGATGTTGCAGGCAGCAGAACGTTCTCCACAGCGTCTCCAGACCCTGTCACGTCTGTCACATGTGCTCAGTGTGAACCTGCTTTCATCTGTGAAGAGCACAGGGCGGCAGTGGCAAATTTGCCAATCTTGGTGTTCTCTGGCAAATGCCAAACATACTGCACGGTGTTGGGCTGTAAGCACAACCCCCACCGGTGGATGTCGGGCCCTCATACCACCCTCATCGAGACCGTTTGAGCAGACACATGCACATTTGTGACCTGCTGGAGGTCATTTTGCAGGGCTCTGGCAGTGCTCTTCCTGTTCCTCCTTGCACAAAGGTGGAGGTAGTGGTCCTGATGCTGGGTTGTTGCCCTCATACGGCCTCCTCCTCATCTCCTGATGTACTGGCCTGTCTCCTGGTAGCGCCTCCATGCTCTGGACACTACGCTGACAGACACAGCAAACCTTCTTGCCACAGCTCGCATTGATGTGCTATCCTGGATGAGCTGCACTACCTGAGCCACTTGTGTGGGTTGTAGACTCTGTCGCATGCTACCACTAGAGTGAAAGCACCACCAGCATTAAAAAGTGACCAAAACATCAGCCAGAAAGCATAGGAACTGAGAAGTGGTCTGTGGTCACCACCTGCAGAATCACTCCTTTATTGGGGGTGTCTTGCTAATTGCCCATCATTTCCACCTGTTGTCTATCCCATTTGCACAACAGCATGTGAAATTGATTGTTACTCAGTGTTGCTTCCTAAGTGGACAGTTTGATTTTACAGAAGTGTGATTGACTTGGAGTTACATTGTGTTGTTTAAGTGTTCCCTTTATTTTTTGAGCAGTGTACATCCCCCTATCTATCTATCTATCTATCTATCTATCTAATATACAATAAATACTATGGGCCTGATTCTATTATCGGCCGTAAATCGGCCGCAAAGATGCGATTCCTTGCGGGGCTCCCGTTACCTTGCAATTCAAATAGACGGCGCCGCAAGGATATCACCTTACGGCCGGCCGCATATCTTGCAACCGGCCGTAAACTCAGAAATCTTTAAAAGCAAATATAAATTCAAGACGGCACTGTAAAGCTCTGTAAATGCTAGGGATCATAATGGGGGACATGAGGATTAATAGCAACCCCCTCTCAAGCTTGCACATCAGCCCAAATCTGAGATTTCATTAACTGTTTATTTTCCGGCCGCAGCGTGGGCGGGTCTGAGGTGCTCCAAGCCCTCTGGACTTTTTCCACGGATATTTGACATAAATTAAAATAAAAATTATTTACGGATTAGAGTGGAGGGGAATGTTGTGCTATGAATGCTAACACCCACAATCACTTTATAGTCTCCTCAGAGTGCAGGATGGCTTTGTTATGGCTTTATTATGTGCTTAATTGTGTGCCTGCGGGACTTTTTTGCTGCAAGTAAGCTGCGGCTCGGTTTTAGCCTTGCAGAGAGGGTTCCCGGAGCAATTGAATAGCAACCGGGATTTGCTTGCGGCCGAAACTCTTGCGGCCGTCTAAGAGCAAAGGCTTTCCTCCGGGATAACAAGGGATAACAAGGCGCCGGCCGCAAGCCTGCCGGAGTCCCCGGCCGGAAGGGAATAGAATAGGCAAATAGCTTGCGGCCGGTCCTTGCGGCCCCGCATCTCCTACGGCCGATAATAGAATGAGGCCCTATCTATGTACTATACATCCACCTATCTAATATACAATAAATACTATCTATCTATCTATCTATCTAATATACATCCCCCTATCTATCTAATATACAGTACATGCTGTCTCTATATAGCAACCCTAATTCTAAGCTAAAATAAAATAATTAAGACCACTTACCTTTGAGATGTTTCTTCAGATCCCCAACCTAGGGTAAAAAAGATTTAAAAAAATAATACAACACGTTTACATAAAATAACGAAACATTCTAAATATTCTAAATATTATACTCACCTTTCCAGCATATTCCGTCCCAGCATGTCCCGTCCCAGCATGTCACAACCTCCCTCTTTGCTTCTGGCAGCGTTAAAAAAAAACATTACATTAGCACCCATACATAAACATGAAACAAAGTAAAATAAACACAATCTACATTGTACTTACCTCCGCGCAATGTCTCCAGCCTCCTGGTGTTCTGCCCGGATGGATTAAAAAATAAAACAACACACATCCACCCTGGCGGAAGTCTCCGACGCAAATGAGCTTCCTACGGAGTGTTCCAGAATAAAATTGGCAATGGAGGCTTCTGATTGGCTGAAAACGCTGTCTATCAAATTCAGCCAAAGAGAAGACCCCATTTGTGAACCAATGAAAAAAATATACACCCCAAAATACAACGGTGATTGGATAACACACCTGTCCATCTTTATTTGAACCAATCCTAAGGCTTTATTGACATCAGCCAATCACAATGGAATATACCCCCACGTACTAATTGGTGAAGACATCTACACCTTCCCATTGGCTGTAATATTGATTGATATTAACAATAGCCAATGAGAATGCTCAAATCCTTCACCAATCAGTACGTGAGGGTGTATTCCATTGTGATTGGCTATTGTCAGTGCAACCAATCAGAATGCGCATAGGCTCCAACCAATCACCCTGTGGGGGTGTATTCCATTGTGATTGGCTGAAGGCATCTGTGCCTTGTGATTGGTTTATATAAAGATTGAGAGGTGGATTATCCAATCAGAGTGGGTTTTTAAGGTCTATCCGTTTGTGATTGGTTCAGAAGGCGCAATTGCGCAATTGCCTATTTTCTTCCGGAAAAGTTTCCGGGAGCCTCATTTGCGTCGGGGATGTCAGTGAGAGCGGATGTAAGTATTTATTTTTTTTTTTTTACAGGGCGTGGCATAAGAGCAGGAGAAGAAGGAGGAGGCCGGAGACATCGTTGGGAGGTAAGTACAATGTAGATTATGTTTATTTTATGTATGTGTATTAATGTTATGTTTTTTTTAACAGGTACCGCTCAGAAGCAGAAGATAAGAATAAGGACGGGACATGCCGGAAAGGTGCGTATAATATTTAGAATGTTTAGAATTAGAGATGTCGCGAATAGTTCGCCGGCGGATTGTTCCCGGCAAACATAGCATGTTCGCGTTCGCGTCGAACAGCGAACATATGCGAGATTCGACCCGCCCCCAATACTTTATCATTGAGCAAACTTTGACCCTGCATGTCACAGTCAGCAGACACATTCCAGCCAATCAGCAGCATACACTCCCTTCCACACCCTTCTACCTCATGGACAGCAGCCATTTTGGAATCATAACTAACTTGCAGTCTTACTGAGAGTGTAGGTGCTGCTGATTGAATAGGGAAATCAATAGCTAGGCAAGTTTATTCAGTGTCCAGTGCAGTGCTGAAGGACTCATCAGATCTCTGCTGTAAACAAAGCACCCCAAAAAGCCCTTTTTAGGGCTATAACATCATTTTTTTTTCTTCGTTTTTTTTCTGTGTAATCTAACTTCATTTGCCTGTCTCCCTGCTAGCCCCTGCTTGCAAGTGTGTGTGTCAGGCTCACAGCTTATACTGTGTGTGCACAACGCATACAATATAATATTGTTTACTAGCTGTCTACTTTTAAAAAAACCAAACTTTTATGTTCTTAAATCTAAGTGCATTTGCCTGACCGTCAATCAAAGTTCATTTGCTTGACCGCTAGCCAGAGTGTGTGTCTTGCTTACAAGTACTTTGCCAAGTTCAACCAATCCAATCTAGTTGGGGTACCAACAGTCCACATTTAAAAAAAACAAACTTTTATTTTCTTAAATCTAAGTGCATTTGTCTGACCGTCAATCAAAGTTCATTTGCTTGACCGCTACCCATAGTGTGTGTCTTGCTTACAAGTACTGTGCCAAGTTCAACCAATCCAATCTAGTTGGGGTACCAACAGTCCACATTTAAAAAACCCAAGCTTTTATTTTCTTAAATCTAAGTGCATTTGCCTGACCGTCAATCAAAGTTCATTTTCTTGACCGCTACCCATAGTGTGTGTCTTGCTTACAAGTACTGTACCAAGTTCAACCAATCCAGTCTAGTTGGGGTACCAACAGTCCACATTTAAAAAACCAAACTTTTATTTTCTTAAATCTAAGTGCATTTGCATAACCGTCAATCAAAGTTCATTTGCTTGACCGCTACCCATAGTGTGTGTCTTGCTTACAAGTACTGTGCCAAGTTCAACCAATCCAATCTAGTTGGGGTACCAACAGTCCACATTTAAAAAACCCAAACTTTTATTTTCTTAAATCTAAGTGCATTTGCCTGACCGTCAATCAAAGTTCATTTGCTTGACCGCTACCAATAGTGTGTGTCTTGCTTACAAGTACTGTGCCAAGTTCAACCAATCCAGTCTAGTTGGGGTACCAACAGTCCACATTTAAAAAACCCAAACTTTTATTTTCTTAAATCTAAGTGCATTTGCATAACCGTCAGTCAAAGTTCATTTGCTTGACCGCTACCCATAGTGTGTGTCTTGCTTACAAGTACCGTGCCAAGTTCAACCAATCCAATCTAGTTGGGGTACCAACAGACCACATTAAAAAAAAAAAAAACTTTTATTTTCTTAAATCTAAGTGCATTTGCATAACCGTCAATCAAAGTTCATTTGCTTGACCGCTACCCATAGTGTGTGTCCTGCTTACAAGTACTGTGCCAAGAGGTTGTGTGCATGCTTGAGCTCTAAACAAAAGGCTTTTTAGGGTCTTAGTCCCTCAAATACAAGTTTTATTTTAACACCTTTCTGTTTATAAGCACTTTGTGCACGGTGTTGTTCATTTTTGGGAGTTTTTGTGGTATTTTTCTTAGTTTAATTTAAGTTTTAGTTTTCTGGGAGTCAGGCTCAAGTCTCTATCCCAGGAGAGTGAGCTGTCTCCTGGATACTTTGCCACACCCCTCCCTTAGCACTACACCTTCACTACTGAAACTTTTTTTTACTTTGACTTTTTTTTAAAAAGTTTTTCAGGTATTGTTAAAGTTTTGTTTGTTTGGTGTTGGGTTTTATGTTTTGGGGGGAGAGAAGACAAGTAACTTCTTTGTAGGCAGTGGGGGGAAAACAATTAGAATTTTTGTTGAAAAGGCTTTTTTTTTAACATCTGACACAGAGACACAGAGGGGTTAAAAAGCCTCTGTGTTCTCTGTGTTGTTGCAATTAGACACCTTGCAACAGGCCATTAACCCTTCCACTGCCAAGCATCACCTCTCTCTCTCCCTTAGTTTTGTCTCCCTTAGTTTTGTCTTTTTGTTTCTTTTTCCCACTTTTATATTAAAAAAAAAAAAAAAAGCAAACAGTAAAAAATCATAAAACACAAAATAAAAATAAATAAAACAAATAAACTAAAAAAAAAAGGGTCTAAACATGAGGGATAAGACCACTAAGAAGCCTCAGGGGTCAAAAGGGGGAATAATGGCCCTTGAAAATCCTAGCTGCAGCACTGCACAGCATAGGCCCCAGGCAGATAAGGCAGCCCCAGCTCCTGGTGGTTCTGCCAGCAGACCTACCCCTGTGGCTAATACCTGGTCACAGGTGGTTTCTGCTGGCCCCAGTAATACCACCGCTGGGGCTGAGGGGCAGATCACTAGGAAGCATGGGGTTAAATGTCAGATGTCTGGGGTCTACAGCATTGATATCTATCTGCGTGCTGCAGCTAACGTCATCAGCCCCTCTGTTATAGTAGCAGCCAGCAAAATGTACGGGAAAGCAGTTTTCTTTACCCGTACGCTGGCTGCTGCTCACATTCTTGTACAGAGAGGCATCACAGTGGGGGGATTATATGTCCCAATAGAACCCCTGGAAGGGTTGGGCACAAAAGTAACACTCTCTAATGTGCCCCCCTTCCTACCAGACTCCCTCCTGCGCCCCCACCTGCTAACCCTAGGGGAAGTAAAAACACCATTTATTTAAATTCCCCTTGGGTGCAGAGAGAGAGCACTTCGTCATGTGCTCTCTTTCAAGAGGCAGGTACAAATGTGCCTGCCTCAGGGCGCAGAAAACATAGAGGGGTCTTTTGGGGTTCCATTTGAGGGGGTGCTGTACAGGATTTTTTACAGCACTACGGAGGTGCAGTGCTATCATTGCAAGGGGTTGGGGCATACACGTAGGAATTGTCCTAATGTAAAGCATCATGCCCCAGCCCCAGCAAATGGCACCTCCGTCAGTACGGCACCCATCCCCGCTGAGCCCATAACAGCGGGGACCTCAAGGGTCATAGCCCCCCCCACAGAGCTCAGGCAAGGAGGCTGTTCCTCAAGCCACCACCACGGCCTCCAAACCCCCTTCTTCCCCAAAAAAGCCATCTGTGTCTGTGGTCTCCAGCAAGACAGCAGACACGGGGAAAAAGGGGAAGAATGTCACCGGTCCCCCCAGTGTCACAGCTGCATCTCCCAAGTCCCAATCTGCCCCCATCATAATTACATCAGTTAGTGTGGGGGCACAGTGTAAGCAGAGGGATAATAAGCCCTCTGCAGGGGAGGCAGCTAGTGGCAGCTCCTCTTCCAGGAGTGACGTCCCCAGGAAGAGGAAGCATAAAACCAACAGGGAGGTTGCTGATAAGTGGGAAGTGCTCTATAGTGGAGCACCTCCCTCTAAAAGCAAGAAGAGGAACAAAACATCTCCTCCTCATCCGGTGACATTGTCTGGCCCGGTTATTAAGCTCAGCCAGCCGGTGCCAGACCACACATCTCTCTCTCCAGACCCTATAGGGGTTAATGTGGAAAAGGGTCTGGAGGAAAAGCAGGGGCAAGAGGGTCTCCCAAGTGAGGCAGGGGTAGACAAGAAAGATCAGGTTCTGCCTCTGGCCTTTGAGGGGGGTCCCAACAAAGCCCCTGCTGAATGGGTAGTCAGTGTCCCTGAGGTGCTGAGCTTCAAGGGCACCAGTCAGTCTCCTCCTCCAGTGTCACTCTCTAGTGACGTACCTCGGGCTTTGTTAGAGCCCCAGGCCGAGTCACTACTGGAGGGGGGGAATATAGGCATGACCCCCATTCAGGACCCCATGGATTTGTCTGTCAGGGGGGATGTGGCACAAGGGGAAGTGGAAATGGGGGAGGGTGATAAAACAGGTTTTCCTGTTAACATCATGGGAGAGCCTGTCTACCCTCCTCAGCCGTCCACTGACCCTAACATCGGTGCCATCCAAGCTGAGCAAGCAGCGGTGGAACTGGCAGAGGAGGCATATAAAGCCTCCAAGGCTTCCATTAAGGAAGCCATGCCAGCCACTGCTGTCCAGCCAGCTACCCCTGAATGCACTCCTGAAGCTACAGGGGTGCAGCAGCAATCCAAGGGTCCATTATTTACCTTGAAGGGTGCTAAAGGGACTCCTTCTGTATCATCTAAGAGGGGGTCCCTGAGAATAAAGCTGAGGAAACTGACTCCAGCCGGGGAGGATGGAGTAAAAGCCCTCAGCCAAGAGGAGCCCAGGGGTGACCCACTAGAAGGAACATCAGATTCTGGGTGGGTTATTCCTGTCAAGGAAATAGATCTATTCCTTGAGAGCACCCTTCATGGACAAAAGAAAAGGAAGGTGCGGCTGGCCTTGGAGAGGTGGAAGAATATGTCGTTTATTCTCCACTCTCTCCAGCAATATCTAGTGGTCAGCACTAGGCCAAGAATTCTGGGACTGCGGAGCATCTCCGCGTCCGGAAATTTTATAAAATGTGCGTGTCCTATCAGCAGTCTCAAGGGTCTGAGGAACGCACAATTCCTGACACGCAGTAATGGCTTTGCATATCAGCACGCTAAATACCAATGGCTGTCAAGACAGTTTCCGCAGGTTCCAGGTACTCTCCTATTTATATCAGGGAGGGTACTCTGTGAGCTTCCTGCAGGAAACTCACACCACTCCAGAGGCTGAGGCCTCGTGGCAACTGGAGTGGAGAGGCAGGGTCTTCTTCAGCCACTTCACATCGGCGTCATGTGGAGTGGTGACCCTGTTCTCAGAGTCTTTTCAGCCAGAGCTGCTGCTTGTGAAAGCTGTTATCCCAGGCCGTCTAATCCACCTCCGGGTCCGAGAGCAGGGTAGCATCATTAACCTAGTTAATATATATGCCCCTGCTGGAGGGCTCGAGAGAGTGAGGTTCCTCGCCAGACTGTCCCAGTTTTTGGAGACGGTTGACGCAGATGAGTGTTTGGTACTCGGGGGTGATTTCAACTGCACCATCGACGCTCTGGACCGGAATAGTCCAGAGCCGTACCCGCCTTCTGCGTCAGCCCTGCGGGAGATCATCGCCCGCTTCTCCCTGGAGGACATCTGGCGAGAGCAGAACCCAGGGGCATCAGACGGTTTCACCTACGTCAGGGTGAGAGCCGGTCTGGTGTCCCACTCCCGGATCGACAGACTATATATATCTAGTCACTATATGTCACGAGTCGGTTCTTGTGCCATTAGGCTGGCTCCGTTCACAGACCACAACTGTGTGTCTGTGACAGTGGCGCTAACGCCAACAGCGCCACGAGCCGCCTATTGGCACTTCAACAATGCTTTGTTGAAGGACCAGGGGCTCGTGACATTGATCCGGGAGTTTTGGACGGACTGGAGGGGTTGCAAGGGGGACTTTGCCACGTTAAAACTGTGGTGGGACGTGGGCAAGGTTCATTTGCGACTTCTGTGTCAGGAATATACCAAGGGTGCGAGTGGGCAGCGCGAAGCTGAGTTGGAGTCACTCCGGGGGGAGGTACTCCAACTGGAGCAGAGGCTGTTCACTTGTAGGGACCAATCCATGCAGAGCGAGTATGTAGAGAGGAAGGGTGTCCTCTGTGACCTGGAACGACACCAGGCCAAGGGGGCATACGTGCGCAGCCGCTTAGGTTTTCTCAAAGATCTAGACCGCGGCTCGCGCCTCTTCTACTCACTGGAGAAAAAGGGGGGTAACAGTAGGCACATCACCTATCTTCTAGATGAAGACGGTGCCCCCCCTTACAGATCCGGAGAGTATCCGGGATAGAGCCCGGAACTTTTATAAAGATCTTTACTCTCCGGATCCCATTTCTCCAGACGCCTGCAGGGTGCTATGGGAGGGGCTCCCCACAGTCAGTGAGGGTGTAAGAGAGCCGCTTGATATACCACTGTCTTTTCAAGAGCTCTTTGAAGCCCTCCGTGCCATGTCCTGTGAGAAGTCTCCAGGACTGGACGGACTGACTGTAGAGTTTTTCCAATTTTTCTGGGAGACTCTGGGACCTGATTTCCATCTGGTCCTTGGGGAAGCCCTGGAGACCGGGGAGATGCCCCTGTCTTGTCGCAGGGCAGTACTTGCCCTGCTGCCCAAAAAGGGGGATCTCCGGCTTATTAAGAACTGGCGACCGGTCTCTCTGCTCAGCACGGACTACAAGATTGTAGCTAAAGCCATCTCGCTTAGACTTGGGTCTGTGCTGGCAGAATTGGTTCACCCTGACCAGTCCTATGCGATCCCGGGCCGGACTATCTTTGATAGTATCTTTCTGGTCCGGGATCTATTGCATTATTCTCGCAGGACTGGTCTGTCACTCGCCTTTCTCTCTTTAGATCAAGAGAAGGCGTTTGACAGGGTGGACCATGGTTACCTCATAGCCACTCTGCAAGCGTACGGCTTTGGCCCACAGTTTGTGGGCTTTATAAGAACGCTGTACGCCTCTGCAGAGTGTTTACTTAAAATCAATTGGTCCCTAACAGCACCTTTGGTATTTGGACGAGGGGTGCGTCAAGGATGTCCCTTGTCTGGACAGTTATATGCACTGGCCATCGAGCCTTTCCTCTGCCTACTGAGGAAAAGGCTCACAGGGCTGGTGCTAAAAGATCCAGACATGCGGATTGTCCTTTCAGCTTATGCTGACGATGTGCTCCTCGTGGCCCAGGATCCAGTTGATCTTGAGCTGGCAAAACAGTGCCAGGAGGTATATTCAGCTGCCTCCTCCGCTCAGATCAACTGGTCCAAATGCACAGGCCTTTTAAAGGGTAATTTACAGGTAGACTCTTTGCCTCCCACGTTTCGTGACATCACGTGGGAGGCAGATGTAATTAAATATCTGGGGGTCTACCTGTCCGCTGCGGACGCTTCTGTCCCAGACAACTGGAGGGAGTTAGAGGGCAGTGTCCTCTCTCGTCTGGGACGATGGAGGGGTCTAGCAAAAATGCTTTCCCTTAGGGGGCGGACTCTAGTGGTGAATCAGCTGGTGGCTTCTCAGATCTGGCACCGGCTGATTTGTCTGAGTCCGACCCCCGAGTTTGTCACCAATATCCAGAGGAAATTGTTAGATTTCCTCTGGATGGGAAGGCATTGGGTCTCTGCAGGGGTGGCAAGTCTGCCTTTGGTGGAGGGTGGACAGGGAGTAGTTTGTGTGTGCTCCCAGTTGTCCACCTTCCGCCTTCAGTACCTGCAGAGATACCTATATGCAGATCCCTCTCCGCAGTGGTGCGCACTGGCATCCAGCTTTTATCGCCAGTTGCGCAACCTGGGGTATGACCGGCAATTATTTCTGATCAGGCCCGAGGGGTTTGGGAGAGACCTCTCTGTGTTGCCGGCATACTACCAGGAAACCCTCAAGGCCTGGAGCATGGTCTCCGTGACCAGGCAGGGCGTGCCTTTGGGGGATGAAATATTCACGGAGCCCCTGCTATTTAATGCAGCAGTGGGGGCTCCAATGTTACAGTCCCCCAGTATCATCCGCCGCCTTAGTCATGCACGGATGACCCGAGTCGGGGATCTCCTGGAATACGGGCGTTCTGATTGGGTGTCACCCCAGGAGCTTGCGCTCCGTTTGGGATATGTGACGCCCAAAGTCTCAGGGCGCTTGCTCCAGGAGATTAGAGATGCCATCTCCCCCGACTCGCGCACCTTCCTTCGCGGGGCTTTGCAGGCCGAAATGCCACATGCACCTTTCAACACCCCTTCTCCGGCTGTTTGCATTGGACACAAGCCCCGTGTTTCCCCTCAGGCTCCTCCTGTCCCCAACCTCTCGAGGTTGAGGGACATACCCTCGGCATGCTTTCGCGGCATGCCGAGGAAGAGCTTATATTCTCTCGTGCTCCATACAGTGCACTTCCTTGCCCTCGTGACCCGTCCCGATACCATCTGGAGGCGGGTCCTACCAGCTGACGAGGGCAAGAGGCCCCGGTGGAGGAAACTTTATTCTGATTTAGTTCCACGACCCACCGGGGACTTGAGTTGGAGAGTGCTCCATGGTGCACTGAGCACGGGAGAGTACTTAGCTAAATTCACGGACTCTCCCTCCACTTGTCCATTCTGTGGCAAGGGAGAGTCCGTGTATCATGTTTATTTTAGTTGCGCCAGACTGCAGCCCCTCTTGTCACTCTTGAGGGGCCTCCTCCTGCAGTTCTGGCTGCATTTCTCCCCTCACATTTTTATTTTTGGGCGCCCAGTGTCCCGGGGCAATAAGGCCAGGGACCTCCTCGTCAACCTGCTCCTGGCATTAGCCAAGTTGGCTATATATAAGTCCAGGAAGCAGTGTTTGATAGGGGGGGTTCCCTTGTCACCTGAGGCCATGTTCCGGGTGCTGGTGGGCTCCCGTATCCGGGCAGAGTACCACCTGGCTTTGTCTACTGGGGGAATGGATGAGTTTGTCTCCCAGTGGGCTGTAGATGGTGTGCTCTGCTCGGTATCCCCCCATCCGGTTTCTTTTTCTTTCAACCTCCTAATATGATTTTTATTTAGTTTACAGAAAATGTTTTCTCATAATTTTAAAATACACTGTGCCAAGTTCAACCAATCCAATCTAGTTGGGGTACCAACAGTCCACATTAAAAAAAAAAAACTTTTATTTTCTTAAATCTAAGTGCATTTGCATAACCGTCAATCAAAGTTCATTTGCTTGACCGCTACCCATAGTGTGTGTCCTGCTTACAAGTACTGTGCCAAGAGGTTGTGTGCATGCTTGAGCTCTAAACAAAAGGCTTTTTAGGGTCTTAGTCCCTCAAATACAAGTTTTATTTTAACACCTTTCTGTTTATAAGCACTTTGTGCACGGTGTTGTTCATTTTTGGGAGTTTTTGTGGTATTTTTCTTAGTTTAATTTAAGTTTTAGTTTTCTGGGAGTCAGGCTCAAGTCTCTATCCCAGGAGAGTGAGCTGTCTCCTGGATACTTTGCCACACCCCTCCCTTAGCACTACACCTTCACTCCTGAAACTTTTTTTTACTTTGACTTTTTTTTAAAAAGTTTTTCAGGTATTGTTAAAGTTTTGTTTGTTTGGTGTTGGGTTTTATGTTTTGGGGGGAGAGAAGACAAGTAACTTCTTTGTAGGCAGTGGGGGGAAAACAATTAGAATTTTTGTTGAAAAGGCTTTTTTTTTAACATCTGACACAGAGGGGTTAAAAAGCCTCTGTGTTCTCTGTGTTGTTGCAATTAGACACCTTGCAACAGGCCATTAACCCTTCCACTGCCAAGCATCACCTCTCTCTCTCCCTTAGTTTTGTCTCCCTTAGTTTTGTCTTTTTGTTTCTTTTTCCCACTTTTATATTAAAAAAAAAAAAGCAAACAGTAAAAAATCATAAAACACAAAATAAAAATAAATAAAATAAATAAACTAAAAAAAAAAGGGTCTAAACATGAGGGATAAGACCACTAAGAAACCTCAGGGGTCAAAAGGGGGAATAATGGCCCCTGAAAATCCTAGCTGCAGCACTGCACAGCATAGGCCCCAGGCAGATAAGGCAGCCCCAGCTCCTGGTGGTTCTGCCAGCAGACCTACCCCTGTGGCTAATACCTGGTCACAGGTGGTTTCTGCTGGCCCCAGTAATACCACCGCTGGGGCTGAGGGGCAGATCACTAGGAAGCATGGGGTTAAATGTCAGATGTCTGGGGTCTACAGCATTGATATCTATCTGCGTGCTGCAGCTAACGTCATCAGCCCCTCTGTTATAGTAGCAGCCAGCAAAATGTACGGGAAAGCAGTTTTCTTTACCCGTACGCTGGCTGCTGCTCACATTCTTGTACAGAGAGGCATCACAGTGGGGGGATTATATGTCCCAATAGAACCCCTGGAAGGGTTGGGCACAAAAGTAACACTCTCTAATGTGCCCCCCTTCCTACCAGACTCCCTCCTGCGCCCCCACCTGCTAACCCTAGGGGAAGTAAAAACACCATTTATTAAAATTCCCCTGGGGTGCAGAGAGAGAGCACTTCGTCATGTGCTCTCTTTCAAGAGGCAGGTACAAATGTGCCTGCCTCAGGGCGCAGAAAACATAAAGGGGTCTTTTGGGGTTCCATTTGAGGGGTTGCTGTACAGGATTTTTTACAGCACTACGGAGGTGCAGTGCTATCATTGCAAGGGGTTGGGGCATACACGTAGGAATTGTCCTAATGTAAAGCATCATGCCCCAGCCCCAGCAAATGGCACCTCCGTCAGTACGGCACCCATCCCCGCTGAGCCCATAACAGCGGGGACCTCAAGGGTCATAGCCCCCCCACAGAGCTCAGGCAAGGAGGCCGTTCCTCAAGCCACCACCACGGCCTCCAAACCCCCTTCTTCCCCAAAAAAGCCATCTGTGTCTGTGGTCTCCAGCAAGACTGCAGACACGGGGAAAAAGGGGAAGAATGTCACCGGTCCTCCCAGTGTCACAGCTGTATCTCCCAAGTCCCAATCTGCCCCCATCATAATTACATCAGTTAGTGTGGGGGCACAGTGTAAGCAGAGGGATAATAAGCCCTCTGCAGGGGAGGCAGCTAGTGGCAGCTCCTCTTCCAGGAGTGACACCCCAGGAAGAGGAAGCATAAAACCAACAGGGAGGTTGCTGATAAGTGGGAAGTGCTCTATAGTGGAGCACCTCCCTCTAAAAGCAAGAAGAGGAACAAAACATCTCCTCCTCATCCGGTGACATTGTCTGGCCCGGTTATTAAGCTCAGCCAGCCGGTGCCAGACCACACATCTCTCTCTCCAGACCCTATAGGGGTTAATGTGGAAAAGGGTCTGGAGGAAAAGCAGGGGCAAGAGGGTCTCCCAAGTGAGGCAGGGGTAGACAAGAAAGATCAGGTTCTGCCTCTGGCCTTTGAGGGGGGTCCCAACAAAGCCCCTGCTGAATGGGTAGTCAGTGTCCCTGAGGTGCTGAGCTTCAAGGGCACCAGTCAGTCTCCTCCTCCAGTGTCACTCTCTAGTGACATACCTCTGGCTTTGTTAGAGCCCAAGGCCGAGTCACTACTGGAGGGGGGGAATATAGGCATGACCCCCATTCAGGACCCCATGGATTTGTCTGTCAGGGGGGATGTGGCACAAGGGGAAGTGGAAATGGGGGAGGGTGATAGAACATGTTTTCCTTTTAACATCATGGGAGAGCCTGTCTACCCTCCTCAGCCGTCCACTGACCCTAACATCGGTGCCATCCAAGCTGAGCAAGCAGCGGTGGAACTGGCAGAGGAGGCATATAAAGCCTCCAAGGCTTCCATTAAGGAAGCCATGCCAGCCACTGCTGTCCAGCCAGCTACCCCTGAATGCACTCATGAAGCTACAGGGGTGCAGCAGCAATCCAAGGGTCCATTATTTACCTTGAAGGGTGCTAAAGGGACTCCATCTGTATCATCTAAGAGGGGGTCCCTGAGAATAAAGTTGAGGAAACTGACTCCAGCCGGGGAGGATGGAGTAAAAGCCCTCAGCCAAGAGGAGCCCAGGGGTGACCCACTAGAAGGAACATCAGATTCTGGGTGGGTTATCCCTGTCAAGGAAATAGATCTATTCCTTGAGAGCACCCTTCATGGACAAAAGAAAAGGAAGGTGCGGCTGGCCTTGGAGAGGTGGAAGAATATGTCGTTTATTCTCCACTCTCTCCAGCAATATCTAGTGGTCAGCACTAGGCCAAGAATTCTGGGACTGCGGAGCATCTCCGCGTCCGGAAATTCTATAAAATGTGCGTGTCCTATCAGCAGTCTCAAGGGTCTGAGGAACGCAAAATTCCTGACACGCAGTAATGGCTTTGCATATCAGCACGCTAAATACCAATGGCTGTCAAGACAGTTTCCGCAGGTTCCAGGTACTCTCCTATTTATATCAGGGAGGGTACTCTGTGAGCTTCCTGCAGGAAACTCACACCACTCCAGAGGCTGAGGCCTCGTGGCAACTGGAGTGGAGAGGCAGGGTCTTCTTCAGCCACTTCACATCTGCGTCATGTGGAGTGGTGACCCTGTTCTCAGAGTCTTTTCAGCCAGAGCTGCTGCTTGTGAAAGCTGTTATCCCAGGCCGTCTAATCCACCTCCGGGTCCGAGAGCAGGGTAGCATCATTAACCTAGTTAATATATATGCCCCTGCTGGAGGGCCCGAGAGAGTGAGGTTCCTCGCCAGACTGTCCCAGTTTTTGGAGACGGTTGACGCAGATGAGTGTTTGGCACTCGGGGGTGATTTCAACTGCACCCTCGACGCTCTGGACCGGAATAGTCCAGAGCCGTACCCGCCTTCTGCGTCAGCCCTGCGGGAGATCATCGCCCGCTTCTCCCTGGAGGACATCTGGCGAGAGCAGAACCCAGGGGCATCAGACGGTTTCACCTACGTCAGGGTGAGAGCCGGTCTGGTGTCCCACTCCCGGATCGACAGACTATATATATCTAGTCACTATATGTCACGAGTCGGTTCTTGTGCCATTAGGCTGGCTCCGTTCACAGACCACAACTGTGTGTCTGTGACGGTGGCGCTAACGCCAACAGCGCCACGAGCCACCTATTGGCACTTCAACAATGCTTTGTTGAAGGACCAGGGGCTCGTGACATTGATCCGGGAGTTTTGGACGGACTGGAGGGGTTGCAAAGGGGACTTTGCCACGTTAAAACTGTGGTGGGACGTGGGCAAGGTTCATTTGCGACTTCTGTGTCAGGAATATACCAAGGGTGCGAGTGGGCAGCGCGAAGCTGAGTTGGAGTCACTCCAGGGGGAGGGACTCCATCTGGAGCAGAGGCTGTTCACTTGTAGGGACCAATCCCTGCAGAGCGAGTATGTAGAGAGGAAGGGTGTCCTCTGTGACCTGGAACGACACCAGGCCAAGGGGGCATACGTGCGCAGCCGCTTAGGTTTTCTTAAAGATCTAGACCGCGGCTCGCGCCTCTTCTACTCACTGGAGAAAAAGGGGGGTAACAGTAGGCACATCACCTGTCTTCTAGATGTAGACGGTGACCCCCTTACAGATCAGGAGAGTATCCGGGATAGAGCCCGGAACTTTTATAAAGATCTTTACTCTCCGGATCCCATTTCTCCAGACGCCTGCAGGGTGCTATGGGAGGGGCTCCCCACAGTCAGTGAGGGTGTAAGAGAGCGGCTTGATATACCACTATCTTTTCAAGAGCTCTCTGAAGCCCTCCGTGCCATGTCCTGTGAGAAGTCTCCAGGACTGGACGGACTGACTGTAGAGTTTTTCCAATTTTTCTGGGAGACTCTGGGACCTGATTTCCATCTGGTCCTTGGGGAAGCCCTGGAGACCGGGGTGATGCCCCTGTCTTGTCGCAGGGCAGTACTTGCCCTGCTGCCCAAAAAGGGGGATCTCCGGCTTATTAAGAACTGGCGACCGGTCTCTCTGCTCAGCACGGACTACAAGATTGTAGCTAAAGCCATCTCGCTTAGACTTGGGTCTGTGCTGGCAGAATTGGTTCACCCTGACCAGTCCTATGCGATCCCGGGCCGGACTATCTTTGATAGTATCTTTCTGGTCCGGGATCTATTGCATTATTCTCGCAGGACTGGTCTGTCACTCGCCTTTCTCTCTTTAGATCAAGAGAAGGCGTTTGACAGGGTGGACCATGGTTACCTCATAGCCACTCTGCAAGCGTACGGCTTTGGCCCACAGTTTGTGGGCTTTATAAGAACGCTGTACGCCTCTGCAGAGTGTTTACTTAAAATCAATTGGTCCCTAACAGCACCTTTGGTATTTGGACGAGGGGGTGCGTCAAGGATGTCCCTTGTCTGGACAGTTATATGCACTGGCCATCGAGCCTTTCCTCTGCCTACTGAGGAAAAGGCTCACAGGGCTGGTGCTAAAAGATCCAGACATGCGGATTGTCCTTTCAGCTTATGCTGACGATGTGCTCCTCGTGGCCCAGGATCCAGTTGATCTTGAGCTGGCAAAACAGTGCCAGGAGGTATATTCAGCTGCCTCCTCCGCTCAGATCAACTGGTCCAAATGCACAGGCCTTTTAGAGGGTAATTTACAGGTAGACTCTTTGCCTCCCACGTTTCGTGACATCACGTGGGAGGCAGATGTCATTAAATATCTGGGGGTCTACCTGTCCGCTGCGGACGCTTCCGTCCCAGACAACTGGAGGGAGTTAGAGGGCAGTGTCCTCTCTCGTCTGGGACGATGGAGGGGTCTAGCAAAAATGCTTTCCCTTAGGGGGCGGACTCTAGTGGTGAATCAGCTGGTGGCTTCTCAGATCTGGCACCCGGCTGATTTGTCTGAGTCCGACCCCCGAGTTTGTCACCAATATCCAGAGGAATTTGTTAGATTTCCTCTGGATGGGAAGGCATTGGGTCTCTGCAGGGGTGGCAAGTCTGCCTTTGGTGGAGGGTGGACAGGGAGTAGTTTGTGTGTGCTCCCAGTTGTCCACCTTCCGCCTTCAATACCTGCAGAGATACCTATATGCAGATCCCTCTCCGCAGTGGTGCGCACTGGCATCCAGCTTTTATCGCCAGTTGCGCAACCTGGGGTATGACCGGCAATTATTTCTGATCAGGCCCGAGGGGTTTGGGAGAGACCTCTCTGTGTTGCCGGCATACTACCAGGAAACCCTCAAGGCCTGGAGCATGGGGGCTCCAATGTTACAGTCCCCCAGTATCATCCGCCGCCTTAGTCATGCACGGATGACCCGAGTCGGGGATCTCCTGGAATACGGGCGTTCTGATTGGGTGTCACCCCAGGAGCTTGCGCTCCGTTTGGGATATGTGACGCCCAAAGTCTCAGGGCGCTTGCTCCAGGAGATTAGGGATGCCATCTCCCCCGACTCGCGCACCTTCCTTCGCGGGGCTTTGCAGGCCGGAGTGCCACATGCAACTTTCAACACCCCTGCTCCGGCTGTTTGCATTGGACACAAGCCCCGTGTTTCCCCTCAGGCTCCTCCTGTCCCCAACCTCTCAAAGTTGAGGGACATACCCTCGGCATGCTTTCGCAGCATGCCGAGGAAGAGCTTATATTCTCTCATGCTCCATACAGTGCACTTCCTTGCCCTCGTGACCCGTCCCGATACCATCTGGAGGCGGGTCCTACCAGCTGACGAGGGCAAGAGGCCCCGGTGGAGGGAACTTTATTCTGATTTAGTTCCACGACCCACCGGGGACTTGAGTTGGAGAGTGCTCCATGGTGCACTGAGCACGGGAGAGTACTTAGCTAAATTCACGGACTCTCCCTCCACTTGTCCATATTGTGTGACAAGGGAGAGTCCGTGTATCATATTTATTTTAGTTGCGCCAGACTGCAGCCCCTCTTGTCACTCTTGAGGGGCCTCCTCCTGCAGTTCTGGCTGCATTTCTCCCCTCACATTTTTATTTTTGGGTGCCCAGTGTCCCGGGGCAATAAGGCCAGGGACCTCCTCGTCAACCTGCTCCTGGCATTAGCCAAATTGGCTATATATAAGTCCAGGAAGCAGTGTTTGATAGGGGGGGTTCCCTTGTCACCTGAGGCCATGTTCCGGGTGCTGGTGCGCTCCCGTATCCGGGCAGAGTACTACCTGTCTTTGTCCACTGGGGGAATGGATGAGTTTATCTCCCAGTGGGCTGTAGATGGTGTGCTCTGCTCGGTATCCCCCCATCCGGTTTCTTTTCCTCTCAACCTCCTAATATGATTTTTATTTAGTTTACAGATCATTTTTTTCTTATAATTTTAAAATACACTGTGCCAAGTTCAACCAATCCAGTCTAGTTGGGGTACCAACAGTCCACATTTAAAAAAAAATGACAGGCAGAGGCAGGACACCACGCAGAGGCCGTCGTGGTCGTGGTGCTGTGATTCCCTTTGGCTCTACAATAATGCCCAGTGTTCAGAGGCCAGTTACCCTGAACTTGAAAAGTTCAGAGGACGTAGTTGACTGGCTAACACAGGACACCCAATCTTCTACAGCTTCCGCTTGGGACATTGACGCACCATCCTCCTCCAGCTTAGCTTCGGGCACCTCTCAAGTTACCACTCACCCGCCTGCCGCCACCACCAACACTAGTACCACAGCCAATTCAATTGATAAGTCAGAAGAGTTATTTACACATCAGTTTGAAGAAATGAGTGATGCGCAACCATTATTGCCAGAGAATGTAGATAACAGGGATATGTCTCAGTCAGGCAGCATTACACACATGTAAGTACGATGTGATGATGATGATGATGATGTACCCGCTGCTGCTTCCTATGTTCAGTTGTCATATACAAGTGAGGCGGGTGATGATGATGACGATGCGTCCGTGGATGTCACGTGGGTGCCTGCTAGAAGAGAAGAAGAACAGGGGGAAAGTTCAGATGGGGAGACAGAGAGGAGGAGGAGACGAGTTGGAAGTAGAGGGAGGTCATCGCAACGAGCTAGTGGCACAGTCAGACAGCATGCATCAGCACCCGGGGTCAGCCAGACAGCACGCCAATCAACGCATGCTGTTGCCACCAACCAGAATGCCGTCACCTGCCGAGCTCAGCAGTGTGGCATTTTTTTTGTGTGTCTGCCTCTGACAACAGCGATGCCATTTGCAACCTGTGCCAAAAGAAACTGAGTCGTGGGAAGTCCAACACTCACCTAGGTACAACTGCTTTGCGAAGGCACATGATGTCACATCACAAACGCCAATGGGATCAACACATGAGTACAAGCAGCACACAAACTCAAAGCCGCCATCCTCCTCCTGGTCCATCATCTTCATCCACATCAACCACTGCTGTCCTCCTTGCCCCCTCTCAACTCTCCACCACTCCGTCTCTCACCTCTTGCTGTTCCTGCTCATCTCCCCACAGTCAGGTGTCTGTCAAGGGCATGTTTGAGCGTAAGAAGCCAATGCCACAAAGTCACCCCCTTGCCTGGCGTCTGACAGCTGGCTTGTCTGAACTCTTGGCCCGCCAGCTTTTACCATACAAGCTGGTGGAGTCTGAGGCTTTCAAAAAGTTTTTAGCGATTGGGATACCGCAGTGGAAGGTACCCGGCCGAAATTTCTTTGCCCAAAAGGCAATCCCCAACCTGTACTCAATTGTGCAAAAGGAAGTAATGGCATCTCTGGCACACAGTGTTGGGGAAAGGGTACATCTGACCGCTGATACCTGGTCTGCAAAGCATGGTCAGGGTAGGTATATCACCTACACTGCGCATTTGGGCAAACCTGCTGACGCCTGCCAAGCATGGAATGCGTGCCTCTGCAGAGGAGTTGGTGACACCGCCACAACTTGCAGGCAGGCCTGCTGCCACCTCCTCTACTCCTCCTACTCCATCCTCTTCCATAACCTCCTCAGCTGAGTCCTCTTCTGCTGCTGCGTCTTGCTCCACATCAACGGCACCCCCCCAGCTCCCCAGATACTATTCCACATCCCGGATACGGCAGTGTCATGCCGTCTTGGGGTTGACTTGCCTCAAAGCAGAGAGTCACACCGGGCCAGCACTCCTGTCCACCCTAAACGCACAGGTGGATCAATGGCTGACTCTGCACCAACTAGAGATTGGCAAAGTGGTTTGTGACAACGGAAGAAATTTGTTGGCAGCATTGAATTTGGGCAAGTTGACGCATGTGCCGTGCATGGCACATGTGTGTAATCTGATCGTACAACGCTTTGTCCATAAGTATCCAGGCTTACAGGACGTCCTGAAGCAGGCCAGAAAGGTGTGTGGCCATTTCAGGCGTTCCTACACGGCCATGGTGCACTTTTCAGATATCCAGCGGTGAAACAACATGCCAGTGAGGCGCTTGATTTGTGACAGCCCCACACGTTGGAATTCAACACTCCTAATGTTCGACCGCCTGCTCCAACAAGAAAAAGCCATTAACGAGTATTTGTATGATCGGGGTGCTAGGACAGCCTCTGTGGAGCTGGGGATTTTTTTGCCACGTTACTGGACACACATGCGCAATGCCTGTAGGCTCATGCGTCCTTTTGAGGAGGTGACAAACCTTGTCAGTCGCAGAGAAGGCACCGTCAGCGACATCATACCATTTGTTTTCTTCCTGGAGCTTGCCCTGCGAAGAGTGCTGGATCAGTCCATGGATGAGCGTGACGAGGAAGAGGAAGAGTTGTGGTCACCATCACCACCAGAAACAGCCTTATCAGCATTGCTTGCTGGACCTGTGGCAACGGAAGAGGATTGTGAGGAAGAGGAGTCAGAGGAGGAATGTGGCTTTGAGGGGGAGGAGGAAGACCAATCACAACAGGCATCCCAGGGTGCTCGTTGTCACCTATCTGGTACCCGTGGTGTTGTACGTGGCTGGGGGGAAGAACATATCTTCAGCGAGATCACTGAGGACGAGGAACGGGACATGACTAGCTCGGCATCCAACCTTGTGCAAATGGAGTCTTTCATGCTGTCGTGCCTGTCGCAGGACCCTCGTATAAAAAGGCTGAAGGGGAACGAACTGTACTGGGTGTGCACGCTACTAGACCCCCGGTATAAGCAGAAAGTGCCTGATTTGTTACCAAATTACCGCAAAGTCAGAAAGGATGCAGCAGGTCCAAAACAAATTAACAAGTATGCTTTACACAGCATATAAGGGTGATGTCACAGCACAAGGGCAATATAACAGGGGAAGAGGTGAAAGTAATCCACCTCCCACGACCACGCCGGCAAGGACAAGACGTGTTGTTGATGGAGGACATGCGGACCTTTTTCAGTCCTACGCATCGCATCAGCCCTTTGGGATCCACCCTCAGAGAACGACTTGACCGACAGGTAGCAAACTACCTCGCCTTAACTGCAGATATCGACACTCTGAGGAGCGATGAACCCCTTGACTACTGGGTATGCAGGCTAGACCTGTGGCCTGAGCTATCCCAATTTGCAATTGAACTTCTGGCCTGCCCTGCTTCAAGTGTCCTGTCAGAAAGGAACTTCAGTGCAGCAGGAGGTTTTGTCACCGAGAAGTCGCCTAGGTCAAAAAAGTCTAGATTGCCTCACCTTTATAAAGATGAATGAGGGATGGATCCCGAACGGACTGACACTGGGCGATACATTAGACTAAAAAGGACTGATGAGATGAGCTGCCTTGAGCTAAAAATGGTCCACAAGCTGCAGTATTTTATCTTTGAATGCCGCATGACTTGCGTGACTTATCAGCCACCAACTAGGGTTCATGACGCAATGTTTTAGGGCAATTTCTGCCTGGGAAAAAACGTAATTTTTTCTGGTCGCTGCAACAGCAGCCTATTTTTTTTTTTTTTTAGATTTCTCAGTCTAGCTTTATTAGATCAATCAATAAACATTCTTCAAAGTGGAATTTTCTACCAGTTCCACTATTAGAAAGGGTCTGACCAACAGTGAAAACATACAATATTTCTACATTCTTCACTACAGAAATTATTTTAACTCAACGTAGAGTTGGACTGTAATATTTTAAATGTTGTCATGGTGGGAAAAGATGTGCGTTATGAATTTCACCACGAATGATCCTGTTCTGACTGTGCAATGTGTTAAAGGTTACTACCTTCAAATACACACTGCAGTTAGTTGTAAATGAAAAATAAAAGTGAAAAAAAAATATGAATGCAGGTTTGCGTCTACAGGTTTAAAAGGAACATCACTGAGATAGCAGCAAAGGACCAGACAACCGAACCCAGATTCGATTAGTAGTTCTGTGTGCAACAATTTAGCCAGTCTAACCACATATTACTATAGGTTATTGATTCAGTAGTCCTAAAACAGATACATAGTGTAATAAACTTTTACAAGGGTTTATCTGTTTTACAAACAGGAACCAGAAAAACTAAATAAAAAATACATGGTGCATGCAAATAAGATGCATGCAGACATATATGTTGTGTGTGAATGTATTTGGTCTTGAACAAAAGATTATTTAAAGGAAGCCAGAATGTGCTTTCTTGAAGATTATTACTTGACAAATGTAGATACATATCTACTATTCTTCAGCATGCTAAACCAACATGATACAGTGACTCAATGAAGAATTCAAAATGCATCAATTTCAAAATGATTTAAAATGCTCATAAAATTGTCAGATTTTTTTTTTTCTTGAAAGAATCAACAGCATAATTGCAATTAACCCACATCATATGCTTTAGTTTATTTTTTTGGTCCTTCGTATGAATGCCTTTTCAAAAGGGCATTAGCAAATAGAAAGACTGAACATAATCAAATAGGAAATGCATTAAAAATGTTTGCAACTTTGGTTGATGTATAAACTTTGGATGGGGTGTATGGGATGTGGCATATTATTATTATTATTATTATTATTATTATTATTATTATTATTATCTTTATTTATATCGCGCCAACATATTCCATAGCGCTGTACAGGGGTTGAGTATATAGCAGAAACAAATTAAACACCTTGTAAAGAATGGAGGGCCCTGTTTTTGAGCATAAAATTAAATGTACAAAGAGCTTGTTTCTAAGGCACTGACACAAGATTGAAAACTCGCAAACTTACAATCTAAGGGTTTATGTGTGATACAAGAGGGTGACAAATGCAATTGAAAGCAATTGGTTCAGTAAAGTGGAGGGGTCTGTGTGTTGTACTGTAGATTGTGGGTGGGAGTTTTATTAAGCTGTGGAATGTTCAGTTGTACATGTTAAGGCTGAAGGTGATAAGATTTTTTAAACAGGTGTGTTTTTAATAATTTCTTAAAGGTTTTGAGGCAGGAAGATAATATAATGGAGTGGAGCAAGGAGTTCCAAATAGATGGGGAAGCATGAGAAAAGTCTTGAAGACGGGAGTAAGAGGAGGTGATGAGAGAGGAGGAAAGAAGAAGGTCGATAGCAGAACGAAGGGGCCGGTTGGGAGAGTATTTTGAAACAAGAGCAGAGATATAAGGGGGTGCACTGTTGTTGAGGGCTTTATATGTTAGGGTCATGATTTTAAATTTGATTCGGGAAGCTATGGGAAGCCAGTGGAGTGATTGACAGAGAGGAGCTGCAGACACTGATCGTTTGGTATTGAAGATGAGTCTAGCAGAGGCGATTATTATGGATTGGAGGGGAGACAGACGAGAGATGGGGAGGCCAGCAAGAAGGGAATTGCAGTAGTCGAGTCGAGAGATGAGAGAGCGAATTAGAATTTTAGCTGTGTCTTCTGTAAGATAATGACAAATTTTGGAGATGTTTTTTAGGTGAAACTGACATGATTTTGTTATTGCTTGGATGTGAGGAATAAAAGAGAGGGCGGGATCCAGTAGAACCCCAAGACAACGGGACTGGGAGGTAGGGGTGATGATGGTGTTGTCAACAGTGAGAGATATTTGAGGTGTGGAAGCTGTAGTAGAGGGTGGAAAGATTAGAAGTTCAATCTTAGACATGTTGAGTTTGAGTTGATGGGTGGACATCCAGGAGGATATGCTAGAGAGGCAGTTGGAAACTTGAGCTAAAAGAGAGGGGGATAGATCGGGTGCAGAGAGGTAGATTTGAGTATCTTCTGCATAGAGATGATACTGAAATCCAAAGGATTTTATAAGGGTGCCAAGGGTGGAGGTGTAGATGGAGAAGAGGAGGGGGCCTAGGACAGAACCTTGGGGAACGCCAACAGACAGAGGGAGAGGTGAAGAAGAGGTGCCAGAGAAGGAGACACTAAATGTACGATCTTTAAGATAGGATGTGAACCATGAAAGAGCTGTGCCCTGGATGCCAAAAGAGCGGAGAGTCTGGATTAGAAGAGGGTGGTCAACTGTATCGAAGGCAGCAGAGAGATCCAGGAGAATTAGAATAGAGTAGTGACCCTTTGATTTGGCGGTTAGCAAGTCATTAGTGAGTTTTGTAAGGGCTGTTTCTGTAGAGTGTTGGGCCCAGAAACCAGATTGGAAGGGGTCAAGTAGGGAATTGGAGGAAATACATTGAGTGAGGCGATTGAAGAACTGTAGTACCATTCCTAAAGTGCAAATACCCGTCCTCCACTAGAAGTGATGTTTCTACTACCAGCACTGGATGATCTGCACAATCAGCTGTCTTTGTGCTCCAATATGAAAACCTTCCAGTGGGGGGTACATAACAGGGAAGATACAAACAGAATTGATGCACATGGAAGTAGTAAAGACACCACAGTTATACACAGAGCAATCATTTCTTCCGCTCCTGGGTACAGCGAGGACAAAACCATTTCCCTTTAGGTTTTGTGGTGAGATCCACACAAGCAAAATGAACCATTTCAATTGGGCAATCTGGGTTGTCACAGCCAATCATTTCTCCATAGGACACTTGGTGACACAGGCAGTATGCAGGCTCATTAGGATCCACTGGCATATCCAGGACGTCTGACGGATGGACAGACAGTACTGCCTCTGAAAAGACCGGCCCTCCTTTTAGTTTCTTTTTCTTTACAGTGTCTTCTTCAGATACCCTGCGGCCCCGAGATCCTCACTTTTCTTTCTGACCACGATTCTTTTTTATTCCACGTCCTGTTGGGCTGTCAAACTCTGTTCCCTCAAGCTTATCCTGCAGGTCAGCTTCAAAACGAGCAAGATCTGCATCCAGCCTCCGGATGTGCTTATCCACCATCTCATAGGTCTGCATGGCCAGCTGCATCTTATCATCACTGTATTCTTTGCACTTGCTGTTGGCATTCTGTATTCGCTGAAGGTGCTGCACTCTCTGCTCAGGTGAGAGGTCACGTACAGTGGCAATGTACTCAGCAGCTAACTTATCTATTTCTTTCTTTTTATCTTCCGTGCTTTGATCCAAGTCACTCATAAGCTGAAAGTTTCTTTGAAGCTCACACGGCAGGTTTTCTATACTGTCCAGATAATGCTCCAGATACATCGCGGTGGCCAAGTTTGCACGGTGCTAACGTTTCCTCACTAGCTGCGCTCTGTCTATTGCCGGAGTCAACAATACCTAATTTTTTTATTTTTTATAATTAACTTTTTTATTGAAAGAATAAACAAATATAACATCGTAAGTTCAGCAAATCATATAACAAATCTCTCAAGTATCAACAAGATATATCAAAAAGTTTCTTTCAAAGTTTTTCTTTTTTGGTTTGAATAACACATGACCATGTAAAACATATATATTAAGTCACACAAGGTCTTGAACATATATACATTCCTCAAAGCAGACATGTGTCCAGGAGGTACAGTAAGGTGAAACCATAGATCAAACATCATGTCAACCCATAAAAGTAGTTCACACGAACCTTATTGTGGACCTCGTAGAGTCCATAAGTCCCAGCAGGAGGCCCATTGACGGTATCTTTCATCAATTTCAGCTGAAAGTAAGCTCATAGCGCGAATGAACCTGATTTTGTGAAGTACTTCAGTGTGAGTAGGGGAGGTAAGTTTCCAGTGTTTAGCATCGCGTGGCCAAAAATATCTGTGTTGTTAAACATTGTTCTGATTTGAATAGCCCCGTAATTGGAAGGCCTAGCAAAGCTTCCTCAGGCTTTTGTGTTACTGTTGTCCCCAAAAGTGTTTCTAATAGGTCGTATTGCTGTCCATATGGGTCTTATTTTCGGACACTCCCACAGCATGTGAATCAGTGTACCAGTGTCTGTGCAGCCCCTAAAACATGTGTCAGGGTGTGTTTTGTTCAGAAGATGGAGTTTGCTGGTGTAAGGTACCACCTCATTATTGTCTTAAAAGAGTTTTCTTTTAGTGTCACGTTAGTGAAGAGGATACAATACCCTAATTTTTGATAAGTGCACGCATCCCGGGGAGTCAGCGCTCGTCGGCATGTATCAGCTCTCTAATTCCGACAGTTATCAAAGTAACAGATCGAGCGATCAAAGGAACCAGTCTATAACTGATTAAATGAGCAATTCGCAGTTTCACTGTACCGGCTGTGTGTATTTAAACGTGCATGGCTTAATCTTTGAGGCAGGATCAACCAAATTGACAAATTGACAAAATTGAAGTGTTACGACCAACAAAGCATCTTTTTCCATCTCCCGGTTCTAAAAATCCAGGCCTTATACATGCCCCCTGATAGGTGCTGTAACAAGTATTAAACTGATAAGAGTAGTACTTACAAACACGCCACTCCTATCAGGTGGCACCTTTGATTGCACGTGCCGTGTCCCAAAATTGAAGTGATACGACCAACAAAGCATCTTTTTCCATCTCCTGGTTCTAAAAATCCAGGCCTTAAACACGCCCCCTGATAGGTGACGTAACAAGTATTAAACTGATAAGAGTAGTACTTACAAACACGCCACTCCTATCTGGTGGCACCTTTGACTGCACGTGCCGTGCCCCAAAATTGAAGTGATACGACCAACAAAGCATATTTTTCCATCTCCTGGTTCTAAAAATCCAGGCCTTATACACGCCCCCTGATATGTGCTGTAACAGGTTTTAAACTGACAAGAGTAGTACTACTTAAAACACCTTATAATAATGCAGAGAGAGGCAATGCAGTGAGAGGAGTCTGAAGAAGAGGAGTCAGAGGAGGAAGGTGGCTTTAAAGGAGGTGGAAGACCAAAACACAGCAGGCGTCCCAGGGGGCTTGTTGTCACCTTTCGGGGACCCTTTGGTGTTGTACGTGGCTGGGTGGAGGAAGAGACCTTCAATGACATCAGTGAGGACAAGGAACGGGACATGGCTAGCTTGGTATCCAACCTTGTGCAAATGGGGAGTTTGCGGTTGTGCAAATGGACTGTTTGTGGTTGTTTGCGGTGCGTTAAACGGGGAGTTTGGTCTGTCACTGTGAAGCGGGGCTAACCCTTACACTACCTGATCGATACAACATCATACCTGATGTTTTTAAAGCACGTTATTCCAAACATTTAGGAATGTTAGGTAATTATGCCCTTTAGGGCTTAAAACCAGGACTCTGCATCAACTATGTAATTTTCCATGGGAGTTTTGCCATGGATCCCCCTCCGGCATGCCACAGTCCAGGTGTTAGTTCCGTTGAAACAACTTTCATATCACTATTGTGGCCAGAAAGAGTCCCTGTGGGTTTTAAAATTCGCCTGCCCATTGAAGTCTATGGCGGTTCGCCGATGTTCGCCAGTTCGCAAACATTTGCGGCGGTTCGCGTTCGCGGTTCGCGAACCGAAAATTTTATGTTCGCGACATCATTATTTAGAATGTTTAGAATGTTTATTTATTTCCTGCAAACGTGTTGCACTAATTTTCTTAATTTTTTTTCCCAAGGTGGCTGATCTGAATGGACAGCTGCAAGGTAAGTAATCTTAATTATTTTATTTTAGCTTAGAATTAGATTATTTTATATATAGATAGCATTTATTGTATGTTAGCTAGGGGTATGTGTTTTATATAGATAGCATAGCATGTATTGTATATTAGATTGTGGTATTTATTTAGATAGATTGTGTGATGTATATTATATAGATAGGATGTATATTAGATTATGGTATTTATTTAGATAGATTGTGTGATGTATATTATATAGATAGAATGTATTGTATATTAAGTAGGGGTGTATTGTATTGTATGTATTTGTATTATATTATATTGTATTGTATTGTATTATATTATATGCATTATATTGTATGTATTCTATCTATTTATATGATATGTATTTCCTTTTCAGGTGTGTAATTTTTTTTTCTGTAGTGGGGGGGGTTGTATTGTTTTTTTTATTTTCTGTAATGTTCCGTTTTTATTTTGTAACTTAGGTTTTTTATTTTCTGTAATGTAGTTTTTTTTTGTGATTTAGGTTTTTTTATTTTATGTAATTAGAGTGGTGGGGGTTATTAGGGGGTAGGTAGTGTAGTGTAGGTAGGTAGTGTAGGTGTTAATAGGTTAGTGTAGAGGGTGTTTAGTTGATATTTAATGTTTTATTGGGGGGGTATAGTGCAGTGTAGTGTTTATACTTAGTGTCATGATTGTCCTTGAGGACCGTCATGGCACTTATGTGGTTAATGTTGGGTTGTAACAGGCCCATAATGGTCATAATATACCCTTATGGGACCGATGGGGTTAAATATAGGCTTATGAGGGTCTGTATGGACCACCATGAGTGACAGGGTTAATTAGCGGTATATGGGGGTCTGTATTGACCCCATGGTGAGGGGTTAATTAAGGCTTATGGGGGGCTGTATTTGACCTCCTGAGTGACGGTGTTAATTAATGGTTTATGGTGGGCTGTATTGACCCCCAGGAGTGAGAAGGTTAAATAAGTGCTTATGGGGGTCTCTATTGACCCCCATGAGTGACAGGGTTAATGAAGGGTTTATGGGGGTCAATATTGACCCCCATGACTGAAAGTGTTAATTAGGGGTTTATGGGGGTCTGTATTGACCCCCATGAGTGACAGGGTTAATAAAGGGCTTATGGGGGTCTATATTAACCCCTGTGAATGCAAGGGTTAATTAGGGGTTAATGGGAGTCTGTATTGACCCCCATGAGTGATGGGGTTAATTAAGTGCTTATGGGGGTCTGTATTTACCCCCATTAATGACACAGTTAATGAAGGGGTTATGGGGGTCTGTATTGACCCCCATGAATGACAGGGTAAATTAAGGGTTTATGGGGGTCTGTATTGACCCCCATGAGTGAGGGGTTAAATAAGTGCTTATGGGGTTCTGTATTGACCCCATATGAGTAGAGGGTTAATGAAGGGTTCTATAGGGAGGTCTGTATTGACCCCCAATGAGTGACAGGGTTAATTAGGGTTTTATGGGGCTCTGTATTTGACCCCCATGTTGTGAGGGGGTTAATTAGTGCTTATTTGGGGTCTGTATTGACCCCCATGAGTGACAGGGGGGTTAATGAAGGGCCTATGGGGGTCTGTATTGACCCCCATGAATGACAGGGTTAATTAAGGGTTTATGGGGGTCTGTATTGACCCCATGAGTGAGGGGGTTAATTAAGTGCTTATGGGGGTCTGTATTGACCCCATGAGTGACACAGTTAATGAAGGGTTAATGGGGGTCTATATTGACCCGCAGAAATGACAGGGTTAATTAAGGTTTTATGGGGGTCTGTATTGACCCCCATGAGTGAGGGGGTTAATTAAGTGCTTATGGGGTCTGTATTGACCCCCGTGACACAGTTAATGAAGGGCTTATGGGGGTCTGTATTGACTCCCATGAGTGACAGGGTTAATGAAGGGCTTATCGGGGTCTATATTGACCCCCATGAATTACAGGGTTAATTAGGGCTTCATGGGGGTCTGTGTTGACCCCCATGAGTGAGGGGGTTAATTAAGTGCTTATGGGGGTCTGTATTGACCCCCATGAGTGACAGGGTTAATGACGGGCTTATAGGGGTCTATATTGACCCCATGAGTGAGGGGGTTAATGAAGTGCTTAATGGGGTCTGTATTGACCCATATGAGTGAGAAGTTTAATGAAGGGTTTATGGTTGTCTGTATTGACCCCCATGAGTGACAGGGTTAATGAATGGCTTATGGGGGTCTATATTGACCCCTATGAATGACAGGGTTAATTAGGGGTTTATGGGGGTCTGTATTGACCGCCATGAGTGAGGGGGTTAATGAAGTGCTTATGGGGGTCTGTATTGACCCCCATGAGTGAGAGGGTAAATTCTGGGTTTATGTGGGTCTTTATTGACCCCCATGAGTGACAGGGTGATAGTGTATATTTGTTTTCTTTTATAATGGGTCCTTTAAGGACCTTTACAGTCCTTTAAGGACCTGTAACGCGGGAATTTTGAATTTTCATTGCAGCGGGGGGTCCCCAATCGCGTGCGATCGGGACCCCTTACTGCGATGGTTAATGTGGGGTTAATGCAGGTTTCCGAGCTTATCTCGGATTCCTTCTTGGATAAGTTGTACGTGGCTGGGCTGTGAGCCTCGTTTTCGTTTTTTTCGGCGACCATTTTTTCTATCGGATTTTCGTGTGTCTGAACTCGGGAATTTGGACTTAAATGGAGGTGTAACTTCACTTTCAGAGGTCCTGGATGCCCCCCCCTGCTATGGGTAAGCTTTGTTATGTATTTTTTGTGAGTATTTGGTTGTGTTTTCACAGTTTTTAGGTGCGCGCAGTCGTGCGTGTGTGTGTGTTTTTAAACCGCGTGTGTGTGGCGCCTTTTTAGAATGGTAATGTTATTAGTTGCAAGTTAGGAATTGTAAAATGGCGGCGGTTTGTCTATGTGTTCTGCGGTTGTGGATCATTTGCGTCCTTCCTAATAGTGTATTTTGTACCACGTACGTTCCTGGGTATAAGCCTTATGTACTTGCGTGGTTAGGGGTTGTGTAGCTTTGTTTTCATTTTTTTCGTCCGCCATTTTTTTTCTTGCTTAGTGTATTTTCAAGTGGCGAAAATGCTTAAATTTGACTTAAATTTGCGTGCAATCTCACTCCCAGATGTCCTGGTTGTCGCCCAGTGCTCTGTGTGTTTTTTTGTTTAATGTTTTATTGTTATTTTGCTGTGTTTTTGTTGTTTTTGGATGTATGTGTTTCGGCTGTTAACTTCGTATTTTTGCAACCTCGCATTTTTTTCTTCTAAGTCCCGGGGGCTCGTATTTTTTTTTCTATGTCCCGATTTCCTTTGTTATTTTTCAATCTCTGATTTTTTTTTATTTTTTTTCTAAGTCCGCTGCTCTTTTTTATTTTTGAAAGTCCTGCTTATGTGGGTCTTTTTATAGCAAGAGTGAGGCGTCGTAGAGCCTCAAACCTCTGCAAATGCGGCCCCCTTGCTTTGCAAGGTCCACATTTTACGGCCAGAACTGTGTCCCGCGCTTCTTGACGGTGACGACGACTCGCAGTTTGACAATTATAATATTTGATTTTGCTCCCCTACATTAGGGCACTCAACCCACTTCCATAAACCACTTGTCATTTTCAGTAAGAGTTTTCAGTGTGAAGGGTACCCAAACCAAGCTTTACGAATGAGAAACGACTCTAGGAGCCAATAGAAAACGAGGAATATCATGCTGTGGCGATTCCTTCCTTTTAAATCCCTGCTGGATGGAATTCCCATTTTTTTAAGCGATCTCTTGACTTTCCTAATGTCCTATTTTTCTGTCTCTTTGCATCACTCGTCATAGAATGTATCCTTGTATGTTAGACAAAACTTTTCATATCTCCATTACCTGAAGAAATACTGTTGTGCAAAGTTCTGTTTTACAGAAGGAACTGTATATAGAGCAGCACGCAGCAGAAGTGGTCCAGACACACTAATGGAATTCAAGCATTCGTAAGGATAAATACAATCCCCTCCAAGGGCACCCCGACCTTCTCGCACCGTAGAATATTGCGCCATCATCAGAGCACCGAGAACTGCGCTCTGATGATGCTCTGCGTTCTAGCCAGTAGCTCAATCTTCAAGGACATCCCAGTAATCTCCTAGATGTAGTTGGCCTTCAGTCCTCATACCTGTGGGTGTATTGAACAAAGTGAGCATTACAGGCACAGACCAGAAAGGTAGGGAAACAACTTTGAGAGCAAGCGCTCTAGCCTACAACAGAGGCTTCTCATGCTCGAGCGCCCCAATAAATAGCATAGTAAACAGTGTAACTATTTATATTTGGAAAGCTTGTTCCCAAAGTTTTTTCCCTACCTTTCAGGTCTGTGCCTGTAATGCTCACTTTGTTCAATACACCGACGGTATGAGGACTGAAGGCCAACTACTCTAGGAGATTACTGGATTTTCCCTGAAGAAATGAACTACTGGGCTGCAGCGCAGAGCGTCATCAGAGCGCAGTTCTCGGCGCTCTGATGACGGCGCGCTTTTCTGCTGCATGCAAAGGACGTGCCATCCCCCTTTAAGGATATATAACAAAGTGTGTTAGGTAAATAGAATGAGCAGACTAGACCTTCTGGATCTTAAGTCCCATCAAATTTATAATTCTATGTTTCATATGGTTTATTGTGTTACTTTGGCACATGCAATATTATTAAGCCATTTTTTCTGATGAATATGTTAGCTTTATACAAAATAAAAATATAAATATAATATATTATAATATATAATAATATAATAGAATATAAAAATATTGATAAAAAAGGGATCTGAGCTAGAATTTGTTTGTTTAATAACCTGCAAATACATAGATCTTTCAGTACTTATTGCCATTGTTTACCTAACCAGTTTATTTACATAGTTATACTTTAAAACACTGAGTGCTATGATAAGCAATGAGAAAAGGATAACTGAAAAAAAAACAGTATGTACTAGAAGGTAAACTTTACCGGAACAGACAACCATGTCAGGAACACGCAAGGACAGAACTTACACAATCAAATGTAAATAGTGCAAGTAATCTGCTTCCAAAGAGCACAACGTGGACATATAACACTGGGTTCCTGTCTCAGCAGCATTTCTTCAATATGGTAGATTAAAGATACATTTCTTTAATTTAGTTCACGTAATGATTAATAATCATTATTATATCTATTATAATATAATCTCTTCTAGTTTCTTAGTTACATCTCAAGAAAATTAAGAACAACAGAAATCCCATGTTCAAAAACTGTTTTATTGAGAAAATAATAGGAAAAAAACATAAATTAATATTAATTAAACAATTGTGGACAATAAGTGAATCAACTGTATAATAAAATATCATTAACAAAAAATGTCATTAGAAAAATATTAGTAGATTATTCCTAAAACAATTATCTAGGAACAAGTTTTTTAACCAAATAAAATTTGGTTAAAAGATTGTACATATTTATTTATTTTTAATTCAGCAAGGCTCCAAGAGGATAAAGAGTTCTTACACTAAGATTTTTCTCATCTCTTGGTACATATAATACCTTGTAATAAAAAAAATGGGATTTAGTCCATTGAATAGGGCTATATAGAAGCACATAGCATATTTTTGAAGAAGCTTTTAGTGAGTGAACTTCTATCCAAAGCAAGGTCTTCACTAACTAAAAACTCCTGTAAAAAAATATGCCATGGGCTTCTATAGAGCTCTATTCAATTGGCAAAATTGCATTTGAATGAGGCCCATGGAGCCTGATTCAATTGAGCAATTGTAAGTTACTGGAGCCCATAAGTGAGGCTGTCAGTTAATTTGCTATTCAATTGAAGTCTTTTTGCGGGGCTACAAAGAGTTTATGGGTTTCAGGTTTTGAAAACTCTGTGGTTGTTAAACCCAGAACTTAAAGCCTTCTGAAGCCTTTGATCTTTCACGTCCGCAAGATCCGATTGCTAAAATCGCAAATCGCAATTTTCAATTGCCAAAATCTTTCCAAGACCGCACCTGCAGTCAAGCCTGCAAATGGCAAATGGCGGCCCAAAGCTTACAGGTTCCAAATAGGACCCACAAAAAGTTTACAGACTAGTTTGGGAAACTAAAAACACAATAAAAATGGACTATAGCACACTTACTTATGTACCTGTCTGTGCTTATCCAGAAGGTTTGCCTGACAAAGATTCTGGAGTGGGTTGCCAGTCCCTTCTCTAGTGGAGTGTGATTTCTCTGACCTCTCTGCTATGACCTTCCCACCTACAGTGGCCCTACATACTCACAGCTTCATTGAGTTACACAAGCCCCATCAACCCCACCACTTAGCAGTCCTGAAGGGGACATGGGGAACATACACCACATTAATCTACTCTAACGCATCAGAAAGGGCCGCAAACACACATGGAGGCTGTGCAGAGGCATGTGGAGCAACAGCCAACTCACCTCCATCAGGGATAATCTCTGCTATCCCCATCCTGGAAAGTCCAACGCCATTGCTAGTGGCCATGTGGCCAAGATGTATACCCATTATCATTTGGTGACATCCCATTAAGTGTATTGCTAAAAATCAATCCACATTATCACCTGTCATATTGTTTTCAGGCCTTCAGGGGAATGTCAATACTATTATATTAGTAATATTATTATATGTAATAATCTATTGCACAGTAACTAGTGCTCATTAGTTTACTGATATAGGAATTTAACATGTGTGTATGTGGATGTCCCAAAACCCCCAACCACACACTGACATGGTGGATAACAGTATAACAAAGCTTTATTTCATACACAAAGCACAATCAGAAATTATCAAGACTGTGCATTAATATCATGGGTGTGCTGCGGATCCCGGGGAAGGCAAAAAGCTGTTTTTTTGGGAAAAGGGGATACCTAAAGGGGGTAATGTCATAGTCTAGAATAAACACGACTACACCACGCAACAGTAATTTGATGAAAAAAAAGGATCATCACAAATCACTCCATTTTAATTGAAGAAACCAGTCATGTATAATCAGTACTGCCAAGGAGGCTGCAGATAAAAAAGAAGGAAGAATGGCTCGGGCACATTCTTCTTTTGCAAAAAGTGGAGAAGAGCTCAAGGCTCTACAGAGAGAAAATATGTCCCTAAAAGCAGAAATCAACATAATATATCATTAAATAACTAGACTAAATAACAGACTTAGCCCCAGTCCCACAGCACATATTCCCAGGAGGCAGTCCTGATGGGAGTCTTTAGGCAGCCAGGGTAATGGCATCCTCAAAATCCTAATCATTCTGGGCAGATCATATGTGTCCCAAGGACTGGTGGTCAGGAGGATCATGACACAGTGGTTCTTAATCCTCTCCTCAGGAGCCATCAGACAGGCCATGATTTATGTCCAACTCAGGAAACAAAAGTGTGGCAACTAGTATTCAACAGGTGGTGGACCTTGAATTGCTTCACCTGTGTATTCATACAGTGTTTCACCTAAATCATGGTCTCGTGTGCTGGTTCCTGGGGAGGGTCTTGACAACAACTGACCTAGGGGACGTTCTCACCTACTTCCTCTTTCTGAGCAGTGGGGTTGAGATGTGAGGCCGCAGGCTCTGGTTGCGGTGGGGGTGGAGCCTGTGGAACCGTAGGCTGGAGAGTGTTGGGATGTTGTTGCAATTGGCGATGGTGTTGCATTGGCGATGGTATTGCCATTGGGGATGGTGTTGTCCGTTGGAATGGTATTGCCATTGGAAATGGTGTTGCCTGTAGGGATGGTGTTGCCATTGGCGATGGTGTTGCCCATTAGGATGGCGTTGGCCCGGTTTGTTGGGGCAACATCTGCTGGGACAACAACCACTAGGACAACAACTGCTGGGACAACCACTGCTGTGGCATCATCTGTTGAGACAACATCTATTGTGGCCCAGTCAGGAGTTGGAGAAAATTGGGGTCCAGCACACTCATCAATTGCGTGTCACCAGGTGGCAATAATGGGCCTGTTGATCCCTGCCGGTGGTTGTTGGCTCAATGACATGTCTGTAAGGTTGAAAGGGCCAGGGATGTGCCCGTGATGTGTGTGAAGGCCTGGGGGTGTTCTCCACACTTGTCTTGCTGCTGATGGGCCAGCCTCCTGTGATGGCCCCAGGCCCTCAGCTTCCTCCACCACCACCTACGTTGGTGATTGTGGTTCCTCCTGTGGAGCCACCGCCTGGGTCTCTGCGTCTGGGGTACACCTCTTTGGTACTGAAATGAGAGGACAATAGTTCTTGAGTATTGGTTCTCTAAACAATTGTTTGCTTGAGTGTCCATATCCCTGACATTATGGTCACTTGTAATTGGCTGTGGTGATTGTTTTCCACAGATAAACATTGAGCTGTATCATGAGCATTGTGGATCATGGCTTATATCAATATCATGAGGACTCATGCTCAGCTGAATCTTTTGTGCAGTGTGTGAGACTTACCAATTTCTGACCAATTCCCAGCAGTGGGTGTTAACATGCTTATGAAACATGGTCCAGGTTAGGCTAGGATATGACACGCATATGCAGTCTTTTAGAGTCTGTATCCGCATATGCTGCAGTGTGCACAACCATACATGTACTTTCTTTTGGATGTAAAATCAATGTTGATCTACAGCTATACCTCGTTTAACGCTAGGTATAGGTTTCAAGCACTAGAACTTTCAAGCGAAACAGCTCTAAACTGTGCAGTTTAACATGGGGAAGATAGGGATAGGGGTCTCATAACAAAAAAATACACAATTGCAATTGATATTTAAACTGTTTTGTTTTATATGAACTTTGAACAAACAGAATCTGCTTTAACTTCCGGTATTGGACAGACATTTCATTGATAAAAATGATGATAATATTTATGCTTCCTGGATATTCATTGTTATTGCTGCCACATATATCTGTAGTCATAACCAGAGACCTTACAGTGCTATTGTATGTCAGCTATCTATGTGTATGTGGTTTATGTGTGTGCATATGAGGGTGTCATGGTGCATATTATACTCACATTGCAGGGTTTCCTGAAACCCAGTGCTGGCTCCAACGTCTCCTTATTAGTACGCTCTCATTTACAGTAGGTGATGTTGAGCGGTGGGTCGCCACCAGTTGCAAGGGCTGCTCGGCCTCCACTGCCATCTTCTTCTTGACCTTCATCTGGCAGTCATCCCTGTTTGCAAACCCTAATGACGCAACAGCTGAAGCAACCTCATTCCACGCACGTGTCTTATTGCCAAGCCTCACATCCCTCCCACCATGGATGATGCGATGGCGGGATTGGACTTCCCTGAGGAGGATATCTGTCTCCCCTGGGCTATAATTGTGGGCTCTCTGCTTTGGCACAACCTCTTGCCCTTCAAACTGTGCCTGGCCTCCCTTTTCTCTCCATGGGGTCTGCCCCTCATCCCCACTACCTCCCCCCCTGGCACTAGTCCCCTGACCCCCAGCTCCTACACCTTGTGTGCCTACATATGGGGCCACATCCCTCCCCCCTCCTGCTCTCCTACACCTGTACCTCCCCTCCCTGACCTGCTTACTCCTCTCCTTTTCCCTCTCTCATTTCCTCTCCTCCTCTGCTCCTCTCCTTACTCTCCTCCTCTGGTGTCCCCCTCTCTCCTCACTCTCTTCCTCTGTTGTTTCTCTCTCTCTATCTCTCTTTCTCTCTCTCTCTATCTCTCTCTATCTCTATCATTCTGTCTCTATCTATATCTCTCACTCGCTCTCTCTATCTCTCCGTCTCTATCTCTTACTCACTCTCACTATCTCTATCTCTCACTCGCTCTCACTATCTGTCTCTAGCACTCTCTATCTCTCTATCTCTTTCTCAGTATCTCTCTCTCTCTCTATCTATTTATGTCTCTCTCAAAAACCCACCAATGCCTAGACCTGTTGACTTCCTCAGCTACAGCACAGTCAAAGACTTACGGTTTTCCCTGTCTTTAAAACCAATTCCTGCGGCGTTGATTGGCGCTTTCCCCTTCCTATTTGTTAATTGACCTGTGATGTGATTGCAAATTACGTTTCATCGGATCCTATAGTCGGAAGCGTTACATGTGAAACCAGGGTTTACGGGCTTGAGGCCTCAGCCTGTAACTTGCACCCTTGCTCAATTGAATAGAGCCGGATTTGGAAACGATTGCGAACGCGCAACAGGCTCGCAAACATACAGCCTATATACCACGAGATGCGGGCTTGGAATTTAATTTGGCTCTTGGTGTCACATGGTGTTATTCGTAAATTTAAAGAAGATTAAAAACATTTTATTGGAATCAATAAAAGTTATGTTCAAAATAAGCAAAAGTGCAGGAAAAAAAATGTCTAATTAAGTTTGTAAATGAAAAATTATTTTCAATTGTTCAGTAAATTAATCACAGTATCCTAGCACCAATGCTGACATACATGATTATATCTTTTGATACACTTTTTCGGTGCAACAGAAATTGATTTATATGAGGAATTACATGGACAACCATTGCTTCAGGAAAAACATAACACTTTGGTTAAATATCAAACAAACTAGCAATATTAGCAGAAGTGTAAGCATCAATGAAAACTATTTTTTTTCATCTCCACCACCTTTCACATTCCTTCTTTCCTGGGCAAGACCTTATCAGACAGCCAGTTTGTCTTCTTAATTTTCTTTATTCGGGGGGTATTCTTTGGTGTTGTTTTCTGTAAGTATATATGTAACGGAAGTTGGAACACGAATCCAATATCTCCGCTGGTATACGGTAAAATAACCAAGAAGCACTACAGTCTCACCATCCCCCAACCTCCCATATTGGACGACACTCAATTGGAAGTCAAAGACTACTGACTTTATTTTGTTGTGCAGAAATATATATACACATCTCTTCCCACAGGCAATACACATCCCCCATAGTTGGCCACACAATACACATAGAGGGACAATAGGTGGGTCACACCTCCCTGAGGCTACCTGGCTACTTTGATACAATCAGACATTGATTAGATCATCCTTCCCTTTGTTCCATCTTCACAATGTGAACACTTCACACAATGGACCTCTCTTGCTTATGAGGAGCCCTTGTAATAGGATTATCTATTATGCCAAGGTCTGCAATAGTCTGGGCTAATATTCTGCAGAGCATAAACCAACATACATACAGTATAACAGTAGGATCATATTTTAACCATAATAATTAAATAACCATAAAACAGGGTAAAACAGTGATGGGTTCCGTTACAATATATATATATATATATATATATATATATATATATATATATATATATATATATATATACAGTGCCTTGCAAAAGTATTCACCCCCTTGGCATTTTTCGTGTTTTGTTGCCTCACAACCTGGAATCAACATGGATTGTTTGAGGATTTGCATCATTTAATTTACAGAACATGCCCACAACTTTGAAATAGGACAAAATAACAGAAAAAGTCAATGTGCATAACTATTCACCCCCCTTAAGTCAATACTTTGTAGAGCCACCTTTTGCGGCAATCTCAGCTCCAAGTCGCTTTGGATAAGTCTCTATGAGCTTGCCAAATCTTACAACTGGGATTTTTGCCTATTCCTCCTTGCAAAACTGCTCCAGCTCCTTCAAGTTGGATGGTTTGCGCTTGTGAACAGCAATCTGTAAGTCTGACCACAGATTTTCTATTGGATTGAGGTCTGGGCTTTGACTAGGCCATTCCAACACATTTACACGTTTCCCCTTTAACCACTCAAGTGTTGCATTAGCAGTGTGTTTGGGCTCATTGTCCTGCTGGAAGGTGAACCTCCGTCCTAGCTTCAAATCACGCACAGAGTGGTACAGGTTTTGCTCAAGAATATCCCTGTATTTAGCTCCATCCATCTTTCCCTCAACCCTGACCAGTTTCCCAGTCCCAGCTGCTGAGAAACATCCCCACAGCATGATGCTGCCACCACCATGTTTCACTGTGGGGATGGTGTTCTTTGGGTGATGTGATGTGCTGGGTTTGCGCCAGACATAGCTTTTTCTTTGATGGCCAAAAAGTTAAATTTTAGTCTCATCAGACCACAGCACCTTCCTCCATACATTTTGGGAGTCTCCCACATACCTTTTCGCAAACTCAAAATGTGCCATTTTGTTTTTTTCTGAGTAATTGCTTTCTTCTGGTCACTCTGCCATAAAGCCCAACTCTATGTACAGATACTCTAGTCTCTGCTGTGGAACTCTGCAGCTCCTCCAGGGTTACCTTAGGTCTCTGTGCTGCCTCTCTGCTTACTGCGCTCCTTGCCCGGTCCGTGAGTTTTGGTGGGCGGCCATTTCTTGGCAGGTTTGCTGTTGTGTCATGTTCTTTCCATTTGGTTATGATAGATTTGATGGTGCTCCTGGGGATCATCAAATATTTAGATATTGTTTTTATAACCTAACCATGACTTGTACTTCTCAACAACATTGTCTCTTAATTGTTTGGAGAGTTCCTTGGTCTTCATGGTAGTGTTTGGTTAGTGGTGCCTCTTGCTTAGGTGTTGCAGAATCTGGGGCCTATCAAAAATGTGTGTATATGTAATAACAGATCATGTGACACTTAGATTGCACACAGGTGGACATAATTTCACTAATTATGTGACTTCTGAAGGTAATTAGTTGCACCAGAGCTTTTATGGGCTTCATAACAAAGGGGGTGAATACATACACACATGCCAATTTTCTGTTTTCTATTTCAAAAAAATTGTTTTATGTATATACTTCTCTCATGTCACTTCACTAACTTAGACTATTGTGTTCTGGTCCATCCAATACAATTCAGATTAACAAAACATTAAACTTAAGGCTGTAATGTAACAAAATAGTTAAAAAGTGAAGGGGTGAATACTTTTGCAAGGCACTGTATATATATATATATATATATATATATATATATATAGTACATTTGTGTTCACATTTTAGACATCTAAAAATAAGTGAGAAAATTCAGAAAAATACAATTGTTGCTTGAAGTGCAAAAGAGTCACAATGCATTTTCACTCTTTCATTCATAACCACTTTATACATAGCTCCTTTTAGCATATGTCTGCTATATAACACAGATTGAAGCATTACATAGGAAGGATTACTCAGTAGTTAGAAAACCTAACCACAGGAAGTGACTCTTCCAATATTAAAGGAAACTGATCAGTGTGGGGCTGGTACCTTAATCATGCTATAGATATTATGGGAAGGTGTAACGGAGCAGGAACACGCAGTCCAAAATCTCCGCTGGTATACGATAAAATACCCAAGAGGCACTACAGTTTCACCATTCCCGACCTCCCATATTGGACGACACACAATTTGGTAGTCAAATGAATACTGACTTTATTTTGTTATTGCAGAACTATATATACATCTCTTTGGCCACAGGCAATACACATGCCCATATTTGGCTACACACAATACACATAAAGAGAACAATAGGGGGGGTCACACCTCCCTGGCAACTTTGATACAATCAGACATTGATTCAATTACACTTCTTTGTTCTTATCAGAGAATGAAAACACTTTGGAAAATGCAAGGATCCTTTACAACTTTCTTATCTCTTGAATCTCTGTAATAGGATTATCTATTAGCCTAGGTCTGCAAAAGTCTGGCTAATATTCTGCAGAGCATAAACCAGCATACATATTGTAGGATCATATTTTAACCAAGAATTAAATATCATAAAACAGGGTAAAACAGGGATGGGTTCCGCTACACACCTCCCCCGTGACCATAAGCCGGCATACACGGTCTGATCCCAACGGATCGGCCTGGGGATGTCCGGACAAAAGTATTTGTTGGTCAATTCTCTAGTTTGACAACCCATCAGCATTACTGAATTCACATTTACTCACATTTCCCATATCCCCAGATAGCTGGGATCTGAGCGCACAAAACCACCGAATAGCGCTCAGATCCTCTTCACACAGTTCAATTGCCATGTAGCTAAAGTCTTTCCCATAGTCTTTCATTATATGAATGGGCTTCATGGCACAGTTATCTGGGGTATCATGGTTCACACAGGGCAAGTACAGAATGACCCCCCCTATATGTAAAGGGCCAGAATGAGTGACTTACACTCTGGTATGGCCGAACACTGGTTCCAAAGGGCAATATGTACCAGGGCCATAGTCGCAGGGCAGGAGGCTGGCAAACAGTCCTCTCCAAGCCAAGGTGGCGAAGGGCACTTCGTCACACATCTCTCCTTTGGGGGGAAGTCTAACCAGGTACCTGGATATTTCGCTGGGGTGATGGTGCAACACGCTGAGGGGACTTGAGGGGCAGAGGCCAGTGGCACTCTGCCCTGATGCCAGCTCTTCTGCTGGTATAACCTGCAGGACCTCCTGCTCTGTACCAGGGACAAAGGGAGGGCAGAGGCCGACTGCACTCTGCCCTGCTGTCAGCTCTTCTGCTGGGGTACTTGGGACATATTCCGGCTCAGTAGCCAGGGAAACGTGGGGGTCAGTGGGGGTTAACATTTCCTCTGTTAACCCTGGGGCCACATTAGAAGTTAGCTGGGGAGGGGAGTTTGTACTTACCCCCTCCTCCGGTTGTCCCAGTGACGGTAGTTGGGGATCTGGACAAGCTGTGGGCGCAGAGACCACGGTCCCATCTGCGCCGTCTGGGAGATTGGTGTCTCCCCTGGTTAGGGTAAACTGTTGCTGGGGGGAAGGATGACACCTTCTGCCCCCTGTGTTTCACACTGCCGCTGGGGGGAAGGACGACACCTTTGGCCCCCTGGGGTACCCACTGCCGCTGTGGAGGAAGGTCGACACCTTCTGCTCCCTGGGGTACACACTGCCGCTGGGGGGGAAGGACGACACCTTCTGCCCCCTGGGGTTCACACTGCTGCTGGGGGGAAAGGACGACACCTTCTGCCCCCTGGGGTTCACACTGCCGCTGGGGGGAAAGAACGACACCTTCTGACCCCTGGGGTTCACACTGCCGCTGAGGGGGAAGGACGACACCTTCTGCCCCCTGGGGTTCACACTGCCGCTGGGGGGAAAGGACGACACCTTCTGCCCCCTGGGGTTCACACTGCCGCTGGGGGGGAAGGACGACACCTTCTGCCCCCTGGGGTTCACACTGCCGCTGGGGGGAAAGGACGACACCTTCTGCCCCCTGGGGTTCACACTGCCGCTGAGGGGGAAGGACGACACCTTCTGCCCCCTGGGGTTCACACTGCCGCTGGGGGGAAAGGACGACACCTTCTGCCCCATGGGTTCACACTGCCGCTGAGGGGGAAGGACGACACCTTCTGCCCCCTGGGGTTCACACTGCCGCTGGGGGGAAAGGACGACACCTTCTGCCCCCTGGGGTTCACACTGCCGCTGGGGGGGAAGGACGACACCTTCTGCCCCCTGGGGTTCACACTGCCGCTGGGGGAAAGGACGACACCTTCTGCCCCCTGGGGTTCACACTGCCGCTGAGGGGGAAGGACGACACCTTCTGCCCCCTGGGGTTCACACTGCCGCTGGGGGGAAAGGACGACACCTTCTGCCCCCTGGGGTTCACACTGCCGCTGAGGGGGAAGGACGACACCTTCTGCCCCCTGGGGTTCACACTGCCGCTGGGGGGAAAGGACGACACCTTCTGCCCTCTGGGGTTCACACTGCCGCTGGGGGGGAAGGACGACACCTTCTGCCTCCTGTAGGGCCGGTAGAGAGACCTCGGTCCCATCTCTACCTGCCATCTGGAGGTCATCCCAGGACCAGTCAATGAAGTCTGGTTCTGCTTGTCGAGTAGGTTGGGGCTGCACAAGGCTGAGCAGGTGTTGGTAGTCCTGCTCCAGCTCCCACTCTCTCGTTACCAGGTGAGTCATGTCTTTGCTCACCTCGCCTTCATCATCCCAGACATACATGCCCATCCGGTAGTCGTAGATGTCCCAAAACCTAGACCCCTCCGTGCTGCCAAGATCAATATCGTCCTCCAAGGCATCCCATAATAAACCCGGGCCATCATAATCATCCCCCTCCGGTAAGTCGTGTTCAGCCGTCCAGGGGGTAAGTCGAACGGTATGCCACCAGAGGGCCTGGTATGCGTTGTCTAGCCAGATCTCTCGCCATACCAGGGTCTCTAGTCTTGTCACCCACTCATCCAGGGGCTGCTCTCCCAATAGATACATCCGCATCGCCACACGCTTCTGTAGCCGCTGCTCATCACTGGGGAGACTCTCACCTCGCCGCCATTGGGCATCTTCCAGGGCATCATACCAGAGTTCCTTTCTGTCTGTTTCCCTGTAGTCTGCGGCCTCCTTCTCATCCTCATCATGGAACGCTGTCCGAAAACTAGCCGGTTCCATCCTGCTGTAGCCAGGGGCGCTGTACGGATACTAGCGTTGCCCTCAATTTGTACTCCACGGAATGGTGTCTCCTGTAGCTGTCCTTCTGACCGTGGGAACAATCCCACCACTGCCACCAAATGTAACGGAGCAGGAACACGCAGTCCAAAATCTCCGCTGGTATACGATAAAATACCCAAGAGGCACTACAGTTTCACCATTCCCGACCTCCCATATTGGACGACACACAATTTGGGAGTCAAATGAATACTGACTTTATTTTGTTATTGCAGAACTATATATACATCTCTTTGGCCACAGGCAATACACATGCCCATATTTGGCTACACACAATACACATAAAGAGAACAATAGGGGGGTCACACCTCCCTGGCAACTTTGATACAATCAGACATTGATTCAATTACACTTCTTTGTTCTTATCAGAGAATGAAAACACTTTGGAAAATGCAAGGATCCTTTACAACTTTCTTATCTCTTGAATCTCTGTAATAGGATTATCTATTAGCCTAGGTCTGCAAAAGTCTGGCTAATATTCTGCAGAGCATAAACCAGCATACATATTGTAGGATCATATTTTAACCAAGAATTAAATATCATAAAACAGGGTAAAACAGGGATGGGTTCCGCTACAGAAGGTTATTAACAGAGTGCAGTAAATTAATAGAAATAGGGCCTCATTCTATTAGCGTCCGCAGCCGTTGCGGGGCCGCAAGGACCGGCCGCAAGCTATTCGGCTATTCTATTCCCCTCCGGCCGGGGATTCCGGCAGGCTTGCGGCCGGTGCCTTGCTATCTCTTGCGGCCGCTCGCGCCGGAGGAAATCCTTTGATCTTAAACGTCCGCAAGGAAATCGGCCGTAAGAAATTCCTATTTGCAATTCAATTGCTCCGGGAACCCTCTCTGCAAGGCTTAAAGCGAGCCGCAGCTTACTTGCAGGAAAGAGGTCCCACTAGTACCAATTAAGCACATAAAATAGCCCAAATAAAGCCATCCTGCACTTTGCAGAGTCTATAAAGTGATATTCGGTGTTAGCAAAAATAGCACATAATTACCCTATACTCAAATCCGTAAAATATATTTTTTTTAATATCTGTAAAATATCCATGTAAAAAGTCCAGAGGGCTTGGAGCACCTCAGACCCGCCCACGCCGCAGCCGGAAAATAAACAGTTAATTTGAACTCAGGTTTGGGCTGATGTGCAAGCTTGAGAGTGGGTTACTTTTAATCCTCATGTCCCCCAATATGATCCCTAGCATTTACAGAGCTGTACAGTGCAGGCTTGAATTTATTTTTGCGTTTTTAGATTTCTGAGCTTACGGCCGGTTCCAAGATATGCGGCCGGCCGTAAGAGGAGATCCTTGCGGGGCCGTATAATAGAATCGCGAGTTAACAGAACCCCCGCAAGGAATCGCAGCCTTACTGCCGATTTACGGCCGGTAATAAAATGAGGCCCATAGTAATTATGTTCACTTATTTTCTGCTCAGTATTCAGCTATTGAATTTCACGGCACTCTGAGAAAAATGCAAATATACACGTACAGTATATCTGTATAGTAAACCAGAACCAACCCAGCTTACATCCACCAAAGCACCCAGTAGATCACAGGGACCTGTAGAGCCTCCCAATCAATGCTACTGAATGTAACAAGGTCCAATGCAGGTTCAGCAGTAATAATCCCATTTATAAAGTACACATCAATCAATTAGTTCAAATGGTCAACTCCTTTATTGATCAACACACAGCACATTTATAGGCACAGTAACATTAACATAACTGGGGGGTGAACACTTCAAAACATAGGGTGTTGGATAACAGATGTTTCTTTTGGGATGGTGGCTAACTCCCCGTCTTGTTGTACCACTTACTTGCAGCCCTCTTAGCTGGGAGTCCCACACAACATATTAGGACCCCCAGGGGAAATCCTGCATTTCAAGACTAAACATGAAAATATGTTATTCTAGGGACATATTACCCAGTATGAGCTCCTTAAACTATATTTATTCATAGGGAATTAGTACTTATCAGATAATAGCATTGCACCTATGCTTATCTTGGTATTGAGATTAAAGGAGAAATTATACATTACTGCCACAACTCCAGTTTAATTAAAATATGACTAATGAGATTGAACTAGTCCATTCCCCTAATTGCTTCATGACTATCTCCAAATCATTAGATCTTTGATTCCTGCCTTGCTTGAGAAGAGGGAATTCACACGTCGGTGTCATGTGCTAGCCTTTCCTTTGGTGGAAGGGTGGTGTAGGGGGTTATTTTGCAAACCTCTTTAACCTCAGGTAACCCTGTAACTGGAGCCCTTCTTTATTAAATTCCCTGAGAAAAATTCTGCATTTTAATACCATACATGACTGGTTATCACCATTATATCAATAAAGTCACACAGCAATAAAATAATTCAGATTAACCTCATATTGTGGCCCCCTCCATGGACGACATAGTGTACCCACACAACATGGCAAACAATAATGCAGCTGTCAAAGTTCAAGTGTCCAGGCTGGGAGGACAGGGTCAGGAGAGAGAGAAAGAATAGCAATAGTCCTTATTAATCCAGGGCTCCCAATAATCCAACAGTCCCACAGTCTTGGGGCACGAGGAAAGTCATATATATATAGTGTCAAGATGAGCGACCCGCTGTATCAGCAAATTAATGGATCCAACCACTTAGCTCCTCTCCTCTGTTGTGTTTTTGTGTATTGCAGCTAGAGGTTCCCATTCCTTTGAGCTCAAGCAGCAGTTAGCCTCATGCAGACAGCTAAAGTTATTTTTGCAACTGTCAGTGTTGCATTGGCAACTTGCAACACCATAGCACTCAGGATTGTCAAGACTGTGATCACTATCACTCCCCCTCCCCTTCAACTCAAAACTCCTAATGGGTCAGGCGAGGCTGGAAATCAGAGGTGTCCAATTGCTTGGAGAGAGCACCAACATGTAACCCCATGGGGGTTATCCCATTCTGATTGGCTAAAGGCAATAGCGTCTTCTTATATAGAAATGATTGAAAGGTCCATCAGCCAATCAGAATGGGAAATAGGGGTGTATCCCATTCTAATTGGTTCACACCTTGGCACCTTCTGATTGGCTGAAATTTGACTGACAGCCTTTTCAGCCAATCAGAAGGCGCCATTGCCAATTTTCTACCAGAAGAAGTGCTAGAAGCCTCATTAGCGTTATTTTTTTTTTTTTTTAATTTAGAGCAGCATTTTTTGTCAAGGGCCCAGCCAGGGCAGAAGAGGACAAGGACGGGAACATCACGGCAAGGTAAGTTTTAATATTTAGAATGTTTAGTTTAATTTGCAGTGTTTATTTGTGTATTTAAGTGATGTTTATTTTTTTCCAGGGGCCCAGCCGGAGAAGACAAGAAGAAGGATGGGGACATCCCGAAAAGGTAAGTTTAATATTTAGAATGTTTTGATGTTTGTGTTGTGCTTAATTTCGTACTAGTTTTATGGGGTTTTTTTTATCCTAGGGGTGGCTGATCTGCTGAAGGGACATCTGGCAAGATAAGTGGGCTTTATTATTTTAGGTTAGATTTACGGTTTTTGTAATGTATTTCGTTAGGGGGTTAATGTATTGTATTTAGGGGTTAATGTTGATTGTAGTTAGGGTTAATTGATAGTAGATATGGTTAACGTATTGTACATAGGGTTAATGTATTGTAGATAGGGTTAATTGATTGTAGATATGATTAATGTATTGTAGATAGGGTTATTGTTTTCTAATTAGGGGTTCATATATTGTAGTTAGGGGGTTTATATTATATAGTTAAGGGTTTTTCAAACTAGATTGTATTTATTGATGTATGTAACTGTAATTTATTGTATTGATGTAATGTAGTCTTTCTTTATTTTGGACATTTTTACTTTCTGTAATGACCTTTTTTCGGTAATTCTAGGTTTCATTATTTACTGTTATTAGGTGTTTTTTTTTCTGTAATTAGTGGGGTAATAGGGATTTTATTAGAGTGGTAGTACGTTTTCCAATGTTTCCAATGGGTAGGGGGGTTAATAGTGTAGGTTAGGATAGGGTTTACTGGTAACATTCAGGGTTAAATAGGACCAGTTAAGGTTAAATAGGACTAAATAGATGTACTAAGGACGTAGAGGGTGTTGAATAGGTCCAGGATGGGGGTTATATAAGGCCAGTTAGGGTGTACGTAATGGTCTAATTGGGAATAGGTAGGTCCGGTAGGGCTAATAGGTTCCAGATGGAGTTTAAGTAGGCCAGTTAGGAATTAGATTGTCCCAGTTTGTAAGGTAGAAATAGCTGGTCCGATGGGGTTAAATGGGTCCAGTTATGGTTAGATTAGGCCCAGTTAGGGTATAAATAGGTCTAGATAGGATTAGCAGGTTTAGTATGGGTTAATGGGTGTAAGTTATGGTAAGAGTTAATGGGGTATATAATAGGGATAATAGGTGTAGCATAGGCTGTAGACGTTGCGTCATGAGGGTCTTGGAGGACCCTCATGGCACTTATAGTGTTATTATAGGGGTTAATTAGTGTCCGATAGGGGTCTGTATGGACCCCTATTTGCCTAATGGGGTTAATTAGTGTCCCATAAGGATTTGTATAGCCCCTTATGAGACTAATGGGGTTAATGAAGGGCTCAAGGGGCTCTGTACAGAGCCCCATGGGTGATATGGTTACTTAAGGGTTCATGGGGCTCTGTATAGAGCCCCATGAGTGATCGTGTTAATTTTTCGGGACCCATGAGGAGCTAATTTTTTTGATTGAGGACCCCCGCTGCAAGGGTTAATATAGGGAGGCTACGGGGACCCCGATAGGGACCCATTCAGCATGGGGATGTGTTTAGGAAGCAGGGGGAGCATCAGACCCGGAGTCGGGCTGCTCCGATGCAGCACGTATAGGCTGTGGTAGCCAGCCCTTGCTGGCACTTTTTTGTGCCTGTAGAGATTCACCCCATAGATTTATGGGTGCAGAGCCTATTTTTGGCCATTTTTGGGTGTCATCTCGCAATGGCTGCTGCAAGGAAAAAAATGAAGAATCGGTCCTTACAAACAGCACTAGGATGGGAACTACATTTTCTGGTTTAATATGGCACTATATCTCTACCTGGTTCTTTTGATAGCCATTGTGAATTGCCACTTGACATCAGAACCTAACTGTAAAGAAACTCACAGTAGTATATTCTTCTCCAGCAATTCAGGATAGGAAATTCCTTGACATAAACAGTCTGGGAAATGTAATATTTATTTCTAAGAAAAGTTGTTTTCACCAATGCTTACACATCTGTCTATTGTTGCTAGTTTTTTTTCTAGTTTGTCATACTTCACAACGGTTGTAAGTTATATCCTAACCTATGGTGGCCTTTTAATTCTGACACACCATTATTGGTTGATTGAAGCTAAACTCCAAGGAACCTCATTCAATTAATTGCCGTATAATGGCCGCAAAGCTGTCATTCCTTGCAGCACATCCCTTCCTATAGCTGATTGCAAGACAGGAAATCGGCCGTTAACTTCGGCAGGCTTGTACCTGATCTCGCCTGCCAAACTAAAAAGTGAAAAATAAATTCAATGCAGCACTGTACAGCACTATAAAAGATGGGGGACATTAGGGGGGACACGAGAATGACATGTAGTACACTGGCTAGCTGGCACATCGCAGCTAGCCAATACTGTCATTTGTGGCCGCACAAATGACCCCCAAGGCAGTAACCCGTTCTCCAAGCGCGGCGGACTTGTGGCCACAAATGACAGTATTGGCTAGTGGTGATGTGCCAGCTAGCCAATGTACTACGTGTCATCCGCATGTCACTCCTAATGTCCCCTTTAAATTACAGCACTGTACAGTGTTGCATTGAATATATATTTACCCCTAAAGATCCGCCGCGCCTCCTTAAAGGGACTGCAGCACACTAATGGTTACCCCAAGCCGCGGGGGTACTGTAAGCGACCCCGCAGCAACTAACATTAACCCCCCCATGCTGCGGGGTCCCCATCGGGACCCCCAGAGGCTCCCCACATTAACCCTTGCATCACTCATGGCAGTCAATATAGGTATACACCCCTATAGGACACTATTAACACCTAGGTTAACCCTATAAGTGACATGAGGGTGCTCCAGGACCCTCATGACAAAGTCTGAGCACTACACTACACCATTAACCCTAAATATACCCCATTAACCCCTTAGCCCTAACTATACCCCATTAACCCATACTTAACCCTTTTGAACCCTAACTTGGTCTATCTAATCCTAACTGGGCCTATAAACCCCAAACTGTACCTATTTAATTCTAACTGTACCTAATAACCACAACTGGGCATACTTAAACCTAACTGGCCCTATTTAACCATAACTGACCCTATTTAACCCTAACTGAACCCCATTAACCCCTTAACCGTAACTATACTCCATTAACCCATACTTAACCCAATTTAATCCTAACTGGGTCTATTGAACCCTAAACGGGCATATTTAATGCTATCTGGGCCTAATAAACCTAACTGGGCCTATTTAACCCTATCTAGGCCTATGTAACCCCATATTAGCCTATCTAACCCCATCCAAGCCTATTTAACCCTATCACTTATGGGGTTCTATACAGACCCCCATAAGCCTCCATCTAATCCGTTCACTTATATAAGCCTCTCTTTAACCCAATCAGTCCCATAAGGTTCTATGAAGACCCTCATGGAACAATAGGACCCTAATATTAACCCCATAAATGCCACAAGGGTCCTCCAGTACCCTCATGACACGAAGTACACACACTACATTACACTATTCCCCTAATAAACCACTACATCTAAACTAACCCCCTCTACCCTAACCTATTAATCCTACCTACCTAACCCCCAATTTAACCCTCCACTCCACTAATTACACAAAATAAAAAAAGCTAAGTCACAAAAAAATAAAAAAACCTATGTTACCAAAAAAAAACACTACATAAAATTTTAAAAAAAGAACATTGCAACCCCCCACCCCACAAAAAAATAATAATACACACCTGCAAAGAAATGACATACACATATATACATAACATTACAGTACATCAATAAATATATTACAATTATACCCCTACAGTGCCTTGGAAAAGTACTCAGTCCCCTGGCATTTTTCATGTTTTGCTGACTGGAATTAACATGGATTCACTAATTCACTAATGTGGTTCCATCGGGATTCCTATTAGAATGAAAATAAAACATATGAAGGCATGTCATTATATATGGCACCAATGTACAGTCAAATCCAACACACTATCAATGTTTCCAGCAGAAAAAAAACACTGTCTACATCTTAGATTGTTCCAATACCCAGTGGGTAGTTCCATAGATAATAGCACACTAATCAATTGACTGCTAGGGCAGATTTATCCTCATAGGCAGTCCCCTATCTAACCTAAACATACTATACATTAAACTTACCTTGCCGCAATGTCCCTGTCCTTCTCCTCTTCTGCCCTGGCTGGGCCCTTGAAAAACCTGTCGCTCTAAAAAAATATATAAAAAAAATAACGGAGCCCCTCCCTGGAGGAATTCCTCCAACGCTAATGAGTCCTCTAGCGCTTCCTTCAGTAAACAAAAAGGATACACCCCTATATCCCATTCTGATTGGCTGATGGACCTGTCATTCTTTTTTAAACCAATAGTAAGGCATTATTGCCTTCAGCCAATCACAATGGGATACACCGCCACGGGGTGATTGGCTGAAGGCATCTGCATATTCTGATTGGCTGCAGTCTGATTGCCAGTGACAGGAGAAGGAAATAGCACCTTCTGATTGGCTGTTGTCACGGTACATCAGACTGCAGCTAATTTTTAGAGCATTGGGCCCAGCCGGGGCAGAAAACGAGAAGGACGGGGACATTGCGCCAATGTAAGTTTAATGTATAGTATGTATAGTATGTTTAGTTTATTATGTTTGTGTATGTGTGTATTAATGTGATTGTTTCTTTTACCAAGGGGCTGAACCAGAGAAGACAATAAGAAGGACAGGGACATGGAAAGGTAAGTTTAATATCTAGAATGTGTATTTCTTTAAGTTGTGTTTATTTGTGAATAAATACATGTTTCTTTTTTCCTATGGGGTGCGACCTGCTGAAGGGACATCTGAGCAAGGTAAGTGGTCTTATTTATTCTATTTTAGGTTAGATGTAGGCTTTTTAATGTATTGTAGATAGGGTTTGGTGTATTGTAGATGGGGCAATATTTAATAGAATAGGGGGTAAATGGTTGATAGATAGGGGTACTGTTTAATAGATTGGGGTAATGTTTAATAGATAGGGGTTATGTTTAATAGATAGGGTTTAATGTATTGTAGATAGGGGTTGATGTTTAATAGATAGGGGGTAATGTTTAATAGATAGAGGTTGTTTAATAGATAGGGTTTAATGTATTGTAGATAGGGGGTGATGTTTAATAGATAGGGGGTAATGTTTAATAGACAGGGGTAATGTATTGTAGTTTGGGTTTAATGTATTGCAGTTAGGGGTTAATGTTTGGTAGATAGGGGATGATGTTTCATGGATAGGGGGTAATGTTTTATATATGGGTTATGTATTGTAGTTAGGGGTTAATAGTATTGTAGTTAGGGGTATATTTGTAATGTATTTATTGATGTGCTGTGATGTTTTGTATATATGTGTATGTCTTTTCTTTAAAGGGGTGTAATTATTTTTTTTATTTTTTTTGTAGTGGGGGGGTTTGTGATGTTCTTTTTTTATTTTTTGTAGTGGGGGGTTGTAATGCACTTTTATTTTTTTGGGTAACTGATTTTTCATTTTTTGTAACTTAGCTGTTTTCTTGTGTAATTAGTGGGGTGGAGGGTTTAATAGGTGGTCAGGTAGGTAGTGTTAGGTAGGTAGGGTTAAAAGGTTAAGGTATAGGGGGGTTAGTTTTAGATTTGATGGTTTATTGGGGGGAATAGTGTAATGTAGTGTTTGTACTTAGTGTCACAAGGGTCCTGGAGGACCCTCATGGCACTTATGGGGTTAATAACAGGGTTCTCATTGTCCTATGAGGGTCTTCATAGACCCTTATGGGACTGATTGGGTTACATAGAGGCTTACAGGGGTCTGTATGGACCCCCATAAGTGATGGGGTTAGATGCAGGCTTATGGGGTACTGTATAGACCGCCATAAGAGAGGGGGTTAGATGGAGGCTTATGGGGGTCTGTATAGACCCCCATAAGTGATGGGGTTAGATGCAGGCTTATGGGGCTCTGTATAGTCCCCCATGAGTGATGGGGTTAGATGCAGTCCACTCCTTGCAGTCACGCAGCTCCTACGGCCATCAATTAAATGAGGCCCCAAGAGATGTATCTTTAATACTTTACCATGTTGAAGAAATTCTGCTGAAACATGAACTGAATGTCATATGTCCACGTTGTGCAATTTGGAAGCAGATTATTTGTGCTATTTCATTTGATGCTCTATTGAGTAAGTTCTGTCCTTGCATGTTCCTGACAAGGTTGTCTTTTCCAGTAATGCTTGCCTTCTAGTAAATGCTGTGTTTTTATTTTTCATACACCACTTTGCTCATTGCTTATTATAGCACTGAGTGCTTGAAATATTTCTTTGTAAATAAATTGGTTTGGTTAGAAAAGCCAGGGACAGAAAATTAATCAAATTCTCTTAAATTATGGTATCAAAATAACACATTTATTTAATTTGTAACTCTTTATGATATTAATTGCCAAAGAGCTCAACCATGGCAATGAGTACTGGTAGATCTATCTATTGCAGGTTATTTAACGAACACATTTTAGTAAATAAATTCAAGCTCAGTTCCTCTTTTTATCAACAATATTCATTTTATATAAAGCACTAATATATTTATCAGAAAAAAAATATAAACAGTGCCTGTCAAAATTATTCATCCCCCTTGACTTTTTACCTATTTTGTTACATTACAGCAGTTCAATGTTTTGTTAATCTGAATGTTATGTGATGGATCAGAACACAATAGTCTAAGTTGGTGAAGTGAAATGAGAAAAATATATACATAAAACATTTTTTTAGAAATAGAAAACAGAAAATTGGCATGTGCGTATGTATTCACCCCCTTTGTTATGAAGCCCATAAAAGCTCTGGTGCAACCAATTACCTTCAGAAGTCACATTATTAGTGAAATGATGTCCACCTGTGTGCAATCTAAGTGTCACATGATCTGTCATTACATATACACACCTTTTTTGAAAGGCCCCAGAGGCTGCAACACCTAAGCAAGAGGCACCACTAACCAAACAGTGCCATGAAAACCAAGAACTCTCCAAACAAGTAAGGGACAATGTTGTTGAGAAGTACAAGTCAGGGTTAGGTTATAAGAAAATATCTAAATCTTTGATGATCCCCAGGTGCACCATCAAATCTATCATAGAAAGAACATGGCACAACAGCAAACCTGCCAAGAGACGGCCGCCCACCAAAACTCACGGACCGGGAAAGGAGGGCATTAATCAGAGAGGCAGCACAGAGACCTAAGGTAACACAGCAGAGACTGGAGTATCTGTACATAGGACGACAATAAGCCGTACGCTCCATAGAGTTGGGCTTTATTGCAGAGTGGCCAGAAGAAAGCCATTACTTTCTGGTCAGAGTTGAGGGAAAGATGGATGGTGCTAAATACAGGCATATTCTTGAGCAAAACCTGTACCACTATGTGCGTGATTTGAGGCTAGGACAGGGGTTCACCTTCCAGCAGGACAATGACCCCAAACACACTGCTAAATCAACAATAGAAAATCTGTGTTCAGATTTGAAGAATGCTGTTCACAAGCACCATCAAATAGTTATGCTCATTGACTTTTTCGGTTATTTTGTCCTAGTTGTCGTTTGCTTCACAATAAAGAAAAAACATCTTCAGAGTTGTGGGCATGTTCTGTAAATTAAATGATGCAAATCCTCAAACAATCCATGTTAATACCAGGTTATGAGGCAACAAAACATGAAAAATGCCAACGGGGGTGAATACTTTTGCAAGGCACTCTATTTAGTATTACAGGTGATAAAATAACACAACACTCTGCTTATACCATATAGAAACATAGAATTATATAGCCTCATTCAATTAAGGCTTCGGGAGATCTGGGCTCGGAAATGTAGCCTGTAACTAAATATTGATATTCAATTGGCGTCTTTTTTGTGGGCTCCGATCGAGTTATGGGCTCCGGGCTGCAATTCATTGCGATTCATTTTGATTTTTAATATCGCAAGTTAATGCCCCTCCAAGCCTTTGATGTTTCACGGCCGCAAGACTGCTGAACGCAAAAATTGCAAATCGCTATTCAATTGCTCCGATCCCCCCTCGCTAACCACTCCATCAAGCCCGCAAATTGCAAAAGTCTGTCCACAAGTTAAGGGTTGCAAGGAGGACTCACAAAGGGCTTAATGACATGAATCAATCACTTTAAATGCACATATACACACACTGCTGTACTTTTATTAAAAGGGAAAGTGATGTTAGGTCTTAGAATGAATAGCATACCATTCTCAAGCTCACAAATCGGCAAATAAAAATACTTTATTTCATGTTTGATTTCCATGTTATATTGATCACGGCAAACAATGTGTTAATACATATAATGGAACTCGCACGTAATAGAATATCATATTTACGGTTTTATCTATATTACAATATTTCAGGAATGTGGGTCCGATCATAAATCGTAATTGAAGCCCGTAGGACTTTGAAATCCAAACTCCATTTTTCAAAGCCATAATGATGACGATCTCTTTTTCCATCGGCTGTTTCTATCTCCGGAGTTCTGGCCTTGGTTGACTGATCTGTTCAAGCTCGCAAATGCGACATACGATAGCATGGTTTCCGAATTTCGCTATAGGCCCATAACTTGTTGTTTTCTCTAATTGAATAGCACCATAACTTGCGAGGGATGCGGGCTCGCAGCAATACGGCCCACTATGATTGAGGTGTGACCTTGCAATTGAATGAGACATATTGATTTTAAAGGCATATTTTACCTTTTTCTAATATAACACATGCTGCTTATATCAAAAACACACATTACATTGAGTCATTCTATACACATACAGATTTATTTAAAAACATCTAGAGCTGCTTACATAGACACAGTGGACCTCCTAATAGAAACACTACACTTGAGTATGAATTTTAACCCTTTACTATACTTCAAGGCAGCAACAGCTCAATGCAGATATCTACAGATTAGTGACTGGCTCCTCCTGCTTTCTGTTACAGTTGGACTACACATCCCATGATTCCTTCCTAGACAAACTGCACTTACTGATTGTTAAGTCATGGCAGTTTTATTAGCTGACTTGGCCAAAATGAATTAGGAATTTTATGCTAATTAATGATTTTTTAGCAAAGATATCCTGAGGAGATAACTCCCAAAAGCGATTGCTTTTAGACTCAAGAGATTTAGCAAACACCAAAGTGAGTTTGTTAATGTTTTTTTCTGTGTTTTTTCATGCAAAAAAAGTTTTCATACACTACTAATTCTCCTCTATCAGATACATTCATAATCCAGGAAACTTTAATATGCCTTTAAGAACCAGAAGGTCTAGTCTGCTCATTCCATCTAGCTAACACACTTTGTTTTATATCCTTAGAAGGACGTTTTACTTATCCTAGGCATGCTTTAATTGCATGTCTGTACCACTTTTGTTGCATGGCTGCTCTATATACAGTTGCTTCTGTAAAAAGATACTTTTTGAACATTACTAAATCTTCCCGGTAATGGAGATAGGAAAAGGTTTGTCTAATTGCAGAATTTCAGAGGATATTAAGAATAGACAAGGAGACATTCTAGAATGAGTGATGTCAAGGGATAGAAGAACATAAGAGAATAGGAAATATTTAAAAAATGTGAATCTCCAAGGAGCTGTTCATGCCAAAGTGATTGTGATAAGCCAAAATGGTGTGTATTTAACAGAAGCAGGTCAGATAAAGAAGATGTTGTAGGAATACAAAGGAAATCAATACAGGGAGGATCTTAACAGCAATGATAACCTCAATAGTTTGTACAATGAGCTGGTTCCATACATCTTGGAGTAAAGTGAGATGGACCCTAATAAACCTTGCTGGTAACAAGGATGCAGGAGTTAATGGAATCCCAGCTGAACCATTCAAAATCCTACAAGATGATGCTTTGAAAGTGTTGCTTGCATTATTTGCAAAACTAAACCATGGCCAGTAGACTGGAAATGGCCAGTCTATATACCAATCACATGCCAGCAAGGTAATGCTAAAGATCCTGCAAGCTCGACTCCAAAAATATATGAACCAAGAACTACAAGATGTGCAAGCCAAGTTTTGCAGAGGCAGAAGCACAAGAGATCAAATTGCCTATATCAGCTGGGTCATTGCGAAAGCAAGAGAGTTCCAGAAAAACATTTACCTCTGCTTCAAAGACTATTCTAAAGCATATGACTGTGTGGATCTTAACAAAATGTGGCAAGTTCTTAAAGGGATGGGAGTATCAGACCATCTCATCCTCCTCCTAAGGAATCTGAAAGTAGACCAAGAAGCCACCGTTAGAACCGAACATGGAGCAACTGAATGATTCAAGATCGGGAAAGGAGTTTGACAAGGTTGTATATTGTCAACTTATTTATTCTACTTATATATGGAATACATCACGCATAAGGCCGGACTGTAAGAATCCAAAGATGGAATTAATATTTCTGGGAGAAATATCAACAATTTTAACTATGTGAAGGATACTACTCTGATGGCTGAAATGATGAAGAACTAAATGGCCTATTGATAAGGTACCTCCAAAACAAAAACACAACCTCATGAACTTAGACATGACCAACTTGTAAAATGTTGAGAAGGAGATAAGCAATCATAACTGCATTAGAAAAACCCTCAAGAGTGATAAGAGAAGACATGTTCCTCTAACTATTTCCAGTTGTTTGGAACAGAAGAGTCTGAAGTATATAAATATTTAATGATATCTGCCTTCCAAAGGATGTTGCAGAATGCGGGAGGCAAGGAGTCCACATGTAAAGAACCCATTAGAAGGTATTTTTAATTGGGCCATATCTGAGCAGATGAGGCAGCTGAATAAACCTCATAGCACTTGTTTGCCAGCTCTAGATCACTCGGTCCTGGGTCATGAGGAGTTCATCATCAGCATAAGAGGACAATCTACATGTCTGGCTCCTTTAGCACAAGCATCACAAGCTTTCTACTAAATAAATAAATAAACAAAGGAAAGGCTTTATGGCATATAGCTTTCCAGACAACGAACATTCTTGACTTCCTCCTCTTCCAAATACAAAAGGTGCCGAGGCATGCAGTATTTTCATATAGCCCACAAAATGGGGACAAGGGAGATTTAGGCAAGTGAGAGACCAGTCCTATGAGCGAAGTGTGGTATATCAGGACCAGAACAATAATATTGAAAATAGTATGGTATAAGATAGCATAGTACTGGTCAGGGTCAATCTGTTCTACCAGCACAGACTTCAGCCTTAAGAGAGATTGCTATGGCTACAATATAATAGTCCATGCTGAGAAGTGAGACAGGTCACCAGTTCTTAATAATCTGGAAAAATAGGATCCGAGAAAGGTGTTGAGATAAATCCTAGGCACTTTCCCGGATGCTCTCCAGATCTGAGGAGCAGAATCATCATCTAGGAGACAGGTTATATGCCTGCTGTTGTACATCTTTTTCACTGGATAGTAGAGGAGGCGTGAGCCATTTTCCGAATCATTTAAGAAATGTAAGCTGCTTCACAACCTATGTGGCCTGGTGTCATTCTAGGTCGCAGAGGAAATCTTTCCTCTGCATATGCGCTCTGCATGGTTTTATCCCTACAAGTAAAAATGTTCTGCTCTAGACTAAGCACCTCCCCTGAAGTGAACCCAGCTCAACTTTGTTCTATCTACTCACACCCTTGGTATATTCCTGAGAAAAGGGTTACAAGTGCAACTTGCCTATGTCCAATTACTGCTTCAAAATTGCAAAATAATTCTAGCAATAACTATGGCTGAAAAGACGCAAAGAACAGAGTCACCACGCCACACACCCTGCCTCTCCACCAAACCTCTCCATTCCAGTTACCACAATGCCTCAGCCACTGGAGTGGCATATATTTCCTGAAAGAAGCTCACATATTACTCTCCTTGCTGAGAGTATCTAGAATCTTGGGAAACTTGGGAAAACAGTCGCTGGTATTAAGCGTGCTGATGTGCAAAGTCATTATTGTGTGTTAGGGATTGTGAACTTCTGATGGGACATGCACATGGTAAGGAACTTACGGATGTGGAGATGATAGGCAGAGCTAGAGTTCTTGGGTCTTAGAGTTTATAATACATGGCATTTTCTCTTCTCCAAGGCAGGCTCCACATTCCATTCATTTTACCCATGGAGGGCGTTCCCAAGGAACTAGTCCAACTCCCTAGAGTCTGATCTCTTCTCTTGTACATCATTCCCAGGCTTATATTAGCTGAGGATTAGATCAAGTTTTTTTCAGCTTTATTCTAATAATCTTTTTAGCACCCTCCATGACTTTGGGACCCTGAGATGGCTGTTGTACTCTGACAGCTTCAGGGGTACACTCAGAGGTAGCTGGTTGCACAGCAGTGGCTAGCATAGATTCATTGATGGCAGTGAAATCCTTGTAGGCCTTATATGCCTCCTCTATTATTTCAACAGCTGCTTGAACAACTTGGATGTATAGATATTTGGAAAAAAAGTGGTTGTCACCGGTATTATTTGAAGAGACTTTTTTTCATTTTCTCCCCCTTATCCACGATCCCTGGTGCTACATCCCCCTGACAGTATCATCTGCAGGGTCCTGAATGCCTATAATTCCCCCCTCCAATAATGACTTAGCCTGGGGCAGGGGCGGCCCGTCCATTGGGGCGTCAGGGCAAACGCCCCCCCAAATATTTTCTTCACCCTGCAATAAAAAAAACACAACAATGTATTAGTATAACCCAAAAACAAATAAATATAAGGTGTACATCATCATTTCAAGTCTAAATAGTATTAAAATGAATTAAAGTTAGAAAAGGGACACTGTCACTTTAAAATAACTCTTGCGCTACATTAACTAATGCTGTGTATCTATCTATCGCCCCCTGCCTGCACCCTGTGTGATCAATTACAATAGTACTGTGTACACTAACCTTTAGACTCTTCTCTTCTCTTCAATGAGTCCTGGCCTGGCCCACTGACCGTTAATGCATGCCGCCCACCATCACAGTGACGATATGCATGGGCGGTCATAAATGTATCAATTAATAAATGACAGTCTTCCATCATTGACCAATCAATGATGGAAGGCTGTCCAGTTACTAAGTGATAAATCTAAACCCACCCAGACCGTTAGCCCTGAGCGCCCGCCAGCAAATAGAGCCTCGAGTTTGATTTTGATTGACTGATACAGTCAATAAAACCACCAGTTCCCTGTCCCTTCCCCCTTTCTGTTTCCTGACCCTGGTCACGCTGAGACTGAGAGACCTCCCTGGCTGAATCTACTCATCTGCTCTGCCTGCCTAACACAGTAAGTCTACACCTGCCTCTGCCTGGCACCTGCCCCTGCCCCTGGCCAAACCAAAACCCCTAGTAGCCCCTAATAAAAGTTAGGGGTGACCAGTTACCCCCAGTCCCCCACTATGCCTGCCTGGCCTGCCAGTGACACCTACCCAGCCACCCACCAACTACCACCGACGACCCTAGGCCTACAATGCCTGGTGCCAGTGCCACCCCCAGCCATCACCCCCATGTGGCCTGTGCCACCCCCGATCAGGCCTGCCCTATGCTAGCCTAGCTATGCCATCATGCCACCACCGGATTACACCGATCACGGGATCGGGGTAGTCGGGTGGTGAGCGGGGTGGCACAGGCCCACATGGGGGTGATCGGATCACCCCCTTGATGAGGCCTGTGCCACCCCTGATGACCTCCATGTATGCCACCCTGCCCGAGGCCCGATCACCACCGGGCCCCCGGCACCACCCCGATGCGGCCTATGCTACCCCGGGTATTCGGGCAGTGAGCGGGGTTGACCAGGCCACATGGGGGTGGATGTTCACCCCCATGAGGCCTGTGCCACCCCTGGTCGTGGCCTATGGGCGACCGATGGGCGCCTGACCGTGACCGACCCCACCCTGGATGAACCATTAACCAACTACCTAACCCCCCCCCCCCCCCCCCCCCCTATTTTTATTCCATTTTTAGAAGTAACAGGCATGTATATGTGCCTGTCACTTCTAAAGATAAAATAAAAATAAGGGAAGGGAAAAAAAAATACAGTAAAAACATTATTACAATTAATTTACACACAGTAAGCAAACACATTGTTAGTAACACAACACATCGTATACAAAAATAAACAGCTTTAAACAAACATTAATAAAAAATAAAATAAACAGCACATACACACATTGTTAGTACAGTTAGTAACACAACACATTGTATACAAAAATAAACAGCTTTAAACAAACATTAATAAAAAATAAAATAAACAACAGCACATACTTACCTGTAAAATTGACCCCTCCAGCGTTGGCCTTCTGTCCTCTCTGGATATAGTCGTGATGATGAAAAATAAATAATCCATGTTGATTGAAGCCAATGATCAAAAATAAAATAATCCATGTTGATTGAAGCCAATGATCAAAAATAATCCAATCTTGATTGAAGCCATTGTCCATCCATCCATTCTGGCCCATTGAAAGAGGCCTCCAAAAAAAAAAACCGACGCTCTAAAAAAAAAAAAAACAACACACTAAAAAGAGCTCCTCCTACAAGGAGCCCCTCCCGCGATTAATTGTTTTTTTCCCACGGTCTGCTATATATACTAATTTTTGAAGGACTCTGATTGGCTGAAATTTTTGATTGACATCGATTTCAACCAATGAGAGTCTTTAAAAAATTAGCAAATCAGCAAGCAGGTATGGAAGCCTGTAAGGGTAAAAAAGGTTAGTGTGAACTTGTTTGACCCTGTATGTATTATACATATTACAGGGCTATTTTATGTGATATACATGTTACAGGATAATATCCTGTAACATGTATAGCCAAAAAATAGCACTGTAATATGTATAATACATACAGTGTAATAGAAATGCATGAACAATATAATATATCATGAAATAAAGAACATCAATTAATCAAATAATAAATATCAATTAATATATATTGTTGTATGTATATGTTTATGTATATTTATGTGTAATTTTTTATATATATATATATATATATATATATATATATATATATATATATAAATTAATATCAAAATATCACAATAAATAAATATATATATATATATATATATATATATATATATATAACAATTTGATATATATATATATATATATATATTTATTTATTGTGATATATTGATATCAATTTTTATATATATATATATATATATATATATATATATATATATATATTTATATATATATATATATATATAAATTTTTTTTTTGGGCCTATATGTTATTTAAGGTTTTTAAGGTACGGTTGGGGCCTATATGTTCCCAATTTGTTATTTAAGGTTTTTAAGGTACGGTTGGGGCCTATATGGTCCCAATTTGTTATTTAAGGTTTTTAAGGTACGGTTGGGGCCTATATGGTCCCAATTTGTTATTTAAGGTTTTTAAGGTACGGTTGGGGCCTATATGGTCCCAATTTGTTATTTAGGGTTTTTAAGGTATGGTTGGGGCCTATATGTTCCCAATTTGTTATTTAAGGTTTTTAAGGTACGGTTGGGGCCTATATGGTCCCAATTTGTTATTTAAGGTTTTTAAGGTACGGTTGGGGCCTATATGGTCCCAATTTGTTATTTAAGGTTTTTAAGGTACGGTTGGGGCCTATATGGTCCCAATTTGTTATTTAAGGTTTTTAAGGTACGGTTGGGGCCTATATGGTCCCAATTTGTTATTTAGGGTTTTTAAGGTACGGTTGGGGCCTATATGTTCCCAATTTGTTATTTAAGGTTTTTAAGGTACGGTTGGGGCCTATATGGTCCCAATTTGTTATTTAAGGTTTTTAAGGTACGGTTGGGGCCTATATGGTCCCAATTTGTTATTTAGGGTTTTTAAGGTACGGTTGGGGCCTATATGTTCCCAATTTGTTATTTAAGGTTTTTAAGGTACGGTTGGGGCCTATATGGTCCCAATTTGTTATTTAAGGTTTTTAAGGTACGGTTGGGGCCTATATGGTCCCAATTTGTTATTTAGGGTTTTTAAGGTACGGTTGGGGCCTATATGTTCCCAATTTGTTATTTAAGGTTTTTAAGGTACGGTTGGGGCCTATATGGTCCCAATTTGTTATTTAAGGTTTTTAAGGTACGGTTGGGGCCTATATGGTCCCAATTTGTTATTTAAGGTTTTTAAGGTACGGTTGGGGCCTATATGGTCCCAATTTGTTATTTAAGGTTTTTAAGGTACGGTTGGGGCCTATATGGTCCCAATTTGTTATTTAGGGTTTTTAAGGTACGGTTGGGGCCTATATGGTCCCAATTTGTTATTTAAGGTTTTTAAGGTGCGGTTGGGGCCTATATGGTCACACTTGCTCTTTTAAGGTTTTAAACGTTACAGTTTGGGTCTTAAACGTTCTAATGTTTTTTTTTTTGTTTTCTATAACTTCCCAGGTGCAAACTATCTGTGGAATCAGATTTCTTTGGACTCGTTGGTTGACTTACTGGACGTGAATACCCCGAGAAGGAGCGTCAACTGTTGGTGAGTATCATTGCCTTTAATTTTCTGTCCATGTGTATAGGTGCAAATTTGATGGTGATGTAGTCTTGTCACATGAGGGTTTGCAATCTGTAATGTATACCAATGAAATCAACACACTGTTATTTTTAAGTAATTTTGTGACATAATATAAATTAATATACCGTGATCTCTTTCTTTTATTGGTATCAATATCAGAAATGAATACTATTGACTCTCTACTTGTGAAGCCTTTCGCCACCCTAACCTATGAGGAGAAGGTGGAAGTAAAACGGTTAGGAGCTGACCAACCAGAGATAAATCTGCAGCAAATCGCAAGAGATAGAGGGAAGCAATATGTCCGTAATTTCAATACTGAATGGTACAAGAAGAACGACTGGCTTTCTGGAAGCGTTTCTAGGAAGTCCTTATATTGTTTCCCATGCATCCTATTTGGTGGTGACGCTGCTTGGACCAAAACTGGAGTGACTGACGTCAAACATCTAGCTGACAAATTGGCAAAACACAAAAGTTCTAAAGCTCACTTGGATAACAGGATCAAGTTTGAGATGCTTGGACAGGCGAACATTGCTGTTCAACTGGACCAAGGATACCAAGTCAGCATTCAAAAACACAACGAAGAAGTGGCTAAGAACCGGTACATCCTTTCGAAGATAATTGATTGTGTTCGCTTTTGTGGCGCCTTTGAACTGGCATTAAGAGGACACGACGAGAGTGAAACATCGCTAAATCCAGGAGTGTTTAGAGGCCTGGTGGATTTGGTTGGCAGTATCGATAGTGCAATGGAACAGCATTTGAAGACTGCAACTGTGTTTAAGGGCACTTCCAAAACCGTGCAGAATGAGCTACTGGACTGCATGCATGAAGTTATAAAGGAAGTGATTCACCAAGAGCTTAAGGAAGCCCAGTTTGTGGCAATCCAAGCGGATGAAACAACCGATATTTCCGCTAGGACACAGTGCGTTGTAGTCTATCGCTACATTGACAAGAAGCATCAAGTGGTGGAAAGATTTGATGGCTTCACGGAAATGAAATCAACGGATGCAGACTCCATTGCTGCTGTTGTGCTGGAAACACTGAATACTGTTCTCCCAGAGCCAGAAGACAAGAAGAAACTCATAGCTCAAAGCTATGATGGTGCCAGTGTGATGCGTGGAGATCAAGGAGGAGTTCAAAGAAAAATAAAAGACGTGTACCCGAACGCACACTACGTCCATTGCTATGCTCACCAACTGAACCTAATAATGGAGAAAGCAGTTTCAAGGATTGGAAGAGTTAGAGTTTTTTTTTCAAACATAGGCGGCATACCATCTTTTTTTTCACGCTCTCCAAAAAGGACTGGAGTTCTGGATGAGGTAGTTGGTAGAAGACTTCCAAGAGGTGCACCGACACGATGGAACTTCAACGTTAGGACCGTGAACGTGATCTACGAGAACAGAGATGCGCTACTTGAGTGTTTCCAGACAATTGAAGCATGTCTAAACTTTGATCCAACATCTATACGGGAAGCCGCAGGTTTCATTGGAATGCTGGAAGACAGGGAGTTCCTTTACTTCCTTAAATTATTTCATTTAATAATGCCACATGTAGACATCCTCTATAGTCAGCTTCAGAAGCGAGACACGGATACTGTTTATATCAAAAAAGTCACAGAAGACTTTGTCGCCAGCATCCAGAAAATCCGGAATTCTGTGGAAGAGATAGAAGCAAGTTTGCCAAGCGATCTAACAGTCAACAGACGGAGTGCGGAGATCTCAACCTTGAGACAACTTTCAAGAGAGGTATGTGACATAGTGGTGGTTCATGCAAAAGAACGATTTTCATTTTCAAATCACCTAGTCAGTGCCAAACTTGTTCAAAGTGACTTGTATAAAACCCATGGCACTTGCTTTCCAACCCAAGCTCTGGAAGACACCGTGCAAGCATATCCAATACTGAAGAAGGAACAATTACGCACTGAGCTGTCACTTCTGTATGGGAAGACAGAGTTTCATACTTGTACAAGTGCTGTTGCTCTGCACAAACTTTTCCATCAATTTAATCTGCAGAATGATTTCACAGAGACAGTGAAATTATTAAGAATCCTGATTACAACACCAATGACTACTGCAGAATCAGAAAGATGCTTCTCAACATTGAAGAGGATAAAAACCTTTTTAAGAAGCACCATGTCCCTGGAGCGGTTGAATGCATTGGCGATGCTCTCAATGGAAAAGCAACTGATTTCCGAGATCCCACACTTCAATGAAAAAACCATTGAGAAGTTTTGTTCTTTGAAAGATCGCCGTGCAAAATTAAAATACAAGTGATTGAAGCAAAGAAGAATGCATACCCCCAGGGTGTGCAAAGATAAACTGCGTTAAACAGCACCACCTCACTACCAAACATAACTAGTGGTAAGTAAAGTATGAACGGTGTGTGGGTGTGCATATGGAAGGAGCTATGAAAGGTGTGTGCATGGTCAGTAACAATTGTTGAAGCCTTGGCGTGGTTTGAAGGAATTGGAGGCACTTCCAAGGGTAGCTGTCACTTGTGTACAGGAAGCAAGAATTCCATGTCTGTACAAGTGCTGTTGCTCTGCAGCAACTTTAGCATCAATTTAATCTACATAATTTAACAGAGTGAGTGAAGCTATAAGGAATCCTGCTTACAACAACGAAGACTACTAAAGAACCAGAAAGATGCTTCTCCACATTGAAGAGGATCAAAAAAGTAATTAAAAAGCACCATGGCCCTGTAGCGGTTAAATGCATTGGTTTGAAGGAATTGGAGGCACCTTCAAGGGTACGTAAAGTTCTCAGAAATGGCACCACCTCACTACCAAAAATAACTAGTGGTAAGTAAAGTATGAATGGTGTGTGGGTGTGCATATTGAAGGAGCTATGAAAGGTGTGTGAATGGTCAGTAACAATTGTTGAAGCCTTGGCGTGGCGTTACTGCTCATATGGTTATCCATATGCTAATTCAACGTGTTTGTTTGACATTGATTATTGTGTGGTCTAAACAGAAGTGAAATGTTGTTGTTTTCTTGAATCCCAAGGTCCACTGGTTTGGGCCTATGCAGTGCTGATTGGTCTTCTAAGGTATGTTTGGGGCCTATATAGTTCCACTTGGTCTTCTAAGGTATGTTTGGGGCCTATGGTCACACTTGGTCTTCTAAGGTATGTTTGGGGCTTATATAGTCACACTTGGTCTTCTAAGGTATGTTTGGGGCCTATATAGTCACACTTGGTCTTCTAAGGTATGTTTGGGGCCTATAGTCACACTTGGTCTTCTAAGGTATGTTTGGGGCCTATATAGTCACACTTGGTCTTCTAAGGTATGTTTGGGGCCTATATAGTCACACTTGGTCTTCTAAGGTATGTTTGGGGCCTATAGTCACACTTGGTCTTCTAAGGTATGTTTGGGGCCTATATAGTCACACTTGGTCTTCTAAGGTATGTTTGGGGCCTATATGGTTCCACTTGGTCGTTTAATGTTTTTTAAGTATGGTTTTGTTCTTGAATGGTATGATTGATTTGCTTGTTTTCTTCCAACCCCAGGTGCAAACCCTATGTGGCTGCAGATTTGTTTCTACTCATTGGTCAACTTAATGAACGTGAATACCCTGAGAAGAAGAGCCGACTAATGGTAGGTGTCACTCCTTTAATTTTTCTGTTAATACGTATAGGTGCAATTATGATATTGCTGTAGTCTTGTCACATGAGTTTTTTCAATCTATATTGTATACCAATGAATTTAACACATTGTTACTTTACTTCTTGACATTTCTGCATTGCAGATCATGTATTTCAATGGGCTTCACAAGCATAAGGTCATTGGGCGGGGCTTATAAAGGTCATTATGACGTCAGGGGGAGGAGTTATAAAAATGGGTGTGGTTTGAAAAAGGGGGAGTGGCTATGTTTCGCCCTGTCGCCCCTCCAACTTGAAAAGTCACCAGCCGCCACTGGCCTGGGGTGCTGAAAAAGCCCCAGCTATGTCACTGGGGAGTGGCACTGGAGTCATAGACTAGCTGGTGTCTCTGATGCTCAGCACCTCAGGGACATGGAGCACCCATTCAGCCTTTACTGGTACCTCCCTCAAAAATCAGAGGCAAAACCTTGTATTTGTTTTGTGACCCTAACTCACTGGAAAGACACTCTGACCCTACTCTCTCTAACAAACCCTTTTCTGCACTGGAGGGAGAGGTGTGTGATCTGGAACCAGCTGAGTGTATCTGTTTGCCAGGCCTTACAATGCCAGTGGATGAAGAAGAGATGCCTCACTCTTTTTGCTCTAATATAGAGCACCTGCCAGTTTTCAGCCTCCCTGTTGGTCTTTTGTATCCTCATCTTTGGGACATCACTCTTGGAAGAGGAGTGGCCACTAGCTGTTTTATTTTCACTGCCTACTCCCACTACACTTCTGTTTATTCTGATGGCAGGATGGGACATTGGTGAAAAAACTGTTACATTGAGAGTGCCAAAGGCATTCTTTCCCTTCTTTCCAGTGCCCACAGTTTTCTTTGAGGAAGAAGGGGATTTGGAAGCTGTGGTGGTGGTAAGACAAGCAGTTTCTCTGTCGAAGCTAAGTCAGGTTGGATGCTGTATTGCAGAAGGTGCTAGGTGCTTCAGCTAGGAAATTATATTTTAGTTTAAGATAACTCATGCAAGTAAATCCAACTTCTTGCAACCTCCTGCATCTCCACTCAATTATGTTTGTGTTACTAGACAGGCACAGCTGTACCAGACTTTTAACAGGACATAGTGCTCTCTCTTTGCACCAAGGGGTATTTTTCAATGGATGTTTTTATTTCCCCTAGGTTGGGGCAGAGAAGGGAGTCACATTTGATAGTATAACACTTCTCCCCAGCCCTTCCAGGAGTTCAATTGGGATACAGAAACACCAACTGTGATTCCCTTCAATATCAGAGTGTGAGAACCAACCAGAATATATGCAAAAATTACAACTTTGCCACACATGGGCTAGCTACTAAATTGGAAGGGCTTACTAAATTTTTGGCAGCAAACATATGTATTTTAATGATATGCACCCCAGATATGTGGCATTTGATTCCATGCTTCCTAGGTAGCTGCCTATCAGTCCCAGTGGTGGTATTGTTGGGTCTAACGGAGGCCACCTGGAACAAAATGTTATGTTAGTCTCAGGAGTAGCTCTGCCAGCATCAGATATTGTACCAGGAGCTGGGAGGTGTTTTGTTATTTAGCTGCAAAGTCACAATTTATCTTGCAAGGAGAGAATTTGCAGGAGAAAGGCACAAGGATGAAGAGAACCTTGGACATTTTCTCCTAGTGTTCAGAATTGTATGAAATAACCCCCCTGTCGCCTGAATAGGTCATATTATAGGAGATGTGAAAGAGGCTGCTCTTCCTGAAGCATTGGAGACTCTTTTAAAAATGTCTGTGAATACTGAAAGTACTGTTTTAACAGAGAGCTGGGGTCAAGACAATTATTTTTATTATTATTATTATTATTATTATTATTATTATTATCCTTTATAGAAGAAACATACAATATAAACACATGGAATAAGGAAGGGCCCTGCCTTTGAGCTTAAAATCTTGGGTACTTGGTGCTTTTTCCCAAAGCACCTTCCAAGATTGAAAATCCACAGACTTAAAATCTAAATGGAATGGTAGAAGCAGAAACCTGGACAGTAATAGAAAGTTAAGGAATTGAGTAGGCCAGAAACAGACTGAGAAAGTGAAGTTACAATGAGTAAGGGGGGATGGGATGTGCGAGGAGAGTCAAGAGTTTATTATGTTTCTGTAGCAGCTGTGGAAAATGCAGGTGATTGTGCTCAGATCTATGCTATGTAAGAACAAGAATCAAAGGTGTGTGGGTTTGGATGGGGTGGGAGTGCAAGTGCATGCTGATAGAAACCATGTGTAGAGAGAGATGTTTCTGGGTTGAAGATCTGAAGGAGAAAAATAGTTATAGAGGGGGTGAAGCATTTTTCAGAGAAAGAGAGGGTTGCTGGATGGGAGGGGTGGAAGAGAGGGTGGGAGAGTTGGCATTAGGGTGGGAGAGGGGGAAGTGCCTTGAAAAACAAACAGTGGAAGCATGGCTTGCTTAGATCAACAGAGGAGAATTCTAGTACATGTATCAGACTTAATACACACATGAACTAATGTTACAGTTTAAGTCTAGCAGGGAAAGCATTGTAAAAGTGTAGTCACCTAAGCTGGAGTAGGCCGTTGGGCAGATAGAAACGTTGTGTAGAGAGAGATGTTGTTGGGTTGAAGATCTACTCATTAAAAGCTTTATCATGTAGACCACAAGTGAGAAGTGGATAAGGTATGTTCTCATGTGACTGCAGCTGAAATGCATCTCAGATAGAAGAAGAAGATAGTGGAAGAGGGGGATGTGCATGGAAAAACAAACAGTGGAAGCATGGCTTGCTTAGATCAACAGAGGAGAATACTAGTACATGTATCAGACACAGGCTTAATACACTCAATGAACTAATGTCACAGTCTAGCAGTGAAAGCATTGTAAAAGTGGAGTCACCTAAGCTGGAGTAGGCTGATGTCCAGATAGAAACAATGTGTAGAGAAATATTTTGCTGGTTTGAATATCTAAGCTGGAGTAGGCCAGTGTACAGATAGAAACAGTGTGTAGAGAGAGATGTTGCTGGGTTGAAGATCTACTCATTAAAAGCTTTTTCATGTAGACCACAAGTGAGAAGTGGATAAGGTATGTTCTCATGTGACTGCAGCTAAAATGCATCTCATATTGGTTAATGAAGCCTCTGCAAGGGGTGCATGAAATACTGAGCTGGATTAAAGCATGTTGGACTGATGTATATCTGGCTAAGACAGAGACAACGTTTTCAGGTGGATTCCTTTCCCCCTCCCTTTTCCCCCTTATCCTCTTCCTCCTCCCTTCCCCTCCTCCTCCTCCCTTTCCCCCTTTTCTTTCTCCTCCTACCTTTCCCCCTCCTCCTCCCTTCCCCCTTATCCTCCTCCTCCCTTTTCCCCCTTATTAACCTCCTCCTCTCTTTCCCCCCTTATCCTCCTCCTCCTCCCTTTCCCCCCTTATCCTCCTCCCTTCCCCCTTATCCTCCTCCCTTCCCCATTATCCTCTTCCCTTTCCCTTCCCCCTTCCCTTCCTTCTCCCTTCTCCCCTTCTCTTACTCCTTCCTCCTTCCCCTCATCCCTCCCGTCATCCTCCTCCTCCCTCCTTCCCCTGTTATCCTCCTTCTCCTGCTTCCCTTGTTATCCTCCTCCTTCTCACTTTCCCCTCTTCAATCACATCCCTATCCCCTTTACCCTCTCTCCTCACTGCTTGCTATGAGCTGGATGAGCGCCTGCTGCTGTTCCCCCCCCTGCAGCGCATCTTCTTGCTGTGAACAGGACAGGCATATGCTAATGACGTGACATCACATGCGCGTCACTTCATTAGCATATGCTGTGTTCCAGTCACAGACAGAAGACACGCTGCAGGGGAGGGAAAAGCAGCAGGAGCTCATCCAGCTCATAGTAAGCAGTAAGGAGAGAGGGGAAAGGGCATAGGGATGTGATTGGAGAGGGGGGAAATGAGGAGGATAACGGGGGAAGGTGGATGAGGGGATGGAGGGAGGAGGATAAGGAGGAGGATAAGGAGGAGGAGGAATGGTATGCTGAGGGGGGCCAGGTAGCACTGGGCCCCCTTCAGATCCTCCCTGTAGTAACCCAAAGCATGGGTCGGGGTTACCGCTTTAGGAACTAATAATTAACCCTGAGCCATGCTTGGGATTAACGCTAGGAGGGTTGAAGGTAGATTAAGCATTTTGTCAGATCCATAGTTGGCCTCCTAGGTCTATCTTTTGCAGACAATAACTTGGTTACACTCCCATAGTCCTAATCACATAGTATACATTGAATTACCACAAAAATACATATATGACCAGGTGTTACCTGGGGATTGTGAGAATGTCTCTCTCCAAGCCTTCATAAGCACCTCCTGCCTCCTCCTTACACACCTCAGTTCATTTTTGAGTTTGTGTCCGTAGGGTGTTTATCGGCACTCCCTTGTTTTTGGCTTCACCAAGCCATTCATTTGCAGATTTTTGTCCCTTTTGGCCCCCTTTTGTATCTGTGAGGGCATTTACATTGCTAAGGAGCAATGGTTTTAAGGGTTTTCCATGAGTCCTAATCAGATTTTGCTAAGCACTACATGTTGTCTTTTGTCTTCACCAAGCCCTATATTTGCAGCTGTTTGGTCCCTTTAGCCACTCTGTGCGGGCATTTACAATAATGGAGCATCGTCATGTGGCTTTCAACAAGCCCTCATTGTAGATTCAGCCCATATCTACTAAACAGCGCCCTTGCCCATGTTTCAAGGTAACACTTTCATCTTTTGCTAAGCACCTCATTGCTTATTTCAGCCTTCATTAGCACCCTTGCCTATGCCCAATGACATGTCTTTTCATTGTCACGTGGCTTTCCACAAGTTCTTACTAAACAGGGTCCATTGACAAGTTTTAGTTAATGCTTTTGGTTTTCGCTAAGCACGTAATTTCTGATTTTAGCCCTCATGACCATCCCCAAGGACTGATCTGGCCCTCTAAGCAGGCCATTGTTTGTAGCTCCTGCCACAAACGTCAGCGGGGAGGGAGACCAGACCACAAATATATATATATATATATATATATATATATATATATATATATATATATATATATACAAATGTCAGACATGTTTAACATGAACATTACAATACACCCAGTGTTATAATACGGTGAAACAATCACTTCTGTAGTACACTGAATATACGCATATTCTGAAAAAACAAGAACGCTCTCTACATCAGCTTCTTTAATTTGCATGTTATCATTTCTCGATAGTTCAAAACATGCCCTTATTTGGAGGCTATCATCTAGGTGGCAAAAATAATATTTAGGGACTCAAGCAATGAGCTAAGTAACAAATAAGAGAATGATTAGGATCAAAGAGGTGAAGTAGAACACTTGAGCTTGCAGAAGGTAGAGCCTAGGACGATGCATACAGCATACACTACCACATTTATTTACTTTTCTGTGAATTTTTTTGGGTGGGGGTATTTTATTGTGCGTTTTAATTTATGGTGTAGTGCATTTATTAATTGCAAAATTAACAATGGTCTCCTAAAGAACTCAGATGACAGGTCATAACAAAATAGTCCGAGGCTCCTATATTCTCCTATTGCTGAAGAAATGCAGTAAAGCCAACCAAAAAAAAATTTTTTTTTATATATAACAGAAGACTCTGTTCGTCTATTTACCTCTAAAGAAAAGTAGAATCTGAACAAATCTGTGAGTATTTTTTAAAAGTAATATATCTAAATAAATACAGAAATTTTAATTTTCTTTGTAATGACCCAGGTTTTATATATCAAAACAAAATAAAACCAATTAAAATAGCAACCAAGGAACATAAAGTATATAATATTTGTGACTACTGGGATCATAGTAACTGTGTCTGAATTATATTTTCTGCACAGGTGTAATCAAATGGGATATGGTCATTAATCCAATTAAGTGGTTTAAAAAGTGAAGTTGTAATTATCACTGTAATTTGAAAAAACTTCACATGCTTAATATTAGATTTAAGAAAATAGTCTACCACTTAAGGTATATACAGAGCCCTGCAAAAGTATTTACCCCTTTGGCATTATTCATGTTTTGTTGCCTCACAACCTGGAATTAACATGGATTGTTTGAGGATTTGCATCATATTATTTACAGAAAATGCCCACAACTTTGAAGATGTTTTATTATTATTTTTTTTATTGTGAAGCAAACAACAAACAGGACAAAATAACAGAAAACATAAATGTGCATAACTATTCACCCCCCTAAAGTCAATACTTTGTAGAGCCACCTTTTGCGGTTATCACAGCTCCAAGGTAGCCTAACCTGGACCATGTCTCATAAGCATGTTAACACACATTGCTGAGAAATGGTCACAGATTGCACAACAGATTCAGCTGAGCATGTGTCCTAATGAACTGCAGATGGCACACCGTACCACAATTACATATATTGATATGAGCCATGATCTACAATGCTCATGATACAACTCCATGTTTATCTGCCGAAAAAAATCACCACAGCCAATTACAAGTGAGCATGATGTCAGGGATTTGGAAACACACAGGAAACAATTGTTTAGAGAAGCAATACTAAAATACTATTGTCCTATCGTTTCAGTACCCAGGGGTACCCTGGCAGCAGAGACCCAGGCGGTGGCTCCACAGTAGGAGGAGCCATCACAGGAAGCTGGCCCATCAGCAGCAAGACCATTGTGGGGAAAACCCCCGGACACTCACATGCATAATGGACATGTTCCCAGCCATGTGAACCGATTGACATGTCATGGAGCCATCAACCACCAGCAGGGATGTTGAGGTCCTGGAGACCACTCTCAACAGGCATACAACTGCCACCTGGTGAGATGCAATGGATGCGGTGGCCAGACCCAATGCTCTTCCACCCCTGATAGGGCCCCAACAGATTGGGCCCCAACAGATGATGCCCCAACAGAGGATACACCAACAGAGGTTGTCCCAACAGAAGATGACCAAACAGATCATTACCCAACAGATGATGCACCAACAGATGTTGTCTCAACAGATGTTGCCCCAACAGGTGTTGCCCCAACAGACTAGGCCAACACCATCGCCACCTGCAACCCTGTCTCCACAGGAAACACCATCACCATGGGCAACACCATTGCTACGGGCAACACCATCGCTGCTGGCAACACCATTGCCACAGGCAACACCATCACCATGGGCAACACCATTGACACTGGCAACACCTCTGGCCTCTCCACAGCCCATCCCCAGTCCAACTATGCCTAGTGACAGACCTCACACCCCCTCAGAAGGCACCTGGAGAGACTTCTTGCGGCACAACCGCATGGATGATGATCGGAATTATGGAGCAATGCCATGTCAGACAGCCCAGCTGATATTGCTACTAATCAAGGTGACAGCATCAGATCAATATATGGTGAGATGAGGAGGCATAATCAAAGGATGGAGAGGTATGAGTGAAAGGCTCATAGGTAGAGACAAGCCCAGAAACATCTCATGGAGTGGCTAGTGCAGTTGGCGGAAGACCAGGTCAATACTCTCCAGCCTTCGGTTCCAAAGGCTCCAAAACCACCTCAACCAGAGCCTGCAGCCTCCTTATCTCACCCCTTACCACCAATGCCAGCTGCTGCATAGCCAACCCAGTTGGATGCACCCCTCAATCCAACACCTCCTGGCCATGGTAGAGGAAGGAAGCGCACAGGCACAGAAGGTGAGGGCTGAGAGATCAGAAAGAGGAAGTAGGTGAGAACGTCCCATAGGTCAGTGGTTGTCAAATCTCTCCCCAGGACCCACCACACAGACCATTATTTAGGTGAAACGCTGTGTGAATATACACGTGAAGCAATTCAAGGCTTCACCACCTGTTGAATTCTAGTTGCCTCACCTTTGGTTCCCGAGGTGCACCTAAATCATGGCCTGTCTGATGGCTCCTGAGAAGAGGATTGAAAACCACTGTCCTTAGTCCTCCTCATCCACACTCCTCAATGAATATTATTTTGTCTTAATGTTGACATACTATTGGCTGGCTACAGAGTGTGTACACGTATGGTTATGTTGAATATTTCTGCAATTGATGTTCAATGTAGATTGCTGTGAGATGAGGTGTTGCAGGCAATCCAAATAGTGTTCTGATTGATATCTTGCTCTTGTCTCTGTAGGTCTTAATAGCCCAATCTCATGACCATGAAGGCATGCTCTTCAACCTCCTCTTTCTGTGTCAATTTCTGATTGTTACTTATTATGTGAAAACACACTGTGTGGGGAATAGATTTGTATGACATGATCCCTGATTATTTTCATCTGTTTCACTGAACAGATATAGACAAGTTGTAAGTGCTATGCACATGACTGGATTCTTCAATTAAATGGAGTGATTTCTGATTATCCTTTTTTTCATCAGAATCCAGTTGCAGTGGTGAAATGACCACATGTGACCCTGATAGGTGCTATGCATCATGCTTACTCTAGACTATGACATTACCCCCTTTAGGTATCCCTTTTTTTCACAAAACAGCCTCTTGCCCTCCCGAGATCTGCCCACACCACACCCATGATATTAATGCACAGTCTTGTCCATTTCTGATTGCGCTCTGTGTCTGAAATAAAGCATTTTATACCATTCTCACTGTGTAAGTGGGTTTTCAATGGTTGGGTTTTTGGGACATCCACATACATCACATTTGTGTCACATTCCTATATCTGTAAACTAATGAGCCCTAGTTACTATGCAATATATTAATACATATAATAACAATAATAATAATAACATAAATTATCATATAATAATATATATAATATATAATAATAAAGGGTCAATACAAAGTCCAATTTGTGATACTGTCAAGTATCAAAATTCTCCTGAAGGCCTGATAACAATATGATAGGTGATAATGTGAATTGATTAATAGCTAAACACTTAATGAGATTTCACCAAATGATAATGGGTATACATCTTGGCACATGGCCACCAGCAATGGCGTTGGTTTTTCCAGGATGGGCATAGTGGATGGCGTTGGCTGTTGCTCCATGTGCCTCTGCACAGGCTCCATGTGTGTTTACGGCCCTTTCTGATTGGTTAGAGTAGATCAGTGTGGTGTTTGTTCCCCCTGTCCCCTTCTGGATTGCTAAGTGGTGGTGGAGAATAGACTTGTGTACCTCAATGAAGCTGTGAACTATACCATGTAGGGCCACTGTAGGTGGGCCGGTCATAGCAGAGAGGTCAGACAAATCGGGGTCCACTGGAGAAGGAACTGGCAGCCCACCCCATTATGTTTTCCATGCAAACCTTGCGGATACGCACAGACAGAGACATAGGTAAGTGTGCTGCAGTGCATAGGGTCACAGAGAGTTGGACAAAACTGAGGGACTGAACAGCCAAATCTAAAATGTTCCCCTGGTACTTGATATATGTGATGTGGTGGTGTAATTTGGCCACTATTTGTTTTCTCAATGTAGATGTGATGAGGGAGATGTATATCAAATGATCTTTGTAAATTTAAGGGCCCACATTAGAGCCTCTGTGATTGAGAAAGGGTTAATATGGCAGCCATTTTTCATGTATTTGTGTTGAAATGTAATCAGGTATTGCATCTTTAATAGCTTTCAGCATCTTGCAGCATGACTTTTCATATTGGCATATGCATGACCATTAAAACCTTTGAAAAAATTTTATTATTGAAACTATTTGATAATTGGGAATTGTTGTGCAATTAATTATAACGCCTTCCATTGGTTTGGCCATATTTTAAAGTCCATTGGAGTGTTTTTATTGTGTTTTGCAGTGTTACAAACAAGTCTGTAAACACTTTGTGGGTCCTATTTGGAACCCGTAAGATTTTTGCCGCCATTTGCAGTTTGCAGGCTTGACTGCTTTTGCGGTCTTGAAGAATCAGATCGATTGAATAGCGATTTGCGATGTTAACGATCGGAACTCTTGCTGACGTGAAATATCAAAGGCTTCGATGGACTTTTAGTTCCGGGTTTAAAAAACTCAAGGATTTCAAGCCCGTGACATGTAGGGCATTTGCGGCTCCACAAAGAAAATGCCAATTGAATAGCAAATTAACTTACTGCCTCCATTATGGGCTCTTGTAACTTAACATTTCTCAATTGAATGAGGCTCTATGTTGGCTTGTATACAAGTAGTGAAAAGATAAAATGATATCTTTATTAATATGCACTAAAATCTGGGAATAAAAAAAAAAAAAGGACTAATAAAAGAAAATGACTAATCTTTTTTATTGTGTCCTGTGAGTATAAATATTTTGGCTCTTTATACTCAATGTAGTAATTTCTAAGAGGATGTTGAAATATCAAATATTGCACTACTAAATTGTTCCTTTTATTTGATCAAGCAATTCCTTAAACAATGTTGCCGTGTCAAATGTTCTTGTGAATTGCTACAATAATTCATTTTATACATAACTCTTTATATCCAGATCACTCCATCACACTCTAATAAAGAGGTTTATCTAAAAAAAGAAAAAGGTTTCTGGTTTTCACCAACTGCTCAATTTGACATTGTTGAATAGACAAAGGATGTAAATTTATTTGACCACAATCTGTTGCTCCATAAATGCCATTTACATAAATTTGAAAAACAGAATGAAACCTTAGGCCTTAATAATGTGGAACAAAAATGTTTAAAATAATTATTATCTCTCTATTGAAGTAATCAGAGGGTGATAATGAATAAGGGCAGGGTCATTCCACACCTAAAAACCTAAGAGTACATTTACATAGAATATAAATATATCACCTCATGTAGAGTAGTTGATATCTTTTGTTGCTGAATATTTCAATAAACTATCTCCTTACATTAAACAGACTGAGAATGTATTTCATGGAGAAACAATGCTTTGAATGAGTCACTGTCCAATAATGAGCTTGAAATAAAACCTTCAGATAAAGGGGGGAACACAGTGATTATATCTAAAAAGCTTTACCACCAGGAGAATCAACGTCTACTTAGTGATTCAAAGGGTAATAACATACTTCCCTTTTATCCTACTCAAAAATTCAAAGACAAATTGACAGATATAAATCATCTCTGGGAATGATAGCCTTACTCAAATCAGATGGGTCTAAGATTAACAATGGTCATTATTACCAATATAATTGAATTGAATCCCTGTTAGTGAAGTCAATGCTCTCTCTACTTATACCTTTAGGAAAGAAACAGCCACCAATAACTTTTGGTGGCAGACAGTCATCATCTTTAAAAACTCAAAAAGAGCATCTCTTATGGACAAATTTACGACTCAAAAGAGACTGTAGTTCTGACCATATTGATCAGTTACAGGCAAAGGAACTATATGCTTGATTTAAAGCGCGTGATTACCCGCTTTAAAAAATGCATATAACAAAATACAGCAGAAACAGAGATCAGCGTTATTACCAGATTGTCCCATATTACATAATAAACAACCGGTCAAGATGATAGGGGCATATAGCTGTCAATGGCATCATATACAGTGGATTTTTAAAAACACTGGAATATCCTGAGAGCCAGTGGCATAGCTAGAGCTTTTCCTTCTCCCTCCTTCTCTATCGCCTTTTCCCTCCTCCCTCTCTCACTCTCTCTTTTTCTCCCTCTCTCTCCTTCTCCCTCCCTCTCCTTCTCTCTTCTTATTCCCTCCCTTCTCCCTCTCCCCTTCTCCTTCTCTTCAATCTCTCCTTTCCACTCCATCTCTCTTCCTCCTCTCTCTCCTTCTCACTCTCTCCCTCCCCCGCTCCTTCTCCCCCTTTCCTTTTAACTTCTGTATTTTCCTTCTCCCTTCTGTCACTCTCCCTTCTCCCCCTTTCCTTCTCACTCTATTCCCTTCTCCCTCTTCTCTCTCCTTCTTCCTCTCTCACTTCCTTCTCTCTCCTCTCTTTTTCTCCAAATCTCTTTCCTTTCTCTATCTCCTCTCTCTCCCTCCTCTCTCTCTTTTCATTATCTCTCCATCTCCCTCTCCCTCCTCTCTCCCTCTCCCTCTGCCTCCTCTCTCTCTCTCCTCTCCATCTCTATGTCTCCTCTCTCTCTTCCTCTCCTCTTCTCTCTCTCTCTCAATCTCTCCCTATAAATACTTCTCTCTCTCCCTATCCATTTTTCTCTCTTTCTCTCTTCCTCCCTCAATCTCTCTCTTCCCACCTCACTCTCTCCCCACCTCACCGTCTGTCTATGTCTCTCTCCCTCCATGTCTCTCCATCTCTCTCTCCTTCCCTATCTCTCTTTCTCTCTCCCTATCTCTCCTTTCTTTCTCTCTCTCTGACCACCCCCTCCCTCCTCTCACTCCCCATGTCTCTCTACCTACCTCTCTCTCTCTTCTTTCTCTCTCTCTCTCCCTCCTTTCTCTCTCTCCGTCCTATATTTTCCTCCATCTCACTCCCCATGTCTCTCTCTCTCCATCTCTCTCCCTCCCTCTTCTTTTTTTCTTTCTCTCACCCTCCTTTCTCACTCTCCTTTCTATCTTTTCCTCACTCTCTTCCCCTGTCTCTCTCTCTCTCTCTGTCCCTCTCTCTCCTTCTTCTTTTTCTCTCTCTCTCCTTTCTCTCTCTCTATCGCTCTGCCACCATCTCTCCATTTTATCTCTCTCTCTCTCTGTCCACCCCCCTCCCTCCTCTCTCTCCTTTCTATATCTTCCTCCCAATCTCTTCCCATGTTTCTCTATCCATCTCTTACCATCCCTCATCTTTCTCTCTCTCTCTACCTCCTTTCTCTCTCTCTCCATCTATCTCTCTCCTTAGCTCTCCTTTCTCTTTCTCTCTCTCTGTCCATGTCCCTCACTCTTTTCTCTTTCTCATTTCTATCTCTTCCTCCCTCTCTCTCCCCGATGTCTCTGTCTCTCTCTCTCTCTCTCCCCCTCACTCCCCTTATCTTTCTACCTCACTCCCCCTTGTCTGTCGCTTTTCTCTCTCCATCTCTCTCCCTTCCTATCTCTCCTTTCTATCTCTTCCTACCCCCTCTCCTGCCATGTCTCATTCTCCCTCAATCCCCTTTGTCTGTCTGTCTATCTCTCACTCTTTCGCTCACTCCCCCTTGCCTTACCTTGGCTTAATGCTGCCGGTGTGTGGCTCCTTCCTCTGGTGTCTCCTCCCTGGGCCAGCCCCTGCTCTGTCTTGTCAGATGACTAGGAAGTGAGAGCAGGGGCTGCAGCTGTGAAGATGAAGAGAGACACAGGGGCTTCGGAGAAGGATCAGGTGGGGGCATTTTTTACTGCCTCCAGAGAAGTGCCCCCCCCCCCCCCAGGGTGATGCGCCCCTGGCACCACCCCCTAGCTATGCTTCTGTTGAGAGCAAGACATGACTTATAAGAGATAATCCTGGTTAGTCAATTTATAACAAGCAGATGAGTGCCCAATTTAACAGACAAAGTAGTACATAGCCACATTGGTGGACTCCCTACATTTTCTGAAACTTAGCATAAAAAGGAGTTCCCAGGATTGTGGCCATGTAAAAATTACAAAGCGTGCATGCACATGACATCAACAAATGTTTTTTCAGATTCTGACCATCAAAAAATCTATAAAGTTTGAGACACCACTGACTGCCTAACTACAGAAGTGATTTCCTGTATTAACTGTTTGTTTGGGCTAAGTTATGTTGGCAAAATGAGTCTCCAACAATGCAGAAGGGTCTTGGACGGGGTTGTAGGAGCAGGGGGGGTGGGGGATCAAATCTCCATCAGATTATATGAAAAGGGGACACACAAAATAGTGAAATTAAACTTTATCATGCATTACCAAAGTTTGAGCTATGAAGTAGCATGTCTCTCCTAGGAAACCTTTGGCCCAGGAAAGCTTTTGATTATTCCCCTTTTTAATAGCCCTGGGAGGATGTGATGAGCAGCCAGGACAGAGGGTTACCTGGCAAGAATCCGCAAAAAGAATATTTGCACAGATACACAAAACAGTGTAATTAGAAATAACTCATATACTTTCCAGGCATGTGTTTTTGCACCACATTACCTGTCTTGCAATATATTCAGTTTTATATCTAATTACTCTTTGTACTTTATTCTGTTTTTCAGTCCTCAATTTTCCCCATCTGACTTTCTACCTCCCCTCTCAGCTTCCCCTTCCTTTTCTCTTCTTTTCCCTCATCAACCACATCCCACCTACCCTTACACACTATTTTCCCTTTGGAAAGTATCATAGAGGATTAAAATTGGAGGGAAATGAAGAGGAAGGAAGACTGTGTTATGTAGTGATATTATAGTGAGATAGGAGGAAGACTGTGTTATGCAATGATATGATAGAGAGGAGGGAGGAAGCCTGTGTTATGCAAAGTTGATAGTGAGGAGGGGGAATCCAGTGTTATGCAGTGATATACAGTGCCTTGCAAAAGTATTCACCTCCCTGGACTTTTTACTTATTTTGTTACATTACAGCCTTAAGTTCAATGTTTTGTTAATCTAAATTGTATGTGATAGATAAGAACACAAAAGTCTAAGTTGGTAAATTGAATTGAGAAAAATATATACATAAAACTATTTTTTAGAAATAGAAAACAGAAAATTGTCATGTGCGTATTTATTCACCCCCTTTGTTATGGAGCCCATAACAAGCTCTGGTGCAACCAATTACCTTCAGAAGTCACATAATTAGTGAAATGATGTCCAACTGTGTGCAATCTAAGTGTCACATGATCTGTCATTACATATATACACACCTTTTTTGAAAGGCCCCAGAGGCTGCAACACCTAAGCAATAGGCACCACTAACCAAACACTGCCATGAAAACCAAGAACTCTCCAAACAAGTTAGAGACAATGTTCTTGAAAAGTACAAATCAGGGTTAGGTTATTAAAAAATATAACATTTTTGATGATCCCCAGGAGCACCATCAAATCTATCATAACCAAATTGAAAGAACATGGCACAACAGCAAACCTGCCAGGAGACGGCCGCCCACCAAAACTCATGGACCGGGCAAGGAGGGCATTAATCAGAGAGGCAGCACAGAGACCTAAGATAACCCTGGATGAACTGCAGAGTTCCACAGCAGAGACTGGAGTATCTGTACATAGGACGTCAATAAGCCGTATACTCGATAGAGTTGGGCTTTATTGCAGAGTGGCCAAAAGAAAGCCATTACTTTCAGCAAAAAACAAAATGGCACATTTTGAGTTTGCAAAAAGGCATATGGGAGACTCACAAAATGTATGGAGAAAGGTACTGTGGTCTGATGAAACTAAAATTGAACTTTTCGGCCATCAAAGAAAACGCTATGTCTGGAGCAAACCCAACACATAACATCACCCAAAGAACATCATTGCCACAGTGAAACATAGTGGTGGCAGCGTCATGCTGTGGGGATGATTCTCAGCAGCCGGGACTGGGAAACTGGTCAAAGTTGAGGGAAAGATGGATGGTGCTAAATACAGGGATATTCTCAAACAAAACCTGTACCACTCTGTGCATGATTTGATACTAGAACGGAGGTTCACCTTCCAGCAGGACAAACACACTGCTAAAGCAACACTTGAGTGGTTTAAGGGGAAACAAGTAAATGTGTTAGAATGGCGTAGTCAAAGCCCAGACCTCAATCCAATAGAAAAGCTGTGGTCAGACTTAAAGATTGCTGTTCACAAGCGCAAACCTTCCAACTTGAAGGAGCTGGAGCAGTTTTGCAAGGAGGAATGGGTTAGAATCCCAGTGGTAAGATGTGGCAGGCTCATAGAGACTTATCCAAAGCAACTTGGAGCTGTGATTGTCGCAAAAGGTGGCTCTACAAAGTATTGACTTTAGGGGGGTGAATAGTTATGCATATTTACTTTTTCTGTTATTTTGTCCTATTTGTTGTTTGCTTCACAATAAAAAAGAAAAAACATCTTCAAAGTTGTGGGCATGTTCTGTAAATTAAATGATGCAAATCCTCAAACAATCCATGTTTATTCCAGGTTGTGAGGCAACAAAACATGAAAAATGACAAGGGGGTGAATACTTTTGCAAGGCACTGTAATACTGATGAAGACCATTGGATTTTTGGATTTGGCTATCTCTGTCAATGAAGACAATGGTCTCTCTACTTATACATTTAGG